>OU342957.1:8750000-10000000 GCA_910592335.1 Adalia bipunctata
CTTTCCCTTGTTTGAACAATTCTACAGAACGATTTCGCTGGTGTGAAAAACGAGAGCAATTTGTTCTTATATGCCCGTGATAATTTTAAAAATTATTTTATTCAAATGACGTGGCGTGTTGGGAAAAACGCTCGGACACGTCGATTTGTAATTTTAAATGCGCATATTTTTCAAAAAAATAATATTATATAGGGTGTTCCATGTGACCGTGGCCAATACCAACATTCTTATTTCAAATGCAACCCCCTGTATATTATTTATTTTTTGGATTCTTCAGAAAATTCTAGACATAATTCATGTACAATGTCCTATACCTAACTTCAACTTCTTCGGAAATATTAAGTGTTTTCAGATTTTTTACAATTTTACATTGGACTTTTTTTTGTGGGGATATGTCAAGAGTATTGTTTACGAAACGAAACCCTTAAACTTAGACGACCTAAAAAACCGAATCACGCTTGCGATTAGATCAGTCACGCCTGAAATGTTGAGTAACGTTAGAAGACAATTCTACACCAGATTAGCATGTTGCCAAGACGTTCGCGGCGAGCATTTTGAACATTTCCTACATTGACATTAATGTTTTTTTTTCAATAATTGAGAAATAATCAGTATTACTTATTAGGTTTAAAGTGAAATGTACCGAATTTGTGAAATAAAATAATTTATCTACTCCCATAGAATAATATATCCATTATTCAACTGAATTTGATCTATAATAGTCTCTATAAACCAATAGTGTGAGGTAATAATAAGTCACGCCTATAACTCACTCTAATACAAATAGGAAAAATGTAGCTTACGAAATGAATAAAAAAGTCGGGTCAATGGGGAACTCTATTTCAGACATCAAGGTAACTTTCTCGCCCTCCATTTCTACATTTTCTTAGGTCTGAATATCCAAAAATTGCATTTGGAAAACGTGAATTTTTGACGTTTTCTACGGGATTCGATATCGATTCGATTTTAGACCACAGAAATCGCTTTTGACAACTGTTGTCACAGTGGCGGTTCTAGCGGGTAGGCCGGGTAGGCCTGGGCCTACCCAAAAATTTCATATTTATTCTAGTGGACCTACTCGGCTTTGCACGGGGTGGTGTAACTGACTTAATTCCTGAACTGGGCCTACCCAAAAAAAAAAACTGGGCCTACCCAAAACGAAAATCCTGGAGCCGCCCCTGTGTTGTCAAGTTTGAAAATGCAGATTAATTCGAATTTTACTGAAGAAGTCGAAGATAAAGTATAGTGTTCAATTCGCGGTAATGGTCATAACACACTTGATGAATTACACCCCTCGCCTGACGGCTCGGGCTGCAAAATTCATCTGCGTGTGTTATGACTTACATTACCGCTCATAGAACGATATACTATTTTATTTAAAACGTTGATTTTTGCAATAAATCTGAAAATACTTAATACTTCCGAAATAGTAAAAGATAGGTATAGGACATTGTGCATGAATTGTGTCTAGAATTTTCTGAAGAATCCAAAAAATAAATAATATACAGAGGGTTGCATTTGAAATAAGAAAGTTGGTATTGGCCACGGTCACATGGAACACCCTATATAATATCATTTTCTTGAAAAATATGCGCATTTGAAATTACAAATCGACGTGTCCGAGCGTTTTTCCCAACACACCCTCATTTATTCGTTATCGAATTTATTCCATGTGGCTGTTACACTCTGTATAAACATGGTTGGAAGATTCAGTTATGATATTTTCTTGTACGGAAATCAAGAATCGAGTGTTCAAATTTTTTGCCTGAAAAATAACGGACAGAATAGTTACTTTGTTATAGTTCATTCGAAAAAAAATAAAAGTACTTGAATAACCCAACAAAAAAACATCTAAACGAACAGACGAACCCAGTCAAAATTCTCAAGAAATAACCCTTTTGCACAACTTGAAATACTCCAGTATGGAAATGTAGTAGTACTACGAATCCTGTGTTACAGTTGAACCTTAAAAGAACTAACTCCATTTACCAAGTTAAAATGGATCAAATAGAAATAAGCATTGGCAACGTCTCTGAAAATTATTTGACATTTAACGAGTGCCAACCTACGTCAGTTTCAAGTGAAAAAACTTGATAAACCTAAGTCATGGCCAACCGGGATACATTATAAAAGTGAATGGAGTATACTTATCTTTATTTCTATCAATTCTCCCAAAATAAGACATCGAAATCCATTAGGAATCACGGTAATAATTTCCAGGACCACTTCATTTCATTTCTCCCTTATACATATTACATTATACAATTTTCTTGTTATGGTAATGCTTGTTCATAAAAGGCTCGTATAAAACGTTATAGTATAATATGGAGGAAGTTACATTGTAAACTTCCCTTGATGCAGGGCCGCTTTTACTGATTAGACGCTTTTTCGCATGAGAATATATAAAAGGATATAATTTCTGATTGCGACACGACGATCTGTTATTTCTTTTTTCGTGCTACAAAAGTATTCCTTATATCATATTATTACTTTTTCAATTAAAATCCCCTGTAATTTACTATAACGCCATGGAATTTCTCTTGTAACAAAGTTGGTCATTATAGTTTCCTGGAACAGCATGAATTTCTCCGCCTGCTTTTGATTGCACATAACAATCAATGCAAATGAATAGCTTAATATTTTTCATGTTGGTCTGCTTTATGGGCCTTTTAAAGAAACTAAAGTAATACACGAAAGAGTTCGAGGGTTCTTAATCAACTCAATCAAAGTAGAACCAATCTATTTCAACGTCACACCCATCGTTTCCGAATACAGAAAGACGAGCAAATATTACACAACTTCCAAACAACCATCGTAAATATCTCGAGTTTCATGCCATGAAATCGTCCAAAAGCTCTCTCGATTGCAGATAATTCCCAGCAATTATAATGTTGTCATGCAAAACTCAATACCATCAATTTAACACTGGCCGAAGCTTCAGAAGCGTGAAATTATATTAGAGAAGTTGGCTATAATCTTTCCGACTGTTGTCCTTGTTTCAAGCTCCAGAATATCCACTTTCTTCTCGTGGGGGAGCGCCAACTTTTCAGATTATCAATAACAGAGCACACTTTCTACCCTCCCGCTTTTACGCTTCTCTGATTGAATATACTTCGACCCGAAATAAAGTTCCTGGAATAACAATGGGAGATCCCTGGGAGAGAAGTGATAATTATCATTCTCTTACATTTCCTTGACGGAGTAACGTTTCCATTTTCGATGACGAATGACGTTGTTCACCTCGAGCCCTTTCCGCAACCTTGACGATATTTTTTCAAACCATCCATTATTAAGACGAAGATTTCAGTTTCCAACTTCAGGAAACTCGAGTCAGATTCGAAATCATTCCTGAAATCACAAATTCCGTCTAACTTTCGCTTCAGGATTTGAAGAAGCTCGAGATCTAGCATACTTCGATTGGAAAAGTCGGCGAAGAACCGCACATCAGTGGTTTACCCCAATCTCTTCGACTCTGTGGTTCAAGAATTAAGGTACCTATCGACTGGACCACCGGTTCTTCTCATTGGCTAATGCGAAGAAATATAATAACATCATTTTATTACTTCAGATTGAACCAGAGATCAAATCGAAAACAAGCACAATTCCCAATGAAATATACACCCAACAGTGCAAGAGTGCAGAAAAACTGTCTCCGTACATAAATCACATACAATCTGCACATAATTCCAACATTTGTTTTGTTGAAATCGAGTGCGGAAATGAATTGATCGTGCTTGCTAGCATAAGTCCCGATACAATCTTATTAAAGAGTGCAGGAAAAAACGGACACCGCACATAAATTGCACATAGATTGCACATGATTTCAGCATTCAGTTTTCCGACCAACTACCACACTTCTGAAAAACCAATCCTAATTGAAGAATGCAGAAGAACCTCCGCACATAAATCACATAATTTGCAACATAATTCCAACATTTGTTTTGTTGAAATTGAGGGGAAATGAATTGATTGTACTTGCTAGCACGATTCTCGATGCAAGAGTGCAGGAAAAAACGGATACCGCACATAAATCGCACATAAATGGCACATGATCTCAGCATTCAGTTGGTCGACAAACTGGCACAATCTCCAAAAACCAATCATTATTGAAGGATGAAGAGGAACCTCCGCACATAAATCACATAATTTGCACATAATTCCAACATTTGTTTTTGTTGAAATTAAGGGGGGAATGAATTGATTGTACTTGCTAGCATGATTCCCGAGTGCAGAAAAAAACGGATACCGCACATAAATGGCACATGATCTCAGCATTCAGTTGGCCTTTTTTTCGATTGAGATCGGAAGGAGAATGAATTAGTTATTGAGAATGGGCATTTCCAGTCATTTCCAGAAAGAATATATTTTGACATATTGGATTCTCACGTAATTCGTGATTTTTTTTTAATTTTTCTTCATCAATTTATACCCTTAAAAAAATATTGAAAACTCAAAAATAAACTACCGAATTCAAACGATCAGAAGAAGCGCGAAATCGTGTGACGTCAGTGGCTAGAGAGATTTTTGATGGGTTGTACTCGTCATGAAGTGCTGCTGATATAAAAATGACAGCATTGCCAAATCACAACAAAAATTATCCTGAAAAAGCCCTTGCTTTCACTTTCCTAATAATATTATAATATAATGTTGATTTTGGATGTTTTTCTTTTATCATCATGACATTTTCATTTGTACTCCATAAAGCTTCATAATATCACTCAACTTACGACCTCCTAATTGAAAATAAAGAGGCTTCAAGTAAGCAGATAGGTGAGAAATTCAATTGAAATAGTTATTTTCCTATCAAGGGCGGAAAGTTGTACTTTCCCGCACTAGATTGCCGTTGCCCGAACGACGCGGAGCGGAGTTCGGGCAAGCAATCGAGTGCGGGAAAGTACTTTCCCCTCAAGATAGGAACAATATTTTTTTCTACAACCGTACCGTTTTATAAAATGCAAAAAAACTTCTACACAACTCGAATATTCGTTTTGACACATTAATTAAGGAGTTTGGGATTCTATGCGGGAAATCATAGACCGTGACATAGAAATAAATACACAGTATTGCCAGTCATAATTTTTGAAAGATGTCAAGTTCTCTTTGAAAATGCAATAATTTTCAAACGGAAATCTGCATTAATAATTAGTTTGACATGGATGAAACTGCATAATTTGAAATATGTAACTAAATATATAAGTAAGTAGATTGAGAGATTTCATGTTAAAGGTATTATTATACCCAAATTCAACACATATTCACTTTCCCGCACTAGTGCGGAAAAGTAACTTTCCCGCACTAGTGCGGGAAAGTGACACTTTCCGAATCGAAAACAATGAGGGAAAGTAGTTAGTTAGGCCCGGTTGTAGGAAAATAATTATCCCTAGTCTTCTTATTTAGGGAGCATTAATAATTATTTTAATTTTAAGAAGTGCAAATCAGTGGTACGAATAATTATTGATTTGGCAACTGTGTATAGGGACCATCTGGTCTTCAGTCTTTGACTTAACCTAGGAGTATAGAATATAGAGAGTATACAATTCTCCTAGACTTAACTGTAAGAAACGTCATTCTATAGTACGCAGAGAAGACGTGGAAATGTCGAATAATGACAAATAAGAAGGTTATGTTTTTATTTATAATTGGTAGGCGTGGTTGTCACATCAATACTTGTATTTTCAGAGAATGAGTATCATATCAATTTTATTGAAAATTAAGTTGTTATATGACGATGTTTCAAAAACATTATAGTTATCACATCGAATATAATACGATTACTGAATATATTCATGAATGAATTCAGAGATTTTACAAAGACTTGACAACAGCGGCGTGTCTCTCAGTTACTCTGGGCTTTGTCCCCTCCATCACAAACTTCAACCAATCATATTACAAATTGAGCCACTGACGTCACAGCAGAGGGACGTTTGAATTCACACGTGTTGAAATCATATCGAATAATTAATCAGTTTTTCAAAATTCAGAGTGAATAGATGGTTACAAATGTGTTATAAACTGCCCTTCATTACGTCATGGAAAGGAAAGTGCATATTTTGAGTTACTGGAAATTCCCATTGTGCTAGCTTGTTCGCCATATTCAATGAAAATTATTGGCGAGTGTACGGTGAAATAGGGCTGGGACACCATGATATGGCGATTCATATCCCAATCAACTGCAATTTGAGAAAGTTCATATTGCAATGTGTGAAATTGCAGAAGGAGACCATCGAAGTTTGCAGATGCATATTATGCAATTTGGAACAATTGCAACAGGGGAAAGTTGTCGTTTTCGTTAGATCTCCCCTCTTATGAAAATCCTTCAGAAAGAGACTAAAGGCGACAACGAGGATGACAAATGTCGAAGATTGGAATGCGAATATGACCGCTATCAACCCCACATCGCCCCTATTGGGAAACCTTTCATCTCTGAAGCCATTGAAATGACCACATTTTTCCTCGTATTTTCCAAATCCTCGAGTCGTCGAAAGAACACGATATTTCTCGATAACTTCGGCTTTGCCAGAAACCGCCAAGAGAACGCCCCAGATAAATGTACGACATCGCGAGTGCTTTCGAAGAGCAACGAATTGTGGTAAACGACGATGAACTGAACTATTGTGATAAACTACTGCGGTCTCCCTTCGAACCCTCATGGACAATTTTTCTTCATACAATAGCAGCTGGCGAACGTAAATTCGCAGAATCTGTCGGCTCACCGCAGGAATTGCACGGGAGAAAGTATGGGCCCTCCAATGAGACTATTTTATTTCTGAATAAGTTTATAAATAGCCTTTTCCGCTGGAATAACTTCACAAGCTTGGACATCAGTTCCACAGGTGAACGAATTTGATGATCTCCAAGAACAAAAAGGAAAGTCATGTTACGGATAATACAATCAATTAGGGCATTACGATTTGGCAAGGTGAATAGGAAAAGAAATGTCAGCATCGGAACAAATCATTGAAAAATCTATTGTGGATTTAGGCTTCCTTCAAACGTTTTGCTATATGACATGGAAATCATAAATTGAGTGACCAAAATAAGAGCGCAAGTCGTAATAGCCAAATATGGTATTCGAAGATGATAGACGATAGTCAGTGCAGACGAAAAGTCAGCAGGTAGTACCAATGTCACACGCTGCTGACGTATTTCGGAGCAAATTCAAACCTTTTGGCGTCATGAGTAGACGAGAAACCAAAGTTCCCAATAGCGTTGAGGGAATATACGAGGATATATCGAAAAATTCTTAGCCTACCATAGAACCAAACAAAATTTCAATGTCAAAATATTTTATCACTCAACATATTCTCCTCTTAATTGAACATTTATTACAGCGAACCTGCAACGTCTCTAGACATTTCAAAAAAAAAGTTTCTTCTTGCTCTGCAAACCAGTCCTCCACAGCTTTTATTACCTCCTCGTTGGAAGAAAATTCACGACCTATTAAATTTTTTTTCAGTTGAGGAAAGAGATGATAGTCGGACGGAGCCAAATCTGGTGAATAAGGGGGTGTTCTAGTAATTCTAACCCTAAATCACGAATTTTTTGCATGGCAACATGAGATTTGTGTACTGGGGCGTTGTCCTGTAAAAACAAAACACCTTTGGATAGCTTTCCGCGTCTTTTCTCTTCGATTTTTTCCGTAGAGTAGTCAGTAATGTCGAATAGTAGTCTCCAGTTATTGATCTGCCCTCATCCAAAAAATCAATCATGATTACTTCATGGCAATCCCAAAAAACTGAAGCAAGAACTTTTCCAGCAGATTTTTGGACACGAAACTTCTTAGGTCTTGGAGAACCAGAGTGTCGCCATTCCATCGATTGTTGCATTGTTTCTGTATCGTAGAAATGTGCCCAAGTCTCATCCATAGTAACAATTAGGTTTCAGAAGTCTACATCGTTTTCAAATCGAGCACAGATCGAACGCGATGCTTCTACCCTTGCACGCTTTTGGACATCATTCAAACATCTGGGGATCCATTTTCCAGAAATTTTCCTCATGTCCAAATTGACGTGAACTATGTGATGAACGCGTTCGTAAGAAATCTTCAGTGCTTCAGATATCCGTTTTAGCCCAATTCGACGGTCTGATAAAAATCATGTCATGAACTGCATCGATATTTTCGGGGACTGACACAGAAACTGGCCTTCCCGATCGGTCATCATCTTCAATGGAAAATTTACCTTATTTGAAGCTTGCAGTCCAATTTTTCACAGTCGCATACGAAGGACATTGATAACCAAGAGTATCAAGCATATCTTCGTAAATCTGCTCACCTCTTAACCCTTTTAAATACAGGTACTTGATGATGGCTCGATACTCCAATTTTTCGATTTTTACAATTTCGGTGGACATCATTTTTTTAAATTTATTGCGTAACTCTGGTTTACTTTTTTGACGTCGAACTCTACACTGACACTTCTTATAAGTTATTGTTCGTTGATATGGTATCGCAATATTTTGTTTATGCGTGGAACTGGTCTAGACTAACTAGATATCAATACATCCTCGTACATCAGGAAACAACAAAATTAAGTACGAATAGAACAGCCTGAATCTTATTAAATTTCGATAGTACTACCTCTTTAGGACGTCAGAATCTTCAATCTCAATGATGAAGACAGACAGCATAAAGTTTCTACGTGTATTTTTACTGGATCGAACAAAAACTTCGTTCTGAAATTAGTTTATTTTTCCATATTCAGAACTTCGTTGAGCACGGGTTCAGAAAAACAAAAGCAAACGAACAAACGCTCCGTAAGAATGTGTAATGAAAAGTACAAGGGAAAAGTAAACGAAAGTTCGTTTCAATTATTAATGGAAACGAGCCTCAAAGGTTTCGCCAGTAAAAGACAAGAATGATATCATTTCTTCGTACTTCGTAGCACAAAGATTTGAGTACTCGACTGTGCTCAATTCAGTGAGCTGTGTGAAAGATATTCCTCTGTAACGGTCTATAATTTCATTGAAGCAAAATTTCATTCCATCCAGGATGGCAGCACACTCTTTGGAAGGGAGATATTGCATACTCATACTACTCTACCGTTATCAAAACACTAACATCTCGAGTTTTATCCTCCCGCTGGTATGGGACAGGAATTCAATTGAAATAGCAAATATATACTCCACCTCTGAGATTTCATTTGGAAATTCTAGGATTCGCAACGCAAATATCTTCCTCGCGAGTTGTTAGAATCCAAAGAACTGGGGAATTCTCATCGAATCACTTCACAAATAGAGAGCTCATTTCCAGATGAAATAATACCGTTCGTTAGTTGGTGCAGTCCGAATCTCAAAACAGATTGGGAAAATTCAGTTCTCTGTTATTCGTCAGAATATCCGAAGCGGGATATGCGAACCGGCCAAAAAACCTGCATGTCTGATGAATAAGGGTACAATGTACCTACTTGGAATCTTTCGGATTCATATGCTATCCAGAACGTTTTTCACGATACCGATGCAACTTTAAAAAGGTTCAATTTCTCGAAAATGAAATATGTAGAAAAAAACTGTATGAGCTTTGCGAATCATAAATTGTAGACAATTGACGTAAGTGCCTTCAGATTCTTTGGAAGTCTAGGACATTCTATTCACTTTTCGATCACCCAGTATGTAGTATTGTTGAAATTCATATTCCACGCGAACTTGCAAAGTATCAGAACTGGAAAAATTGCGTACAAATCATCATTTGAAAATTTTAGAGAACTAGAACTTGTAGTTTCCGATAATTCGACTAAGGCCTTGTATAAACAAAATAGGAAATTTTTTGGCTTCATACCGCAATGAAGAAGATCTCCCTTAGTCGCCAAACAATACAGAATATAATTTTTTATTCATTATTATCTATTTTCTATCCATCAATCTGTCTATAACTCTGATAATCGTGAAACTGCAGCAAACATCAAAACTGACCACTCACATTTATTCAAATATTTATGAGGGTAATCCTGTATACATCGTATGGAGCTTCAAACACGATATGCGAGTGTAATATAAGAAAATTAATCGTTTAATCTGTTTGTGTTCTATTAGATTAGAATTTAAATGGGAATTTATGTTCATTACTTTAATAGCATATAAAACAGTGACTATATATAGAAAAAACATCATATTATTGATTCATATTTTTCGTCTGAGAATAAATTTCCTACGTCCCTTCATCGTTTATCATTTACTTTTTCATTGAAATACAAAATCAGGAATAACGTATCAATTCAATGAACTGAAACTACACTTATAACTATGCTATGGTGAACCAGTGGAGTAAAAACAAAGATATACAGGGTCTTTCACGAGGAACCTCACCCATATTTATACGGGAAACTACTGAACGTATTTTCATGAAATTCAGCACTTATAAGTATTTCACGATTCTGATGAAATCTAAAATATTTTCAAGGCATGAGCACCTCCGGTTTTTCCGGAAATGACGTCAACTTCCGTTTTTCAAATTAGAACACCATTTTTTTATTGCAGAAATAGATTCCTTAGAAAATTTCGAGTTATTTTGATGAAACATTTTTCAGTTTTGGTTGGAAAATTCTCTCTGAGTGGGAAAATTCGAAAAAAAAATCGAAAATAGAGCTCCGCTGAAACAAGAATAACTTCGAGGTTTTTGAATGGAAAATTTTCATTTTTGGGATTTTTCAAGATGTAAGATTGATGTATCCACTTTAGAAATCGAAATCGCGATTCATGATACAGGGGGTGAAAAATTCGCTTTCAAAGTTAGGGATGACAAAATCGTGAAAAATCAATTTTTTCAAATTAGAACCCCATTTTTTTTATGGCAGATATTGAATCTACGTTAAAAAATAATGTGAGTGTATGCATCACACCCTTGCCCTAAAATGGATATTTTCTTGAGTTAATATCCACTTTAGGGCAAGGGTGTGATGCATACACTCACATTATTTTTTAACGTAGATTGGTAGATTCAATATCTGCCATAAAAAATGGGGTTCTAATTTGAAAAAATTGATTTTTCACGATTTTGTCATCCCTAACTTTGAAAGCGATTTTTTCACCCCCTGTATCATGAATCGCGATTTCGATTCCTAAAGTGGATACATCAATCTTACATCTTGAAAAATCCCAAAAATGAAAATTTTCCATCCAAAAACCTCGTTAGTTATTCTTGTTTCAGCGGAGCTCTATTTTTTTCGAATTTTCCCGCTCAGAGAGAATTTTCCAACCAAAACTGAAAAATGTCACATCAAAATAACTTGAAATTTTCTAAGGAATCTATTTCTGCAATAAAAAAATGGTGTTCTAATTTGAAAAACGGAAGTTGACGTCATTTCCGGAAAAACCGGAGGTGCTCATGCCTTGAAAATATTTTAGATTTCATCAGCATCGTGAAATACGTATAAGTGCTGAATTTCATGAAAATACGTTCAGTAGTTTCCCGTATAAATATGGGTGAGGTTCCTCGTGAAAGACCCTGTATGGGTCCAGTATTATTACATTAATCTTTTTTCAACAATGGTCAGTGGAAATTGAATACCACAGTCAACCCTGAATCGAACTAAATCGCTATTTTTCTGTATCACTTCCCGAGCTTTCATTGTTTTCATTCGCACAATTTCGATCAAAGTTTTTCAGGAAAATAACAAACTCGGTCTCATCGCAGCGGTCGAGTTTTTCCACAATTTGCTTTGATTTTGAAAATCATTACATATTCAATTCAAAACTGTCCAAATTGGACCTCTTTGTATCTAGAATCAATTCGTACATCAAACGTCTGGGAGATCCTTTGTGCTGAGCTTTTTATGTCGAACTGAATCGTTAATTTTTGATGGACCCAGAATGTCATCGAGACCATCCATTACGCAATGCGTAGTTTTTAATCGTTTAAACCGTCAATTAGGGAGCACTCTACAGTTAAAAGATGTCAAAAGTATTCAAATTGAACCGTGAAAAGCATGAAAACGCGAAAGTTGTAATTTCGACTATTGGCTGTATATGAACATCGAAACAACTCGTTAGCAGTTGATAGTTGTGGCTTTAGGGACGTTCAACCCAATCATTTCGAATAGTGCGAAGTATAAAGCGCCATTTCCATGTTCCGGGATCGAGTTTAATCCAGAAATCATTCGGTTTTATTAGATCCACAATGTGGTCGTCAAACGTCAGTAATAAAAGTTTTCCAGAGTGTGATAAATGCCGAATTCAAGATTCCCCGAGTTTTACAACATAAAACGGTTTAACTATTTATTACTCCACTTTACCGAGGTTTCATGGCACTTCTCTAACAAATATCTGATCGCAACTGTGTCATGAGAATGAAATTATATCGAATATTGCTGAGGGAAGTTCGAATCACCCGTCATAAAAATACGATGTATACAGGGTGTCACAACACGAAAAAACATGTGGAACTGAAGGTCATATCATCCTTTCATTAAAAAGCCTCGAATAGATATAATGTTGAAACACTTCTTGGCGAACATGTGAATTTTTCGAGTTCTTGTAGGGATTATCTAAACGTTTAGCTGAATTATTATCGCTTGCCGAACACAGATCGAATAAAGTCACGTAGGGGGTGTGCCCCTTCACCAGATGTATTAATTATTGGAAAGCTTCCGTTCGAGTGGGAAGATCTTAAATCTGAAGAATAAATGATTGAGGGGATAACTCCGAGGATAGCACCCTTTGACTTTTTTATTATTTGGAGTTGAAGGAGAGTTGACAACACTTTTTCATGCCAAATTGAGGCAGGAGTATGAAATAACCCAAGGGCATTCCATCACTGTTGAAATTTTAAAAATCGAATTTCTATTTGGTTTTCTAAGTAATCGAAGTATTAAAGTTCAGGGTATGCGTTTAATTGATCCGAAAAAAAAACTGTTCGAAGTATTGGTGTTATTGATCCGAAAAATTCAATCGTTCAAACATTATTGCCATTCAGTCATAACATTCCGGATCTCGTATGCCTAGAATTGTTCCGTATAATTCCTTCAATAATTAATTCTCGAGTTCCCTTCACGATCGCATACCACTCATGCTTCAAAATTTGCGATTCGATATAAATACGTCGAGAATATAATTCATCAAAAAAATCCCATCAACAACCCATAATCATTACGAATCTAATTGTTTTCGTTCCCTGAGAACAACGAGAATTCCTATTGAATCTCATGCCTTGGAAAATTCGATCTTCCTTGCAAGAACGATGGGTATAATTCGTATTATTCCGTTCCCTTAATGAATGAATCCTCCATTTCATCATGAATTAATGCTCGGATATGTAGCGGGATTCAAGAATCGTACCTTTCCAGTAGGTTGAGAGGGGAAGAATGAAGAAAAGCCCGGTAAGCAGTGGAAAATTTTTAATTTCGGTTTCGTTGCCGTTAAATTGAGACTTTTGTCGTGGGGGCTCGCATACGCGTTCGCATGTCTCCGAATGAGACAGATTTGTACACTATTTAATAAATTTAGATCGCTGCCGGCGAAACTATTTTGGACCATCATTAGTGAGGAATACTTTCCATCGATAAACATGAAGCGTTTACGCCGGCTGACAGAAGTTCGCAGTGTGGCCATTATTTATTTAGTTTTCACTCCGGCCGTTCCAAGAGGTCAAGAATGTTCGCCCTTCGGAAAACAATAACAATTCGGTCTTTACACGCTCGTCGTTGCCCTTGTATCCTCTCGGTACATTAGGTCTGATGGAATTGAAATAACAAAGATTAGAGCAGTTAACAGGTTTCCAGTTGAGGGCTCTATACACAACGATGGAACACGTCGTGATTCATCGTCAATTGATATTGCCCACGCACCTTTTGTTGAGATTGTGCAGCGGTTTCAGTAAATCAACACATTAAGCGTGTTTTTCGATTTGAGCATACGTTAACAAAGAAAAACTCGATAAATCCAGTCCTATTGATGCGAGGTCATTGGAAAGTGTAGTTTTACCAGATATTGGAAATGGTTAACATCAGGAATCCATTTTCATTCAGTCGCATCTGTGTTTACTGTTTACCAGAGATTCGCCAATCGCCATATGCCTGATTTCACCAATGAAGATTACTTACTTAAGGGTTTTCATTCGGAACTATATCTCCCATCTTGTTCATGCATTTCATTTCCACTTTTTCCCTGTATTCATCAGATTCAAGGAAAAAACTCCCATGCAAAGTGAAAAATGTACAATACCGGAAAAATCCTGAATGAAAGAGAGCTTGCAAAATAATCGATCTGGAATAATATAACACTTCAGGCTTTTTGATTGTGTGAAAAGGAAAAGAACGAGTGACTTCCCAGAGAACGCGTGCGACGTCAGAGAGGACTTTAAAAGGAAATTAATTTTCATTAAAAGATATAGCACATTGTTCAGGAACTCTTCAATTTTATGGCGACGTAGCTGAAGGATCGCAAGAAAAAGAAGACGTTTCCTGGGTGGCACATCGGAGTTCTCCCCCCTCACTTTAATGAAAGCAGCAAAGCTGGAGAAAAGGCGCAAATGGCTGAGGAAATTAATAAACTGAAGGTGTGGGGGCTGATACAACAGCTGTGAAACTTTAGCGGAAGTGAATAGAAACGTAGAATAGAAACCATACAATAACTTGGAAGTTTGCGGGAATAAGCCCGATCCCTAAAATTCCAGGATAAACTGAAGACTGCGAAATACCGGGTGGACAATTTATTCGTTCAATTAATGGCGGAGTACGTTTAGGTTTTGTTGTGATTGGGGTCGAAGTCTTAATCCAGTTGAACAACTTTAAAGCCCTTAACGGCTCGAAATTCGAAATAAATTCGATCGGGAAGCTGGACTGCGGTTGCCATGTTGGATTGTAAAGGTCGAACTAAGATTTATGGGATGAACAACATTCCGCAGAAAATTTCATATGGACCCATATCATCTACCGAACGAGTTAAAAAAGACAAAAATTAAGTCCCTTTCTCTTTGTGACAAGTGTGTTTAAGGGTCTACGTGCCTGAAAAAAAGGGAGTCACAAAAGAGTTATTTTTTTCTGATTGATGAAGGGATGTAAGAGTGTATAAAGATAACAATAATAAAAAAAATATTTTATAAATATTGAATGAATGAAAGGGATATTCCCCATCATTTTTGGTTATTTTGTAACATTTCCACCATCAGAACGAACAAATATTTTTGTGTTTTTTTATTTCCGTATTGAAGTCTATCATTTAGTTAATCAAACGTCTATCTCATTTTTCTTTCAGAATTGACCGTTTTTTTGTAAATAATATTACATCAATGTGTCGTTTTCGGGAAATTTATTTCCTTGAATTTCTCTATTCGAAATGATGAATATCCATTTTTATCAAAGACAATTTATTAAGGTTTGTTTTAGCCGTCGATTGGTGAAAATTAATTGTTTTTTACAATTGTGGATTCTAACATGGAATTGAATTTTTTTTAAATGTCACTCCCCGCAGGTATCTCCTCCCAGATGACTGGTGAAGAAAAGAGAGAGTATTATACAGCCAGTTTGAGTTCTAGTTCAGGGTAGGATTTCTTGTTATACAGGGTGGCCAAGAGATTGACGTCAAAAAGAAAACAGGTCCCTCGTGTCATGGGCTATTCAAATCACCCCCATGTATGTTATGAATTTTTTTATGAACTTTCAGAATTTTCGACTTGACCATCTTAAAAAATATATAAAAAAACATTATAGACTTCTCTGTGAAATTCTTTTTGTAACTTAATCTCCATGAATTGTACTTTTATACATAAAATAACCAGATTCGTAACCTTGATAAAAATTATGGAAATGTTGGTCTCAAGTGAAAAAGTTACGTGAATTGGATTATGATCATAATTTTCGAATCAGAATTAAAAATATAAAGAAATGCTAATTCACGGCTTCTTAGTATGCTTAAAAACTGTGCTCAACAGTCAGCTTTTAGAATCATTGATGAAAAATGGTACTTAACACTCTACTTTTGCTAGAATTAGCCTTCAAAGTCATCGAGGGGGAAAAATCAAAGAATTAGACATTTACTTCAGAATTATTTTTTGCTATTTTAAGATTTTTCTGATCAAGTTATGATAGAAAATGCTGAAAATTGATGAAAATTAGCTTTAGATGTTGGTCAAGAAAAGTTCTAGATAAAAAAAAGAAAAAGGTATGGCAATAAATCACACATCATAATGTAAATAAAAAGAAATTTATTTATAAAATTTAAATTAGGTTTTCAAAGTGGCCACCTCAAGCCTCAATACACATTCTACACCTTCTGAGGAAATTTTCTTTTAATCGCATAATACCTGCCCTGTTCTCTCTTAGGACACGTTGGGCTTCGCTTAACTTCAGTCGCAGCTCGTCTTCACTCGAACATTCTCGGGCGTAAACTTTCTTTGAAATAACCCCAAACGAAAAAATCGATGGGATTAAGGTCAGGTGAACGTGGAGGCCACTTGATCGGTCCGCTGCGTCCGATCCATCTGTTCGGGTATCGTTCATTCAAGTGATTACGGACGTTTGGTTAATTTAAGAGAAGCCGAACGTGTGCTAAGAAAGAACAGGGCAGGTTTTATGCGATTAAAAGAAAATTTTTTAAAAAGGTGTGGAATGTGTATTGAGGCTGGAGGTGGCCACTTTGAAAACCTACTGTAAATTTTATAAATAAATTTCTTTTTATTTAAATTATGATGTGTGATTTATTGCCCTACCTTTTTCTTTTTTTTTATCTAGAACTTTTCTTGACCAACATCTAAAGCTAATTTTTATTAATTTTCAACATTTTCTATCATAACTTGATCAGAAAAATCTTAAAATGGCAAAAAATAACTTTGTAGTAAATGTCTAGTTCTTTGATTTTTTCTACCTCGATGACTTTGAAGGCTAATTCTAGCAAAAGTAGAGTGTTAAGTACCATTTTTTATCAATTATTCCAAAAGCTGAGTGTTGAGCGCAGTTTTTAAGCATATACCGTGAATTAGCCTTTTTACATTTTTAATTTTGATTCGAAAATTCAGATCATAATCCAATTCACGTAACTTTTTCACTCGAGACCAATATTTCCATAATTTTTATCAAAGTTACGAATCTGGTTATTTTATGTATAAAAGTACAATTCATGGAGATTCGAGTTACAGAAGAATTTCACAGAGAAGTCTTGTACTTTTTTTAATATCTTTTTTAATATGGTCAAGTCGAAAATTCTCAAAGTTCATAAAAAAATTCATAACTCGAAAACCGTGAAAAATCGCATAACATACATAGGGGTGATTCGAATAGCCCATGACACGAGGGACCTGTTTTTTTTTTTGACGTCAATCTCTTGCCAACCTGTATTCCCTGCGCCCCAACATTTGTTCTATTAAGCTGAATAATCCAATAAATAAATAAATATTAATGCACTGCACTGCCATCTGGCGGTATACGTTCCTTATTTTGAAGGCTGAAGATCCTTTCGATTCCTAAATTGGTTTATAGTCCGATCATAAAAAAAAATGTATTGACGCTATAAGAGCTCATGATGCAGAATAAACGAATTTCGACTGATTCATGCATGTGTTTCATTTCCCCTTTCAAATTTCCCCGCAAAGGTAAACAACCTCAAAGTCGTTTTCCATTCGCATTTTCGTAATGAAATCAACGAATTAATGTTAATGCGTGGTAGTACCGTAAGCCACGTTTGTCTCGGCGAATGCTTTCGGATTCGAAGGATCCGAAACTCTATTTTCGAACGTTTCACAGTGTTTATAGACGCACTAAGCCGTCACGAATACCATTTATACGTTCTTATAAATATTAACCAAAAGCTCTTAAATTCCGAATTCAATAATGCGAGGAATGCGGGGACTCTAAATTCCGGCCTGAATGAATATGGAACCTCGGGATTACTAAAGATTCGATTTCGCGGATAATGAAACTGCTGGGAAATAGGGTTGAGTTCGAACCGTTTCCCAGGTATATCAGGTGAGCTTCGGTAAATTCCACTATACGCCGGCTAATTTTGTCCGACTTAGAGGCAAATATTATTGCTTTAAATCAACACGATATAATGAGTTCCAAACAATTAGAAATAACCTAATTACAGTGCTCCTTGCTGTCGCTGAAGAAACATGCTACCACTTCACATTTTTAGCGGCGACTACTCAACAGAAGCCGGTGTCCAATCCCTATGATTGAACAATCTTTTTTGCTTTGAAATATGCATAACAGCCTTCTGTACTTCTGAGCCTTGAATAAATAAAGTTTCTGTTCAAAAAGAATCTTGCTGAGAACTTCTTAAAAAAAATGTTCCTCCATAAACATCCAACTCGAATCCATTTGCAAGACTAGGAGGGAGAAATAATTCGAAGTTGTATCATAATTATCTCCCATGTTCGAGTCTAGAATAACCCAGGAAGTTATAAATTTTCTGCGAAATTATTCACCATCATAGAATATAATTCGCAGCTTGAGAAGCTCTAATCGTCTACCTCGGTTGGTCTCATTTGTTTTCCAAGTGATCTCCTACGGCTTCTTCGAACTATTACCCCTTCAAGCTCGGGAAACTTGGAGCAACATGATACTTCAGAAGGTGATTTGATACGGATACCTTGATGTTTTAGGTGCATTTCAAAAAGAATCGGCTTTGATGAAGAGTTTATCTAGTAGATGAACTGAAATTCTCAACGAATTCTTGTAGACAGGGGTTGTTTGAATTATACCCATTTTCGATATCAGAATCGAGTAATTGAAGGAAAAAATGCAAATGTATTACTGAATGACATTGACGTATTTGACTAAGTAGTTTTGTTCCAGAAATATTCGGATTTTATAGCAATTATTTCTATCCTTTCACGAGGAACCTCACCCATATTTATACGGGAAACTACTGAACGTATTTTCATGAAATTCAGCACTTATAAGTATTTCACGATGCTGATGAAATCTAAAATATTTTCAAGGCATGAGCACCTCCGGTTTTTCCGGAAATGACGTCAACTTCCGTTTTTCAAATTAGAACACCATTTTTTTATTGCAGAAATAGATTCCTTAGAAAATTTCGAGTTATTTTGATGTAACATTTTTCAGTTTTGGTTGGAAAATTCTCTCTGAGCGGGAAAATTCGAAAAAAAAAATCGAAAATAGAGCTCCGCTGAAACAAGAATATCTTCGAGGTTTTTGGATGGAAAATTTTCATTTTTGGGATTTTTCAAAAATCGAAATCGCGATTCATGATACAGGGGGTGAAAAAATCGCTTTCAAAGTTAGGGATGACAAAATCGTGAAAAATCAATTTTTTCAAATTAGAACCCCATTTTTTCATGGCAGATATTGAATCTACGTTAAAAAATAATGTGAGTGTATGCATCACACCCTTGCCCTAAAGTGGATATTAACTCAGAAAATATCCACTTTAGGGCAAAAGAAGGAAATCATTTCCCTTATGAGCATATTTTTCATCGAATTTTTCGAGTTTCAATGTATTTCATTATAACCAGGCCGTAGACGAATCCATAAATGAAGTTTCATAACAAACAGTCCATCCAATCTTGAGTTATAAATGGTGTAACCAACAACTTTGTTCCATATATAAAGATTTCAATAATTTCACTGCGTTGTTGAAGCGTATATCGTTCCATTTTCATTAAAAGCGTAGTTTCTACTTGTCAAATGTCAAAAATCGGCAACTTCAAAAGTGACATCTACCGAAATAGCGCGCTATTCAAAATAAGACCTCTTATTAAAAAACCCTTCATGATAATCTTTTGAAAAGAAGTTGTCTGACTCGATCTTTAAGTGCGAAAATATTTTAGCCAGCATATGGGATTCTCGGCATGATATTTCAAAGCAGTTCCACTCTTGGAAATTCAAAAATAGTCTATAACCACTTCCCCATGTATAATTCATAAAATGGGGAAAAAATCTTAGAATAAAATCGCAGTTGAGTAGAACAAAGGATTTGATACGTCGGGAAACATTATGAACATGTATTTTTATTCAACGTTGTATTTCATGAAACGCCATGTATCATGAAATTCGCTCCAGAACCAGTCGCGTGCATTCTAGTAATCAGGATGAATTAAAAATAGAAACCTCCATCACATTTGAAACCCCGCCACGGTATTTCAGCAATTTTTTTATCTTTTCCTGTGCGAATAATCACGAGAAGTAAATATATTTGTTTTTATTGCGAATTCACCACGAGAACAAGTATCAGGTGATTCCATTAGGGACATATTTCTTCATTTGCCCCTCTCCCGGAATGTGCATGAAGAAAGGGGTGTGTAATAACAGCGTGCATCAATTCCGGTAAATGGATCATATCGGGGATTATTCCTGCTGCGGAATGGCCTACAGAGACGACTGTTTTGGGCAAGGAGAAAATATAAATCCTCCATATGAACCGCAGGTAGAATGAATTCGTACCCGGAAATAATTTCTGATACACATTTTTCCACGTTGCACGCGAACACATTTCGGCGTGCTATGAGATTATGGCGTGTTCGCAAAAAGGCTTCACGGCGTTTGAAAAAAAATTAAGCGGCTGCATTTTCTTCTGAATCTCGAGTTATTCGATTTATTCTCCTAGTTTGTAATGAAAACTGAAGTAACTGAGAATTCACATCAACTCAAGATGTGCAATATTCTTCTTCGGTACTTAACAAAGTCTCATTTGTGTCCACTTTTTTAATGGGATTGTATTGGGTACTTTTAAACCATAAGAGTTCGAAGATCGGTCAAATGGAGAAAAAGTTGCATTCATAGAAGATAATCAGGGCCGGTTATTGAGATATCATTAGAAAAGTGAATTCTGACATTCTGATTTTTCTTCTTTTCCCGCTTTATTTCGAATATTATCAAAAAATGTTACAAGAGTTTTTTATTCGACAATAAATTATTCACAAATTGACATAATCAGATTTCGTATCCAACGTTTCGTACTTTCTGGGCCACCATCAAACTCATTTTTTTTTCAATACGAAACGTTGGATACGAAATCTGATTATGTCGATTTGAGGATAATTTACTGTCCAATAAAAAATTCCTGTAACATTTTTTGATAATATTTGAAATAAAGTGGGAAAAAGAAAAATCAAAATGACAGAATTTACTTTTCTCATGATATCTCAATAACCAGCTCTGATTATCTGGATTTTTTTGAACTGCTTGACAATGCTTCTATGAATGCAACTTTTTTCCATTTGACCGACCTTCTAACTCTTATGGTTCAAAAGTTACCAATACAATCCAATCATTAAAAGCGGCCACTTTGTATACTGCTCCACAAAAGATGGGGAGATTCAGAAAAATTGTGACTGTTCAAAAGTTGTCCACTAAATATTTATATGTCTACTCTCTTACATCTGAACGGTATTTTGGCTCCTCGTTTGATAAATTTTTGAGTTTCGAGCAAGTTCTTATCGTTTTCGTTCCTAAGAATCAGTTATTGTTAAATATTCTTACAATCCACTTTGATTCAAAATGGAAAATTTTGTTTTGTAATAATGGCAAGACTCAAATTTGGTGCAGATAAAGCCAAAAACTATTGGTTTGTTTTTCAGCTCATCCATAGTTATCGAGAAACTGGAAACGTGACCGAAAAACCGGGAAGTCCCATAGGAAAGCATCAAACAAATATAAGTAATTGGAAAGCAATGCAGAAGCAAAAATACAATTATGTATATGAAATATGATATATTGATATTTCTTTCTTCGTGAATATTCCTGCTAAAAACGAGTAACTGTAAGTGGATCTATCTCCTTTACGAAGAACACCCTGTAAACTCCTGCTCATAGTCAGAGAATTCTGAATATAAAAGGAACATCGGAGTGAAAAAGCGGATATAAGGGCCACCAACACAGCTTTCGTCTCCTGTATTGTACGATACCCATATCAAAAATACCGGTCAGCGCGATTATTGAAAACAATATACCCAAATTGATCCACTCAAAGTTTACTGAATCTCCGGATAAACCCATCGAAAACACTCAGTCTCCGGAGAGTTGAACAATCTCTTAACAAATCGAAATGCTGAGATGTTAGATATGAAAAGTAAGTCAAAGACATAATATATTTAAAAAGTTTGGAGAAATGGCGGATACCATTCTATCGAACAGAATTTCAGTTTGTCTCGAGAGAATTCAGCCAACTTACCGGACTTGTTCGAGTCAGTGATAAAGTGTATATCGTGACGAAAATGAATAGAGGAAAGATTGGCGATGAAAACAATATCATTCTTGTGTGCTACTGAATATTGCTGAAAGCGCCATTCTTTCCATCTTCAACATTTGTTCGGCACCCGAGGAAGAAAAATACCGTTACTTTTCACCTCAATTCCAGTGAACGAGGCGAAGGCTTTCATGGAACTCGAATGGAATCTCGGAATTAGGATTTTTCATAAAGCGCACATTTCTCACTCACTGTTCACCATCAGGTTTATATTTTGCTCGGAGAATGCAGTTTTAGGTATGCGTCTTTTGACCACGAAGACTTTTCGCGTTTCGATGTTTTCAATTTTCGAAATTTCATTTGCCAACATTTCGAAAGCAACACATAGCCGCCCAAATTGAAATGTGGTCCTAAGCTGTCAAATGACGATTTTCGAGATTTCAAATACAACTTCATCAAGACCGTATCGATTGTGAGATAAACAAAAATTGAATTCATTATCTCCGAAACCAATCACCCAATTGGTATATTTACGAAACATAGTGCTGGAATACAGTTTACTACCCAATTTCTTGGATGAATACAAAATTAATTGCCTTCCTTTCGATGCACTGAAGAAAATTGTTTTATTTTTCTATAAAACCTGAAAACACTTCAAACACACCCATTCAGACACCGAAGTTCTTCCAAAAAGGCACCATCATCGTGGCATCATTACAGTTTGTCCGATGTAATATCGCATAATGTAGAATCCGGGTGATTCCATGCATCAATTTTACCGGAAAATGGATTCTCGACGATGCTCCCACAGTTCTGGAATTGCGTCGATCTCGGACGTCAAGTTGGCGTTTTTTAATTGGTATTGCAAAACTGCGGATTTCGGACGAAATCGCTGATGAAATTTGTGGACGAAACAATGCGACATGCGAAAAGCGGCACGTCCAGATGTAACGGGGAAAAAGTTCTGGTTCGTGTTGGGCCAGAAAATGTTCGACAACGACAAGAAATTCTGCAAAGGTTGCTTTAGGAAGCACGTAGACTGAAATAAAGATTGAGAAGTACTTAAAAGTTGATGGTCCTTTATTTCAATTCAACCAGGCCAATCCAAGTAGCACAATGGATAAATTGGATATACAGAGTGTAACAGCCAACTGGAATAAATTCGATAACGAATAAATGAGGGGGTGTTAGGAAGAACGCTCGGACACGTCGATTTGTAATTTTAAATGCGCATATTTTTCAAGAAAATAATATTATATAGGGTGTTCCATGCGACCGTGGCCAATACCAACTTTCTTATTTCAAATGCAACCCCCTGTATATTATTTATTTTTTGGATTCTTCAGAGAATTCTAGACACAATTCATGCACAATGTCCTATACCTATCTTCAACTATTTCGGAAGTATTAAGTGTTTTCAGATTTATTGCAAAAATCAACGTTTCAGATCAAAATTATTTTATTTCACAAATTCGGTACATTACACTTAAAACCTAATAAGTAATACTGATTATTTCTTAATTATTACAAAAAAACAAAAAAATACATTAATGTCAATGTAGGAAATGTTCAAAATGCTCGCCGCGAACGTCTTGGCAACATGCTAATCTGGTGTAGAATTGTCTTCTAACGTTACTCAACATTTCAGACGTGACTGATCTAATCGCAAGCGTGATTCGGTTTTTTTAGGTCGTCTAAGTTTAAGGGTTTCGTTTCGTATACAATACTTTTGACATATCCCCACAAAAAGAAGTCTAATGGTGTCAGATCAGGGGATCGTGCTGGCCATCCTATCGATCCGCGCCTCCCTATCCACCGATTTGGAAAAATTTGGTTCAAGTACTGCCGGACATTGATTTGGTAATGGGGCGGTGCTCCATCTTGCTGAAACCATATTATATTGGCAGGAACTTGTGGATTTGCTGGATCAGGATATAAGTTTATCAAAGTTGGTATACGACATTATTTTGGAGTAGTTCTAAATATTTTTCCCCATTCAAGATGCCGTCAATGAAAAAGGGACCTACGATATGATTTCCAACAATTCCTGTCCAAACATTAACATTTTCAGGATATTGCATATGTTCTTCTCTCATCCAGTGAGGATTCTCATCAGACCAATAGCGGCAATTTTGACGATTAACATGACCGTGTAGTGTAAATGTACTCTCATCAGAAAACAAAACATTTTCGGATTGGATCACATTGTTATCTAACATTGCCATCATTTGCTCACAAAAATGCGTTCTCCTATCGAAACCGTCTTCTATGAGCTCCTGACTTGCCATCATTCTATAGGGATGCATCTTACTTTCCTTTAATATTCGAAATATTGACGTGTGGATGACGGTGAACAGCGGGGCTACTTTTCGAACAGAATTATGTGGGCTTTCTTGAAACTCAAGCATAATATCCAATTTCGTATCATCACTTACTGCATTGGCAGCAATTTTTTTTATTTGTCTTACATGACCAAGCTCTCGAAACTGCTTTTCTATTTTGCTAATTGTTCCTTGGGATATAGGTGGCAAATTTGGAAATTTTTCGTGAAATAAGCGAGAAACTTCCATTTGTGTCCGTGTGTAATCTCTATAACCAATCATTTGAAGAATGGTTATTTTGTGCATTTCTGTTAAATGAACCATTTTTCTAATATTATTACGTACCGTTATCGAAAAGACAATAGCACTCACACTGATCACTCATTGTCATGCAAACAGACAACGTGTTACTAAGGCTATGAGAATAAACAAATCTGTTTTTGTTTTTTTTTTTATTTCTTCTCAGTAATGGTTTTTGCTTACTTTCTTCATATCAAGAGGTAAATGGGAAATAAGTATTGAGTGTAATGTATCGAATTTGTGAAATAAAATAATTTTCATTTGAAATGTTAATTTTTGTAAAAAATTCGAAAACACTTAATATTTCCGAAAAAATTGAAGATAGGTATAGGACATTGTACATGAATTATGTCTAGAATTTTCTGAGGAATCCAAAAAATAAATAATATACAGGGCGTTGCATTTGAAATAATAAAGTTGGTATTGGCCACGGTCGCATGGAACACCCTATATAATTTTATTTTCTTGAAAAATATGCGCATTTAAAATTACAAATCGACGTGTCCAAGGGTTTTTCCTTACACCCCCTCATTTATTCGTTATCGAATTTATTCCATTTGGCTGTTACACTCTGTATGTACTTGGATTCCTCTTTTCGGAATTCATTGCCGGAAAATTCATTTTCAAAACTGAACTTCAAGGAACCCAGCATATTCCGAACCTTCGGTCTTGGAAAATGAAAATATACCGACAGATTACGTCACAAATATATCTTGCTGAATTTATTATTCAAATCGAAGAAGCTGTTTTCTGACGAAGAGTGAGAAATGGAATCATGAATTTTTATTGTTTCTAGACAGAACGATTGATGTTGAAAATGCTCCATCTGATTGAAATTGAGTAAATTCACTCAGAAAGACATAAAGTTTGAATGAAGTTATACTGGAGTGTGGATCGTTCATTGTAAAACAGACAGAGATAATTCTCCCTCATCTGAACTGACGGAGATAGTTACATTTCTTTCTTACCAATCTGTTTCAGATGAAACAGTGAAAGATATTGTTCCTATCTCATTCGGTTGCACTGAGTAGCGAATTTTTTCGTCTGTTACAATAAGAAATTTAGACTCCCAGAGTGGTTTCATGCAATCTGTATGCTCCAGAATAATGGAATGAAAAACATAAATAAAATATTTGATTTAGGCAAAATGGTTCATTTTCGTTTGAAATGTTCAAATTGAAAACAGTTTATGTGCAAACATGTATTCATTTGTTATTTATCGACTGAAACAGAGAGAATATGTTTTTGAAACATCATGGCAGCAATATTTCAAAACATGGTAAGAATTGACACATGAAAAACATTCAATTATACCTGAAAACATCTCACTTCACTAGAAATTAATATTGTAGTCATTGATCTATGCCAACAATTTTCGAACGCTTTCAAAGTGTACATAGTGGGCAAAATTGGTGCTACATGAACTAAAACTTGTTATAACTCGAGGAGATAGAGAAAGATGAATGGCACGTTATAGTTCTCTTTTTTCGAGAAACTGATAATGCCATCAACTGCATTTCTCTATCTTCTTTCGTTTCCGAGTTATAGGCCAAAAATGAAATTTGGGCGATTTCAACTTTGGTCATTATCTCCGTTTCTGTTTATGCTAGGCTAGGATGTTGAAATAAAAACATTATACAGGCACTTTTCTGATAGCAATCCAGTGGCGTATTCTGATGATATTTTCTAAGAGGTTTATTTGCTGAGTTATAACATAAAGTTGTGTTTTTTCTTATGGAAACAGTAGTTTGCAATGACTCAGAAAGAATCTCCATTATTTTCCCGTTTCAGAAATGTATCATATGTTTTAGTTCATGTAGCACAAATTTTGCCCACCCTGTACACCGAAGACCACCGGAAAAAAAATTTCTCTCCATCTGCTCAAAAAATTAAATGAAGCCGTTTTTCCGTAGATGTTCTTCTCACATTTCACATCATTCCACTTCAGTAAATGCCACATAGTGTGGGCGTTATCGTCATTCCATAATTTCAACCCACAATTTTCAACCTTCCAAATGAAAATAGAACCCACCTAAAAAGGTCCATTGAACCTTCATCGGAATTCTTCTCTGAATGATTTTTCCGATACATCCCGATCGAATTTATGTCACGACCTCATCAACTGATGAAGAAATTACGCAAGCTTTGAATTTAATCGAATTCCCTCAGAGGTAGTCGACTCAGAAAACAAACGTCGTCCTCTCTGATGTCCGGAATGCCCCCTCAAGGCAGTTTTACTCTGCCGACATCTTTATCTACGCATATTCCACCTTTCGGATGATCCCTTTAAATAGGGTACAGATCAAAATCACAGGGTTCGTAGGCAGATTATAACGGAAAGTTCCCTCACTTTGCGTGATAAAAATATCAAAGACCCAATTTCGAATGAGATCCGCTGTACAGGGTCTATATCTGTGATGAAGACCATAATGGGTGGTTATTGACGTATTGAAAAATGCACACTATGAAATACATAGACGCAAATTATTAACGAAATATCAGTATGACCATGATTTCCGATATGTTGGGCAGGCCATCAGGGAAATGTTATCACCCCAGCATGAATTACCTAATGACATTGATTGTCTCGAAATTGAACATCTGGTCCAATTAGATATTGTTGGTCATCTCATTACGGCGATCGACACGCAGGTTAGCAAATTATTGATCATGTCCTATTTGACATTTCGAATATCCTCAAAACATTCCAATTAATTACATGACTAGTATACCTGGATGGATGATATAAGTAAAACTTGTGTCATTCAGTTTGAAAATTCCGGATATACACACAACCAAACTTATATGGAATCACCCAGTATTAAGATGAAATATTATTTTGATATCTTTTTCGTTAGAAGCAAATAAAAAGTGCATGTGTTTATACTCACAAAAACATTTAGGTTCATAAGCACTTGATAAGATTTGGCTTTGCAGTGTCGATTTTACCATTTCGTTCGAACGTCGCAGTGAATTTATATTTTGTTTTTTTGCGAAGTTTTACAAAAAATGCCTTATGTGGGGTTATCGGAAGTCCAGAAAGGAAGAATTATTACTATGGCAGAACAAGGTATGTCACAAAGACAGATTGCAAGAACGGTGGGGGTTACACAAGGGGTTGTTTCAAAAAACTATGCAAGGTTTCTGGAGTTAGGAACCCTGAAGAATAGGCCGAGAAGAAGTCGTGGAAGAGTAACTTCAGAAAGGCAGGATCGCTTTTTAGCCCAAACAGCAAAAAGAAATCCCGCAGTATCTCATTCAGAGCTTCAAAGGCAATTTTTGCAAGCTACAGGTGTTAGTGTTTCTGTCGAAACTATCAGAAAATGACTTCGCGCTCGGGAATTATTCAAGAGAAGAGCGTTAAGAGTTCCAGAACTATCGAGGCAAAATAAAGTTGACCGTTGGAATTGGTGTTTAGAGCATGAAAATTGGACTATTGAAGATTGGAAAAATGTCTTATTTTCGGATGAGACCAGAATTGGCCTACGATCAGACGACCGTCGTGTTCGCATTTTAAGAGGTAGAGGAAGGCAAGCTAGGCTCCAAGCTGCAAGACCGATCCCTAAATACAAAGGAGGTACTGTAATGTTTTGCGGCGGAATTATGTTTGGTGAGAAAACTCCTTTAATGCCCATTAGACAATCTCTGACAGGGCCTAGGTATGTTGATTTAGTGCTACAACCTGTAGTGAGGCTCTGGCGAGGAGATTATTTCCTATTTATGCAGGATAATGCACCTCCACATACCAGCAGAGTTGCAAAAAATTTTTTCGAAACAGAAGGTGTGACTGTTTTAGAGTGGCCTTCTTGTTCACCGGACCTTAATCCTATCGAGCACTTGTGGGATAGGATCAAAAGAAAAATTAGAGCTCGTCAAAATAATCCTGGTAACGCAGAGCAACTTATACAAGCGGCTTTAGAGGAATGGGCAAATGTTACAGAAGAAGAAATTAACAACTTAATAGAAAGCATGCCTCGTCGAATTCAAGCTTGTATCAATGCCAGGGGTGGTAATACTTATTATTGATTTGTTTAAATCGTTTTATTTGTTGTTCAATTCTCAGTTACATAAAAATTATTTTCAGAGAAATTTACACTTTTAATTTTCTGTTCTATTATAAAAATAATCTTTTAATAATTTATATTATTTTTGTAATAAACTTGTTTTGGGAAAACTGCTCTTCACTTTTCAGCGACTTTTTTTTAATTAAAATTCGTTTTTTCCAAATAACAGTGTGATTCCATATAAGTTTGGTTGTGTGTACATTCTGTATATTCTGGAGAAAGAAACCTCCGCAGTATTCGAATGAAATCGACTTGAATTATTCACTAAGAGCAGTTATTCAAATTTCAAAACCACCACAAATACCAAGAGAAAAAAAACCATTAAACGCACAAAGCAACACCCGAACCCTATTTATCGGATAAAGAATTCCATTGAAAAAATAATCAACCCGAACGTCGCGTGACACGAAATGAGTGATAATGCTTGTACAATGTGTCCGGGAAAATATCGATGCAGATTCGTCATTACAAAAAATCGTCGGTCATTAGATTCCACCCATTTGTCGGCTTCAACCTCGGATAGTTAATATATATACCATTATTCAAGAAGAGGAATATACTCGTACAAGGCAACTATTCGCATCAGAGAAAAATGTAGACCTTAACTCTAGAAGAAGAATGAGAAGAAGAGTTCCAAAGATGGAATTAAAATTCTAACATTTTTTTTATCTCCTTTGTAGATTCCAATTATTGGGTCAAAAGTTGAATAATGTTATTTTAGAGCAGATAGAGAAGAGTCATTAAAAATATTTTAAATTGCGTCCATCATTTCCGATTGTCTTTGATTTTTTCTGTGGAATTTCAATGAAGAAATACGAAACAAATATTTAATCCTCATGAGTGAATTTTTTCGTTTTCAAAGTTCGAATTGAAAGGGATCTTTCATTCAAGGTGAAGCAGAAATAATGAATTTCAGATTGAAACAGTTTATATAATGACAGAAACAAGCTTTTTTTCATAGGATCACGATATCATTGATAAAAGTAACGAACCCTTGCAGTCTGCATTGTACAAAATGAAAAACTGTTCAACATTTCGAAAATGGTTTATGTTTATTCATGATATCTTGTTCCCTTAATTGATATATTGAAAACAAGCAGGCCGTCCCAGCTCTGCCCGGGTAGAAATTTGTTTCACGCGGCGGTTTCATCTTCAACACTTCAACCTGCCATATCTTTTGATGTACTCGTTGCAATTGTATGATGTGAAGGGCAATTTCGTTCCAAATTAAATACTGGGGAAAAAACCTATTAGATTGGATGAGGATCAATACGAAATTCTTGAAAACACACTCCCAAATAGTGCATAATTTTGGAAAACATCTGATTACCATAAACAGGTAATGGGAAGTCAATCTTGAGAGATAGATATATGCTATCGCGGAATTTTTGTGGAACTATAAGAGAGGTACTTTTCCGTCATACGTTGTATCCACGCAGGCACGCAAGTCTTACGGTTTTTGCAGCGCACGTGAAAATAGCTGATTTTTTTGTAATTATTGAAGTAATAGTAGGTATCCTTAATTTTTTCGGGTTGAAAGTATTATCTTTGTCACTCAGGGATAATGTAGCTTTCTAAGGGTGAAAGAATTTCTGAAATCGGTCCAGTAGTTTTCGAGCTTAGTCGCATCAAACTCTCAAAAATACAAGTCTTTCCCCTTTATAATATTAGTATAGATTAATCGTTGAAATCTATTTTGAAATGAATGTTTGCATATTTCATCACTTTTTTCAGTTTATACCTACATAAATGAAATATAATATATACTTTATTGATATCATAACTTATTCTCGAGATAACATGCCATTTTTCTCATTATCCGTCACTGACAATACTTATGCCTAGTCTAGTTTAATTTCAACACTTACTTATTACCAATAATATTTTGTAAATCTGGAAATTGAGTTAACATTATCAAAAAAAGATTCCTTTCTGCTACCTAATAAGGGATATATCGAAAATAATATGGAATTCATAGGTAAAACATATAAAGAAATAATATCAAGAATTTGCAGTTAAATTCTGGAATAAAGTGAAATATGAATAATAAAAAATTGTAGCGCCCCAATTGAAAAATTATCCATGATCTTTCACGAGTTTTCTGGTCCACCCTATATGAATAACACTCCGCTAAACATAGAACACCATGACCAAAATGTCCACGATTGATAATTTTCGGCTAAAGTGATAAATTGACCAAATGAAATCGTAAACTTTTGCAGTTCAAATTCAGAAAATTTATAATTCACAAAATTTTCGCGCCTATTTATCTCAGGTGTGTAACCAGGTTTTCATCTCTGGTATATCAATCATAAAAAGTCCATGTGAATCCGTGGTCAAACAATCAATTTCACAGAATTCCATGTTCAAAATAATGATCCTTTGGTATGAATCTAACAAACCATAGCAAGATTCTCAGCGTTTAAAGTTTGAGTGGCTCTATGTTTCAGAACTCACCTGTATTGGTGATGAGGAGGTATAGCATCAAAAGCCTGTGATTCCGACTTTGGAACATGTTGAAACTTGTTTAATATCCCATTCACATCAGTGCAAAACCACAATAATTTTTTCGAAACCCCAGATGAATTTCGATAAAACTGTGAAAATAATTTTTTTTCTCGAATAGAAGTTCAGAGAATCCTGTGACAAGGAAAAGGAAGCCGCGAAATCTGAATACTCTTCCGAAGAGACCGCGTGCACTTACGTCAGAACTGTATGTGCAACTTTCGACGCGTCCTGTGTAGCTTTGCCGTTATTCTCCGCTGCACTGACGTACACACGAACACACGGGTTGAGCGTCGCCGTCGGGATGCCACCGTCGGTCGGACCACCGAACAGCGCCACCTACCGTTTTTGGTCCTCCTTCACCAAATGATATCGACCTCTGCCAGCAGCTTTAATGGCCGTTAGCTCTGGCAGTTCTCAGATTTTTCAATCGGGAAGATTTCGAAAGTTTCAGAATTCAAAGAAACAATCAGAATCAGGGAAATCGACACAAACGCCACTGTAAGAATTACAATTGAAAATGGGGCCCTTAAACCGCTTAGGTGAAGTCACGATTTCTTGAAGGCTCGTCCATCCACCTCGCAAGTAGATCCACCTTGTAGATAGAATTTACAGAAAATAAGAGCTGTCAAAAAAAATTGACAGTTGCGGTCATTTCATGATATACGCGATCTGGACAAGACGATTATCAAAATTATAAAAACAAAGACATCGTTTTTTCCGTAGCGCAACTTATGTTTCGAATAAAGCCAGTCCTAGACGATGTGGCGACTTTGGACACATCGCCACTTGCCATAGCATTTGGTATACCCTTTTGTCGTAAATTGAAGGCGCCAAAATCTGAATATATTGAATACTCAAACAAATGGAGTCAGGAAAATTAATGAAATTTCCCCAGAATGAAATTTTCTTGTTAAGTAGGTACTCACCTCTCAGTAGTAACCATCCTTAGAAGCACTTCCTGCAGTGAACAGCCTCTGGCATTTCCTTTCTTTCAGTTGCATAAGTCCGCTTGGACGACGAAACTTCTCAGAATCTTGATGAAATTGCAAATTCTGAAAGAATTCAGAATAATTGAAACCTCCTGCTATTGACGTAATTAATCTAAACTAATAAAAATTACTTCTGGTCCTGCTATGAAAAACTGTATTCCGGCTGTCTCACTTCGTACTAGCAGGACCATAGACAAAGGACATATGGTCCTTGACAGGCGTTGAAAGTGTCAAAAAGGTATATTATTCTTCAGAATACCCAAACCTCTGAAGGCATTACATTGTTTGCAAACATATTTAGTGAAATTACTGGTCTGTTACAGCCCAGTACAAAATGGAATTTCCTATTTTCGTTCAGTTTATTATGAAATAGATTCGTTGAGTCATACAACTTCCTTTTGGAATTCCCAACTAAAAATTGGATCTTCTTTCCAATTTTCACTAGCACTACCTTGGAAATGGCAAGTTTTTCCATAATCATTACAAATATGTACTTTCATAAACAAATGGAAATGAAAACCTAACCTTTTATTGAAAGGAGAACCACATTTCATTCTGCCTGGTCCGACTTCTGGATATTGTATAACTACCGGAAAAAAACAGTGTTCAGTTTGAAAAGTCCAACTTGTTGATTTTTTATACAATTTATCAACTATAAATAACACTCGTATGAACTGAATATTAAATTACCTCACACAGCAGAAAAAATCAAAAAACTCCACCAAACACTTCTCAAGAAATACCAATATTATTCATTCATGATTAAGTCGCACAAAGCATCTGGATTAATCGAGCCGACCGAATGTCGTTGCTCGTTGCTAGGATACATTGATGCATAAGATAAGAAATGGACGAGTCTCAAAATGCATACGCACATGCTCCTATGATAAGAAAAGGAGCGCTGATGTTTTATGTTGTTTATATTTTATGTGCTTATCGCAACAGAATCAAAGATGATGACACCAATGCTTTCGCTTTAGAGATGGAAGAAACATTTTATGATTTCAAAAAGTTCTTTATTGTTTGGGCTTATCTGTTAAATCCATATTCTGCCTATGCATTCGTTAGTTTTAATTCCTAAGGTAGTGAATTCTTGTTTGATGTACCTAATTGCAAAGCAAATGGAATCGGCATATTCAATGCGCAAAGACCACAGGCTGTGCTGTGGCACAGAGGATTTACAAGCGCCAGCATAGAATTTCGTGGGCGCCAGCATAGAATTTTTTGAGCGCCAGCTCTTGTGGTCGATGAAAATTATAAGATTTGAGGTTGAATGTTAATTTCATTACTATTGGTAGTTACATATCCCCCCTGTATCCGCCAGTGTTTTCGGTCACACTTGGACAAAACGATAACGCTCTCGTTCCTAGGAATTATAAGAGCACTATAACTCTTTCTAACATCCATTTTCATACCAGCCAAATGACATTCGAGCGAAAGGACTGTTGAGAACCTTCTTCAAGTAAACTTTGAAATGTGGCCCCGACACCTCATTTCCGTCCTCGAACAAAATAAACATATTTCCCGTAGCTTTACCGTATGGTAATCCAGCTCCAGTTTTGACAAACATAGTTTATGTTCGGAATTGTGATGTGCCGGACATCTATCTGCAATTACACATAGATTGAGGTTCAAAAGGGTCCATTCCTCCGGGAAAACGTTATCAAGCCGAAAGTTGTCACCGAGATATACGGAATCCTTCAAGGTTGGAATGAGAATTCGGAATATCTCATAACGCTGACTATTTTGTGGGAAATAATACAACTGGGAAATTATGGGGGTTTGTGGTTCAATTTGTCATGTCGATTGATCCACTCTGGAATGCTGGAGTTGAAGGATATTTGCAGATTTGGTTGTTCAATGGGGTTCTTCATTGCCACAGTGTCTGAAGGTTTATAGTCATTAAACTACTAGATTATACAGGTGGCCAGGAGATTTACGTCAAAAAGAAAAAAACAGGTCCCTCGTGTCATGGGCTATTCGAATCACCCCCATATATGTTATGCGATTTTTCACAGTTTTCGAGTTATGAATTTTTTTATGAACTTTGAGAATTTTCGACTTGACCATCTTGAAAAAGATATTAAAAAAAAAGTACAAGACTTCTCTGTGAGATTCTTTCGTAACTTAATCTCCATGAATTGTTCTTTTATACATAAAAAACCAGATTCGTAACTTCGATAAAAATTATGGAAATGTTGGTCTCAAGTGAAAAAGTTACTTGAATTGGATTATGATCTGAATTTTTGAATCAAAATTAAAAATGTAAAGAAGGTAATTCACAGTTTCTTAGTATGCTTAAAAACTGCGCTCAACTGTCAGCTTTTAGAATCAATGATAAAAAATGGTACTTAACACTCTACTCTTGCTAGAATTAGCCTTCAAAGTCATCGAGGTGGAAAAAATCAAAGAACTAGACATTTACTACAAAATTATTTTTTGCCATTTTGAGATTTTTCTGATGAAGTTATGATAGAAAATGCTGAAAATTAATCAAAATTAGCTTTATATGCTGGTCAGGAAAAGTTCTAGATAAAAAAAAAGAAAAAGGTATGGCAATAAATCACACATTATAATGTAAATAAAAAGAAATTTATTTATAAAAATTTACAGTAGGTTTTCAGAGTGGCCACTATCTAACTTTTCTTGGTCAGCATCTAAAGCTAATTTTGATTAATTTTCAGCATTTTCTATCATGACTTGATCAGAAAAATCTTTAAATGGCAAAAAATAATTGATTTTTTCCACCTCGATGAGTTTGAAGGCTAATTCTAGCAAAAGGAGAGTGTTAAGTACCAATTTTTATCGATGATTCTAAAAGCTGACTGTTGAGCGCAGTTTTTAAGCATACTAAGAAACCGTGAATTAGCCTTTTTACATTTTTAAATTTGATTCGAAAATTCAGATCATAATGCAATTCACGTAACTTTTTCAGTTGAGACCAACATTTCCATAATTTTTATCAAAGTTACGAATCTGGTTATTTTATGTATAAAAGTACAATTCATGGAGATTAAGGTACAAAAGAATTTCACAGAGAAGTCTTGTACTTTTTTTTTAATATTCTGTTTAAGATGGTCAAGTCGAAAATTCTCAAAGTTCATGAAAAATTCATTACTCGAAAACCGTGAAAAATCGCATAACATACATGGGGTGATTCGAATAGCCCATAACACGAGGGACCTGTTTTTTTCTTTTTGACGTCAATCTCTTGGCCACCCTGTAGAAAAAGAGGAAATTAAATATTAATAACTGTGACTCAAACATTGAGATAGAACACATTTTCAACACCTTAATCTATTTGATCTCACTTCAAATTGATAATGAATGATTGGAAAACCCAAATACACATCTACTGCTGATGGAGTCCTTAATCTGGCCAAGATTCGAGATTTTAATTTCGAAAAGACAGAAGTCAGTGGGGACCGAGAGGACAGATCGGACATATAAAAAACGAACCGGAAATCGCCGAAAAAAGAGATTGTTCATCCAAGTCTTTCATAGCTGGGGGCGTTGAGGAGGAATGGCCAAAATTAAGAAATCGTGATAGGGGGAGAAATTATTCTATCGTTCATTTTTCACCGAGACAAGGCCCGCCGATTCGAGCTGGATTAATTGTTGGAATTCCACGATCGAGGTAAGGAACGAAAAAGGGATTACACTGAAACAAAATTCCCGAATTACTTTTTGTGGGGGTGGGAATGATTGCATGTATAATTAATACTATAAGTTCGCTGAACAGATATTTTTCATTCTTGTTCAAAGGAATAAGTATTCGTGTTTTTTCAAATCTGAAAATAAACAAGATTTTTAGAACATTTTCGATCATAAGATACCTACTACAAATGAAATGAGTGATGTGGCCTCTATTCAGGAGTCTGAGAAGGAAATACCTGATAAATCCAATCAACAATACTTAATTGAATATTTGTTAATGGACAGTTGCTTCAAGTCTTGCTTATTCATTGTTGAATAGCACCCAAACTATGCCGATTCGGATAAAGGGTGTTTAAAAAAAAATATAACACATAATTTGCATTCATTTTTAAAAACTTTTTATTGGTATTTTAAGTATCAGTTATGACATTCATGTACGATAAATAATATCTGCCAAATGACCTCCTCTTGCAGCTCTACAAACGCCACTTTTTCGTTGAAATTTCCAATGACATTTTGATATTATTGAGGCTGTATCTGACACGAATGATTTCTTCCTTTGGTTCAGGAATCGATTGTGGATTATTTTGATTGACCTGGCTTTTCACGTAACCCCAAAGAAAAATATGCCTCATCGGAAAACATTATTTTTTTTCAAGAAAAATCAGCTGATTGTTGATTGATGAAATTGACAAATACACGACGTTTCAAATTATCTGATGGCTTCAGTTCCAGTGTTTTTTGAACCTTATATGCGTTCAGAGCAAATCCTTGTGTAAAATACGCCACGTTGTGGACCCACTAAGTCCAACTTGTTGTGAACGTCGTCTTATGCACATTTCAGAGTCTTCAGCAACATTTTCATGAACCAAATCAATATTTTCTTGTGACCGATCGCTACGACTGTATTTTCACTTTTTGGTCTTCTACCTGATCTCTTGAAATTTTTTAATAATTCGACCAATGGTGCTTTCAGATGGACGATTATTATGTAAACCATAAAATTCACGTAATTTTCTGAAAACACTTTTCCCAGAACGCTATTTTCATAAAATAATTCAACAATTTCATCGCGTTGTTGTATCGTGTGCAAAACCATTTTCATAAATGTCATACATCTCGTTTCTCAAATGTCCAAATACCCAGAAAAAATTCAGTGCGCTATCTATAACTTATTCATTCAAAAAGAAAGCGCAATTTGAAACACTCTTTATATCAACTCGTTGTCGTTTGAGAGTCTCTCGAATCTTCCGTTTGAAAAATTAGGGACGAAATTAAGTTCACATAAGTTTTACAGTATTGAAGTTGTCGATTTCAAGCAGGACAACTCCTGCCACGTCGATATTCATTCAATACAGCCAGAACATGTTATATTATGAACAGCCATCATTTCCCAAACAATATCACGTGTTGAAATGTGCCCTTTTGAAATCTGTACTTTCCTAACGGATAAAACCTGTTAATGAAAGGAAGACGACGATCAATACGGATGAGAATAGAGCCAAATGATTATAGTACGAAACTAAATTCACAGATAAATATAGCTGGTTTTGTATTCCAGAGTCGTTAGTCGGAGATTAGAATAATTAGATAGTGTGTGAGGGGTCCCTTACAGGGGAATTAATGGTACCTAGCACCATTGCATGTTCACGTTAACCACTATTCAACCTTGATTAACATAGTTATCAAGAATATTTAGCTTTATTTGATGGAAAGGGTTATTTGACTAATTACTCTAGAATTCATTCCATTTCGAAACTTTTCTGCTGCGAAGTTGCACCGATGAATTAATCAAAATGAAAAATAAGCCCATAACTTCATGCCCTACAGTTTAAAAAGTATAATTACGGTGAATTCTCTGGAACAATCACATAACTATTCCCGAGCAGTTTTGGGGAAATTTTAATTCCTCGTGGACTCTGGGATTGAGACTGTATTTATTTCTTGCAAAGGTCGCCACCACTATCGTTTGCGGACAAGTAGTATAAAAGAGACCGCCAGTTCGAGAAAAAAGTATTAAACTCGAAGTAAAATTGAGGAGGCGTTCAACATCTTGTTTCCATATTCCACATTGTATCAAGAGATTGTTCAAAAGATACAGTGCTCGTCAAAATTATGGATCGAATGCGTTTTCTCAGTAGAAAAATATTTGGCAACAAAATCCTGAAACAGGTCAATTTTTGATTCACTCTTACCAAATTTTTATGCATTTTTGAAGGGATTTTGTTGCACCCTATGCCATCCCCATCAACGCTGTAAAGTTTTTGAATAGGGAAAGTGGGTCATGTGGTACTTTTTCAGCAAGGTCTTTGTATCTTCTTCACAGGCGTGCAGGAATTTTCAAGAAAAAATTTTTTTTTTGTGAAATTAGTTATTTCAAAGAGGTTTTTAGTATGTGCACTCTGTCATGACTCATTTACTTTGAGAGTTTTGTTCATGCACAACTTTCAACCCCTACGAACCCTTCATTGGAGAAAACAAATGGAGTGAACTAACTAATTTTTCAACAAAAAAATTTCCTTCTCGAAAATTTCTTCACGCCTGTGTAGAAGATGCAAAGACCTTGCCAAAAAAGTACCACATGGCACAGGGTGCAACAAAAATCCTTTCAAAATACATAAAAATTTGGTAAAAGTGAAAAAAAAATTCTGTGTGTGAAACACCTCATTGCAAGTGGTTAGTATATATGATATTTTCCGTGGCCTGCCGAATTTTGAAGTTCACTACCGTACCCGACTTATTTTCGACCTCATTTTGCTTTCAAGATTTTGTCTTGTATTTTGACTCCCTTGTGGGGCCTTAATCTCTGGATTTATCAGCAACCCTTTTGGGGTTGAGTTCGGCGAGATCACAACCGGGTCACGGCCGCGCTTCACCCTTGCTCAATTCACTGAAGGTTGACAGAAATAAATCCAAGAGACTTCGTCAAGTCTAGACGTTGTTGGTTCAATACCGTGCCCAACTTATTTTCGACCCCATTTCTACTTTCAAGATTTCATCTTGTATTTTGGTTCCCTGGTGGGTCCTTAATCTCTGTATTTGTGAGCGACTGTTTCGGGATTTTGTTGCCAAATATTGTTCTTCTGAGAAAATGAATTTGTTCCTCAATTTTGACGCGCACTGTATACTCTATTCACTTTTATAATGCATCCCGCTTGGATATGGAATTCTGACACATTGCACAGTGCATATTTTGAGAATTTTAGGTTATAGTTATTTTCCTGTCAGATGAATTAGCAACGTTGTCCTTTTTACATAGATGTCGTAGTAATCATCAAAATGTTTATTTACTTAGGAAAAATAATGAATTTGAGGAAATATTATGTGAATTCAATAATTCCGAAGACCTGGCGATTGTTGAAGAAATTTTTTTCTCTGTTAATACTGAAAATATTCCACGTAAATAAATATGGTTGAAAGATTCATTTATGCTATTTTCTTGTACGGAAATCAAGAATCGAGTGTTGAAATTTTACTGAAAAATGAGCGACAGAATAGTCCGTTACTTTGTGATAGTTTATTCGAAGAAAGAATAAAAGTACTCGAAAAAACCGACAGAAAACTAAAAAACGAACAGTGGAATTTCCCACTCTTCGAAATTCTCAAGAAATAAGCATACTGAAGACATTCAAATACCTTTTTGCACAACTTGAAATCCAGTATCAAAATGTCGTAGTACTACGAAACCTGTGTCACAGTTGTACTTTGAAAAAACTAACTCCATTCACAAAGTTAAAAGAGAGTGGATAGGAATCAGCCTGGCAACATCTCAGGGAATTATTTGACATTTCACGAGTACCAACCTGCGTCAGTTTCAAATAAAAAAACTTGATAAACCTAAATCATGGCCAACCGGGACACTTTATAAAAGTGGATGGAGTATACAGGGTCTTTCACGAGGAACCTCACCCATATTTATACGGGAAACTACTGAACGTATTTTCATGAAATTCAGCACTTATGAGTATTTCACGATGCTGATGAAATCGCGATTCATGATACAGGGGGTGAAAAAACCGCTTTCAAAGTTAGGGATGACAAAATCGTGAAAAATCAATTTTTTCGAATTAGAACCCCATTTTTTTATGGCAGATATTGAGTCTAAGTTAAAAAATAATGTGAGTGTATGCATCACACCCTTGCCCTAAAGTGGATATAAACTCAGAGAATATCCATTTTAGGGCAAGGGTGTGATGCATACACTCATATTAATTTTTAACGTAGATTCAATATCTGCCATAAAAAAATGGGGTTCTAATTTGAAAAAATTGATTTTTCACGATTTTGTCATCCCTAACTTTGAAAGCGATTTTTTCACCTTCTGTATCATGAATCGCGATTTTCAAAGTGGATACATCAATCTTACATCTTGAAAAATCCCAAAAATGAAAATTTTCCATCCAAAAACCTCGAAGTTATTCTTGTTTCAGCGGAGCTCTATTTTCGATTTTTTTTTCGAATTTTCCCGTACAGAGAGAATTTTCCAACCAAAACTGAAAAATGTTATATCAAAATAACTTGAAATTTTCTAAGGAATCTATTTCTGCAATAAAAAAATGGTGTTCTAATTTGAAAAACGGAAGTTGACGTCATTTCCGGAAAAACCGGAGGTGCTCATGCCTTGAAAATATTTTAGATTTCATCAGCATCGTGAAATACTTATAAGTGCTGAATTTCATGAAAATACGTTTAGTAGTTTCCCGTATAAATATGGGTGAGGTTCCTCGTGAAAGACCCTGTATTCAAGTGAAATATGCTATAATGAATTCAATGAGAGTTACATGTTTCAAAGTTCTCATTGCTTCATCCATTTTTCTATTTTTCTTGATCACAAACTACTCATTTTCACTAATTTCTGAACAGTTAGATGGGAAATAAACGTCACTCCAATGAAATTCCCCAGACGAAATCGATGTAAATTTTTAATTTCGAAATATGCCATCATCGCAGAACTTATAAATTCCCTCGAGTCATCAAAATACCGAATGGTTCTTGTGGGCGCTCCCATTGAAAAATTTACAAACCAACGTTTCTCATCAGCACGGCAAAGATGCGGTTATAAATTTCCCTGAAGAATTCCGAATGAACGGAAGCGAGGTTAGTCAGTAATTTTCACTGTACCCCCATTGAATGCGTACAAAGTCGAGAAAAATTACACGTCTGCCTGTCAAAATGAACCGTGAGATGGATTATTTTAAATTTCGATCATAAAAGTCACAATTAACTATAATGGCTGACGTAGATGGACCCATTTTGATGAACATAAATTTTACGTTAGGGGTGGAAAGTGCGACCGACCCCTTCGCCATTTTGCGACGCTCCAGGAATTGAATGTTTAGAATAATTGATTAATTATCAACAATCCTTATGCTAAGGACTTCTGAATGTTCACTAAATTCTTATTCGTCAGTTATGATTTCATCATCCAATTACCGTTGCAAATATGACAATAATTGCAAGGTAGTTCAACAATGAATTCCGTTCACAAGCAAACCATCGAATCATTGCGGGTATAAACCACTGAACAATTCAAATTAAAACCCGCAACCATATAATTATCGCAGAAGGCATTAAATTACTTCTCGTGCTTCCAGGTCACGTGTCATATTCAGGATGGAAATCATTCCGGTGTATCGATGTTATCTAACTAACCACTGAATAAACACTGAACAGCCCTAGACATCACGCACCTCCCCGAAATCAACGCTAGTGCTCTTCAAAGCGAATATTTCGTGAACACAAACCGTATTTCTTTCTGTCAATTCGCTACGCTGAAATTAAGCCCAGGGCATTTTATCATATCGGAATTATTGCTGTTACGTTACAACGAAATTGCATTATTTTATAGTTTCCTGAACAATTTTATTCAGCGAAGAATTACTTCGGTGATGACTGAAGCGCTCATTTTTTGAATGGAAAAACAATCGATATGAGGGAAGTGGTAAAAAGTCAATTTTTGTTCAACCTGAAGAGAAAGAACCTAGAAACTGCTTAAAATAACTTCCTAAATAAGACATTTTTCCCGTAAAATGTGAAGGATAAAAATGGTTATTGTGGGTTATCCTTAAGAGATAGACATATACCATCGCGGACTTTTTGTTTAACTTTTTTAGGAGTACAATACCGAGTAGGTACATTATTTTTATTTATCTCGTGGGGTTCAGTCAGAGTTTGCAATGTAAGCGCAAAAAAATGTGTTTATTCACGACATCACATTAGAAACCTGTAAATCCATCAGTGTTCCTCTTCAAAATTATGCATGTATCATACATATAAACCTTCCTCTTGAATCACGTTATCTATTAAAAAAAAGCGTTTCAAAATCCGTTGCGTAGTTTTGAAGATTTAAGTATACATAGGGACAGACAGCGAAAGAGACTTTGTTTTATACTATGTAATGATTTTGTATTTTCATTCATTTTATGTGGACGGAGATCACGTAGAGTTGAATAGAACAATGAATCTTTCTATACAATTTTTGGACGTGACCAGTCGTCTCCTGCCATCAAACTCCACCATGACAAAGTGACAACTCTATCATTTTCAATTGAGCTCTCATGACGTTTCAAAAAAATGCCCATTGTCTTTGTTAGGAACCCATTATACGTCTGAGCAATCCTCCAAGGGAGTTCGATAATTCCGTTTTATTGATTTTCGGCGAATTCGGAACATCGAAAATTCAATGGTCATTTCTATGATATCAGGCGCAACCATTGTCAACTTTGTACAAGTTATGCCTGGGATGTCGGCTCGGACTAAGACCGGATAGAATTAATTGGACTAGCTTAGATCATTTGCATAACTCGACCTCAGTTTCATTCAATTGGATACTCTAGGTAACAATAGCCTCGTATACGATTCTATTGAAAAGGAACACCAGATGCTTCCCTCCTTATTATGCCAGATTTGGTAGCTGTACTGCTCGAAAAAATTTGGCTCTGAGACTGAGAAGAGTTCAGGACCTCAGGAGTGTTTTTTTTTCTTTAAATAATCATCTACCTTTATTTTCATCATAAATTCGATTTTTCGCGCAATCGCCCATTATTTTTCATTAAAAATCGTGCTAACTCTCTGGGCAAATCATTCATATGTGCATGGTAAATTACTGCTCCACAAGAGTTAGGGATATCGTATTCGATCGTTTTTAAAAGTATGAAATCTTCGACAAAATCGCTGTAAATTCATTCAAAACTCAATAACAACTTGAATTGATCCAATAAAAATCAGTATGAGACATTTCGTCAATCTGGTCGCCTTTTTTCTGAAGTTTGGTTCTTTGCATATGCTTCATGAATGTTCTTATTTTGAAATGAAGTCAGTTTATCGAAGGCTTCGATTTGAAACGAGTTTTCTGAAAATGCCAAGACGAAAATTAACAAACGCTGAGGCTAATAGGGCTATCGGAATGCTACAGGGTGGCCTAACTCAGGTTGTTGTAGCGAATAGGCTCCAAGTCAGTCAAAGTGTGATATCTCGACTCTGGAATAGGTTCAGGGAGACAGGTTCCGTGTTGGAAAGACCAAGGCTTGGTGAGCGACGAAAAACAACACCTGCTCAGGATCGTTTCATCACCGTTTCGGCGAGAAGAAACCCTACATCTACGTGTAGAATGCTACGGAATACTCTTCAAAATACAGATGGGGGTCCAAGTTTACATCGAAACCATCAGACGACGTTTGAGAAAGGTGAATCTAGGTTATAGACGTCCATTAAGAGGAGTTCCATTAACACGTGACCATAAGCGTCAAAGACTGGAATGGGCAAGGCAACATATCAATTGGAACGATCAATGGCGTAGTGTCCTTTTCACTGATGAATCCAGATATGGACGATTTCCAGATTCGCGAAGAATAAGGGTAAGGACAATCCCCGCATACCCTGTAATCCTCGCTATGTCCAAGAAGTTCATCCATTCCGAGGGGGTAGTGTTTTGGCATGGGCCGGGATATGTTTCAACGGGCGCACAGATCTACAAATTTGTCCTGGGAATATGACCGCCTCACACTATAGGGAGCATGTCACTGACAATGTTGTGCCAAATTTTCACGCTGCTATTGAGGAAACTTTTCAATTTCTAGACGATAAAGCTAGACCGCACCGTGCAGCCATAGTTGAGAATGCGCGCGAGGAGATTGGTATTCCACATTTACCAATACCTCCGCACTCACCAGATTTGAATTGCATAGAACATGCATGGGATATGCTCCAAAGAAGATTAGATAATCATCAACCTACCCCAGAATCCTTAAATAATCTGAGAGAGCTTCTGCCCCGTTTATGGAGCCAAATTTCTCAAGAAATGTTCAACAACCTCGTGTATAGTATGCAAAGAAGATGTCAAGCTGTTATTGATGGCCGTGGAGGCCATACATTGTATTGTCTTAAAATGCTTGAATTCTCTGGGAATAAAATTTCGTTATTTTACTCGACTTTTCTTAATCACCCTGTATACGCTGTTGACCTACAGGCTAAAATTCATTTGCAACTTGAAATCATATGAATATGAATTTTCATCACAATAATCTTATTTTTACTATATTCTCTTGCAAATTAAGTCAACATCCCTAACTCATGTGGAGCCGTTTATTATTAAGTCTTTTCGAAACTGGGTTTATCAATTTCAGGCCTCCTGGTATTTGTATAAAGACTACAGTTTCGAGAAGCTATAACAAGGGAAATATTTTTCGTTTCATGAACCTCAAATTTCATTATCTGCATGGGAAAGAGGGGGAAATGTACCACGGCCCATTGAGATTCCTGTATTTTATACAGAAAAGAATATTGATGGAGATATACCAGAAACATGGCAGATTCTGGAGAGCTATTCGCTAATTTAAAAATGCTTCTCTTATCCTCCTTTCGTTAGGTACGTTTTTCGAGGGTTTCTATTGAAATGCCTCAGGATTTGACGTTAATAAAAAATTGTTAGTGACTCCATCTCATTCTAATATACATAGGGAGCGAATGAATTAAAAATTTCATCATGTTCCATGAATCGCCCCTTATCGAAAAGGGTTTGCAAACATTGAACCTTACGGTAGAAAAAGACCTCTCGACTTCAAAGCTGTTTTTCAGTTCGTTCTTCAGTAAATGTTCGCATTTCATGGCAGAGTTTCTATCTTTACTGTCGATTTAATAAAAAAATACCCGAGTTAATCCAGATTTGTACATGGTAATATCTTCAAGTGACCTCTGTTTTGAAAACCACCCCTTTTGAGTGGTCTTCTGTACGAGCAAAGAATCTTTGGGACATACCCTGCTCTACCAAAGGAATTATTCATTTTTTATTTATTCGGAAATATGATAGTGAACCAAATTTACGATATTTCTCCACAAAACATGAAATCAACAATACGTCAAATAATCAATTAATTAATATTTGTCACGAGCCAATTCTCATCAGAAAAAAAAATGACCACATTATGTGAGTGAATTTTTTCACTAACAAACACTGTTTTTTCGAAATCTTTCTTCTCCATATATCCTCGATTGTTCCTTTGATTCGCTTTAGTTAATTTAGGTCATGCTGAGAGCTCGGAGATTTATTCACCGGTTTATATATTGATTTTTCAACGGAACTACTTTATTTTTCAGTTAATTCGATCAGCATCGTCCATAAATATCTGTTGAGTTATTTAGGTCCATAAAATGGATAATTTTTTATACGAAATTCGTTACGTTGCAGAGTTTGAAATCCAGCGAACAATAAATATTCAAACTATCGCATGTGGTATTATAATTATGCTGCTGGTAAATTCTATTTATACATTACCGACGAACATTATTCACTGATTTCCATACAGATGGTACAAATATAGCTGCTTTTCATGTTTGTGGAAGTTATTATCTCGAATCAGCAAGAAAGCTGTTGCCTTTATAAACAACCGGGGTGGAATCGAAAAGACGGTGCAATGAATCGAAATAATATACAGATGTATATTCAGTAATGATGGTAGATTCTCTTACTAACCTGTTGAATGAATTTTCTATAACCAACATTTCGTTCATTGAAAATAGATTTATCTCATTCAAGTTATATTTTGAATTTTGCCTATAAGAAATTAAAGTGAAATAGATAAAGAAACAATATTGAAAAAGGTATTAAGGTTGATTTGTGAACAATAAAAACAATCACAGTGAGAGGAACGGTCCTTGAAAATATTTCAATCTACGAATGAAAAACTTTTAATCACTCAAAACTTTCCTTTCGAATAGGTTCACAGTGTTTAGATCAACATTTATACGTGGCTCTTCTTCGATTGTTTTTCTTCTACCTTCCATTAACTATATTACTACTTTCATTATTTTCCTTGCCTCAAAAAACAACACAATTTTCACTGAGTGAAGAAAAAATGTTTCCTGAAAATTACTTCACATAATGAACTGAACGATTAAGTCCTTGAAGTTCCCGTTTAATTTTGATGTCTCGTTTAATGAAAGCATTATCAGTTCAGCTTCGCTAAGGAGGGAATTTTAGGAGTGGCAACTTCATGTTTTTTGCCACTGCTAATTAGATGTTACACGAACAGTTCTACCGAGTTTACAGTTTCCAAATATGCAATTTCGTTCCGTAAATTAGAACATTCACCTGAACTGAACACGTGGGATTTTTTGAAAGAGTACTCATTCCTCATTATTGCATTCCAATGTTGAGGCGAAATTCACCCGCAGAGGTAAGGAGGGATGAATATAAGATGCAGAGGAAACCCTCCATTGGGGTTTGGAACACAACAACTTTTGAATCATTGAGTTTTCAAGTTGAAGATTTGGAACTTTTTATATGTGATTTCTTTTGATGTTTGTTACTCAAAGTAAAGTTCCACCTTTGAAAGCAAAATTCGGAATGAAGATGCAGCAGCATTACATATTGTTGTTTATATTAGATCTCATAAATCTGCTATTTTCATTGAAGATAGAATTTCATATAACCAAATTATAACCAAAAACTAACAACTGTGATGAAGTCTGTCCATGCATTAGTTCCGGTTGTTTATTACTCAACTAAATATATCAATTTATGTATTCGGTCCTAAGTGATCCGATAAAGGTTTATTGGATTATAATAAAACTGTATAGTGGCGGAAATGGAATCACATAGATAACCGAAATATATAATTCATTCTGGCCTCTCACTGCTGATTCAATTCAATTGAAGTCCACCAAATAAATCATCAGTCCTCTGGTTCCAAATATATAAATTTAGTTTTTGATCGATATTCTGTAGGTGTAATTTATTTTTGTCATTGGATAGTTGAATGTAGTAGTTGCCATCAGTTTTGGGATCATTAATAAGTATGATTTCACAAATCAATTTTTCCTGATGACTCCTTCGTTAATGGGCATTTCCAGTCATTTTCAGAAAAATATATTTTGTAATACATAATGGATTCTAACGTGAATCGTGATTTTTTTTTTAATTTTTTCTTCATCATTTTATACCCTTGAAAAAATATTGAAAACTCAAAAATAATCTACCGAATTCAAACGATCAGAAGAAGCGGGAAATCTTGTGACGTCGGTGGCTAGAGAGATTCTTGATTGGTTGTACTCGTCATGACGTGCTGCTGATATAAAAATGACAGCATTGCCAAATCACAAAAAAAGAATTAGCCTGAAAAAGCCCTTGCTTTCACTTTCCTAATATAATATCATAAAATAACGTCGATTTTGGATGTTTTTCTTTCATCATCGTGACATTTTCATTTGTACTCCATAAAGCTTCATAACATCATTCAATTCACGACCTCCTAATTGAAAATGAAGAGGGTTCAAGTAAGCAGATAGGTGAGAATTTCAATTAAAAATAATTATCCCTAGTTTACACAAGTAAGAATTGGTATATATAGGGCGGTCTTCTGATTTAGGAAGCATTAATAATTATTTTCAATTTGAGAAATGCAAATTAGTGGTAAGAATAATAATTGATTTGACAACTGTGATTAGGGACCATCTGGTCGTCAGTCGTTGACTTAACCTAGGATCACAGAACATCTAATCATCAGCCTAGGAGTATTGAATATAGAGTATAGAATACTCCCAGACTTAACTGTAAGAAACGCCATTCTGAAGTACGCAGAGAAGACGTCGAAATATCGAATAATGACAAATAAGAAGGTTATGTTTTCATTCATAATTTGTAGGAGTGGTTGTCATATCATTATTTGTATCTTCAGAGAATAAGTATTATATCAACTTTAATGAAAATTAAGTTGTTATATGACGATGTTTCAAAATCATTATAGTGATCACATAAAATATAATACGACTACTGAATATATTTATGAATTAATTCAGAGATTTCACAAAGACTTGACAACAGCGGCGTGTCTCTCAGTTACTCTGGGCTTTATCTCCTCCATCACAAACTTCAACCAATCATATCACAAATTGAGCCACTGACGTCACAGCAGAGGGACGTTTGAATTCACACGTGTTGAAATCACATTTTCAATATCGAATAATTAATCCGTTCTTCAAAATTCAGACTGAATAGATGGTTACAAATGTGTTATAAACTGCCCTTCATTACGTCATGTGAAGAAAAGTGCATATTTTGAGGTACTGGAAATCCCCATTCTACCTTACACAATTACTGTGAATTCAGAACCGGTTTCTAATTTCATCAGATGATGCCTTTTTTCATTCATTCTACCAAACAGAATCGTGAATTCAAAGCTAGCATACTGCAGTATTTCAGAGCCATATACAATCGCGGACTATTTTGTTGACCTTTTTTAGGAGTACAATACCGAGTACTATGGGGTTCAGTCAGCGTTTGCAATGTAAGCGCAAAAAAATGTGTTTATTTACGACATCACATTAGAAACCTGTAAGTTCATCAGTGTTTCTCTACAATATTATGCATGTATCAGTATCATACATATAACCCTTTCTCTTGAGTCTTGAATCACTTTATCTATTATTTAAAAACGTTTCAAAATCCGTTGCGCAGTTTTGAAGATTTAAGGATACATAGGGACAGAAAGCGAAAGCGACTTTGTTTTATACTATGTAATGATTATAAATAATAAATTTCGATGTTATTCTACACAAACTTTGTTTTATTTCAATTCGAAGATAGGAAGTGCTAAATGAACGCTCAACACTGTATATCGCTAAAGTGTATACATTTATGATTTACGTCAATTGTCTATTTGTTTGTATTGAAATGGTTTTATAAATTGCATATACCTAGGCCGAACAATAGAGCTAACATCTAATGAAATTAACGTCCGAATCAACCATATACTGTGAGCTTTATTAATGGGTTAGATTCATTCCAGCGATATATTATCGAATGAAATTGGTGAGAGGTTCGTGTATAAAATGCAACTGGTTAGGCCATAACATAATAAATATCTTGTGAAATTGTACACCATCAATTGAAAGCGTAATTTTCCTTCATATTTATGTTAATCGAATATTATGCTTTGTATCGATTTTCTTTTGTCGTGATATTCGGATATGACTGTTTTTGATATTATATTCGTTCCACTGTCTGGTGATGAGAAGTTTATTGTAACTTGTACGCTTCAATGTACAATTATAATCAGTTAATGGCTTTGTTTCCAGTAATCAGAGCAACCATTCTTTCTAGATATGGTATGATTTACACATGTTTTTTGGGAAAACATGGAAATTCATGTCGTCCAATTTTCTTGAAACTTGGTATCGATTAATAACCAAACAAGTGCTCCAAAGTCCTTCATGATTCAACATCTGAGGGTGAGAAATAGGTACAGGTATAAGATAAAAATATTTTTACGTCCTAAAGGGGGTTGGTACTGTTTGTATTTGAAATGAAATATTTGTATAGACGAATTAACAGGCACTTCAACTTCGGTATAATTGTTGAAACATGCAGTTCCTCGGAAGATACTAAATTCAACCCCTGAGGGGTTGGACATGAAATAATTTTCATGCGGGATAATATATTCATGGTAAATTCAATTGAAATTTATATTAATTCCCTTTCATGAAAAAACATTTGGTCTCATTTACCTGAAAAAATTATAGGGGTTTGATTTTACGGAAATGATTTCAATGCTTATGGGTATATTGAAATACTTTTATTGCCGTGAACTGAATATATCAAGTAGATGGAACGGTTCGCATGGAAAATACATATTTTGCTTTTGAGCTCTATATGAGGAAGACCACAAAAATTGAATTGCGCGTTTTCTTAGAAATTTAAGAAAGGTTTGGAATTTCATTAGCTTTTATGAATGTTCTTATGATGTCGTCGGGTCCAAAGTAACCAATCTGATTCAACAGCTGGAAATAATTAGTTTTGAGACACTCCTGAGAACACGAATCCAGTGTTACCGTAGTCTTATTGTTCGCAATATTTTTTTTTCGATGCATACCAATTCATATTTCAACCTCTAATAATTAACCAAATATTATCTTATATTTCAAATAAAAATTCTGGATACCTAAAATTCTGATTAAATATGTATAGGGTTTGAGATTATTGATTGGACAAATCGAAACACATTCGAAAATCAATGTTTATTTCGCTAACAACATCGGATTGAGGTTAAAGAGACATTACACTCTTCAGAAGTATTTTATTTCAACATCTGGTATTACCCTCTGCTCCTTATAACAGCCTCTTATCTTCATTATATTCTTCTCATCGATTTCTGGATCCCCACCTATGAAACTTTCCAAAAACATAATCGCATTTCTACGAAATGCGTAAAAATTATGGTGTTGGGAGAAGGGTTCCTAAAGAAGATTGAATGTGAGTGTTATCAAAACTTTAATTTTTCGAATGAATAACATTAGAATCGAATAAGAATATGTGAAGAAATATATCGATAATCTTCTTATATACATCTGAGCAGCATACTGACACAATTCTCTGCATTTCCTCACTAACTTGTCGACAGATCAATTCCATGTTCAAAAAGGTGAGTAAATATATTTGACAAGACATAGAGGTGAATATCGAAACAAGTACATTCGAAGATAGATATCCAAGCTACTTATAAAATTCAGTCCATCGAAATATTGACTCAAAATATTATTGAAAATATGATATGACAAGATCGCAATAAAACGATATGTGAAGCTCCATTTAATATACTATATCATTCAACGAGCATATCACGATTGATATTATTCACACAGATTAATTTCATTTAAGTGAATAATAGCTGTAATATGCGAGTAGAATACTCAACTTTGTCCACGACTTATGAGTAAGTAAACACAGTTTTGCTTTCAAGTTTGAAACTGGAAACGACATTCCATAGGACACTCTTATCGGAAAAATTTGGATTTTCAATTTATATTCCGTGATTGTCATATTGAAATTTGATTGGACCAGTGAATTATATGTAAATCACAATTTTATGGATGTCATGATGATTCCACAGACAAATTATTCATGAATACTTCAGTCAATAGTCGTGGACAATATCTTTCCGATTTTTATTAGTCAACTACATCACAGAACAAAGATATGGAAAGTTTGAAGATTGTTAGTTTGGCCTACTTTAGATATGAATTGAGAAGAAAATAAAGACATGTTCTCTTCATTCGAACGCATTCTACCAAGCTTGAATAAAACGAAAAGTTCGACTAGCACTCTAACGAATATTAAGAAACAATTTCAACAGCCAAATTTCAATTCTTTTACACATTCTCTTTTTGCTTTTTCTTGTAAGATATATTCTTCCTAACATTATTCGAGAATTTCACTTAAGAATACCTTTGAAAAAATATAATTTCATAATAAATGGTTTTCATTAATTCGGCAAGAAACTAAAAAACCTAGTGCTGAAACTAACTAAATCAGTATCAATAATAGATAAATTAATGAGCAAGCAGAGCTCTAATCAACATGAATTCTCAACATTAATCAACAAATACGCTGTAAATAGAAAAATATGAAATATCGGAGATCTACCTATTTGAATACATAAGTAAAAGAATGATTGGACGATGCTCTACATAAAGTCTACAGCCTCAAATTCAGTACATTCTAAAGACGCTGTTTGCTGGTTTTCAAGAACGCAGTTTAAAATTTCAATGGTCAACAACATTCAAACAATGGATAAACATTCGCTAAGCTCAACAATTTTATGCCTTCAAACACTCACAGTTCTTTATTTGCCAACAGAAGAAGTAATTGCATCTCAAAATAGTACTACATAATACTTTCCTTAGAGAAATACATCATAAGTTCCACTAATCCGTATAAATAAATATATATCTCTTAGATTAATTTGGCTTTTTTACAGACATTTTCAGGTTTGTAGAATTCACTAAATTATCGGTTTGAGAAAAACTTTTTCTGAAATATATATTTGTGGAATACACCATACCTCATTCTTAGGTGAGGAAGGTTGCATTTATTCCCTATTTTGTCTCACACCATTGATCAGGTACTCTGAAATTTCACTGGAGTTTGTAGTAACTTATATTATATCACATTAAGAATATGATGTATTCCTGTGCAGGGTATCAAAAAATTATTATTTGATTCCAATACTATCAGGTTTATCAGCATATCTACTGTTTCAATATCATCTAACACATATTTCGACATCCTAACTGCTCGAGAAAGATTTTTATTATGATAAAATTCCACATATATTAGACCCAAAATATTAGTCGTTTGGACACCCTGTAGGTTGAAAGATTGTTCGTGCATTATAGTTTGATCATTATTCGATGTGTTCAAGTACTGAAGGAAGGTAGTGCTAAAGCAAGAGAAAAATTTAGTTTCACTCTCCGAAACCCTTCAATATTTTAACAATCATAGAAAGCATCAATCTTGAAGTATTAATAAAATAGTGAATTATTCAGTGAGCTCATTGTGATGGCCATTATTCACGCGGATGAAAACATTCAAGTGAATAAAAGTCAGGTCCGAGTAGAATACTGTACTTTGTCCACGACCCCTGAATAATTCTCATCGAAATAATCACAGTATTAATTTCTAAGTACGAATTATGCCGTTTCAAATTAAATTGACATTTCAAATCACTCTCTGGTCGAAGAAATCTGGTTCTTCCACTGATTTTCTGTGGTTTTCACTTTGAAATTCGATATATCGGTGAACCCCATAAATTCAACAGACGAGGACCAAATGATCTATGAGTGAACGTGTATGTGTAGAGAAGAATTCATTTTTTTGAATCCCTACGATAGAGAAGCGCAGTATTTAAGAAAAATCTTGTACGTGAAGACGTATAGAGTTGGGTGATGGAGTCGTACTTCGAAATTGCGGTCACAATTCTTTATCTATCTATATAATATTAACTACTTTCTGGCGCAATTTTTCCGACCCACTCAGTAGCTGTGGTTGAAATATCACATGAAAAACACATTAATCTGCATCAAATTTTGTTCAGTTCTAAAAACTGAACTGGGAATGGGAATAACGATGAAAATTTTCGATTGTCGTTCCGACGATTTTTAAATTTTGACAATAGACAGACTTTCCGGTTAGCTTAGGATGCATCCAAAAGAAATGTAGGGAAAAAGTTTCAATTCAATTACTTTACGCAACGAATGTATATGAACGAAAAATAGCTGATTGTCGTGATTTTCACTTGATGGAAATTCATCTTGATTCAAATCAAAACAATGTTAACTACCACAACCGTTTTTTTTTAATATATGCAAAAATTGTTTAGTCTCACGAGGAGTTCCTCATATTTTTATATACTCACACAAGCAGTATTCCTCGGTTGAAATAATTGTTGTGAAGTCAAAACACTAGTTGAGGAAATTTAGGTTGTTTCATTCTATAAAAAACAAACAGGGGAGATATTGAATGGCATCATCTGGAATACTGACGCAAGCTGTCTAATTGTTATAGGTTTCCTATTGGATTTCATAATCTGAGCAAAACCTATCATTTTTCTAAATTACTTTTATGAATAATCTTATAAAAATAATCTTGGGGTTCAGCTATTAGTAACATTGAACTATAGATCGAGTTTAATCTAAAACTTCAGAGCAAATCTAGTAAGGCTTTTATCCAAAAACCATAGATTTTTACGTCTAACACAGAGAATCTGCTGAAACATATATAACGATTTAGGTAATTTGACAGCCATGAGATTCACTCCATTAAGGGAAAAATCTATTATTTAACATTTGGACAACGACAGTTGATGATGAAGAGCTGAAGAAGTCAGTCTCGAGGTTCTTGGCTCAATTTCCAATGACGTACTATACAATTCTTCATCGTCCATCAACAAGGAAGAATCCAAGAGATAACTGGTTACTTTCTTTATCAACTCGATCTTATAAGATGTGAGTTGAAAGTGTCTTATCTCTCTTATGACATGCGCGATCTGAAAAAAAACGTCTAACATACGAACTTCTCAAAGCCACGACATTGAATTGTTTACCATCCTCATTTTGGAAAAATTGAGGAGATTCTCAGCTGTAAAATTCGGCGTTCCCTCCTCAATGAACGAGAGATCAGTGAGATACATCCCTAAGTAGGGAATGCATGGAGGGTCACACCTATGGAGAGCATCCCTCAGAGACCTGAACCTACCATCCGAAGACACAATATTCTGGAGCTTCTCAATCGTTTGCTTAGTCTGTAAACGAAAGTCATTGCCAAGTTATCAATCGAATCATTTTTATTATGTCCACTCACAGTCTTCGATACTTTATCCCAAGTCTTCTTCAGTCTGAAGATCGAGCTGTTGGTGAATGCTGAGCAAATCTGCAGTACCCCGTTGAAGTTATGCAGACATCTACAGATATCTGCTACAGCAGCCCATTTTTCTATAGCAGAAACCCTGGAACTGATAGAGTGTCTTCTCAAAATTTCCGAAGCTACAAGCCTTGACACGTCATTGAACCTTCTGGTCATCATGAGGATGTGAGGAGCTCTACTGGTTTTATCATTCTTCATCCAGGCTTGCCCTAAGAATTCTCTAAAAAATGAATTATTTGATAGCAAAGGCAGGGATGGATCGAAAGTACCAACAACCATTTTACTTACTCGCTTGAGATTGCTATAAAGATCTGGTGATCAATATATGTCAGTTGCTCTGCTATTTCCAGGGCTGATAAGGTTTCTATGCTTTCCTTACTTGGCGTCTACAACAAAAACGTTGCTCAAGATTCATCTCAGTGATATAGAAATAGCAAGATCAAGAAGAGGAAGATATTGTACCACACTCTTCTGAAAAGTGAACTTTTCCCTCATACAGCTCAATGAAGAGTACACAAACATGGAAACTAAAACCATTAGAGCGAATTCCTAAGAGTTCGTGCTTGTTTCACAAAAAGGGGCAGTCCAAATTCATCATCATTCATTAGATATGGACCAGAGAAGGTCACGGAGGTCGCAAAAGAGGAGCCAGTGGTGAAGAAGGACAAGGAGGTGCAAGACAGCCTTCGGTAATAGAAGTGAAAAAACCTAAGTGGCCACGCTAATCGATAAAAACTATACATAACCCTTCAAAAAAAGGAAAACAAAATTATATCTGTTTGGAATACGTACCGAAGGTGCTGATAACAAACCGCCAATATCGATTTTGGAACCCTCGGCATCTTCTTTGGTGAGAAGCCTTAGTAATTGAGCAGCAGATTTATGTTCAGCAGGTAATAGATTCGGGCTGAAAATAATGTCATCCAAGAACCCAATTGCCATACTCTTCAAACGTTGATCATTCTCGAAGTCTTGGGGATGTTTGGATATCCAATGCCTAAAATTTCCAATATACCAAATAGAATTTCCTTTCTGATTGAAAATTAACGGTTGTTGATTATCCGAGTCTCTTTTTTCATCATCGATAACAATTTCCCAGGAGAAAAAGTAAATGACAACTGTGGATACATTTTTCTAGTATCCTTCGTTCATCGAATATCGAAGAAAACTTTTCCATTTCACGGTTACATAGTGACCTAGCACCCTTTATTTCACAGTTTTCCCTATGTAGCTTCATGAAAATCGATATAAGCTTGAGAAATACGACAGAAGTTTTCCCTCGTAGTTGTCGCTCTGTAGATCTTTCGCAAGCTTGACCGAACTTTATTCTGAACCTCTAGATGGCACTGAGGTGCTAGGAAAACATTGATTTTTGAAATGACGTCATCAAATCCGTTACTTATGAGGCGGTATCGAATACGAATAGTGACGAGGACCGGGCAGAATAAGATATTTCCTCACCTCAATACGTTGAGAACTCGCATAGTGCAAGCTGTGGATATAATATTCTCTTTGTAACGTGCCCTTTCAGCAAATTCATCTTGGACCTGCTCTTTTGCTTGATTCGGAGATACATCTCGAGGATTACTAGATCCAGAGACGGCTATAGCAAAAGCAGCTGCAGCACTCGATGTGCTACTCCTGCAAAGCGATTATTCAAAAACAATGAGTACTGTTTGCACCAGAATAGATAGCAATGGTTACCTCCTTTTGGACTGTCTGAACGATGTTATTACCACTCCAGCCTTACTAGGTTTTTGGGGGGAATCATGCTGAAAACTGGACCTAGCCGTTGACGTTGAATCACCCTCCTGCATAGATCTTCTTATTCCATAGTAGCTCTAATTGAAAAATTCGCATATCACAATAAAATAATATCAAAATTATGTTTGGGTCCACCAAAATCGGGTATGAAATGCACAATAAGATTCCGCTGATATAAGATTGAAGAGATTTTTCAAAGTTGCATCTAAGCAAAATTGAGATTAATGCAATCCATAGCTAAAAGAATCAAATACTAAGTCTTGGCTGCAAGAAGCAAGTAGAGTTAGTCACACTCTGACTGAAACAAATAATTATACTACTCTTACGTGCAAAGCAGCATTTGTGGCCGTGGATATGCTCGCTGACCTCGAAGAGCTGGTCGATGCGCGATGCACCGTGGTATAAAACAGTGTGAGATCTTCTTGAGTTTCTGGAAAACGGAGTTATTCGAAAACTTCCTCTGTCAAGGTCAAACCCATACCTACCTTCCGAATCTTCAGATATACAACGTTCCAACCTTTTATCCACAGGACCCTCGTGTTTGGTGAAGGAAGTCTTTCTTTGGACATCACCCTTGGTTGTGATTTCCTTCACAACTGGAGGTGGTTCCTTATGCGGGGGTTCTTTTACGATTGGTGTCTCCTTAGCACGTGTTGGAGAACGGAGTGCGGGGGAAATACTTCCTCCGACTGTCTCTTGAGCGTTGTTCGAATCGGATGGAGAGGAAGCTACCAAAGTCACAGAACTCAGATTACTGGGCGAGCACGGTGCACTTAGGACTGTTGCCTCTGAAAAAAAACCTTGAAATTCGATTCTTCGGAGTAATTGCAACCCTACCAGTTAAAGTATCACTGCTACTCGATGCAGGTACCTTGCTGGTTGGAATAGTTAAATGCCGGCTGTCGGTGTCCTTGGTTTTCTCCACTCTTATCGAAACCATTTTTTGTGATGGAGGAGATAGCGTATCGCTGGTTTTTTGAGCTGATTTGGTTGGACTTGGCTGTCTAGATGTCTTCGGCTGTGATGTTGTTTCTTGAGACTTCTCCTCTTCATCTGGGGAAATCAGGAATATGATGTGGCAGCTGTAAATGCGTTCAAGACTTACATTTCGCTAAGGTTGACTTCCAGTGTCTGTGTCCTTGAGAGTCGTAACTGTGGGACCGGTCCCTTTCGCTCATTTCTGACCCATATCCAGATACAGAGCTTGCTCCGCTAGTCCTTCTCGGAGAAAAACTACTCCTTCTACGTTCGTCGTAAGAGTGTTGGGTATGATCGTCTTTTAAGCCTTCCAGAGACATAACAGAACCTTGCGGCTCGGGTTCGTTACTATAGAAAACCCTTTTCAAAGCTTCCAAAACGGTAACTCCATCAGTGAAAACGCGGTAAGTCAATAGGAAAGTATTCAAGAAGTCGATTGAAAGAAACCGAAGATCTGAAATGAACCTTTTTGTTTAATGAATATCGTAAAGATCGATTCGAAGTACCTTCAATGATTGTGCAGGAATAGGTTATCATGCATAACAATTGAAAGAATGACAAAATGAAATCCATAATGATACAGAGAGGAATGAACGATGTGACAACACAAGAGACATTATTTTCCAATTTGTGGATTACCAGTTAGGCGCTGAAGCAGGCGTTCAGGTGTAGCGTATCGTATTTGAGGGACTTTACAGGAGTTCAGAGTTCTACTGAAACGTATGTCTGCCTCGTCTTTGAACAATTTCGGATCGTTCTTCAAACACTGAGGCATTGATATCGAAGAGTTGTCAGACAATGCGGTTGGTCTGATTATGTCATTGAATTGAACGTTGTCCAAACATTGACTTATATCCGATATCCAGGCCGCTTTTTCCTGTACAGACGACGCGAGGAGGTGGACAACGAGCTGGAAATATCCAGAGGTGTCATAGGAATATCCAGGAACGAGTTTCAAACAAACCTGTTGTGACTGGTTCCCAGTCTTCTGTTCCACGAATATTTTGAAATCCCTGTTCTGGAGACTGCCGCCAGCTCCAGATGTTTCGCTCATTCCGGAAGATTGACTCGATACTGAACATACGGATGCTTCTAGAACAAAGGATCTGGTGAACAAGGCACCATTTGTGGTCCTCATTTCGAATCACATCTCAAAATGTGACGATATTCGATACTTCTCCTGAGCTTTCGTTGACAAATACTCAACTTAAGGGGAGGTGGTACACGTCCGAGCTCGCGAGCTCCCCTCAAAAATAGGGCTTTTTATTTCCATGATATCTCAGTTCGTATGCGGCGTTGACCAACAATTTTTTTTTAATTAAAGTTTAATCATTTTTCTAGAATGTGTATTACTTTCTTTTCTGTTCTTCTTCGTATATTAGGAAAAAAAACTGGGTGAGCTATAATTTGATGAAAATCTGGACAAACGATTTCATTTCTATATCTCCTTCAATTTGGACCTTCGCGAAAAAAATCAGAAAATCTAAACTGTTCGACTCTGATGAATGAAAATTATTTTTTTTTATTCACAAAGGATCAATCTATATGCAAAAAATCAGCATCTGTATAAATCAATTTTTCTGGGAAATACGGCAGTTCAAAAATGACCTATTTTTCGCGATTTTTCGACTATTTTTCGCGATTTTTCGACTCCAGTTTGATTATTCACCAAACTACGCGTCAAAGAAGAATTCTAATTACAGATGAAATTTGAGGGGGCAATGAACAAAAAACTGATCAATACACATTCTGGAAAATATTATTTCGCATGGTAACTGAAAATTTCATGCATCCATCCCGGAAATTGACAGAGATACCATGGAAATAAAATCGTTTGTCCATATTTTCATGAAATTACAGCTCACCAGGATTTTTTCCTAATTTACGAAGGAAAACAGGAAAGCGAGGAATACACATTCTAGAGAAATGATTAAGCTTTAATTGAAGAAAAAATTGTTGGTATACGCCGCATACGAACTGAGATATCATGAAAATAAAAAGCCCAATTTTTGAAGGGAGCTCGCGACCTCGGACGTGTACCACCTTAACTCTTAAGGGGGTTCCGAAAAGAGCTACGATTGATTCCTACCTTCATCTTCCTGCGTCTCACTTGGATCTTCAATCAGAAGTGCATCCGCCAATGGTATCTTTCCAATATCCGGTACTAGATGTAATTTACCATTCGAAGTTCTATCAAGAAAAAAAAACATATTTTCGAAATGATCAAAATTGAATGAATGACTTGGAAAAGGAGAGCTGATCTCTAAATTACCATAGTTGAGCTGAATTCGAATGAATAATATCTGGTCTACAGTGAATCAAAGACCAAGAATGATGTTTTGGGGTAAACTGACAAACATAATTAATTGCGGTGTCTCGACTGTTTCTTTGTGATGGAAGAGAATAAACTGCGGTAATTTATTTCCCTCCATAATTAAGAGTGGTTCCGTTACAACCTTTTCAAACAAATCATGAAATTCCGTGAAACTTCAAGGGTTTTCTCTCGAATAATATTGAGTTTTATGGGTTCATCTGAACAACCATAATGAGGAAATATTGAAATTCTCGAGCTGAACTTGGACGAATAAATCATCCGAATTTCCTTTTCGTTGGTGAGAATATTACAACAGCTCTCCACATGGAAGTATGATGATGATATAATTGGGAGATTTCATACCTCGTCGCTATAATTAGATGATTAGAGAAAAGGAAACATTGCCTCAGGTATTCCCTTTCGCTCTTGAAATTCAATTTACTTCTCGATGTCTTCGTTTTTTCACCCGGCAATTGAATCAAGGAACCTACAATGAAATATGCTCAATTTACATGAACTAAGTATGTCAATATGTGATCACCTTGTCTCACAAACACCTGATTCACGTCTAAAAGTATATCACAACCTTCTACGATCATCCTTTCTACTGCTAGATTCTTCCTCAGGTTTTCTGTTTCTGAAACCTAGAAAGATTGATATGATTTTTCCTCTGAGGGAATAGTACATTGAACAATGTTCACCAGGTAGGAAAAGCCTAACATTTCTGGACGAGAGTATGGGTTTTCCTACGAGGTGAACATACTATTTTTTCGCAAATCGTTCAAAATTCGGCTGATTGTACTCAATTTCATTCGGAATAAAATTGGTTGCATTACTATGAAAACGTATTGATGTTGTATTGTCAAACTTGACGAATATTAATGAAATTGCTAGTGCTTCCGAAGACAAAACAGTGTAAAATGGTAAGTAATGATGAATATTTTCCATTTCTGGGACTCCTCCAGAGCTGTTTGAGGCAGTGAATACTGCTACATTCAGTATAATTAATTCCAAAACAGTTACTGGAGAGATGAGAAAAACCTTCATTCATCATGAAGAATGAAAAAGTGGTTGAAAGATTTGCCGAATTCGAACGAATTTCTGAATTTAATCTCATTCTGCTAACTCGAAATGTGACCACTCATATAGAAATCGATTGAATTTGCAGGTTATATAGAATTTCAAAGGTTTTGTAGATATCAATTTATATTGTACACTATGTTTACCAGTGTTACCACATTCATGTTGATCCTATATCTCCCTATCTCAGTTTTCATTTGTACCAACATATTTTGTATCTACACTTGTGTCATCGAGACACATTTTGCAGACATTTTCATGTTTCCTGCTTCCCACTGTATATAAAACAGCTTCAAGATATCACGACGGTTCGGAGCTCATGAGGAGCTACCACGGTGTTAAAATTGAAAGATGATCCAATAAATAAAATATACATGGTCCTGCAATAGTGCGTTCTTCTTCCATAGCTGCCGAACCAGACATCTCAGAGATTTCGTTGGAAAGTAGACCTCTTGTACCTTCATTTCTGCATCTCAGGAAATTATTTTCTGCTATACAGGGTGTCCCCGATAAATGTTATTCAACAAATGGATGATTTTTTCAATGGATCACCCCATATATTTTCACATATTTTCAATGACCTTCATTACCTCTTTCATGACGCAAAATCTTAGGGACATTTTTTCAACAGTTCAGATCTTATTCGAAGAAAACTGCTAAAAGGTGAGGGAAAAGCAGTTCAGTAAAAGTCTCCTGACGATTTCCAAAAGCAATAGTAACATAAATTTGAAACAAAAGTTTCTTAATTGAAGAATTTGCCTTGACATGGTTCCTAAACGATCAACCTGTCATATACAGGGTGTCCGTTATTAAGGTCCAAATATGAAGAACTTAGAATTATTATTTCTCGATTTTTTCAAATAAAACAACCTGTATTTTTTTCCAACAATAATTTAGATAATTGGATACCTCACATTTTCTCAGAAATAACCTCAGGATTATTTTAACCCCCGCATCCAGCAGACACGAAAAATGATATCGCAAATGGAAATTTTATTCAAATAAAAATATAATAAAACTAACGGACATTCAAAACAGGTCAAACAATGAAATAAAACTAAATAAATAATAGTTGACAAACTTCAAAACCTTCCCAGAATCATACTTCCTGAGCATCATCATAAAAATGATATTTCTTTTCCGTACAAGCAATACATATTGATCACGTATTCAACCTATTATATCAGTTTTTATCGGCTTTCCAAAAAAAAATTTGATCAAGTTAGTGCTACTTAGAGCTCAAAGATACTTTCGAATACAGTGAATCAGTATGAATTTTTGGAAAAAATAGGATGGTTGATATGATTTTCATGTTAGGGCAGTGCCACAGAACCTGTTTTTTAAGGAAGTCGAACTTATGCTGCCCAATATCCCGATAGAAAATAAAAATTCATACTGATTTCTGTATTCGAAAGTATCTTTATGCTCTAGTAGCAATTTTTGATCAATATTTTTTTTGGAAACCCGATAAAAACTGATATAATTGGTTGAATACGTGATCAATATGAATTGCTTGTACGAAAAAGAAATATCATTTTTATGATGATGCTCAGGAAATATGATTCTGAGAAGGTTTTGCAGTTTGTCAGTAATTATTTATTTAGTTTTATTTCATTGTTTGACGTCTTTCGAATGTCCGGTTAGTTTTATTATGTTATTATTTGAATAAAATTTTTATTTGCGATATCATTTTTCGTGTCTGCTGGATGCGGGGGATAAAATAATCCTAAGGTTACTTCTGAATAAATGTTAGGTATCCAATTGTCTATATTATTGTAGAAAAAATACAGGGTGTTCTATTCGAAAAAAATCGAGAAATAATAATTTTAAGTTCTCCATATTTGGACCTTAAAAACGGACACCCTGTATATGACAGGTTGATCGTTAAGGAACCATGTCAAGGCAAATCCTTCAATTGAAAAACTTTTAGTTCAAATTCATGTTACTATCGCTTCTGGAAATCGTCAGAAGACAATTACTGAACTGCTTTTCTCTCACCTTTTTGCAGTTTTCTTCGAATTAGATCTGAACAGTTGGGAAAATGTCCCTAAGATTTTGCGTCATGAAAGAGGTAATGAAGGTTATTGAAAATATGTGAAAATATATGGGGTGATCCATTAAAAAATTATTCAGCTGTTGAATAACATTTATCGGGGACACCCTGTATATCAGAAAATAATTTCCTGTGATTCAGAAATGAAGGTAGAAGAGTTCTACTCTCCAACGAAATCTCTGAGATGTCTGGTTCGGCAGCTATGGAAGAAGAACGCACTATTGCAGGACCCTGTATTCAATAATGTAGGTATAACATTTGACCGTCGAAGAGGTATAATCCTGAAGATGGCTATCTTCCGTTTCGTTTTCAGTTGGCCAGCCTGTATATGGAGCGAAAGGAAACCGAGTGAATTCTTCAACATATCGAGTGCAGTGTGGGTTTACCGACTAAAATTCGACGGTGAATTTTATTAATAAAAGTAGGGAATCAATCCACTTAAAACTTCAACCGATATTCCCTCTACCTCTCGTTGGAATTCACTTTATTGATCGTATGTTTACCTTCTTGCACTTCAATATTCGAAAAGTTATAATAAAGTTTCCAAGAAGTTGTAAAAAAACTAAGTGGTTGCCTGTCCGGTTAGTTCATCCTTCTCTTATGGGTTCAATATGTGTATTTTTGGAGGCATATGACCAGTGTCATTCGTTTCATAAGACCCCGTGATCTAAGAACGAGATTCCTCGAAGATGCTCTTGGATTTCCATCAAAACTATACCGAGTTTCAGTAATATCCCGGTTGAAGACCTCGGCGATCCCTTCGCTGTTAAAAACATCAATCTCTTCGACGTAATGTAAGAGCTCGTTCTGCTCTCTGCTGGCCATAGACGCAAACCGATAACGAAAGATTGGCCATCCTGCCGTCTTCTCGGATCTCCAGATGAATACGGATTAACTGAGAAAGCCTCTTAACTTATGTCTTACCTCATCGTGCATCTGACGTGACAAGTCCTCTAACTGCTGTCTAGCGTTCTGCAGGCTCTTTCGTTCCACGTGATCGTGAGGCGTGTGCGCCAGTAACTCGTGGAGTGTGATGATGTATCTTGGCACCTGGAAGGAGGAGAAAGACGGGCACACAATATATGGGGGTTATTTATTCCGATATTGATACGTTAACTGGGGTAATCTCGGTGCTGAAGCTTGCTGCATGCTTCCGCCCAGTTTTGATCGAATGTTAATGAAAAGAGGGTAACAGTTTATTTTTCTGGAATAATCGGCATCAGAATAATGGATCTGATTTTGTTCGAAATGGAAATAGTTATTATAAGTTTCGATGATAAATTCCACTTCGTAAAGAAACCAAATTTGAATTTAATTTGCAAACCGTAACAGTTCTCAAACTAAATTCTAATAATCCAATAATAATCCTACCGTTGAGAGCCGAGACAAAATATGAATTTATCCCCTTCTTATTCGTTTTTAATTATTATGGAAAGCATGAGTCGTTATTCGGGAGTGACAGTTTTGTGATGCAAATGAAGAGTATAATTAGAGCCTTTCGGTGATTAAGACCATTAAATCTAGCTCATTCTCATGAAATTCATTTCGACAAAGCTCACTTCAGCTGCATTGTTCGCGACACTGTTCCGAAATTACTTTCCCTGGGTGTGACATATCAAAGTTGCGACTGAGTTTTCGGCGGGAAATGATACTCGTAGATTCATTTTAGTGGAGCTTTGTGGCTCCATCAAAAATTTGGATGAATAGAAAAGTACGTAGAACATATGCTGTAGGTATTACCTACACTTCAAAACACGCTCAGACAACCTTCACTCGAACAATTTTGAATGCGATTTAACCGGACTGATGTACGACGAGTCTGAAAATAATTAATTAATCCCTTTCTGAGAGTCCAGGTGGATGAGAATAAAACAAATTCTCCAATTTTACCCTGTATACGGAGAGATTCAGAACGAACCATTATAGAGTAAAGTCGAGTTTTCTTCACCTCACGTGAAACCATTCGAACCGATTCTGAAGTTTTCCAATAACAACTTCGTTGCCGTTACAAAATTGAGAATAAGATTTCCAGCGATTCTTCAAAGGTACACTCAAGGACGTTTTTATGTTACCTACGTACATCAATCTTACCTGATGCATTGGATACGTCAGAAATGTTTCCAAGGAGCGCCCATGACACGCTGGTTTACTCTCCAACCTCTTCAGTAGAGCGGAAAATTGGGCAGATTGCTTGCATTCGGTTAGAACTTGAAGGGAGTAATGGTGATTGCGAACATACTCTTGATATATGCTCAGCATCGGGACCAACATGGAGAAAAGATCCCCTGCAAGAGTTCCCGAACAATTTGACTAACTGCGTAGTATCACCAAAATGAACATTATTAAGTAGAACTGGAGGAACAAATCCGAAAAATTCTAGATCCTCTGTAGAAATACGATCAATCAAATAAATCTACAAGGTTTTGTACTTACCCAAAACGAGGGTAGGCCAGCTCTCCAACCTCGAAGTCAATCCCTTCAAAAATATCTGATGAAGAAACAAAACAGTTTCACTATTCAAGAATATGGAATTGACGTCTTCATGTAAGCAAGGTGGTTTCTTGGAAGAAGCCGCCATCTTGAACGGCCTCAAAAAGCAGGAAACAAGTACTTCCATCTGCTCCATATACTCTTCTTCAGCTTCGACCATCCTGAAGACTAAACTGTTTCGTTTCCTCATACTCTCGGCATGGGGACTCTTGATGTACTGCTCTACAATCTGCTTCCATCTTCGACGGCACAGCCACCCCCTGAAGAAACTTTGTACTTTTTTGATTTTGCGCAATTCGATCGAGTCCTGATCGAGGTTGGTAAATTGGCCGGAAACTGTTGAGCTCGAAGTGCCTTGAGTTGAGTTTAGACTGCTGGTCGACTGGTGGATCGGGCCCGGCTTCCATTCTTTCTTCAGTGCAAATAACTGCGGATGGGGTTATTGAAAACAACGAGTTGTTTGCATGAGAAGTTCGAGAATAAGCGGAGAAGAGTCACACAATCCTTGATTTTATTTTATACAGATAAAATTGATCTCAAATCACCAGATATAAGATCTTGATGCAAAAAGGGTAACCCCAATCAAGTTTTTAAGTTCCTCCAGGGCACAGAGAACTTTCGCTAGATTCGAACGAACTGGCAAGTAGTCAGCATATGTTGAAAGGTCTTTCAAGTCTTCACAGGAGTTCATTAGATCTTTGAAGCTGAAGTACGAGCTAAATTGGTGTGACAACAAGGCCAGTAGGTCTTGAGCTCGAAGTGCATACAATCAACAAGACTTCACCTAGTCTTGGGGGTATATCATTTGGAGTATATTACCAAAATATCAGCCTGCTTCATAAACTGTAAATCATGCAAAAAGGCAATGCTGATGCTGGATCATAATTCTCGCGTCCCCTGTGTTTTCTATCCATGGTGATTTGGCGAAACAGATTGAATGAATGATAGCCAAGTTGACAGATGTAGCTTCAACAATACAGCCTTTGTCAACTGTTGAAGTTCGAAAGTACCCATTGGTGCCCTCTTGGAAAACCCTTCATTAAGTTTCAGTAACTTTTTTATGTGTGGATTTTTCCTCACAGACCTCACACCTCTACATCTAGTGATTGAGAGGATAGCCCATGAGGCCATCCTCAGAGTAATTAAAGAAGGAGCAGGCAATAAGAGAGTCAAGTTTCAGAGAGCTTGGTCCTCTCCGAATGATTACACCTTATCTGCAAACCTTCCTAGTTATGTAATGATCAAGAAAGTAAGCACTGAGAAGAACTTCAGTACAATGCTAAGTAAAAGAGAGGATTGGGAAAGGGAATACACCAACTACAATCTCAAAGAAAATACAATGAAATGGTGTACAGATGGTTCTAAAACCACTACAGGAGCTGGCACTGGGATATACGGGACAAGTACCAAGTGTGCACTATCGTAAGGCTCCTGTACAAGTGTCCTTCAAACGGAAATACTCGCAATCGCAAGATGTCTAGATATAAATCTAGAAAGAAACTATCAGAAGTGCGATATAGCTATTCATTTACAGATAGTCAAGCTGCTATTAAAGCACTGAGCTCCTACGTCATTGATTCAAAGCTGATTTGGGAGTGCCGAAACAAACTCAATGAGGTAGGCAAGAAGAATAAAGTCTCTTTAATCTGGGTTCCCGGTCATTCGGGAATCGTAGGAAACGATGAGGCCAATACACTGGCCAGAAAGGGTGCACAAACGCCACTTACTGGCCCAGAACCCTTCTGTGGTATAGGAAAAAGCACCTATCTATAAGAAGGAGTTTATGCTGAAGAAGAAAACCGAAAGAGAAAAACTCTGGCGGGATCTCCCAGGGATGGATCACTCCAAAAAGTTCCTCCGGAACTTTGAAACTGCTAGATCCAAAAAATATCTGGATCTCAGTAAAAACCAACTTCACCTATTCACTGGCTTTCTCACAGGACATTGTCGCCTAAAAAAGCATCTGTTGAGAATGGGTTTATCAGATACTGATGAGTGTAGATTCTGTGGGGAGGAGGAAGAAACTCCTATTCACCTAGTTACGGAATGCTATGCCATTGCAAGCCAAAGAAAAGAGTGCTTTGGACAAGAAACTTGTAGAAGTGGGGAGTTATCCTCCTTGAAGCCGTCCCAGATTCTGGATTTCATCAAATCTCTGGAACTGGAGGGTGAGCTGTAGGAGGCGCGATGATAACAGCTCTGTCAGGGGGCACAATAGACCTTAAGGTCGCAGTGAACTGTAACCCCTTTTTACTATAACTATAACTATAACTATTTGTGGATTTTGTGGACTATGCAGTGAAAATGCATGGATGTACGAGGTATTTGTCCTGGATAAGTATCCTCTTAGAGTTATTGCATCATTATCAAGTTTATTATTGCCTGTGAACGATTGTTATTTGGTGAGTTGTTGACGAATTGTCTGAAATCCAGCTTGTGCTTGTTCTTGCTGTGAATCGATCTAAAATACTTCAAAACCGGGAAAGCAAAAAACCTCTGCTTTTTTCAGGGTAAACCACTTTAAATGGTCAAAAGCCTTTTTTCGCCTCTCCAATATTCAGTAGGTTGCTCTGACACGATTATCATCGAGAGGAAAAGTCGATGGGATCATTCAATTTAACGATCGACGCAAATAACTTTGTGTATGATTCCTGCTCTGCATTGAAACATTAATGCCAGAGCGAATCCAACACCTCTGACTCTGTCCATAACCCTGGAATGCGACCTTGTGCCCAATTGGTCGAAATTACGCCTTTGCCTAGACTAATCCACATCGAACTGGCCGCGGGATCAATGATACAAATCAGATTAGTGGAGGTAGAAAGTTGGAAAACCACACTCAGTATTAATTACACCTAAAATAGTCAATTGGATCATTTGCACGGATGATGTTTTATCTCACTGTCGACAAATCACACCCGCTATAATAAAGGCTTTATGTTAATTCTTATCCTCCACCCAGTGAACTCTTGGCTCCAAATTCTATCAAGAATTCATAGGGTGCGACGTAACACAAATTGATCTACATATAATATATTTAAATCTATGATTTATATCAATTCGGTTAGGTTCAAATTTTTTGCAAATCTCGAACTTCTTCATGATTTATTTTTGCGATTAAACAGGAGGGTATGTGAAATATTTCACGAGAAAAGTGCAGTAAACAAGCACATAAATAGAAAAAACACAGAACTAACCTCAGCTCGCAATTTTTTTATTTCAGAAGCCAGATCTTCACATTGCTGAGTATACTGCCATTTAGCTGTTTTCTCCGATTCTATTATTTGAAGTAGGTGGAGGTGTTTTTGTTCAAGTTCTTCTTTTTGTAGCAACAACTTGTTGAAACTGTGAGAAAATGAACCATTTAAATATTTTTCTTTGGCGAGGAAAGTATTTTGATGAGGATAACATTTTATTAATTTCATTTCAAGAAATACGGACAACGTGACAAAACAATATAACACCGAGTGAGTCAAACGAGCCCTCAAAAATCTCTGACACGATGTGTAACTGGACCTACATGCCAAATTCGAAAACTTGAGGAGGTAGCTTTCGACGCTAAAAGGATGATTTTGGTAGATGGAGTCCTTATCGAATATGTCCGTTTCCCAACAAAAATTCAAAATAAAGTATATATTCACTATGTGCTACTATCGACTATTCAACTTATTTATTGATCATTCAAGCTTTCGAGCCCTGTCGAGTTCTTTCTCAGGGACTAAAATTACAAACACCAATTATGACAATTTCACATTGTCTCTCACTCAAACAAAGTTTGAAAGTCTCGCAGTGAGGGCAACAATAATCTGTGGATCGCAGAGTCAAGAGCATAAGAGAGGTTTACCTACACCCGAGTTTACACCCTTCGACGTTCAGTTCAAAACGCGATTCGGGATTTCTCCCGATAGAGACCACCGATTTATATGGGGTTGACACTACCATTCAATTTGAAGAGTTCTCCAAGTGGGAAAGTTCATAACTTTTTTTTTCCGTCGTCAAAAAAAAATAATTTTTTTTCACTTGGCAATAAAAAAGTTATGAACTTTTCCACTTGAAGAACCCTTCAAATTGAATAATTTATCAGAAGTGGTAAAAACTTCAACACCTGATTCCACAAATCGATCTAATTCAAATCACTTCGTGAGAATCTCTCATTGACTGATAAAACAATGAGCCTAATGGATGACTTGGAATACCCTATAAAGAAAGGACAATAACTGCTGATATCCTTTAACGAATTCATTTCCGGAGGAACGAAGCTCGGGAATTCCTTTCACATGGGACGGAACAATCTACAATATGTGAGAAATAAGAGAGAGCTTATTTTCCTCATTCTTTCAGAATTCCCTGGATTGCTGAAGAAACATCTCTTTATGAAGGATAAGAGGAAAAATAAAGCAGAAATATGAGCTTACCTGGCTTCTCGAATGGCTTCGATCCAATTTTTGCAATCCATTTCGTTCAGAGCTCTGAGTTCGTATTGTCTGATGTTGTCCCTTCTGTACGAGATGGCGAAACAGAACTGCAAAACGCAAAACTGTATGATTAGGAGCACGAGATTGAAGATTCATTCACGAGCCACGTGCACCCAACAAGAAATTCACGTAGCATTATTTTCTCGATACTCAAACTGAATTCTGTATGTGCCTTCATACTGCAGTCTTCAAGTCCATTCGAGCGTTTCGATAATCTTCACAGCTGTCAAAAAAGTTAACAGCATCCGCCAAAGCAATCATGCATGATTCTGGATATGATACCTCTTCGAAATTGGTAAACTGAGAGGTCTGAGCTTAGTGGTTCAGGGCGAGTTTTACGCGAAAATATGGCACATGCATCAGATCGGTGTAATTTAATTTGCATTCATCTCCAACTGCTTGGTTGCGGAGAGAAAATCGAGGTATGTAATGAAAACTGTCAAGAGCAAGTCGAAAGCCCATTAGGCAGTGGCATGTAGGTAAAAAGAAAGCGTAAACTTGGCTTTTAGCAGCTATATCGAACGAACTTAACGAGTCTTTAGCCTTCAAAAAGAGAAACGTATACCACCAGATGGCAGTGCAGTGCATTAATTTTTATTTAGCCCAATAGAACAAATGTTGGGGTGCAGGGAATATGTCAAGAAATCCTACACTGAACTACACTGCGCGAAAAAATTAACGCACATTCTGAAAATCTCAATTTTGATGAGAGTTAACTCTACATTGACTTTATAACATATTTTTTATGTTCTCTCGGGAAGGTTTTGAACGAAACAAGACACATTAAATGGAAGAAAAATTCAGGATTTCTCCGAATCTTATGTGAAAGAAGAGAAATGAACATTTTTCATAATACTGAAATGCTGATAAGTGATTTAATACTTGGTATTTCCACCCCTTGCGTTAATAACAGCTCGGCAACGACGGTTCATACACAAAATGAGTGATCTTAAAATGTTCTGATCTAATCCTTCCCAGATTTCTCCGAGTTGGAATGAAGTCATTGAGAGTAGCTGGATGATTTTCTGAACTTCTCAGCCTTCTATTGAGGTTGTCCCAAACATGCTCAATCAGATTGAGATCTGGACTTCTTGCTGGCCATTCCATTCGAGAGACTTCAACCTCTTCAAGGTACTCCTGAACGATGCGCGCACGATGGGGTCTGGCATTATCGTCCATAAAAATGAAATTTTCACCAATGTATGAAGCAAATGGCACTACATGCTCTTCAAGAATGTTCCTTATATACTTATCAGCATTCATAGCTCCATAACCAACGACCACTAGGTCTGTGCGAGCAGTCAAAGATATTCCACCCCATACCATAATCGATCATCCCCCGAAACCAGTAGTATTCAGCAAATTGCACTGAGCATATCTTTCATGTGGACGTCTGTATACAAGGGAACGTCGATCACAATGGTAGAGGCAGAATCTAGACTCATCTGTGAAGAGAACTATTTCCCAATCGGCCTCTTCCCAATGGATATGCTCTCTCGCAAAATCCAAACGCGCCTTCGATGGGCTGGGGTAAGAGATGGGCCTCTTTCCGCGACACGAGGCCTTAAATCATATTCTCTGAGGCGATTTCTTATTGTCTGAGTGCTAATTTGCACTTCATGAGTTTACTCAAGCTGTCACCCTGAATCGCTGCAATATTCTTGACACACTTGTATGGGAAACTCCAAACCTTTCTGCAATTCTTGTGTATGTCCACCCTTCTTCTCGCAAAACTACCGCTTAGGCACATTCCTCTTGAGTCAAATTGCGTGTTTCGCGTTGCATAGCGATCGAGTGAAAAAAATCAAACGAAAGAAAAACTATTGATCACTAGAATTGATCGAGAACAACTGATTTTAGAATGGAGCCAAAACATTCAAAAACTGATAATATCATCTTTTTTTATTCCTGCTGGGAGAAAACATCTGTATTGAAGAAAAACGTTGAAAGTGGATAACATATGCATGCATAATTCTGACTAAAATAATTATCATTGAGAACACCTTCAGTTGTAGAATAAATTTGAGATATCCATAATGTGCATTAATTTTTTTGCGCAGTGTAGATCTCACACTGGCTGTAAGATACTCTAATTTTCCTTTACCAGTCATCTGGAAAGACAAAAAGAGGTACCTGCGGGGCGTGTCATTGAAAAGAAATTATATTCCATCTTGGAATCCACTATAATTATTATAGGAAACAATTAATTTTCACTAATCGACGGCTAAAACAAACCTTAATATATCTTCTTTGATAAAAATGGATATTTATCATTTCGAATAGAAAAATTCAAGAAAATATATTTCGCGAAAACAACACATTGTTGTAGTATTATTAACAAAAAAACGGTAGATTATAAAAGAAAAATGAGATAGACGTTTGATTAACTGAATGATGAACTTCGATACTGAAATGAAAAAACACAAAAATATTCGTTCGTGTTGGTGGTGGAAATGTTACAAAATAACCAAAAATGATGGGACATATCCTTTTCATTCATTCAATACTCATGAAATATTTTTCTTATTATTCTTTTATCTTTTTACACTCATAAATCCCTTCATCGTTTCTGAATCCCTTTTTTGTCAGGGATGTAGACCCTTAAGTGAACTGTGCTAAACAGAATTTAGAGCGAAAATCGTTTTTTGGTATTTCAAAAACTGTCCATGATTTCAATTTGTTCCGGTTGCTGATTTGATTCTGCTCTAACTGTATAACAAGAACCATTAGATGCTTGTGATAGCCTCAACAATTCCATATACTTTTCAGATGATATCAACCGAATCAATTAGGCTGAAAGCAACGGATTTGTAGTGGACGCCTTAGTTCTCTCCGTGTAACGGCGGATTGAATACGTTAATTAACATGCGAAACGTGATGGCACATGACAACTGCTTGATGTTACAATTTTATTTGACGTCCCCATATTTGCCCTTTCATCCCCATGTGTCGAGTTCCTCTAATTGGAGAGCATATATGTATGCATCGAACAAAATATCGATATTTGCACTCTCTGTGATGAAACCAGAATACGAATTAGAAATATCTTGATCGAATGTGATAAAATGAAAATTCTGTTTCATGGACTCGCGGCATATCGAATGAAAAGGAGTGAACATTTCCACACGATATCGGCTTCATTTTCCGGACCTAATGCGATTTCCACTCGGCCAATGAATATGTAGGGGATCTGTATCAATAAGTTGTGTTTTTTCGGACTCGTCAGGTATGAATCTGCTGTCAAGTGGAAGTTGGCAATCACGATTTCGAATGAATTTCGAATTGTTGGTTCGGTAGCCGTGAAATTGATTTGAGTAGGGTAGAAAGGGGCTTGTTGAGCAGTTGAGCGAGTTGGGATATCGAAATATCGGGAGGACTAAGCATTGTGTATGCTGTTGAATGTTGAATCGAATGGGAGCATGAGAGGTATCGAGAAGTCGAACACAAAAGCCAATACCCGAGCGTTGACGGGGAACATTCCATTATTTTTTCGAAAAAGGACTGAATTTTGTTCCTCCAAAAATGGACATTTAGAACAGCCACACTGGTAAGGCTGTACCCACATTGAACAAATGGTTTTTGCGGAGAGGCCAAAGATTCAGTACGAATTCTTTGATAAAACACTTTTCTTGAGGAATTTGGTTCCATGAACAGGGCAGAAGCTCTCTCAGATCATTTGAGGATTCTGGGGTAAGTTGATGATTATCTATTCTTCTTTGGAGCATATCCCATGCATGTTCTATGCAATTCAAATCTGGTAAGTGCGGAGGTATTGGTAAATGTGGAATACCAAGCTCCTCGCGCGCATTCTCAACTATGGCTGCACAGTGCGGTCTAGCGTTATCGTCTAGAAATTGAGAAGTTTCACCAAAAGCAGCGTGAAAACTTGGCACAACATTGTCAATGACATGCTCCCTATAGTGTGAGGCGGTCATGTTCCCAGGACAAATGTGTAGATTTGTGAGCCCGTTGAAACATATCCCGGCCCATACCATAACACTACCCCCTCATAATGGATTGACTTCTTGGACATAGTGACGATTACGCGGTATGCGTGGGATTGTCCATGCCCTTATTCTTCGAGAATCTGAAAATCGTCTATATCTGTATTCATCAGTGAAAGGGATACTACGCCATTGATCGTTCCAATAAACATGTTGCCTTGTCCATTCTAGGCTTCGACGCTTATGGTCACGTGTTAATGAAACTCCTCTCAATGGACGTCTAGAACCTAGAATCACCTCTCTCAAACGTCGTCTGATGGTTTCGATGGAAACTTGGATCCCATCAACATTTTGAAGAGTATTCCGTAGCATTCTACACGTAGATGTAGGGTTTCTTCTCGCCGAAACGGTGATGAAACGATCCTGAGCAGGTGTTGGTTTTCGTCGCACACCAAGCCTTGGTCTTTCCAACACGGAACCTGTCTCCCTGAACCTATTCCAAAGTCGAGATATCACACTTTGGCTGACTTGGAGCCTTTCCGCTACAACAACCTGAGTTAGGCCACCCTGTAGCATTCCGATAGCCCTATTAGCCTCAGCGTTCGTTAATTTACGTCTTGGCATTTTCAGAAAACTCGTTTCAATTCGAATCCGTTGATAAACTGATTTCATTTCAAAATAAGAACATTCATGAAGCATGATTGATGATAGTACCCTCCATACCGCCTTTTCTTCTAGGGCTCCAATACTAGCCCGCCAAATCAAAAACGAACGAGGAAGAAATGTTAACAACATAAATATGGACTTGGCAACAATTCTTGAATGGGGATCTAATAACTTGGTAGAATTCAACGCAAACAAAACACAAGCATGTCTTTTCTCTAGAAAAGCCGATCTTACTGTGCCCAGCATAGAATTGTCGGGAGTGACCATACCATTGAAGTCATACATTTCGATGCTTGGCATTACTGTCGGCAGTAACCTTTCCTGGGAGAATCACGTGAGATCCATTGCTAAAAGTGCATCCCAAAAACTTGGTTTTCTGTTTCGTGCCAGGAGCTATTTCACCTCAGGTCAGCTGCTTATGATCTATAAGGCACAGATTCGGCCTGTCCTGGAATACTGTTCCCATGTTTGGAGTGCTGCACCTAAACACACCCTAAAACTCTTGGATTCCGTACAAAAAAGGGCAATTCGTCTCGTCGGTGATGCATCGCTTACAAGCTCGCTCACTTCTCTGGAACACCGTAGAAAAGTGGGCGATCTGTCTCTATTTTATAGATATTTCCATGGGCGATGCTCTTCTGAATTATCAGCAATCGTTCCCCCTCTGGCAGTCTCTTCCAGACTAACCCGTCAAGTTAAGTCTTCACACCCCTTCGTGGTAACTTTGGAGACCTGCAGAACATCTCTCTTCAAAGGCTCGTTTATCCAACGAACAGCGAGGCTTTGGAACACATTGCCTAGGGAGGTGTTCCCCGAGGCGGCATATAACCTCCAGAAATTCAAGAAGAACACCAATTCCTACCTGCTTGCCCTTGGTTCTCACGATGTTCTCTGAACATTACAGGATATTCCTTTTCGTGAAAATCACAACATTAAAAAAAAAAATATGCAAAGAACCAAACTTCAGAAAAAAGGCGACCAGATTGACGAAATGTCTTATACTGATTTTTATTGGATCGATTCAAGTTGTTATTGAGTTTTAAATGATTATACAGCTATTTTCTCGAAGATCACATACTTTTAAAAACGATTGAATACGATATCCCTAACTTTTGTGGAGCAGTTATGCTTTTTCCTCGTGCAGAAATCAAGAATCGAGTGTTGAAATTTTACTGAAGAATAATGGACAGAATAGTCCGTTAATTTCTGATAGTTCATTCGAAAAAAGAATAAAAGTACTCGAATAACACGGCAGAAAAACTTTTAAACGAACAGACGGACCTATGAAATTCCCTACTTTTCAATATTCTCAAGAAATAAGCCAATAGAAGATATGCTGTGACTGCCACTATACCGCTTCGGAAAATCATTTTAGAAACATACAGAATGTAGCATGAATCGAGGATATGAACATTGTCTAGTGGACCAGTAAAACAATCAACACCCTCGGCGCAATGCGACAACGATTAAATGACTGACTTGAGTCAATGGTATAGGAGACTGAAGAGAGAACTCCTGCGATATAAAGTGAGCTCGAAATCCTCACTCTTCGGTCCATTATGTCATTGAGTGAAGTCAGACATTTATTCGTTGTCGCTTTACGCAGAGGGGTTTTAATTATTTCACTGATCCAGTAGACAATGTTCATATTCTCGGTTCATGCTGCATTCTGTATGTTTCTAAAATGATTTTCGGAAGCGGTATGTTGAAGACTTCACTCACTTTATATTTGAGTCGACACTGCTCCCAAGCGGCATGATGCCCGCAAACGTCTGTTTTCCGGTTTTCCATTATTCCACGCCGTGGTTTGTGATGAAAATATTTCCGATGCTGTGAAATCTCTTGGTTCAAAAGAACCCCAATAGAAAATATGTCTTTCCTTTTCACGCCACCATTCAAAAGCGAAATTGCCATGTTCTCATTTTCACTGTTGTTTCATCTCCCCTCGCACTGAATTCAATTCCAGGATTTGGGATGGAAAAAGAGCTCTTGAATAAGCATAAACCTTCAAGCCTGCTGGTCAGTTAATAAGGCCCCTCGGAAAGTAGAGATGAAAGAACATTTGAGGAAGCAGATAAATTATGATCCGGCTAGCTTAGATGTACGAGGCGCAGAATTCGAATGCGAGAATTTTTCATGTATGAAAAAGAAACGGAGAACAAAATGGAAAATTGAGTTGTTGACCGCGAAGTGCAACTGCGGAGTTGTGATGGCTGTGGAATTTTACGCTCGAAAATTAGCCACTCGAATTAATTCAGCACAAAGGTGTTCATTTCTTTGTGCCGAGAAAATCTATTTTCACTTTGAAATCTCGCATGAAAACCACACCATGCAGTTTTCGGTGGACGAAGTGGTGTTTTTTCAATTACATCAGAGTTTCACTTGACCAATAACGCATATTATGTTTGTTGACAAAACCATGTCGCCACAAATGTGCTTCATAGCTTAAAATGATTTTCGATCAATTTTCAAACCATTTCGAGAGCGTACAGAGATTTCGACTTGCGTTAACTTGATCTTATAAGGGGCAGGTCAAGATCCTTCTGCAAAATTAGCGACAGTGAGCGTTGCCCAGTTCTAGATAGCCCCTATCATCATGATTAAACTTTTGTCTTCTCTGAATGTTGATATAAACAAATTTGAGAGTGCGTTCAGAAGTTCAAATATGCCTTTGGTAGACCTTTTAGTTTTCAAACTAAAAAATGTTCGAATTATGTTGCAAACTTCAATACATCATGACGTGAACGTATGAAGACGACAACAACATCGATATGAACGAATGGACGTGAACAACATTTTTCGAAATGGGGTACTTTTTACTTGACAATCAACCTTCGATTCAGAGAATTATATCTTGACATAATCGCTACAAAGCATTTCCGAAGAGCTACTCCATTGTTGCGACTGTTGTTTTGACATAAATTTCATTGTTGTTTACGATAGATTCACTCGGAAGAGTGGGAGTTTGTTTACGAAAATAGCCATTCTATTTATCTTTCGAGCTTCAAACAGTATACTTTCAATTTCTTGTTATTCACAAGAATTGTTCCGAGCACTGGAGTTTTCTCAGGCGATCTACAAAAGACGTGTTTTGGAGTGGAATAATCAAACTGTATTTATTGGTCCTTGGTGTTCCTCCAATTCCTCCAGGCTCCGAATAAACGAGTTCATTACTCTTCGTTCTGATTCTCGATTATGCTAACGTCGTTTTTCTATTGCATTTTCACAAATAGCGTAGGGATGAAAATTGTAAAAGACCAGGAAGTATTCCACCCTGTTCAAGGAATGTTCGGTATTGTCCTCTTTGATACAATTCCTTTCACTAAAAAGTATGACAGCATTGCCAGTCACCTCTGTCCATTGTCGATTCTGTAGAGGAGGTGGTGGAATTGATCGGTTCTTTTTGACAAAAATCACGAACCTGAAGGATGATAGTCATTTCTACAGGCTGATCCGTAGGCTCGGAAACAGCATAACGCTCGTTAAAAAGTCACCGCCGTTTGGTTGCTAGAAATAGCGTTTGTTACGAGAAAAATGTGTAAATTTTTTGTTGGGTGCAGCATTCTCAATTTTTTTATAAGGACTCACCTGTCTGTCGGAAACTTCTTTGGTTTTAGACGCACTTCCTGTTGTGATCAGCCTCTCGCAGTAACAGCCTTCCAAAAGCAAAATGCCACTTGGACGATGGCAATGCTCAGAATCGTAATAAAAAAGCAGATTCTGGAAGAATACAAAAATAAAGAACAATTTTCCAATCATGAGATAATTATTGATTAAGCACAGACGTGAAATCAGAAGAAAACTTGACATTTCCTTTCGAAAGTTATCGTTTTACGGCCGGCCGGGCCAACCAAACTTTTTTTACCTAGGGGTTGTTTTATCGAAATGCGGATTTCCACTACCTTAAAATATGCAGTTTTCTTCTCATGACGTGATGAGGGGCAGTTTATAAGACATTTGTAACCATTTATTCACTCTGAATTTTGAAGAATCGATGGATTATTCGATATTTAAAATGTGATTTCAACACGTGTGAATTCAAACGTCCCTCTGCTGTGACGTCAGTGGCTCAATTTGTAATATGATTGGTTGAAGTTTGTGATGGAGGAGACAAAGCTCAGAGTAACTGAGAGACGCGCCGCTGTTGTGAAGTCTTTGTGAAATCTCTGAATTTATTCATAAACATATTCAATAATCGTATTATATTTGATGTGATCACCATAATGTTTTTGAAACATCGTCATATAACAACTTTATTTTCATTAAAATTGATATAATACTCATTCTCTGATAATACAAATAATGATGTGGCAACCACGCCTACGAATTATGAATAAAAACATAACCTTCTCATTTGCATTATTCGGCATTCCGACGTCTTTCTCTGCGTACTATAAAATGGCGTTTCTTACAGTTAAGTCTAGGAGTATTCTTTACTTTATATTCTATACTCCTAGGTAAAGTCAACGACTGACGATCAGATGGTCCCTGTACACAGTTGCCGAATCAATAATTATTCTAACCACTAATTTGCTTCTCAAAATGAAAATAAATATTAATGCTTCCTAAATTAAAAGACCGGCCTATATATACCAATTCTTACGTTTGTAGACTAATGATAATTATTTTTAATTGAATTTCTCACCTATCTGCTTACTTGAACCCTCTTTATCTTCAATTAGGGTGCGTAAATTAAATGATATTATGAAGCTTTATGGAGTACAAATGAAAATGTCATGATGATAAAAGAAAAACATCCAAAATCAACATTTTATTATTGTATAAGCTCTCAATTATTATTTTCTTGGATAGAAAATTTTAGGAGAACTCAGACACAATATATGAACGATTTTAACAAGTTGTGGACTGTAGGATGACTTACGCTGCGATCGGTAGATTGCGGGGATGAAGCGCTGATCCGGCGAAGATAATCCTGCCTTGCAAGGTTAGGAAGCCGGGATTCAGGCACTGCACTCTGTTGTTTCCACAAATCCAAGATTTTCCACAATTTTGTGAACTAATTATTTCGGAAAACTCCGACGAATGAATCAACTAAATTCGGAATTTTTCTACTAGAATTATGCGAACTGCGCGACGATCTAACTCTAACTGGTTATGATTTTTACTCACACATTTGCAGGTCGCAAGCATATGTTCCTCTTTTTTTTGAAACAATATAAACATATTATACATATAAGGCAGAAATAATTTCAATGAAAACCGATTCTGATGGAATCGGCGCTAACATCCTCCCCCCCCTTTGGAAAGTCATAGAGTTTCCAAAGGTGAAAAGAACAAAGAAAGAAAAAAAAAAATCGTCCCAAAAAGAGAACAAAAGTTCCATATTATACCCAAACAAACACATATACTAATTTTTTTGAAATAGAAGGAGCTCAAAATTATAGCTATTTTACTGTGTCGGCAATGGGCACAGTTTTATGATAGGGCGTTTAAATATGCCATGTGGTGTCCTCACCGAAGCGACACGAATGACACCGTCCTTGCCTGGAAAAGTCTCCTCGATAACACCTATTGGCCATTTTAATGGGGGTGTTGCTTCATGCATTACAACCACAACAGTGCCGACCTTTACTGGGTTCGACTGAGAATTCCATTTGTAACGATTCTGCAGTTGGTGCAGATATTCTTCCTTCCATCTACGCCAATATGATTGCACGATTTTATCAATTAATTGTTTTCTATCTAATCGATTAAGGTTTTCTTCAGAGACATCAGCCGCGGGTAGGCTGTCTAGACATGTTAAGGTGAAATGAGCGGGTGTCAATACAGAAGGATCTGAAGGATCATCGCTTAGATAACAAAGCGGTCGACTATTTAAAAGAGCCTCAATTTGAGTTAAAACAGTATAGAACTCTTCATAGGATAGAATTTGAGAGCCGATTACCTTGTATAAATGGGCCTTCATGCTCTTGACATTACTTTCCCATAGGCCACCCATATGGGGAGCCGATGGAACATTAAATCTCCACTCTATACTACTACGAAGCAATTCCCCTTTCAAAGCATCAGAATAATTAGAAGTTTTAATGAAATTTTCTACTTCGGATAAATATCTACGACCACCAATAAAGTTAGTCCCACAATCCGAATATAATGTTTTGATTGGACCTCTACGGCTAATGAACCTTTTCAAAGCATCCATAAATGTTTTCGTGGAGAGGTCAGAGGCTAATTCAAGATGCAAACATTTTGTAGTCATGCAAACAAAAACACATACATAGGCCTTTTGGGTTTTAATACCCCTATGCCTTGTCAAAGTAATTTGAAATGGACCAGCATAATCTACACCGGTAGCTAAAAATGGCTTTACTTGCTCGGTGACTCGAACTGATGGTAGATTTGCCATTGGAGGGTAGGTGGGTTTAGGTTTTCGTCTAAAACACAAATTACAAGCTCTCACTCGTTGTCGCACCAGATTGCGACACGACAAGATCCAATACTTGTGCCTCAATAAAGACGAAAGAAGATATGCACCTGTATGCAGGTGTTTTTGATGATAGTAATCAACAAGTAAAGTACAGAAATGTGAACGTTTAGGCAAAATGTAGGGATGTTTGTACGAATATCCAATATTCGCATTACTCAAGCGACCACCGACGCGTATCATTCCTTGATCATCCAAAAAAGGTGATAATTTTCGAAATGAAGGAGGAACACCCTTATCAAGTTTCAACGCGTTTAGAAGATCTTTGAAATGATAGGACTGAATAAATTTAATGAGATACCGTTCACTAGCATCTAAATCTCGACAAGTTATACCATCGGAACGAGGTAAAATTCTAGTAAATCTCAAGATATAAACCATACTATATAATAATTTTGTAAAGGCGGAAAATCTATCTATAAAGTCTAAAATAGTATTGTTTTCTTCTACAGAGATCAAGGAAACAACTATTTCTTCCGGTAATGTTTCTATGATTGGTAGAGATTCAATTGATTCTAAAGGCCAAAACTGTGGTGATTTATGTAACCAGTCTGGTCCAGTTAACCAGGTTTGATTATGTCTAACAAAATCAGAAGGGAGTAAACCGCGGGACACAATGTCGGCTATATTATGTTTTCCTCGTACAAAAAACCAGTTGCTGGCAGCCAAGTTTGACTGAATTTTTGAAACCCTATTAGCAACGAAAGTCTTTAATTGATGAGGAGATCGAGAGATCCAACCTAAAACGATCTTCGAATCAGAACATGCAACTACACTATCTACCTTACAACGGGGATTATAGATCGAATATATATATTTTAATAATTTCGACAGGAGTAAGGAAGCACTAAGTTCCAGTCGTGGCAGAGATGTAGTTTTCAAAGGTGATATTTTTGATTTAGAACAAATCAGATTAACATAAACTTCGCTACCAGAAACAACTCGTAAATATACGGCCGCTCCATAAGAGGTTAAACAAGCATCTCCGAAACCTACAAGAGATATTGAGGAGTTTTCGATGACTCTAAGCCATCGAGGAATTCTTATTTCTTTCAATAAAGGTAATTCACTCTCAAATTTAATCCAATCTTCTCTAAGATTGTCCGGCAGATCAACATCCCAATTCAATTTAATGGACCATAACTTTCTAATGAACAATTTAGCATATAAAATAACTGGAGCCAAAAGACCTAAAGGATCGAAAAGTTTACTGATTTGAGACAGGATATAACGTTTAGTGAATTTTGGAGATGAACTTGTGTCGAAGTTTACACTAAAGAAAAGCACATCTAAATGTGCATGCCACTGAATTCCTAGCACTTTCATAATGTCATTATCAAAATTACAAACATTTGGCGAACGTTTTTCTGACGGTATGGAAAGCAAAAAATCTAGCGAATTTGTGTGCCATTTGGTTATCTCAAATCCACCTGAGCGGAAAAGTGCTACTATTTCTGCAAATAACAATTTGGCTTCTTCAACATTCTCAACACTACTAGTTAAGTCGTCTACATACATGTCGCGAAGAATAGTTTTAGACGCCAGTGGATAATTTGAAGCCTCATCCCTAGCCAACTGTTGAACAACCCTTAAAGCTAAAAAAGGTGAACTTTTAACTCCAAAAGCGACAGTGGTAAGTTCATAAATACTTAAAACTTGTTCAGGGGAACAACGCCACAGAATTCTTTGGTACTTGTGATGTTCTTCTACTAGTTTGATTTGTCTGTACATTTGACAGATATCTGCTATCAGAGCCACTCGGAATAGACGAAAGTTCAAAAACATTTTCACGAGATCAACTTGCAATTTTGGACCAGTGTATAAGCATGCATTCAACGACAGCATGGAAGGAAACGTTTCCATGCTGGCGTCAAACACTATGCGGACTGGTGTGGTAACACTAGAGGGTTTGAATATGGCATGGTGGGGAATAAAATAATAAGGCAATTCGTCTTTTAATTCTATGGAGTTGCCCTTCAATTCTCGAACTTTTCGTAGATGTCCCTGTCTCAAATAATCTTCAATCACTTCACTGTAGTGAGCTCTTAAATTAGCAGACGCATTAAGTCTCCTTTCTAAAGACAAAAATCTTTTCAATGCAGTTTTGAATGAATCATTAAGATTACACGGATCAACCTTAAACGGCAACGAAACCGTATATCGACCAGAGGGGTCTCTAAAATATGAAGACTGAAACAGACTTTCACAAGCTGCATCGTCTGAACTAAAATGACAAATATCAGGCGCTTCCTCAAGTTCAAAAAATTCCCTAACAGTTTTCTCCAGAGAGGATTCATTTTCGGTGACTGACAAGCAAGAAACACTATAATCGAAACTAGCTTTAAATGGTGAAGTTCTAATCTTACCAGTTACAAGATAACCGAGGGACGTATTCAAAGTGATGGGTGATTCCAATCCATCAACCTGTCTTGAGCAATCTAGAATGCTGCTGAAAACCCCAATTCCTAAAATACCATCTATTTCAGAACTTTTGAAAAATTGACTATCCGCTAAAGGAAGTCCATCAAGAAATTCAAAATTATTTGTGGTAATATCCTTCGCAGGCAAATTCAATGCAAGATTATCCATTACCAATGCATCGAGAGTATATTTGGTTTCTGGATTGAATCGTGAACAAATGACCACATTGCGAACAACACCCTGTATGGGTCTAGAGCATGTCCCAATTCCCACAACCCTAGTATCTTTTTTATGAATATGAAGATTTAACTTATGACAACATCTCAAGCTGATGAAGTTATCCTGACTACCACTATCAAGAAGTACGCGAATGATTTGAGATTTTCCCTGTGGTAATAAAATCACCACCTCAGCCGTAGGCAACAATGTCGTATAAGAAGGGCTCCCCTCTGATTGAGGGTTCACAAAATAATTCAAAGTTAAATTCTGAGAGGATTCCTCCAAAGAAGGTCCCACCGGCTTTACCTCCTCAACATGCTCTTTATCTTGGTCTGTGAAATGAAGCAATGAATGATGTTTCTTATTACATACATTACACAAATATTGAGAACTACATGAAGCTACTCGATGTTTCGAACTGAGACAGTTCAGACACAATGATTTTTCACGCGCAGTATGATACCTTACCTTAGGGGTAAACTTCAAAAATTTGTTGCATTTGTTAATGCTATGATTATTGAGATTGCAAAGAGGACAGAGAAACGATGATCTATTTTCAGATGTCGCATGGCTATGATATGCATAAGTAATTTTTGGTTTGGAGGAAGTTTTGGAAGCATTTCCACTATTAGAGTGACTGTGACTAAAAGAACTAGAATGAGAAGAAGTTGAGCCAGTTCTACTTAAAATTTTTACTTGTTGTCTAACAAACGATATGACCTTTTCATAACTTGGCATTTCGTTACAATTCAAAGTCGATTCAAAGGCTTTTTGCGTGATTGCATCAAGTTTGCTCAAGGATAAGTGTACCAGAATAAAATCAGCCAAATTTGGAATTGCTAATTGTTTCAACGCACTTACCGAAACATCAAATTTCTCCAGAAAGGAATTCAAATTGGAAAGAGACTCTGAAGTAAGCGGTTTAAATTCTACTATTGATCTCAAATAGGTTGTTGCAAGTAAACGTTCATCCTGATATGTATCTACCAGAATTTTCCAAATAGTCCTATAATTTGCAGCTATAGGTGTTACACCAGAACACAAAGTCAACGCTCTTCCTCTCAATTTCCCCAATAGGTATTGGATTTTACATGACTCATCTAAATCTTTATTATCATGTATACAACTCTTGAAATTTTGATAGAACACTGGCCATGTTCTAATATCTCCTGAAAATTCTATCAAATCTATTTTGGGTAATTTGGGCTGAGCCCTGACATTAATTCCAGATTGATTGAGGCAACTACTATTTGAAGATTGGTTATTATCCAACTTCTGTGCTGCGTCTAAAATATGACAATGCATATCTTCAACAGCTTCGACAACTTGATAATTTGGTACGAATTCCACATTTAATTCCAGATTAATCAAATTTATTTCTTCGACCAAATCCACAAGCTGTGCTTTGGAAGACTCTAAATTATTAAGTCCAATCCTGAAGTATTTCTCAACACCCGGCTTACTAAGATCTTTTATATAATTGTAAGATTTTTGGAATCGTTGAAAGAACATTTCCCTTTTTGCCTCAAGAACCTTCAATTTTCGTTCAATGCTTTCTGTTTGCAATGGTCCTTCCTTACTTTTAGACATTTTCAATATTCAAACTTCAGACTTGACAAAAAACCAAAAGCCGTAGAACTAAACGATTGTTTATGTTTAGGGGTTAGGAGACAGAGACTTTTCCAGGTTAGGTTTGAGGTTATGCTGACTGACAAATTGGAGCATAGAATATAGCCGAACTTGTCAATGACAAATTTTATTCTATGGCTAATGCGCAACAAACTATCTGTTACGGCCACTATAAAAACTATACTAAAAAATCCAACTAGTGAAATACACTGCGTGATACCTGCAAATATGCGATTTCAATGAAAAAATAACTATTATAAACCAATTTTAATCCGCGAAACCACCGAATATCCGGCGCGATTGAACCAAACTTATGTATAAGCTCTCAATTATTATTTTCTTGGATAGAAAATTTTAGGAGAACTCAGACACAATATATGAACGATTTTAACAAGTTGTGGACTGTAGGATGACTTACGCTGCGATCGGTAGATTGCGGGGATGAAGCGCTGATCCGGCGAAGATAATCCTGCCTTGCAAGGTTAGGAAGCCGGGATTCAGGCACTGCACTCTGTTGTTTCCACAAATCCAAGATTTTCCACAATTTTGTGAACTAATTATTTCGGAAAACTCCGACGAATGAATCAACTAAATTCGGAATTTTTCTACTAGAATTATGCGAACTGCGCGACGATCTAACTCGAACTGGTTATGATTTTTACTCACACATTTGCAGGTCGCAAGCATATGTTCCTCTTTTTTTTGAAACAATATAAACATATTATACATATAAGGCAGAAATAATTTCAATGAAAACCGATTCTGATGGAATCGGCGCTAACAATTATGATATTATTAATTTTTCTTTTGTGGTTTGGCAATGCTGTCATATTTATATCAGCAGCACGTCATGACGAGTAAAACCAATTAAAAATCTCCCTAGCCAGTAGCCACCGACGTCACACGATTTCCCGCTTTTTCTGATCGTTTGAATTCGGTAGATTATTTTTGAGTTTTCAATATTTTTTCAAGGGTATAAATTGATGAAGAAAAAAATCACGAATTACTTGAGAATCCAATACCTATGTCAAAATATATTTTTACTGAAAATGACTGGAAATGCCCATTCAAGTTTTTATATGTTCGAATAGATTTTGTACAGATGTACAGACTCGTTGATGGAATGATTGCCTGATTTCAAACATAGGAGGTGCTCTTATCCAAAAAACCTCATGACATCAAATATCAACCAATAGATGTCAGAGAAATTATGCTAATGTTTTTTCGCTGTAGCGGAATAATCTCCAACAGTATTGTTAATTTCCTTCGTGAGATTCAGTTGAATTAACTGATCGCTTCTCTGATTTCCCAGAATAATTGTGTTGCTACATCGAATAACTAAGAAGGAGAATTATTCAACCTCGAAACAGTCGAGTAGATCGCCTGAGTTTAGGGATCAGAAGAAGAACGCCACGAAGTTCGTACTGGATTTTGCTACTCGGCATAGGTATCTCTGAATATCCTCAAAAGGGAAAATGGGATGGCAAATATCCAGGTTATTTATAATTCAGGGTTTCCAGGAAGTTGTCGTGCTTTTCATGGAATTCAGAATTAAGCTGCGGTTGACAGGAACGAATGCCAAGAATTCAACATCCTCATCATATTCTGGTGAGAATTAAAACGATTGGAACCACTCGATTGTTCGCCTCTATTATACAAGGAAGAATGAAGCTATATGTTTCATAAACATAACGGAATTCTCTTGAAACTAAATAAATTACTAAAATCCAATTCCTTCCCAAAGAAATCCTACATAAAGGGTTTTCCAATGAGAGGAGTAAGTCTTTTTCGGTGGATGTCACTTTTGAAGCTGTCAGTTTTTGACCTTTGCCAAGTAGAAACTACGCCATGAATAAAAATGGAACGATACACGCTTCAACAACGCATTGAAATTATTACAATTAACTATGAAAATGGTGAAAATTTGGCAGAGCCGGTTCTCAAAACTCGAACTCGAATTTTTGGGTAGTCGTGAAGCACCTCGTTGAAGAAAACCCAGGTTTGTCCATTCCTCGTCGTTGTTTGGAATTAGGCATTCCACAATTGAACAGCGAGATCTTGAGATTTAACACCTTGCGACTTCTTTCTTTGGGGGTCATGTGAAAGAGAAGGTCTACATCAAGAGCCCAGCGTCGATTCAAGACCTCAATCAAAGATGGAGTTCGTGAGGCTTTCATAAAAATAATATGGTCCTGTAGTCGTGGTCGTGGTGGTCATTTCGCTGAAGTTATTCTCCATTAGTAACGGCATATCTTCCTCTTCATAATGAAATAAAAATCCGATCTTGAAAAATATAGTATTTTTCTTTGAATGTCAAAATAACACCTAGTATCGGAAAACCCTTCACGATAATATTTGTCGGATTCAAAGATATGTTTTCAGATCTGATTTACATTCCCTTTCCTACTTCAGCAGAAAGGGGATGGATTTCTCTGGCATTATAAAATAACATTTATTGATGCCAATCAAAACTGAATTCACTGAAGGATAAAATGCAACCGACCGAATTATCGTTCTATTAAATAAAATTAATATTCCTCACTTCATTCCACGATTTCCTGGAGCCTGTTTACGCGAGTACTTCTAAGAACTTGATGTCATATTTCCTCCCCTTTTTGGTTTGGAAAACAAGCGAGTTATCAGTTGGGTGACGTGAATTGTTTTCGTAGTAAATGTCGATGTTCCTCCGGGAATTGAAGGCTGCATCCGCATTTTATGGATCATTTTTCACATTTTTCGAGATGATTGAATCAGGGCAATATTTTTCCTGAGTTGATTCATATGAGGTCGACTGAAGGTACATCGAAGGTTTCTATGAAAGTTAGCCAATTCCATTGATTTTTGTGTTTGTAACTTTTAGTGCTTTTTGAACATTTGTTTAGAAAATTACTTCTGTATTTCTGAATATGATATTCTGAACAATACAGAGTGGATTTTCTAGGAAACGTGAATTTTATCTCTCTTATTTCTTCGTGATCCGTAGTCGAGTAGTTAGCGCTGTTCCATTTGAGTACCATCAGGAGATCATAAATTCGCGCCATCGCCATTTAAGATTCTTGAGGGGATTGCCCTACCTCTCAGGGGGATCAAATTTGCAATCAAGATGTCCTTCTCCAAATATACGGAAAAAATCATAAACAAGTAAATATAGGGCTGGACTTTTTTATGTCTCATTTGATGTTTTTCCGTTTCGTTTCGTTTCATACTCAATTCATCCTCAGGGGTACTGGCTCAGCGCGGTTCGACTGTATGTCTTTATAATCTTATTCGAAACACATCGCATTTCGAGTGATAAATTCCTCAGAGGTTTGTCGAATACTAATGATTCCTTTGTTTTTCCTTCACAATTTTGTGACTATCGCAGCATCACCATTTCCTGTGGTTAAACGAGAAAAAATCTTCTTGTCTCCTCGTGAAATCTTACGTTTCCCTCTTGTTTCTAATATCAAGGGAGCTCAAATTCCCCATGAAAAAACCCGAAGAATTTGTATTAGCACTTAGTCTACATCACCGATATAAACATGCTAGCAAAAAGTTCAAGACATTCTTTTTCCTGGTAGATAATATTCGTCTTTTTCGAAAACGCTTAGATGGATTTTCCATATCGATAAATAAACTGCTCCACATAAGTTCGGGATATTGAATCAAATTGCAAAAAATATAGTTAAAATGAGATTTTTGTGATGAAAATTCATATTAATGTGATTTCAAGTTGCAAATTGATTTTAGCCTGTAGGTCTGCAGCGTGGTTAAGAAAAATCGAGTAAAATAACGAAATTTTATTCCCAGAGAATTTAAGCATTTTAAGACTTTCAATACAATGTATGGCCTCCACGGGCATCAATAACAGCTTGACATCTTCTTTGCATACTACACACGAGGTTGTTGACGATTTCTTGAGAAATTTGGTTCCATAAACGGGGCATAAGCTCTCTCAGATCATTTACGGATTCGGGGATAGGTTGATGATTATCTAATCTTCTTTGGAGCATATCCCATGCATGTTCTATGCAATTCAAATCTGGTGAGTGCGGAGGTACTGGTTAATGTGGAATACCAAGCTCCTCGCGCGCATTCTCAACTATGGCTGCACGGTGCGGTCTAGCATTATCGTCTAGAAATTGGAAAGTTTCACCAAAAGCAGCGTGAAAACTTGGCACAACATTGTCAATGACATGCTCCCTATAGTGTAAGGCGGTCATATTCCCAGGACAAATGTGTAGATCTGTGAGCCCGTTGAAACATATCCCGGCCCGTGCCATAACACTACCCCCTCGGAATGGATGGACTTCTTGGACATAGCGACGATTACGCGGTATGCGTGGGATTGTCCATACCCTTATTCTTCGAGAATCTGAAAATCGTCCATATCTGGATTCATCAGTGAAAAGGACACTACGCCATTGATCATTCCAATTGATATGTTGCCTTGCCCATTCCAGTCTTTGACGCTTTGGTCACGTGTTAATGGAACCCCTCTCAATGGACGTCTAGAACCTAGATTCACCTTTCTCAAACATCGTCTGATGGTTTCGATGGAAACTTGGACTCCATCTGCATTTTGGAGAGTATTCCGTAGCGTTCTACACGTAGATGTAGGGTTTCTTCTCGCCGAAACGGTGATGAAACGATCCTGAGCAGGTGTTGTTTTTCGTCGCCCACCAAGCCTTGGTCTTTTCAACACGGAACCTGTCTCCCTGACCCTATTCCAAAGTCGAGATATCACACTTTGGCTGACTTGGAGCCTTTCCGCTACAACAACCTGAGTTAGGCCACCCTGTAGCATTCCGATAGCCCTATTAGCCTCAGCGTTTGTTGATTTACGTCTTGGCATTTCCAGAAAACTCGTTTCAAATCAAAGCCGTTGATAAACTGACTTCATTTCAAAATAAGAACTCTCATGAAGCATATGCAAAGAACCAAACTTTAGAAAAAAGGCGACCAGATTGACGAAATGTCTCATACTGATTTTGTTGGATCGATTCGAGTTGTTATTGAGTTCTAAATGATTTTACAGCGATTTTCTCGGAGATTACATACTTTTGAAAACGATTGAATACGATATCCTTCTTGTGGAGCAGTTCATTTTTTATTCCTCCACAAACTTTCAAACAATGTTTAGATGGCGAAGTAGCCAAAGAACAGAAAATCCTTCACCCTTTCATTCCAAGAAAATAAGATCATTATGCATGTCTCCTAATTCTGGTACGCACTGGAAACGATAAATTAATTTGATTCCTTTTCATCAGATACCCCAGTTAAGAACAATGGAAAACCCTGTTCAAATTTCCCTGTATAGCATCAAGGGTCTGAGGATGCTCGCCGGATCGATTGGGTATGCTCTCAAAGTAGAATTCTCCCTAATAGGTATATCAGCACCTTACAAAAGGGGCAGAGCAGAGAAAACTGCCAAAAAAAAAGAAAAACATTCAAATTAAGAGGGAACTCTTTCAGTTTGAATTCTGATGAGAAAAATGAATCGTATATAAATAATTGAGCTAATCGATATCATTGCACTCCATTATATTTGCATATGTTGTTTCATTTCAGAGGATAATATCCCTTTAATACATCAAACCAAATGTTGGAAAATGGTAGTGTAATTTTTCAACAAATACCAACTAATTGGTGAATAATAATGGTATCGTTCTACATCATTATGCTGAAAATGATTCAATATCGTCCAATAACAAAACCAAATATGTGAAGTATTTAAATGCGGTATTGATTACCAGCAGATATGTTACTTATTGGTTATCAAAAAATTGATTCAATATTTCGTAGGCGCATGCTATGTTATTTGGTAGAACGGTCGCATCATACATAAAAAAACTGGCTCCGAAGAAAACGACTTTGAAGCTCGAAAATTCTTAATGATTTTCGAGTCCATACTGTTAAGCTGCTAAATAAGAGGACATGCTGCATTTCGCTTGCCTCTTCATGTTCTCCATTTATTCAGGTTTATATCCTACCTTCGTAATATCCTGTGTCGACTATTCTGGAGAATGAGTGATTAAATTTTCAAGGAGTTTCCTGAATACGGAGGCAGAACTAAAATTATTATCGTTCGAAGAAACTATAGTCTGTAATAAATCTGGTAATAAGGCGGTTTATTCGATGTTGACAATATTACTTCGAATCAATTGCTGTCGTTCTGAACTGCCTAATATTTACAGTCTTTTATGCAAGAGAGAATTTCTGACTGTTTCGCTTTTATTCAATCGAGACGGAATTGAGCAGCCAGTTGAACCGCATGGAAAATTATGAATTAAATATTTGTCAGCATTTTGAAAATTGAATAGCATTATGAAATAGGTTAGGATCAAAGTTTGGGAGAAAACAGAAAGGGACAAATAATAATTGACGATATCCTGTAGCGAATTGCTTCCACATTCATAAATTTCAATATAGACGCTCAGAAAATACAATTATTTGCTTTTGTTGAAACAATTGTCTGTTTGTGAACAGGAAATGATTTTCACTTCAGGATGATGGATTCTGCATCTTGTTTTATAATCAGAAATAGCTATTCGAACAACTCCTATTGGGAGACGTATTTTGATGCAGGCGACACACCCTGAAAAATCATGTGATACATCAATTGACAGGTTTCGAAATTATCTGCAGAAAAGTATACTGACTCACAAAGAAACTGCAACACCCAGAAAGAGGTGTTTTTTTGTTTGTAAAACATAGATAGTAGAGCAAGGATTAAATTATTACAATTTGGGAAAAGAATCATGAAGGTTCTTTCATGTAAACATTTTTTGTTACAATCAAAATCTTCTTATCGGGAAATAGTACAAAATAAAAACAAAAGTTGTTATGGTTTCTTTACATCAACCGTGGCGACGTTTCGCAGAAGTTGCCTTCTGCTTCCTCAGGCCCACAATTTATTTGAAACAACAGATACATTCAAATTCACAGATCTTCAAGTACAATCAAACTCACCAAAGAAGCGTGATAAACCAACCTACATAAGAACTAACATTAAAATAAGTACAACAATTCATGAACATCTACATCCTAAAGCAACAAAAGAGCACCAGCGGTATAAACAACTGAACAAATCAAAAAATTGACAGATTATCAAGTAATAACATACGTTTAAAAATTACCGGTCGAACACAGACACAGAAACAATACATGAACTCATTTATTCCATTCTTCAACCTTGTGTGGCATTCATCCTTGAAATACATAAATTACAAAATATCAAACGCAATATCCATTCTTTCTTTCCTTAATTTTTCTTTTTGTTTTAACTGTCATTGATTTTCCTTCGTTCTTCCCCTTCATTATCAGTCTGTTATATTCTACTCAATTACAAATCTATGTCAAATTTGAGTAGAATATAACAGACTGATGATGAAGAGAAAAAAAGAAGGAAAAATTAATAGCAGTTAAAACAAAAAGAAAAATCAAGGAAAGAAAGGATGGATATCGCGTTTGATATTTTGTAATTTATGTATCTCAAGGATGAACTCCACACAAGGTTTAAGAATGGAATGTTTACTTTTTTGAAGCAACCCATGTGAATATTTTGCCATGGCCGCCCAGATCCCCCGAGCTTTCGCCCATAGAGCATGTTTTGGACATCATGGGTAGAGAAGGCTTGGAAATTTTGCCCCAGCCCCCAAGGACTTTGGCGGCTCTGAGACATGGAGTACAGGAAGCTTGGGATCCCTCAAGAGGAAATAGACCATCTTATTGCATCAATGCCAAGACGTGATGGGGAGTGTATAGATAACCGCGGTGTACACATTTTTAACAAATTCATTAAAAAAATTGTAATCCTTCGTTTTTTTTTCTCCAAATTCCGATAATTTATTTCTTGCTATAAAATCTAAATTTTACCAACAAAAAAATTCAAAATATAAACATCTCCTTCTGGGTGTTACGGTTTCTTTGTCAGTTTAGTATATGTAGGTTAGAATAACTTAAGTGATGTTAATGATTCACACAGGCGTATTGAAGATTCGGTTATTTTGTTCGTTCGGACAAAAGCGTTTTCATTTTGACCAAATGTTTGCAATTGTGGAATTTTGAGCCGAAATCGATGAGCCTGGGTTTACCAATGAAGAATCCATGGTCGAATTCAGTGAGGTGTACCCATTTGGCCGTCAACACGATAACTTTCGGAAGAAGTGACCTGGGCTGAATTAGTCCAATGCAGTAGCTCAAAAAAATAAAAACTCACTGCCATTTTCAAACCAGCATTTCAAGAAGAAATTGAACGAAATTCCCTACCGACTGGAAATTTTTCAATACGTGAACCCCTTGATGAAATCTGATAACTTACCTGATACAACACAAACCATCTTAGTTGCCATTTGCTGCAATCCGCTGACCTCTTGTGTAAGTAACCAGCCTGAGAGTGATCATAATGCGCTCTCTCTGAAAGCATAATTAGCTGGTTGTCGTTCACACGAATGTTCCTCTGCATCTTTGGACTCAGCATTGTTTCACGTTATCCTTTGCCTGCAACAGAAACATTTTCCACATTACTTTTGCATAATTCCCTGCCATGTCATCGAAATGGAACGAGCACTAAATGGAAACAACACACATTATTGACAATAGAATTCCTTTTGTTGACCATAGTCACATACCTCTGCTGAGAAAATAATGCAATGTCCACTTCAGCAACGTCAAGCACGTGTTTGGCATAAACTGTCCTATCCGGAAATATTGTCGCTGTCGCTTTTACAATTTACCGAATAATCTCTCTGATTTCAATTTCACAGAGTTAAATGCATGTGAACTTTATTAATGATGATGATCAATTAATGTGAGAGTGAACTTGATTGACTGTATTTACACAAGGCCGTGAAATAACTGAAAACAGAACCTCGAATAACGTCAATCATGGGAGCTTATCATATCGTCCGATTTATTTTTCCAGTCTGTATGCACGACATGTAGGGGAATAGATAATACCTGTCGTATTAAATGGAAAAAAACCCATATCAAATTCAGGCGAACCTGAGATATACTCCAAGTAAATTGGCTGCTCCAGATAGCCTCAACACAGCACTCAATTAATTTTCCAGTGAAATTTCTCGGGATATTTTAAATTGACATCCTGAGTTTTGAAGAATAAAGTTCATGATTTCGTTTAAGGTGATTACTTCCATAAAACTTGACGAAATCTTCTCGATGCTGAATTTTGATGTTTTTCGCTAATCTGTGTTATGAAACTGTGATATAATAAGCGGAATTAAGTATCTATAGTTTGAGGAAAATCTAAAACGAACATTTTTATGCTCCAGAAAAGAAAATGTTCAGTTCTTCATAAACAAATTCATGTAATAACTCCCGAGTTACCTCAGTATCCAGAATATTCCACAGGGTGGTTATTTGACTTGTACATTATGTTTTATCTCGAGTACTCGTGATCACAAAAAATTCTTTTTGATCACTCGTTCGAACAACTAAGGAAATTTCAATTTTCAGGATATGTTCGGATCTTGAGTGCCGCGCCGCGTTCAAGTTTGTTTATTGGCAAAATTTCACTACTGAAGTTTCCGTAAATATGGACGTTCTGAATTTCCTCTTGATAATTTCAATGGAAATTCCAAAGTTTCAACCTGTATGAAGGCGAAGCATTTTTGTCACTTCTCGAAAATAAAAGAGACCTTCTCAAGTTTGATTGCTTTTTGAAGCCGATCCTGGCTAGTGCTTCCCTCAATCTTTCACTGATCTGAAGCAACTTTATACCCATAAAATGAACAAGATAAATTTGCTTCATCCAGGCTCAGCGGGTTCAAGCTTCGAAGCCAATTCGATAACTGGCTTTTAGAGCAATATGTAAACAGCCTGCTTAGATCGATTTTGGTGATGGTAGAATCCATGTTGCGACTGAATTAATTCGTAAGGCACAACTTTAGGCTTAACAGAATTTCACAGCTGTACGAAAACGTTATGTTCAGGGTTGTTTTTCAAGTGATGGAACTACACTGCGCAAAAAAATTAACGCATATTATGGAAATCTCAAATTTATTCTACAACTGAAGGTGTTCTCAATGATAATTATTTTTATCAGAATTATGCATGCATATGTTGCACTTTTAACGTTTTTCTTCAATACAGATGTTTTTTTCCCAGCAGGAATAAAAAAAAGATGATATTATCAGATTTCGAATGTATTGGCTCCATTCTAAAATCAGTTGTTCTCGATCAATTCTAGTGATCAATAGTTTTTCTTTCGTTTGATTTTCTACACTCGATCGCTATGCAACGCGAAACACGTAATTTGACCCAAGAGGAATGTGCCCAAGCGGTAGTTTCGCGAGAAGAAGGGTGGACATACACAAGAATTGCAGAAACGTTTGGATTTTCCCATACAAGTGTGTCCAGAATGTTGCAGCGATTCAGGGAGACAGGTATGAATGTCCGAAGACCAGGACAGGGTAGACCACGGGTAACAAGTGCCATTCAAGAAACGTTACTTGAGAGTTTCTTCGTTGAGACAACGGTTTGCAACCGCTCGCCTCCTTCAAAATCAGATTGAGCAAACTCATGAGGTGCAAATTAGCACTCAGACAATAAGAAATCGCCTCAGAGAATATGATTTAAGGCCTCGTGTCGCGGCAAGAGGCCCAGCTCTTACCCCAGCCCATCGAAGGGCGCGTTTAGATTTTGCGAGAGAGCATATCCATTGGGAAGAGGCCGATTGGGAAAGAGTTCTCTTCACAGATGAGTCTAGATTCTGCCTCTACCATTGTGATCGACGTTCCCTTATATACAGACGTCCACATGAAAGATATGCTCAGTGCAATTTCCTGAATATTACTGGTTTCGGGGGAGGATCGATCATGGTATGGGGTGGAATATCTTTGACTGCTCGCACAGACCTAGTGGTCGTTGATAATGGAGCTATGAATGCTGATAAGTATATAAGGAACATTCTTGAAGAGCATGTTGTGCCATTTGCCCCATACATTGGTGAAAATTTCATTTTTATGGGCGATAATGCCAGACCTCATCGTGCGCGCATCGTTCATGAGTACCTTGAAGAGGTTGAAGTCCCTCGAATGGAATGGCCAGCAAGAAGTCCAGATCTCAATCCGATTGAGCAGGTTTGGGACAACCTCAATAGAAGGCTGAGAAGTTCAGAAAATCATCCAGCTACTCTTAATGACTTAGGAATCCAACTCGGAGAAATCTGGGTAGGATTAGATCAGAACATTTTAAGATCACTCATTTTGAGTATGAACCGTCGTTGCCGAGCTGTAATTAACGCAAGGGGTGGAAATACCAAGTATCAAATCACTTATCAGCATTTCAGTATTTTGAAAATTGTTCATTTCTCTTCTTTCACATAAGATTCGGTGAAATCCTGAATTTTTCTTCCATTTAATGTTTCTTGTTTCGTTCAAAACCTTCCCGAGAGAAAATAAAAAATAAGTTATAAAGTCAATGTAGAGTTAACTTTCATTGAAATTGAGATTTTCAGAATGTGCGTTAATTTTTTTGCGCAGTGTATTTACGTTCAACTTTGGAAGGCTGTCTTGGCTTAAGTTAATGGAAAAATCGAAAAATGTGTCAACAGGAATAAAAATGCAGAAATATGTGAAGAACTTTATGGATTAGATTCTCAAGACTCCTCTAAGATGCCCCTTTATATCCATCTAATCAATGGCGAAATTTTATCGGTGCATTTTGCGAAAATAGTAATCCTTCAGAACAGGGGTTGAATATCTTCGAGTAATTTCATCCTTAAAATGCGAAGATAAACGGTAATACGAACTCAGCACCCACAGTCATCGACCTAATATATACAACCACCTCAAACACGACAATTTGAGTTCCCCTATGTTCGTGTTGCCAAATGTACTAAAGGAAATTGTCCCCAAATAATTAATTTAGTTAATGAACAGAACTTCTGGAGTAATTCATACTAATTAGGCAGAAGCGAATAACACCGTACGCATAGAATTGGGTCATTGACTAGGACAAGGTTTGCATGGATTCATGCTAATGTGAGGATGAATTCTTGATCTTCAAATCTGGTTGCATTCCTTCAGCATTTAATTCTTCCTATGTCATGTTCCAAGGTTATTGAATACAGTCTAGATGAGCGAATTTCAATCGAATACGATCTCAGGAATGTGGGATATGGCAGATTGAAATTTATAAGTTTTGAAGGATAGTAGTTTTCAACGAGTGACATGCTCTCAACAATTTTCCTATTCCATAATAAGGTTAGATCCTCTCAAATTTCCTGGAGAATGATGAATATGTCATTTTATGGGGTCTTAACACTTGCTCCGAATGGGGTCCAAAGAAGAGAGAAAACAAGGGGTGACACAAGGTGATATATTATCAATTTCACTCGACTTCACCTAGAAATACCCAATAAACTTAACGCAGACATAAAACTAGCTCATGAAATCGAGTTCTTCATCCAAAATTATTAGCAGCGTGCAACAGTCCATAAAACTGGTAATTGAAAACATCCATTTCTGAAATGTGGAATTCGATCGAAATGCCTGATTATTTTTAATGGCTGAGACTTCGATAGATGTTGACGAAAGTGGTGTTAGCTCGTCATATTATCCTGGAAAAATCGTTTCTCAATATAACTGATACCATTCAATAATACACTGATTAATATGGAAGCTTTACAATATTTTTCAATGGTCACGCCGAGGAGAATACAGGTTTATTAATTGGACACAACAATATTAACTCGAGATAGTGTTGAATGAATTTTTATATGGTTTTTCATGAAACATTTTTTCCTCATGTAATCGAATGTAATTTTGACATGTCTCTACACATCACATTTGGCAATAACATGCCCCAATTCAATTTATTGTTCTCATTAAAAAACACGCACAAGATTTATCTCGATTTTGAATTTCTTAGATTCTTACAAATCCTTCAAACGTCATTGAGTCTGAACCGAACTTAATTTCTCTGAGAAGTTGAAATGAAATTTAAAGAGAGGTATTTTCATAATACTCATTTCCTCGGAAATTTTCAGAATTACCAATTTCCCAGTTTCATATTTCCCAGCCACTTCTGGCTGATGAAAAAGGAAACGTATTAAAACAAGCATCTACAAACTTCTCATTTTCTCATTTCAGTGGTTTCATTCAATTAATGATCTGGGAAAAGTATTTGCGCTCCGAACCGCCAATTAAAAAAATAGTATCTCGGTTTTCAACTCAATTATCACTAACTTCAAAGCCTGAGGCTATTTCCCAAGATCCCGCAATATTACTCGAAAATCATTTCAAGTTTGTCTGTATTTTAGTACGTGAATGTTCATGGAATTCTTCCATATATGCTCATAGGACAAACCTCACAAAAAATTCCCTAATTACCAATCCGATCAAACTAGAACTAATGAGAGAGACAACGATTTAGTGAGTCTGGTTGAGTGTGAATGTAGTTGACAGGATTCGAATTCTATGTTCCACCTCTTCGGAACGGTCGAATTCCAAATTAAAGCTGTATAGGTATAGTACAACTGAACGAAGTAAAGCACGAGTAGTAGTAGGACTGTGGACATCAATGGTAATTGATCCTGTGGGCTGTTAATTTCAGATTTGGTTGTGGAATCTTTGAGCGCGACCACGCAATTCGTCATTTTTACATTTCCATTGTTATTGTTATTATCTATCAAGAAAAGTTCCCAACGATTTCCCATTCACATGTGGAAATAATACGAAGGCTCAAACCAAACATACCTATTTCATTCCATCGGATATATATTTTTCTGATAACGACTTTGCTTTCGAGTTTCACTGAAAATGTTCGGATTACGGCGAAACTGAAATCTTGAAGATTGAATGAACTTTTGACAGAACTATAGTCCGTTCAAATATAAGAAGGAGCTCTGTAAACAAACAGAATCGTTTGGTTCGCGTACAATAAAGCTCCTATTGGTCAAACGGTGATAACAACGCCCTCTTCGACAACCCTAATGGACTGCCAGGATCGTACTCGGAACGGACTGTGGATGGTACTGGATAGAAATGATTTAATAATTTGAGTCAGCAATTCCCACATTAGAACTTTTTTCCTCAGAAACTCTATTGCAAAATTTCTGTTATGATTTGCAACTGTCATAAACATTTTATATCCGACGTACCCTATTTTTTTATTTTGTGTTGTTTTTATATTATTATCTACTAAATAATATCTTTATCGGATGCTCGAGATTGCTGCAAGGAAATTCCAGGAAACACCAGAGTTTTAGAGATTTGGATCGGAATCTTGCAAGATTCCGACAAAGTAATTCCGGGAAACACCAGATTTGGGTCCTTTTCCCTAATGGGTAAGAGCCGTCTCGATTTGCATAAATATCGAAGTTTTCAATTGACAAGACTCGTAAAAGATCTCTGTTCAAATTTATAATGGTCATTTACTTGTACTATCTGAAATATATTTAGTTTCGGTCCAAAATTTTATATGATTTTGTACGAAACTCTCTGTCGGCTGCTCAAAATTCCGACAAGGTAATTCCGGGAAACACCAGATTTGGGTCCTTTTCCTTAATGGGTTAAAGCCATCTTGATTTGCATAAATATCGAAGTTTTCAATTGACAAGACTAGTTGAAATACCTAGAGCTACTGTGAAGGTCTAGCTGTTCAAAGTGTTTATAGATTTTGTTGTGAAAAGTGTATTGTGTTGAAAAATCTTTTGACAAAGTGTATATAGTGTTTATAGAACAATGTCGAATTCGGAAACGGATACTGCATCTGGGGGTGATATGTGGGGACCACCACGAAAAAGGTCCAAAAGGTCGCGTTTCTCTGCTGAAGAGAAAGAGATAATTTTGAACATTTTTCGAAAGGAATTGGAAGAACATCCTGATTTATCGAAAAGAGACTCAGTAGGAATTGTTTCAAAATCCTCAGGGTTGAGTGATTCAGCTGTATTCAGAATTGTCAGAGAATATGAAGAGAATAAAACATTGACGACACCTAAGAGGAGAGCCCAGTCGTTAAAAATAATCGATTCGGTTGACGATTTCGATATGAACCTTTTCAGAAGAATTGTCCACGGTTTTTTTTTCTGAATGAAATCCCAACGATTTCTAAAGTTCTAGAAATCGTGAATGATGACGACAGTTCGCCAAATTTCATTAGAACAGCGTTCTATAAATTATTGAAAAAAATGGAATTCAAGTTCAGTTAAAACTGAACTATTGTGTGAAATCTCCTCGACTCAACTCTGGACGGAAAGAAACTATACGATGGCCCTCCTACCGCTGCGTAAAACATGTTATTATTGCTTCTTCTTACACTCGAACAGAGTAAAGAACGAGACTTGCAAACCGAAGGTGAAACCCATCTCTGCAAATGATCAGACCTCTTACTTTTAAGCCTCACAGTCTATCATCTGATAAAAAGTTTCTTCACGTCAGATATCAGAAGGGAGCAATTTCTCTCTCTATTTTTCTACCTTTCGAAAGTCATCAACAGAAGTGAAAAAATTCCTGTAACACATATGACCAATATAAATTGTCCGATAACCGAAGCAGAGGTGATTCGTCAGAGCAAAACAATCGATTCCGAATGAAGAAATATACTCGAGGGGTAACTTCGTAATTCCGGACACGATTCCCTAAGAAATAATGAAAATTGACGCTCAACCGAACAACACAGCAGGAAATAAGCTAACAAATCGGATACGATCAAGAAAAACTTCGCGAGTGACGAAGAAGAAAACTTTATCTGACCAATTTTTTTCGTTTCATTGAACGAACCATTTTTATTTCCCCCAATAATTAATATGGAACGAAATGATGTCATTTCGAATTGTTTTCGCTACTCCACCCAGAAAATTGTATTCCATTTTCTTCAACCTACTGTATTTTTCATGTTTTGTCCCAGGAGACATATTTTATAACATCTGAATTCCACCGTGCATTGAATTGCCAGCTGAATTAATTAGTATTGAGTTCTCAAAGTCGAATCGATTCGATATCAAACTGAATTAAATATTATAGAATACTATTTACTATTTATTAAAACCAGGTCAAGGTTGGACGAAGTTTTTAAAGCAACAATTGTATTTAGAATGGAAGTTTCACAGCTTAATCTCAGCATGGAAGTGGAAACTAGAATATTTTATTCAAGATGTTTCAGTCAGAGTTCAGAACTGTTGCTACTGTTGTGGTTCCAGCACCACACCATTCAGTTTTTTCAAGGCTAGATGATGAATTCTTTTTCCTATTATTTCTTTCTAGTTTTTCGGCGCTATTTTCCTGGGAAGGTTTGCTGATTGAGTGTACTTACTTGATCAGAGAGGACCAAACTCTTTGATTTTCATTTTCTCAACCTGCACCTTCCCTAGATATTGTGAGAATGGCCTAATGGGCTATCCTCTCTATCACTTGATGGAGCTGGTCTTTGTACCTTGTAGAGGATTTTCTCAGTTCTGTTCTGACTTGCTTTGGCTAACCGTATTATTGCACCGTGAAAGGCTATGGGTCTTACCAGCTAGACTTCTGCAATCAAAAAGCTTTTCCCAAAGAGAAATGCTGACTACAGACAATCATTCTATGATATCTCCATTCTCGTAGAGAGTTGTCATTGTCATTTCGCCAATCATTTATATAGAAAGTATATGGAAAACTTTCAAAAACGACAGCTCTCAAACGACAAGATTTGGTTTTCTACTTCGTAACCGATTGGAAAGCTCAAAATCAGTTCGTGCAAATGCGCAATATGGCTCAGCAGATTAACTCTTCAGAATAACAATCATACCTCGATTTCATATCCGCAGTGAATCCAGTAATTCCCCCTACACACAGGACAGCCTCATGTCCTGAAATTCAGTTAATGAGGAGAGAATTGTCGGATATCATATTTGGAATTATGATAAACCAATGATCAACAACAGAAATAACTAGAGGTAGTGTGGCATAATTTACTCCAAATTGGACAGGTATGGTCCACTGTCAATCTGAATCAACATTTGGGGCAAAACGCAATTTCATGTACAGCTACCTATGCTAAGGGGATTATCCTTTCGTGATAAATTTCAATTCGACCTAAAAATCACAACCGAATCGTCAGGGGCTTCAGAGCCACTGGCGGACACAGGACCTCGAAATTGACATTAATCCCTTGATAGAAGTTCAATATCGATCCCTAATATTTTCAATGGATCAATGGGGAGTTTCAGTACCTCAAAATATGCACTTTTCTTCCCATGACGTAATGAAGGGCAGTTTATAACGCATTTGTAACCATTTATTCACTCTGAATTTTGAAGAACGGATTAATTATTCGATATTGAAAATGTGATTTCAACACGTGTGAATTCAAACGTCCCTCTGCTGTGACGTCAGTGGCTCAATTTTTAATATGACTGGTTGAAGTTTGTGATGGAGAGGACAAAGCCCAGAGTAACTGAGAGACACGTCGCTGTTGTCAAGTCTTTGTATAATCTCTGATTTTATTCATAAACATATTTAGTAATCGTATTATATTTGATGTGATCACTAAAATGTTTTGAAACATCGTCATATAACAACTTAATTTTCATTAAAGTTGATGTAATACTCATTCTCTGAAAATACGGATACTGATGTGACAACCACGCCTACAAACTATAAACAAACACATAACCTCCTTATATGTCATTATTCGACATTTCGACGTCTTCTCTTCGTACAATAGAATGGCGTTTCTTACAGTTTAGTCTAGGAGTATTCTATACTCCTAGGTTACGTCAACGACTGACGACTATACACAGTTGCCAAATACTGAAATACATAATTATTCTTACCATTTATCTGCACTTCTCAAAATTAAAATAATTATTGATGCTTCCTGAATTAGAAGACCGGCCTATACAGTGTGTAACTGAATAAGTGTAAAACATTTAAGGAGGTGATTCCTCATCGAAAAAAAGATAGGATCTTTCATATAAAGAAACTTCATTGGAGCATCTCTTGTTAAGATACAGCCCCTTAAAGGGGGTACATAAAATTTGTATAACAATTTTTTTCACAAGCACTGATAAAGTTACAATACTGAAATTAACCTGACGTTTTGTACTACCAAAAAGACACTTAGCCAGTAATTTATTTGGTTTACCCCATGGTTGTGAGGGGTTAAAAACGCAACCCCTAAAATTTATTTCCAATGTAACTTTTTGTCTTATTATTTGTTTACCATTTAAAAATTTATTTCCGATAGCCAGTTTCATTCTAAACAAAAAATGTCTTTTGGGTTTTTTGCCCAAAATAAACCAGTAAGCAGCAAAACATTATTTTACGAACAACTACAGAGATACATCGTCATAAATGCGAACTGGATTTATTGTTATTTTGTAGTTAGTACCTGCATTAAACGATTAAAGGGTCTTTTTGGTAGTACAAAACGTCAGGTTAATTTCAATATTGTAACTTTTTCAATGCTTGTGAAAAAAATTGTTATACAAATTTTATGTACCCCCTTTAAGGGGCTGTATCTTAACAAGGGATGCTCCAATGAAGTTTCTTTATATGAAAGATCCTATCTTTTTTTCGATGAGGAATCACCTCCTTAAATGTTTTACACTTATTCAGTTACACCCTGTATATACCAATTCTTACCTGTGTAGACTAGGGATAATTATTTTTAATTGTATTTCTCACCTATCTGCTTACTTGAACCCTCTTATCTTCAATTAGGAGGTCGTGAATTAAATTATATTATGAAGCTTTATGGAGTTCGAATGAAAATGATGATAAAAGAAAAACATCCAAAATCAACATTATATTATGATATTATTAGGAAAGTGAAAGCAAGGGCTTTTTCAGACTACTTTTTCTGTGATTCGGCAATGCTGTCATTTTAATATCAGCAGCACGTCATGACGATTACAACCAATCAAAAATCTCTCTAGCCACCGACGTCACACGATTTTCCGCTTCTTCTGATCGTTTGAATTCGGTTAATTATTTTTTAGTTTTCAATATTTTTCAAGAGTATGAATTGATAAAGAAAAATTAAAAAAAAAAACACGAATAACGTGAGAATCCAATATTTCAAAATATATTTTTTCTGAAAATGACTGGAAATGCCCATTCAATGAAAAAACTCATGGCCACCCCTGAAAAGCTGTCTGGATTCGCCAATGTTCAGAGCACTCGTTTATTCACCTTGTAGGTAGATTCACCTTTTAGGTAGATTCACCTTGTATTATTACATTCTCAACACCATCGTGCTCTTGATCGTAGGACTTGGGAGTTGGGAATCCAAACATTAATCCATGTGGCTCGCTTGACTATAATGAAATTCTTCCAAACGTGGAATCTTAGGAATTTCCGGTAGACGAAGTTTCTTTATGAATCTCTTCTGGTATACAAAATTGCCACATTCACCTTGTTCAAACAATGGGTAAATATTTTAGGGAACCTCCCTAGGTCAACTATTCAACATCAAATGGGTTCATTCAAGCCAATTATGTGCCGAGAATATAATAAGTAGGGTGAACTGTTAGCTAAATAGGAGTTAGCAAGGTCGAGTAAAATCTGGCACGATATTTTACAACCGGAGGAATTTTTGGGAGCCAAACGAAATAATTCCCAGATGTGTTTCAACTGTATAATTCTGTTCTCGGTGTTGGACTTGCGTGTAGCAAATTGGCGGATGCTCCGGGTCTTTTGTTCATTGATTTGTAGAAGCAGAATTCGATTTACAAGATCGTTCGTTTATTTGGAGGATCAATTATTATATACCTCGAAAGTCTCAGTTTCCAGTCACCTGTATGAAATCCTACTTTTATCGACCAAGAAATCAGCATTTATAAAATCGTAATAATATGAGGTCGCTGAAACAATTTAGAGTGTACCTAATAGGTATAGGAAGGGTTTCCCAATAGCGACGCTATTTATCATTCCAGCTACATTCGTGATAGTGGAAAGATGGCTAGTAGTGTGATAACAGGCATAATAAAGCAATGTGGTCAAAATTGGATACTCAAACAATGTCACTAGAGGCCCAATCCTCTCCAGAAATAAAACTGCTAGTTAGCCTTCAGTGCCACTTGATTTTGTGTTCGAAATCATGTCATCCTTCTTGGGAAACCCTATCCTAGTTCCCGTATCAACATTCCGTAGAATAATCATTACGAGAATGGTACAATCGAACAGACTACAACCGTAATGAGGTCTAGTGGCCCTAATAATGGATTGATTGCTATGCTATCATGACATAGATTATAGAAACGTTTCATGTATTTGAGGAAAACTCGAAATTCAGTTTTTATGCATACATGATAAATTCAGTGAACCATCACATATGTTTCCTTTTCAGTGAATCGATTGCTCAATACAGAAGTTTCAAAATGAATTATTTGAGTCGGAAAATCAAGTCTCAGATTCAGTACGTTGAATGAACTTTTTGTATGTTCAATAGGCTCTTATATCTGACGAAACAGTCGCATATGCTTGTGAGAAATTAAATTCCAAATTATCTTATTCAATATGAAGAATTTCATCTGTTCATTTATGATGAATAACGTACAGCCTATAAAGCGAATATCGAGTACATTAAGTAATTGGGATGAAACTTTCGAATCACTAACGAACTAAAAGCTTATGGTTTTCCCGGAAGTTTCACGAGCTCAGTTTATAAATAGTCCGGGATCCGGTGACATCAAGAGTGCCATCTTCACGGATTTGAAAATGCCGAGAGAATCAGTCTGGCAATCTTCTCGGGAGTATTCTTAAGTTACTATCTAAAACATTATCAAACAAAAGTTCCGAGAAAACTGATTTCAGTTACGGCAAAATGGAAAATTTAGTTTCAAGAGCTCATAATCTCCATTTCACAGAAGATATTGCATTCGTAGAACAGGAAAAATGTCTAACATGTCATCATGGAACATGGAACTTAATCATTTTCTACGCAGAAAATAAACTTCAACAATAACTATCCTTTCAAACCCTTAAATCCCTCATTGCTGAACGCTCGCAGGGCCTGAAAATTCGACAATGGGTGCACTAATGATGAAGCCATACATTTAAAATGAACCATTATGAATTACAATAACTATTCTAATGAATTCATAATGAAATTGTTCATTTTGCAAAGTCAATGTGATTAAATTGAAGCAAAAACATGCATAAGCTTGAATTAAATGTGTTCCCACCAAAAACCAATATGGATACAGATTTTATCGTTGCATTGACATTGTGGGTTGCTTTTAATCAAGTACCTTGAAAATTTTCATTCCGCTTTCAATTTTAATTTATAACGACGATAATAACACGAAAAATAAGGCAATCAGTTGATGCAATCGAGTGAAATTTCGATCTTTATTCTGCATGCACTTTTCAGTATACAGAGTGGTCACTTTTTTAATGAGATTGTATTGGTAACTTTCAAACCATAAGAGTGAGAAGGTCGATCAAATGGAGAAAAAGTTGCATTTATAGAAGCATTGAGCAGTCCAAACGAATCAAGATTATTGAGATATCATAAGAAAAGTAAATTCTGTCATTTTGATTCTTCTTTTTTTCCCACTTCATTCCGAATATTATCAAAAAATGTTGAATTTTTTGGTCGACAGAAAATTATCCTCGAATTGACATAATAAGATTTCGTATCCAACGTTTCGTACTCTCTGGGCCATCCTCAACCTCATGTTTTTCAATAAGGACCTGCATATGTTATGACTCTTTTCGAAATAACTTTTAGCGCTGAATTCAAAGATATATCATACAATGTCCTTTCTTGTTATTTTTTATCCACAGCCTACTACTTGATAATAATACATTCAATAATCCTAGAGTTGTGTGTATGTAAGAGAACACGAGTCTATCAACGATATCAATGTTCTTATCGAAATGTATTGCAAGTTGTTAATTAATCTCAAGGGTCTACATTCCTGAAAAAAAAGGGAGTCAGAAACGATTTATTTTTCCGATTGATGGAGGGATGTATGAGTGTATAAAGATAAAAATGATAAAAAAAAATTTCATAAGTATTAAATGCATGAAAAGGATATTCCCCATCATTTTTGGTTATTTTTCAACATTTCCACCATCAAAACTAACAAATATTTTTGTGTTCTTTCATTTCAGTATTGAAGTCCTTCATTTAGTTAATGCAATGTCTATCTCCTTTTTCTTTTAGAATTTTAGTTTTTTTGTAAATGATATTACAAGAATGTGTTGTTTTCGCGAAATTTATTTCCTTGAATTTTTCTATTCGAAATGATAAATATTCATTTTTCTCAAAGACAAGTCATTAAGGTTTGTTTTAGCCGTCGATAAGTGAAAATCAATTATTAATAACAACTATGGTTTTTAACATGGAATTAAATTTCTTTTAAATGACACGCCCCGCAGGTATCTCCTCCCAGATGACTGATAAGGGAAAAAGAGAGTATTATACCAAATTATACAGGCAGTATGATATCTAGTTCAGGGTAGTATTTCTAGTTATATTCCCTGTGCCCCAACATTTGTTCTCTTAAGCTGAATAATCCAATTAATGAAAATTAATGCAATGCACTGCCATCTGGCGGTATACGTTTCTTACATTGAAGGCGAAAGACTTTTAAGGTAAATGTAATAGAGATCCGATCCAAAGAAATTTGGATAAGGGTCAAAATCACCTGAAAATCAACTTTGAATAACATTGCATGATATATCGTTGAATTCAGCGTTAGAAGTTATTTCAAAAAGTGTCATAAAATATGCAGGTCCGTATTGAAAAAATGAAAAATTAAATGACAAAATTTACGCTTCTAATGATATCTCAATAACCGGCCCTGATAATCTCGATTTATTTGAACTGCTTGACAATGCTTCTATAAATGCAACTTTTTCTCCATTTGACCGACCTTCTCACTCTTATGGCTTAATAGTTACCAATACAATTCTATTCAAAAAGTGGCCACTCTGTATTTACTGGGGTTAACTCGAGAATCCCGATAGAGAGCCTTCGTCCTGTTTTTTATTTGTGGAAATATGCCAACACCATCATCATATTCAAACAGTTAAGTGTACAATTTCAATACGCTGTGTCATTGGAGATAGCCAAGCTACGTACGTCATTATAGATAAACCCTCGAGTTTACCCTACCAATCTTCCGAACAAAGTTGGGATGAAATTGGATAGAGGGATCTTGGTTTCTGAATATCACAAGGTTTTAGGTCGACATAGATGCTGACTTCAATTCAATTCGAATAGTTTCTAGCTCGTATAAAGTAATATAGGTGGTCATTTCACAGACCAGCTTGATAATTTAATCATCATCACAATCGAACGAAATTGATTGGCCACTCTCTTATTCCTTTTGAGGATTCGATTTTCTTTTCCACGTTCAAGTCTATGTGAACAATTACAATCGATCCGAATATAAATCAGGCGATTGTCTGAAAGGATACAAAATCAGTTAGAATAGTGCTCACTGTTCCAAGCATACCAGGGGGTTAACAACCGGTCACGACATTGACTGACTGCCTGACGTTTCCTAACCAATTCCACAGCACTTTTTCATTCGTATTCAATCGAGCTGACCCCTCCAATTGAATTAGTTAAATATACTTTCATTATCGAATTGAAACTTTCACGAATATACGCAAGGGTAAGTTTGTTCATTCTGTGAGGGAAAATAAACTGCTCCACATGAGGGATATTGACTTGAATTGCAGAAAAATATAGTTAAGATAGGATTTTTGTGATGAAAATTCATATCAATATGATTTCAAGTTGCAAATTGATTTTAGCCTGTAGGTCCGCAGCGTATAGAGGTGGTTAAAAAATCGAGTAAAATAACGAAATTTTATTCCCAGAGAATTCGAGCATTTTAAGACTATCAATACGATGTATGGCCTCCCCGGGCATCAATAACAGCTTGACATCTTCTTTGCATACTACACACGAGGTTGTTGAATATTTCTTGAGGAATTTGGTTCCATAAACAGGGCAGAAGCTCTCTCAGATCATTTAAGGATTCTGCGGTGGGTTGATGATTATTTAATCTTTTTTGGAGCATATCTCATGCATGTTCTATGCAATTCAAATCTGGTGAGTGCGGACGTATTGGTAAATATGGAATACCAAGCTCCTCGCGCGCATTCTCTACTATGGCTGCACGGTGCTGTCTAGCGTTATCGTCTAGAAATTGAAAAGTTTCACCAATAGCAGCCTGAGAATTTGGCACAACATTGTTAATGACATGCTCCCTATAGTGTAAGGCGGTCATATTTCCAGGACAAATGTGTAGATCTGTGCGCCCGTTGAAACATATCCCAGCCCATACCATAACACTACCCTCTCGGAATGGATTGACTTCTTGGACATAGCGACGATTACGGGGTATGCGTTGCATTGTCCATACCCTTATTCTTCGAGAATCTGAAAATCGTCCATATCTGGATTCATCAGTGGAAAGGACACTACGCCATTGATCGTTTCAATTGATATGTTGCCTTGCCAGTCTTTGACGCTTATGGTCACGTGTTAATGGAACTCCTCTTAATGGACGTCTAGAACCTAGATTCACCTCTCTCGAACGTGGTCTGATGGTTTCGATGGAAACTTGGACCCCATCTGCATTTTGAAGGGTATTTCGTAGCATTCTACACGTAGATGTAGGGTTTCTTCTCGCCGAAACGGTGATGAAACGATCCTGAGCAGATGTTGTTTTTCGTCGCTCACCAAGCCCTGGTCTTTCCAACACGGAACCTGTCCCTGAACCTATTCCAAAGTCGAGATATCACACTTTGACTGACTTGGAGCCTTTCCGCTACAACAACCAGAGTTAGGCCACCCTGTAGCATTCCGATAGCCCTATTAGACTCAGCGTTTGTTAATTTACGTCTTGGCATTTTCAGAAAACTCGTTTCAAATCGAAGCCGTTGATAAACTGACTTCATTTCAGAATAAGAACATTTATGAAGCATATGCAAAGAACCAAACTTCAGAAAAAAGGCGACCAGATTGACGAAATGTCTCATACTGATTTTATTGGATCGATTCAAGTTCTTATTGAGTTTTAAATGAGTTTACAGCGATTTTCTCGAAGATTACATACTTTTAAGAACGATTGAATATGATATCCCTAACTCTTTTGGAGCAGTATAGTTTTTCACCTTTTCTGAATTGTTGACCTAATTTTATACGGCTCTCAGCTCCTCTGACAAGAATTATGACTTTTTGACCTTGTATAAGATTACTTTCAGATCTTAATGAATTCATCCCCAAAAAAACAGTTTCCCAGTAAAATCTCATAGCTCGTCATATCTCCATACGAACAATGTTTGTCCAGAATAAAAAGTTTTAATTCTTCCCATCCTTAATTAATGCAAAATTCCCAACAATTTTCCCGAATTCATTTTGCGAATACCCTGGTGCACAATTCGAAAGTATGGAAGTTAACTCATAAAGAAGGAACCATAGTATCTTCGAAGTTTCAAGAACGTACCTCTACGGGGAGAAATTACTATGAGACTGAACAGTTGTTTTAAATTTCCATACCGAACTATCCCCGGGCGATGAAACAGCTTTCATCGCTGAATATTTTACGAAATTGAGAACGGGAATTACACTCCGAGCTTCGAAGCAATCCCTTGAATTCAAAAGCCAACAAAATCAATGAATACAATTTACCTGATCGGGTAACTGAAAGGAATTCTTCCGGTGGTAATTTAGTAGAAAGGTGCTGTAGGGGGAATTCCATATTCTGGAATTCGACAGGATCTGGCCAAGTTCCGAAGAATCCGCATCCCTTCGACAGATTTGGTGGGGAAGGTGCAGATTCTGGGTTCGAATTTATTTATGCTTCCATTTCCTCAATGTTTCTAACTAGAAAATCACGTACAAGTTGTTTGTCTAATACGAGCTATTGTTTGAAGAGCTATTATACTCATATTCACAACGGAGGGAGCTAGGTTCACAAATAATATCAACAATATCAAAATTCCATTCTTCCTGTAATAAAAATAGAACTGTGTGGAATATCGTGAATAATGGAACTGGAAGGAGGGGTGGTGTTCGTGCCCGAATAGTTTATTCGGCTACGGCATCAGAAAACAAGGCAAGTCGATTTGGTATTCTCATTGGAATTCCCAAGAGTCAAGTGCAAAAAGGCCTCCAAATGTTCATCTAATTCTTGGTCTACATATCATGACATTTTCATGAATATTATGTTTTCATGAGATGATGAAAATGATTGGATTCGATATCTCCGAAACGATTCGCCCAATTTGCCTGAAAATTTCCATGTACATTAATGAAGTAGATAGAATGAGTTGCTCGAAAATACGTAACATAAGAAGTTCAGGAAATTGTTTTTATCTGACTGGGTAACCGCGACGCCTACGCATTTTGGAACAAGCACTGCAGGATATCGCTTTTATAATTTTCCCTGCAAAATAACTCATCGGATGGAATCTATCAAGTTCATATCCTGAACGAAAAATCTTCGAGGAGAGCATTCACCAGGCAATACTCACATAGCACTGTCTTCATTTCAGATGGTTCTACCTGACATTTCTGTTCAATGTTTGGCAATTCAACAGGTCTGAAAGATTCAATTGCGACTTCCTAGGGGTTAACAAAGTGTATCACAAATTGGCGAATGCGCCGGGTCTTTGGTCCAATTTTATCTCCTCTACTCGAAAGAATGATTGACCAAACATTAATTGTTACATCAACTTTTCTCGACTCCCATGAATTTTCAATCGATATGAGCTCTAACACAAAGACATTTGTCACTTGGTCGAGAGGCCAAGGACTGTTCGGAAACCAAGGCGTAGTAATCTTGTGTCCAGGAAGCGCGATGATAACAGCTCTATTAGGGGGCACAATAGACCTTAAGGTCGCAGTGAACTGTAACCTTTTTCACTATATACTGATCCCGGAGGAGAGCATCAGATTTTAGGAGGAGTTTACACTAGTCAAGGCAGTTTCGAGGAAATGTTAGGTTTATAGTTGAGTATACATACAGGGTGATGTCCTATTCGACCAATTTTTCTTTCATTCATTACTTTGGTATGGCTTGATGAATATCGATGAAATTCTCAGTGTAGAACAATATGATTATCTACTTTCTATGATTCCAACACTTTTTCAAAAATACAGGGTGGGAATTATGATAAGTTCAGATTAAATTTGCACAAAATTTGACAAAACACCCTGTGCATTCCGTTTTCGAAAATTCACTTCCTGCTTCAGATCCTAACATAAATGGCCATTACTGTTGCGTTTCCATTTTTTTCGGCACTCATCCAGTTGTCCTAGAAAAATTTTTCGAAGATGATGCACAATATCGTTATTTCGCTTCAGGCAGTGGGGATATTTTGAACTGGATAGCTTAGCTGTATCGTCCAATGATACAAAGCTCTTCCTGAGTCCTAAAGTTACTTGATTTCAATTAAGAAATGGAAAATTTTCAATTCGTTGATAACTATTTTTCATACATTCGGAAGAGCTTTGAATCATTGGACGATCCAGCTTAGAGCGAAATAACGATATTGTTCATCTTCAAACATTTTTCTAAGACAACTGAACGTGTGCCGAAAAAAAATAAAAACGCTCCATACGGTAGAATCTGAAGCAGGTAGCGAATTTTTGAAAACGGAATGTACAGGGTGTTTTTTCCACCTGCAAATTTAATCTGAATTTATCATAATTCCAACCCTGTATTTTTGGAAAATGTTGGAATTATTGAAAGTGGACAATCATATTTTTTCACACTGAGAATTTCATCAATATTGATCAAGCCATACCAAAGTTATAAATAGAAGAAAAATCCAGTTCAGAATAGCCTCACTGCTTTGGAGCGAAATAACGATATTGTTCATCTTCAAAAATTTTTTCTAGGAAAACTGGACGTGTGCCAAAAAAATTAAAACGCTTCAGTGATGTAAACTCATGGTAGAATCTGAAGCAGGTAGCGAATTTTTGAAAATGGAATGTACAGGGTGTTTTTTCTAACCTGCAAACTTAATCTGAACTTATCATAATTCCCACGGTGTATTTCTGGAAAAATATTGGAATTATCGAAAGTAGATAATCATATTGTTCTACTCTGAAAATTTCATCAAAATCGATCGAGCCATATCAAAGTTATGAATAAAAGAAAAATCGGACAAATCACCCTGTATACTCTCAATAAAGGCCCCCAACCATAAACCAAACATTGTTTCGAAACTGCCTTGACCAGTGTAAACTTCTCTTAAAATCTGACGGTCTCTTCCGGAATCACCCTGTATAAACCCCTGTGTCCCTGAATAGATAGATCAGTTGACATTACCAGAATGTATTCAATACAGAAAACTCAGAAGGGCTGTGCTGCTTATTCGAATGAGATAATAAATATATGGGTAATTCACAAGATGCAGTCAACGATATACAAGTTCCTCGAATGCCTCGATTGTCTATGGAAACCCTGTTTCCGTATTGAAGAAATTCTGCAGATCCCTCTTTGAACACCAGCGTCTCGCAGAAGAACTCTATTTGCACTTGACGTATTCTTTCCATATAATTGGATTGAATACGCCTCCGGACTTACTAGCACTATCTTCCTCCGCTTTTTTTCTCATCCCGGAGTTTCCGTGCAAATTGAAATAAGAAGCACGGATGATGCTGAAAGTTGACAACTGGGAAATCTCCGGAACGCACGAGAAAACGAGCCAAATTTTAGCGCCTGGCTCGCATGAAATATTAAACGCTCATCCGACATCGACCCGACCGCAGTCTACGGACGTACGCATCGACCTGCTCTTCCGATCCTTCTCAAGACGCATCGTATTTGTACATCAGTACATCAGAAAAACTCCAGACCAATAAAGATCATCTAGGACGATCGATACGCGCCATTGTGAAACTGATATAAAAAAAATGAAATGGCAGGTTAGACATTCATGGAGATCAGGAATTGATTTTAATCGACAATTCCAATACTTTTCGATTCGAAACTGGTTGAATGACAGCTCGTGTCTTCAAAATTTCAACCTCGACAAATAATGCGTTTCAGACAGACTCAGGCAGAATTTGAGGCAGGCCAATAACAAGCCATTGCTTGTGACAAGAGCAATTAAATGGATTTTACGAGAATCCAAAACTAAATCCAAGTCATTTCTATCCAATTAAAACCTTGGACAGAAACTCCGCATTAGTAGAATATTACATATGCGGAAGACCTATTATATACCATTTTTCCAATCGCATGAATAGCCTTCATCTGACTTTCGAAAACGGAATTACGGAATACATTTCCATTGTATTTCCCCTCAAAGCGGATCAGTTCAATATCCCTCTTGGTTGGCTCGTCATATAATTTGTTTTCATCGGAGGATTTTTTGTCAAGTCATCAAAATTCATCCTGTGCCTTTTTGTCGAAGTAGATAACAAAAATGCCAGTGAAGAACACAAAGAACATCAATTGATTCGAATAGCTTTAAGTGGAATTGTTTTCAAACACATAAAAAGGTTCTTGGGTCATCTTCTTTTCAGAGGATCATAAAATTGATTTCAGATTGAACACAAGGAAAATGGAATAATGCTGAAATATACATCTTGATTCTCTATCCACAAACCCCTACTGATTTGATTATCCATGAATGATTAATTACATTACGTTATCGCAGCTCTAATTACAATTTCCTGCATATGATCCTCATAACTAATAAAAGCGTGGAGCCTCAAGAAGCTTGTAGAGAACATACACCTATTTATGGATTAAAATTATTTATGCTTTCGAAGTATGAAATTTCTCTCTCATCATATTAAAGACATTATTTTGAGGACCTACAAGTATTTAATGAGGTTCGGGTGAGTTATTGCCAATACTTATTAAGTTTCACCACGATAATGCGTCAATATAATCATTGTTGAATGCAATAATGCTAACTTCAACTTCATTTCGATGAAATTAAATAAAAAATCCTACCTCATTCGAATAAAACGTATTTGAAAAGCTTCCGTGTCTGTTTTGAACAGAGTGAAAGCAACATAGTATGCAAAGTTTCGGAAGCTGACTTCCTGATTTGCTTTCATCTGTGATAAAATCATTACCATGATAACATCGAGAGATTTCGAATATCAGCAGTAAATTGACATAACGATGTCTACCGATAGATTCAGCAGAAACTTTTAATCACTTTCTAAGTGATAACTATGAAATCGAAGGTCTGAATTGATTTATTTTCACCAAACCAATCAGCAGGAAACAAATAATGGGCTATTTGAATTCACTGAATTCCAAACATTGTTAGACATCAGCTTCTTCAATATTTCCTCAATATCAATGAATGCAAGGTTTGTAACGGAAGCAAAATTTTCATGCTCATTCAAAAGATTTTTTCAGAAGGGGGCAATGGAGAGGAAGAAAATTTTGACTCTCGAGCACCTGACCGACATCCTTATTTCTTTATTGGCTGGCCTTTTATGCCTGAATCAACACGGAAATGAAAAAAATCTCAACTTCACCTTGTGTATGGACATTGAACCCGTGTTCACAGTTCCATCATGAAAAAAACTTCGTGAAAACCTTCACGACCGTGAAAGCTGATTTTTCAGCTACATCACAAGTTACGAAACTTTTTTTATCTGTATCCTTACAGTCCCTTGATATTTTGTCTGGATGCCTGAAAAACTAACGTGGCTATATAAAAAACCTCCGCTATACAGAAACTTGGCCCGAAGTTATACGGGAATTTCATGAAACTGTTCATGTAGTTTTTGCCACAAAAGTTGTCGAGAGTTCGGAGGCAAATGCCTACTCCATGAAGAATAACTTTATACCCTTGAATGGATGTCAACCACACTCGCATCAGTTGGCTTAGGGTTGATTCTTCATTCATTACAATGTTTATTGATATTAGTCACACAACTTTATTCCCGTTCATCCTTGTTGAGCCTTCCTATCATGTTTGACATTCCTCGACTCTTACTACACTGCGCAAAAAAAAATTAATGCGCATTCTGAAAATCTCAATTTTAATGAAAGTTAACTCTACATTGACTTTAAAACTTATTTTTTATGTTCTCTCGGGAAGGTTTTGAACGAAACAAGACACATTAAATGGAAGAAAAATTCAGGATTTCACCGAATCTCATGTGAAAGAAGAGAAATGAACAATTTTCAAAATACTGAAGCTGATAAGTGATTTAATACTTGGTATTTCCACCCCTTGCGTTAATTACAGCTCGGCAACGAAGGTTCATACTCAAAATGAGTGATCTTAAAATGTTCTGGTCTAATCCTTCCCAGATTTCTCCGAGTTGGATTCCTAAGTCATTAAGACTAGCTGGATGATTTTCTGAACTTCTCAGCCTTCTATTGAGGTTGTCCCAAACCTGCTCAATCGGATTGAGATCTAGACTTCTTGCTGGCCATTCCATTCGAGAGACTTCAACCTCTTCAAGGTACTCCTGAACGATGCGCGCACAATGAGGTCTGGCATTATCGTCCATAAAAATGAAATTTTCACCAATGTATGGGGCAAATGGCACTACATGCTTTTCAAGAATGTTCCTTATATATTTATCAGCATTCATAGCTCCATTATCAACGACCACTAGGTCTGCGCGAGCAGTCAAAGATATTCCACCCCATACCATAATCGATCCCCCCCCGAAACCAGTAGTATTCAGGAAATTGCACTGAGCATATCTTTCATGTGGACGTCTGTATACAAGGGAACGACGATCACAATGGTAGAGGCAGAATCTAGACTCATCTGTGAAGAGAACTCTTTTCCAATCGGCCTCTTCCAAACGCGCCCTTCGATGGGCTGGGGTAAGAGCTGGGCCTCTTGCCGCGACACGAGGCCTTAAGTCATATTCTCTGAGACGATTTCTTATTGTCTGAGAGCTATTTTGCACCTTATAAGTTTGCTCAAGCTGATTTTGAAGGAGGCGAGCGGTTGCAAACCGTTGTCTCAACGAAGAAACTCTCAAGTTACGTTCTTGAATGGCAGTTGTTACCCGTGGTCTACCCTGTCCTGGTCTTCGGACATTCATACCTGTCTCCCTGAATCGCTGCAACATTCTGGACACACTTGTATGGGAAACTCCAAACCTTCCTGCGATTCTTGTGTATGTCCACCTTTCTTCTCGCAAAACTACCGCTTGGGCACATTCCTTTTTGGGTCAAATTGCGTGTTTCGCGTTGCATAGCAATCGAGTGTAGAAAATCAAAAAATCAAAAAAATGGAGCCAATACATTCAAAATCTGATAATATCATCTTTTTTTATTCCTGCTGGAAGAAAACATCTGTATTGAGAAAAACGTTGAAAGTGGAAAACATGCATAATTCTGATAAAAATAATTATCATTGAGAACACCTTCAGTTGTAGAATAAATTTGAGATTTCCATAATGTGCGTTAATTTTTTTGCGCAGTGTAGATGACGAGATTTGGTTTGAGAGTTCGCGATAAAAATGTTTTCTGTAAGGCTGAATTTTCATCTGAACGAAGACGAACTTGAAATGAAATAACAGCTGGAAAGATTAAGATTAAAAAACAAAGTTTTTTGAAAACTCGAAAGCACGTATTTTACTGAAATCGCACTTTTTCGATACCATCTCGAAATGAATCATCTTTATCTGGGAATCCTGTTAAATTATCCAACGATATCTGGACATCTTCAGAATTGGGTAATCATAAGAAATTCCAGGATATGAAAACCTTCGAAAATTGGTGAAAATTTCAAGGGAGAAACTGCAGACAAACACAGAGATGTGCCATATTTCCTCCTAATGATCTCATTTTTCCAGACATTATAAACGACCAGGGTTCAGCTTTCACAGAAATTCAAATGGTGCACTAATTTAATTGGAATCGGAGAGAGTCTCAGATCATCTTTCAAATTATACTAGGATTTCTTGGGTGTAGTGTGGCAAATTAATATCTTCAATAATTTAATCTCGAAGAATATATTCGATCATGTTTAATCAATCTTGCACCGTCAAAACGACTAGTATATGACAATTCAGCTGTAATGACAGCGACCGATGAAGACAACGTAATTCAGCATCAATTCCATACGTGAAAATATCCAATTTACCTCCATCAAAATCAAGGAAGGGAATGAGGTGGAGCCATTTAATTTTAATTTCGATAAATCATATAAAATCATATATTCAACCACCTGAGAGTACAAATTTGGTCAATCAAAAATGAATGAGATTGTTTCATTGGTTCCGATAGTCCTTGAAAGTGAATATATGGCGATCAAATATTCATTCGACATTGGAGAAACAATCGAACTAATTGAATTTATACCCTCGAGATACAATTCCTTTTTTAACGCATGGAAATGGGAAAAAATTGAGTGCTCATCCATATCATCCAGGCGGGAATTAATAAACTGCTTGAATATGATATGACGAAAGCAATCTGAGTGAATAGTTTTCAGTGATACTACCGATTATTATTATATTTCTTCTCATAATATTGTTTATTAAATGGACTTTAACGTCTGTGAGAATCTTTCCCTAATATTGTTTATTGTTGATATAGTTATGATAGCTTATGTACCTAATTAATTTCAAGATTGACCGATATATTGTCAAGATGTCGGCGAGTGAAGACGATGAAACAGATCGCTCTGCGAATAAATTGAATAACGATGCAGTAAAACATAATTTATGTGATTATTGCAACAGAAAAGTGGTAGACGCGTTGAATTGCATCAAATGTAGTGCAATGTTCCATAAGTCATGCTGGAGTAAATCCAAGAAATCTTCATCAAGTTGTGTACACTTGTTGAATTCAGAAATGGAAGAGCCAACAAGACCCGTGTTAACACCTACTGCGGAGAATAATTTTGAAAATGAATATCTAAGGATGCAGGTAAAGCTCCTAAATGAATTACTAACTGAAGTAAAAAGCAAAAATATTATTTTGATGAAGAATAATGAACTCCTGGTTGATAGAATTAAATATCTGGAAAGTGATTCACATCCACAAAAAATTCGAAAACAAAGTTTTTCAAGCAAACCAACATCATTTCTCAACACCCAGAAAACAGAGACAGAGAACTCATCTGTCACATCTCCATCAATTTCTGTGACTGCGTCAACACCATCAATTACTGTGCTTGCGTCAACTTCAAAGCAAGTAAACAACAGTAACAACACTGATTTCGTAAATGCGGAAAATAAGAAAACAATTAATGGTAATAATAAAAATAACGATGAGCAACAATGGATTACTGCAGTGAATAGAAGAAATAAACGAAGACCGCGAATGGATTTAAGGATTGAGAATAATACGGATAAGTATAACAATAAACAAACGAAAATGGTAACATGTACTGGAACATCCGAGGTGAATACTAAACTGAGAGGGGCTATTCGTAGAAAGTGGATGTATATAGGTAGAATCGCAGGTACAAATATCTCAGAAAGTGATATCAAAGAGTATTTATCGAAACAACAAGTAACAGAAATGGTTGAGGTTAAAAAACTCCCCACAAAAGGAGAAAACTCGGCATTCAGTGTGGGAATACCGGATGATGCAACATTTGATAAACTTAACAAGCCTGATTTTTGGCCTGCTGGCGTTATGTTGAGAGAATTCAATTTCAAAAATTTTTTCCGAAGACCCCTGGAACAAAAGGTAAGGTAGATAAACATATATGCCTCATACATCAAAACGTACAATCAATTGGAACTTCCTTTTTGAGACTACAAAGTTTACTATTAAATCATAATGTGAATATAGCTTGTATAACAGAGCATTGGAGGTCAGAAGAAGAACTTAAGTGTTATGTACCTGATGGATTTACTTTAGCTTCTTCCTACTGTAGAGAAAGGGGTCACCATGGTGGATGCGCAATTTTTGTTGAGGAGGGCATAGATCATAAGGAGAGATTTGATTTTAAGACTGTAAGTGAACCTGGCTGTTTTGAATGCTGCGCTTCCCAATTGGTTATTAATGGTAGCAAATTTTTGATAGTGTGTATCTACAGGTCCAATACTTTACCTAACATAGACGTTTTCTTCGAGAAATTTAACACACTTCTAGACCAATGTCTTCTAGAAAATGTTAATCTTATTATAGCTGGTGATTTCAACATAAACACTTTATCCCAAACGAATGATTGCAGGACATTTCTGGGAATTCTGGATTCGTCCAACTTGCGGCTCACAATAAGAGAACCAACAAGAAGGACAGATTTTAGTGCAACGTGTCTGGACAATATTATCACCAACGTCGAGGGTGAAACAACAATTATAGAAGAACACATATCAGATCACTCGGGTCAGAAATTCATCTTTAATGTTACGTCCTATACGCATAACATAAAACAGAATAAAAAGAAAATTAGACAATATAGAGAAGAGAATCATCTTACTTTCAAGGGACTTTTAGAAGAGGTTGATTGGTCCAATTTGTATCTAATACCAGAAAATAACGTCAACAAAATGTGGGATTTATTCTTTGCTCAAATCAAAAGTATGTTTGATATAGCTTACCCAGTCAAAACGGTGAACATCAGAAAAAGAAGAACATTCAGAAACACTAGTATAATACAATCACTTAAGGATGAACTTGATTTATTGTTTCTACTATCTAGATATAGTCGTGAGTATTTAGATTATTATAAAAAACTTAAACAATCCTATGACCTGGCACTGAGCTCCCAAAGGAGAATACATTATAAAAACATTATTGATAACGCGGACAATAAAACTAGAGTAGTATGGAATGTTATAAGGGAAGTTACCAACCGAGACAAAAAACCTATACCTAAATACCCTCCAAGAATTATAAATCGAGGCAACACTGATGAAATATGTAGTTTAGCCAACGAATTTAACAACCACTTTACCAGAATAGCAGCAAAGCTTTCCTCAGGCTCTGAAATAGATTTCCAAACTGGGAGAGGTGTATCAAAGTCATTTTACTTGTTTGAGGTGGATGAAAATGAAATAGTTTCTACTGTAAAAGGAATGCAGAATAAATTTTCAGCAGGATACGACGATATTCCCCTTAGTGTAATAAAATATCATATGTCAGATATAGTCAAGCCACTCTGCCACATTTTAAATTCATCTTTTAAAACTGGAATTTTTCCTACTTCACTAAAAACAACAATTGTGAAGCCCTTTCACAAAAAAGGGGACCCAGAAGACCTCACCAATTATAGGCCAATTAGCTTGATCACATCTTTCGCAAAAATATTTGAGAAAATTCTTGCAAATCGATTACTAAACTTCTTCCAAAAATTCAAAGTCTTATCAATCAATCAACATGGATTCACAAAGGGTAAAGGTACAGATACGGCAGTTTTCGAATTTACTCAAAGAATTTATTCATCTCTCGAAAAAGAAAGATTTACAGCAGGGTTGTTTGTTGATCTTTCTAAAGCTTTTGATTGCGTTAATCACAAATTACTTCTGCAGAAACTAGAGAAGAAGGGCATCAGAGGCATACCTTTACAGCTGATAGAGAGTTACCTGAACAATAGAAAACAGGTAGTAGTTTTGGACATAAGGGAAGAGAAATTCATCTCATCGGAGGAAACTGTACTGGCTGGAGTACCTCAAGGTACTATTTTAGGACCCCTGCTGTTTATAGCTTACGATGATGATCTACCAGAGGCTTTGGAGGAGGTAGATGTTAATGAGTATATCCCTGAAATTCTGGGGGTGGAAACAGCTGATCATCAGGAAAATAGTGAGTGGGAGCTGAATGCGTACTTATACGCTGATGACACCAATGTTATTGTAACATCTCATAACCTGGGAAATGTATCAGAAGGCCTAACATCTGCTGTATCAAAGATTGATGAATGGTGCATCTCCAACTCATTAAAACTAAATTCAGACAAAACCAATATAGTGTACTTCGCCAACATCAGATCAAATTTATCTTATCCCCAATGCATTAACCTTAAAGACACTAGAATATCACCTAGCTCAAGCACCAGACTCCTCGGAATAACTGTCGATAGAAACCTAACTTGGGCAGAACACTGTTGTATGTTGGCACCTAAATTAAATTCAGTCATCTATACAATAAAGGCTATTAGAAATCAAGTTGATGTGAACACACTAATAACTGTCTATTTCGCAAACTTCCAATCGCTGTTATCATATGGCATTATTTTTTGGGGATGTAGCTCACAGGCTGACCATATACTGATTATACAGAAGCAAGCCATTAGAACCATATTCAGTATGAAATACAGATCATCATGTCGAGGTGTTTTCAAGTCAAACAACATTTTAACTTTACCAGGGCTGTACACTTACCGCATCCTGCTATTTTTTCGCAAGCATCCTCATTATCTGGATGAATATAAGAATAATAACTCTAGGACCAGGAGAATTAATGAATACTTTTATCCGATTCATAAATTTTCGATCACTGAGCGAAGTACTTTGTATATGGGAATAAAATTGTATAATTCTCTCCCAATAGCCATAAGAGGTATTTCCGATTATAATGCGTTCCGTAAAGCACTATTTATGTTTATATTAGATTGTGAGCCATATTCCATTGAAGAATTTACAGGATTTTGTAAAACATAATGATTTCAGAATATATTATTTTTTCTCTTTCGTAGTTTGCCGTGTTAGTGTAAGATTTCCATATGACTTGTTTTCATTTCATTATTGTAATTGTATGATGATGATTCTGAGAATAAATGATGTTATTATTATTATTATTATTATTATTATTATTCTGTTACATTATGGAAACTCAAGTTGTGATGAACGAGGATTTATAGCATAAGGAAGTGAAAAATTGTCATTTCCCAACACAACCTCTTCTGTACAGAAGATTAATGCGGAAAATAATATTTTGGACATTAAATACATATCAAATTACATTCCTCACTCGTATTTGAGTATTCATCTTCAATATACCTCGTCAAAGTCCCGCAACCTACAGAATTCTAAAGACAATAAAGCAGTTGCCTACTCCCAAACGTGAGGACTCTTCATTTAGGAGCTTTGCGAACTTTCTCCAAAAACTCACTCTAAACCTCTTAATACTGTTAGAAATCCGGAAGAGCCTTAATCCATCATCACATTTTTTTCGTCGATTTGTCCTATTCCAAACTCAAACCTTCTTATGCCAAAACTTTTGTGCTGAACTACATTCCAATCGATCTCATGACTGCGGCTCTATTATTGAGTTCACATCGCTTTGCGAGATATATAGAGATTATATCTAAATGTCCCCATTCATCCTATCGATTCAACAGTAATACCGACTTATCGGGTATTCCTATGGAATTTTCGTTTGTATCTGTATTAATTTGTGCTGCCTGTATAAATTCACCATTTTCGGAATTTAATACTGCCGAAGAACAATAAGTAGAATTGGTATATTTTGAAATATTTATTGTGCAAGACATTCTCAGGATCAATTCAATTTTTAATCGTTCGCTTCTCTAGTTTTTTTGTTCACAAGAAGAATACGATTCCAAAATTGTGTGACATGCGGATACATGTTTGGTTCTCAAGTAACAGAATGGCGAATGCGACGGGTTTCAATAACATGTAGATCACTTTACTGGCTCAGAAATATCACAACAGTCACTGAGATGTTAACGATAGTTGGAGGCAGATTAATCTATTTTTATTCAATTCATGCTTTCTCATCCGAAATATCCTCAAGATCAGAAAAATTAGGGCTGATCTGAGATGATGAAAGCTCCTACAGCCTTTTTTATCGTATATTCAATTTGTCAAAGTTTGTGCTTACTTTCCCATTCAATAATCAAGTTTTTATGTTCATTCCATAATCTTCTATGAAGTTTTTTCGGAACTTATGGAACTATACTCAGAAGTTTTCCCATTACGAACAAAAATTTCAATTAATCGATCCAATAATTGAGATTAATTTCACAGATTACTGGCTATTATCGCAAAAAAACGAAATATTCATGCATTTACCAGGTGTTCATAACGAATTGAATATTTAGTGGAAAACTGATTCATTCATTCATTTTAATATCGTTCATTTTTAAATATTTAATTCATCTCGAGATTGCCCTTGATAGCTCAAGTGAGAACGAACAATAGACCATTATAGGTAGCGGTACAACACTACCTTCAACCATTCAAAATAATAAAGAATATTAATCTCCAATTGCTTGAAGATTTATTATATTTCGGAAGAAACGTTCAAACATTTTTTCATAATAGAATAATACCTTGATCTACTTATGAAAAATATAGCAATAAAATTATTAGATTGATGATAATAGTTAATAACAGCATAATTATATGTGAGCTATCAATTTTTTATATGTTCGAAAATATCTTTTTTTCGATGATGAAGGTTATGATTTCGGTAAATTTTTTCGGTGAACAATTATAGAGAGCATGTTTTGGATGCCTCGAATTAAATATCCAAACTATTAATGAGTATAAATAACAAGGAATAACGGCAAAACCCAAAAAATATTTCAATGAAAAACAAGCATTTTCAACTACCTAGAAAATTTGGAATGGAATAATTCAGGAAAGGGTTATTCAAAATATTCATTTTCAAGTGTCCAAAAATTATCTTTCGAAATTTGGAAAAAAATTCAAATTATGAATTAAAGATGCCTTCGATTAATTATTTAAATCGAATGCGCCAAAAATATCCCATACTTCATATATCAAAAATCAAAGATAAACGACTTACATGAACACTCGGAGTGAACGCACGTCTTCTGTCTGTGGTGTCGCTGTGCACGTTGTGGCGGTAAACTGAGGAATCCAGCGAAAAGTTTGACATAATAGAAGAGGAAAATAAACGTTCACTGCGCAGCCGTACTTGTTGCACATTCTACTCGAATCTGCTGAGATCGATATTTCCTTTGACCTCAGTATAGTCCAAAATTAAGCAACAAGTTAAAATCTAAAAATAACTCCTTTTCTGAGATGGCAAATCCCCTTCAGAAAAATAACGGTCTTCGGACATTGTTGGTGATGACACCGCTCCTTCGAGACGCTTCGAGAACATAAATAAAATTCGCAACTTTAAAATCAAGCTACAAACCACCTTACTTTGACCAAAATGAAATTCCTCTGACTATTACAAAACAACTTCTTGCAAATCATACTACACAATTTCCGAGCGACACATGTAAGAGATTTTGCCATGGACAAGATATTATATCAGCCAATGAATATTCCTTAGATTTTTTAGCAGAAATTGCTCGATGAAATGAGAATATTCCATGAAAGAATTCTCTAAATTCTCCTAATATTTAAAGAATCCATTAAGGATGATACAGGTGTAACGATTCGAAATACTATATGCACAAAACTATATTGAATTACAAACTACTAAATGTATTATGCGACTATATGAAACGATACACCATAAATATAGCAATCTGGACCAAGGATTTATGTCAAATCACAGATAAAGTTAAGACTTCAGAAAAAACGCAGAAAAATCAACTTTATTAACTTCAGTTTGCAAGGGGACATATTTTAATGCCTCTTCCACCCTCCTAAAAAGCATCCCTCATGCAGGATGACTATCACTGGTGAATTTCAAATTGGGTAGATAAAGAATGTGATAAATCATTCGAAATTTTTTAATATCCTCACACATTCATACGAATTTTGCACCCATTTGTTTTATATTCTGGTGAAATCTCAAATTTATCCTCTCACAATCATCAATTTCAAATGAAATACAAAATATCCCTAATGCCCTTCTTCATTATTCAATAAACATTAAGGAGTATTTCTTCATTGAGCTCATGAATAATAACGACCATGATTTGCTCACTAATGTAGAAGATGTTCGAACTGGTTTCCGTTTCCTTCCATACAAAAATCGAGTTGAGATTCAAATTCCTGTCTCAATTTTGTTGAGTTGATGTATAATAATTTGTAATTCCCAAAAAACATCATCATACAGAATCGAATCACAGATGTGAAGTAAAATAACTTCCTAAACGAAAAAATGCTTTTTTCAACAATTAATTAACAATTTCCTCTTCTTCATTTTGACCTGTTTGGATCTATGTATTCTGGCCTTCAATTCCTTACATTCTCAAACAATTATGCAATCAGGGTTTTGTGCCTTTATAGATTTATTCTGAAATTTCGTTCAGTTCCAGGAAACATTACTCCACATATCGCTATAAATTTGTTCCACTCGGATAAATTACACAGCCGTTTTAAGGGAGATTATATCATGATGGGGAACTTTTGAATCCATCAGCAGTGTCGATAATTTGATGGGCTTCGGAATTGGATAGATAACTTCATTGAAACGAGCCAAAGGTGGTTCGCTACGTAATCGAATCACTCAAAGGGTCGTTCCGTGTGATATTATAAATGTTTTTGGTTGTCTCTACACGGCGTTTCATCCCCTGTATTTTCGCGGTGAACTGAAAGCCGGGGATTCATCATGATGATCATCACCAAGCACTCATCCTTAAGAGTCTTTAGTCTCGAAATAAGAAACGTATACCGCCAGATGGCAGTGCAGTGCATTAATTTTTATTTATTGGATTATTCAGCTCAATAGAACAAATGTTTGGGCGCAGGGAATATAACAAGGAATCCTACACTGAACTTGATCTCACACTGACTATATAATACTCTAATTTTCCTTTACCCGGGAAGAGATACTTGCGGGACGTGTCATTTAAAAGAAATTCAATTCCATCTTAGAATCCACAATTGTAAGAAACAATTAATTTTTACTAATCGACGGCTAAAACAAACCTTAATGAATTGTCGTTGATAAAAATAGATATTTATCATTTCTAATAGAAAAATTCAAGGAAATAAATTTCGCGAGATCAACACATTGTTCTAATATTATTTACAAAAAACGGTAAACTCTAAAAGAAAAATGATATAGACGTTTGGTTAACTAAATGTTGGACTTCGATACTGAAATGAAAAAACACAAAAATATTTGTACGTTTTGATGGTGAGAATGTTTCAAAATAACCAAAAATGATGGGGAATATCTTTTTCATTCATTAATTACTTATAATTTTTTTTTATTATTTTCATCTTATCTATACACTCATACATCCCTTCATGAATCAGAAAAAATAAATCGTTTCTGAGTCTCTCTTTTTCAGGGATCTAGACCCTTAATATTCAAACTCGGGTTATTATTTTTATTCGATTGTATGGTTCACAGAAATTTCGAAAGCTGCCTCATCAAGATTTAAAGGAGCTGACGGTAGTCCAGCTGGATATGACGTAGGAAATGTGTTTACGGATCAGTTCCGTTGTTAGGCTGTAGGTTTGAATCCCACTTTATAGTGGTTGTCGTGAAGTATACATATTTTTAAATAACAGTTGGAAAGTCAGTTCCTTAAAACCGTCTGGTTCGCCTTTGAAGTGGTTTCTTATTTGGGTTATAACTCAAATCGGAGAGATTGGTAGAAAGGTAGGTACTGTTGAATCAATCTGCCCTTCATTCAGACATCCATATGTCATATTCAAAAAAATTTTGGACTTGCAACGATTATGAATTTATCTAGAACTATCAATTGATTGGTGACATAGTTAGTTTGTCAAAATGTCCGCAAAAACCGAAATTACTCACGAATTAATTTTATGATGTTGTCAATGAAGTTATAGCCTGTCTGTGATCGTTACAAAATGGCGAAGGCACCAGTTTAGTTTTTCCTTGCATCTAGAATGAAATAACAAAATGTTATAGCTTCATGCCCTTCTTCATTCTAACAATGAAAACAAGCTATTTTGTTTCGGTAAACTCCAACAGAACAATCCAAATAAACATTCTAACCGAGCATATATTATTTCGTTGTGTATAAGTTTCTGATTCCCCTGAGGTTTATTACATTAATATTTTCAAACTTCGGGTAGTTTCGGTTCGCATCCTATAGGATACGCTCGCTTCCATTTTGCAATACCAACAGGAAAAGCGGAATGAAAAGGGTTTAATATCTGAGGTCTTTGTTGACATCTAATTCCTAGTAATTCTGCGTTGTTTAATATCCTGTTCTTACGGCACTTAATTCCGTGGAGCTCGCATTACCACAATCGATTTTTTCTTGTCCTATTATTCTGTTCATGATGGTCTCATCCCTTCGCAAAGAGAATTACGTCCGTTTAATTATTGAGGTATTTCCAGACTTCTGGTTAATTAATTTCGATAATGAAGCTTTGCAATCGGACAAAACGAAGTTCGATACCGTCTTCAATTACTAGAAACGTGATTCAAAAGGATCGATGCAATCGTCAGAAACTTTAGATCTACATTTCCGACTTTTGAAATCTTTTTGCAAATGGCACACTCTGGGTTATTTTTGAATAATTCGGTAGGAAGCAATATTTTATAAATTTCCGTTTTTCGACCAAATTCAGTGAGACATAACAGAAATATAGTAGAGTCCATAGATAGATAAATAAATAAATGAATCAGGTAAATATAATATAATATACATATGAAGTTTAGGAAGAGTATCCAGAAAGAAGCTCTGTATTGTAGATTCAAAAGATTTACCATGAATTTCGATATTTGGTCGAAAATTTCGTGTACACGAAAAATAACGTTGAAATTTTCATCGTATGCTGAACTGAACAAATTCATTCAAGAATTCGTATTACACACCAAAGTTCAATATCATGGTTTCATCGCCAGTAGTTCCCAAAAATTTTCCAAGATACACCCTGTATACAGTAATAGAACTCATCAAAATGAGTCATTTTACCGAAACTTTCTCATATAAAATGTTCAATTTGAAAAATTTATAAAAAATTTTGGGCATCGATACCTTAATACTACTCTGGCCTGCATCTCTCTACATCTCTGCACCAGGTTTATGAACATCCGCAAAGTTGGGTGATTTCTTAGCGGAAATCTTGTTCTGTACAACTTGAACGCTGAGCTGGCATTTTCTTCTTATTCACCATAAATTAGAAGCATATCAACAAGTTCATTATTTGAATAAACGTGCGGCATTTCCGAAACATAATCCTAGCCGTAACACGATCGGAGATACACTGATCACAATCGATATTCTGAGTCATGTATGATGAGAAGACAAAAAACAAGAGATGTTGATATCTACGAGGCGAGGGAGCAGGTTCGGACTGCGGAATTTTATCATTCACCTAGAAACTAGAAAATATTCTACACTGCGCAAAAAAATCAACGCACATTATGGAAATCTCAAATTTATTCTACAACTGAAGGTGTTCTCAATGATAATTATTTTTATCAGAATTATGCAAGCATATGTTATCCGCTTTCAACGTTTTTCTTCAATACAGATGTTTTCTCCCAGCAGGAATAAAAAAAGATGATATTATCAGATTTTGAATGTATTGGCTCCGTTCTAAAATCAGTTGTTCTCGATCAATTCTAGTGATCAATAGTTTTTCTTTCGTTTGATTTTCTACACTCGATAGCTATGCAACGCGAAACACGCAATTTGACCCAAGAGGAATGTGCCCAAGCGGTAGTTTTGCGAGAAGAAGGGTGGACATACACGAGAATTGCAAAAAGGTTTGGAGTTTGAGACAACGGTTCGCAACCGCTCGCCTCCTTCAAAATCAGATTGAGCAAACTCATGAGGTGCAAATTAGCACTCAGACAATAAGAAATCGCCTCAGAGAATATGATTTAAGGCCTCGTGTCGCGGCAAGAGGCCCAGCTCTTACCCCAGCCCATCGAAGGGCGCGTTTAGATTTTGCGAGAGAGCATATCCATTGGGAAGAGGCCGATTGGGAAAGAGTTCTCTTCACAGATGAGTCTAGATTCTGCCTCTACCATTGTGATCGACGTTCCCTTGTATACAGACGTCCACATAAAAGATATGCTCAGTGCAATTTCCTGAATACTACTGGTTTCGGGGGAGGATCGATTATGGTATGGGGTGGAATATCTTTGACTGCTCGGACAGACCTAGTGGTCGTTGATAATGGAGCTATGAATGCTGATGAGTATATAATGAACATTCTTGAAGAGCATGTAGTGCCATTTGCCCCATACATTGGTGAAAATTTCATTTTTATGGACGATAATGCCAGACCCCATCGTGCGCGCATCGTTCAGGAGTACCTTGAAGAGGTTGAAGTCTCTCGAATGGAATGGCCAGCAAGAAGTCCAGATCTCAATCCGATTGAGCAGGTTTGGAACAACCTCAATAGAAGGCTGAGAAGTTCAGAAAATCATCCAGCCACTCTTAATGACTTAGGAATCCAACTCGGAGAAATCTGGGAAGGATTAGATCAGAACGCAAGGGGTGGAAATACCAAGTATTAAATCACTTATCAGCATTTCAGTATTTTGAAAATTGTTCATTTCTCTTCTTTCACATAAGATTCGATGAAATCCTGAATTTTTCTTCGATTTAATGTGTCTTGTTACGTTCAAAACCTTCCCGAGAGAACATAAAAAATAAGTTATAAAGTCAATGTAGATTTAACTTTCATTAAAATTGAGATTTTCAGAATGTGCGTTAATTTTTTTGCGCAGTGTAGTTTCATTTTCTCGAAACGGGGCCATAATTCATATAAAAAATTTTTGGTAAAATGACTTTTTCTGATGAGTTTTACCATCTGTCAAAAGAACCTTTACATACACCCTGTATAACCCTGTGTATAATAATTTTGATCCCAATCATCTGAGCTAGTCAAGCGTCTATGATGCCTATAATAATGTGGTTGGTTTGCGATGAGCATGCTTCAATCTCCTGATTAGTAAATCGGATTTGAAACATTTCATTCATGACTGAAATACTAATCAATTGATATCTCACCTGATTCGTGATAATGAGCATTGGTCCTATTGTTCATACGAATTTGAAACGTGAAAGGTAAAAACTACACTCACCGACTTTCCGACTGTGAAACTGCTGATAATTCATTAAATTAAGGAAATTTTTATCACAAACAGGTAACAGACACTGATGGAGAGAAATTCAGAAATTCATAATTTTATTTTTATTCATACTTAATACCACAAATGCGAATGGACTTCGTCGTTAACAAAGAAGATCTAGACTCTGTGGTTGACCCACTCTCTTCGACTCTGTAGTCTGAACTTCTCTTCTACTTTCCAAGAGAGCTCCGCGTATAATTAACAGGGGTATTGATGCATTCTCTATTTTAATAATTTTTCCAAGTGAAGCAAACTGAGGTATTCCTGAGTAAAATTCAGTTTCGGATCTTGAAGTATATCCCTCTAACTGGAAGTGAAAGCTTATTCAACTCAATATAAACAGGGAAGTTTTCGAATAGGAAGTCTCGACTAATCATCTTCTCAAATGATTAGCTCAGTAAAAGCTACCAATCTTATATGACGGTATAAAGGATAATACGCTTGGGGCAATATAATCTGTAAATGACTACAAAGCTCAAAAGGAGAACCTCATCAGATGTTCTCACCAAGTTCAAGAGCACGGTTTGCTTTCCGTTCTGAATTTCAGATGTGTGGGATTGGTTTAATGAATTTATTGCACGAATATATCCGTACTACAGTCGTCTTATGAAGTCGAGTAATCGGCATGGGCGTAGCTAGCCTTTTTTCCTGGGGGGGGCCTGAGGGGGCACAGTGGAAAACGAGCAAGGAAAAACAAATGTGTTTTTCAGTAAGGGGGGGCACCGTGGATTCTGGGGGGGGCCGTGCCCCCCCCAGGCCCCCCCTATCTACGCCCATGGTAATCGGTTTGATAAAGTTATATCAAAATGGAAATGTCATCGTGTACTGCTTCACCACTCAGTAAGCAATGCATTTCCAAAAAAAAATTTGTGAATTCAGACGAAAATTAAAGACCCTGTTGGATCATTCAGATATTTCCCATATAGGTAACGAGTTTCATCCATACAGTTTAATTCCGAAATGGGACAACAGTTTCCTATAACTCATTCAAACTTCTGTACGTGATTCTGTCGCAAACATTGCGAGTGGTAGCCTGAAAAAACGAAAAATGGGGAAATGAGATAACGACGGATAGATGGGCGAAGAGAGAATTGGTCTCCTCTAGACTGGAGTGGGATGAATAATCTTAGCAGCATCGGTTCTAGAAATCCATAATAATCCGTACAGGAATTTAATCACTATTTTTTAATGCTGAGAATTTAATTCCTAGTGAATTTCAAGGAAATCCGGTATTTCACAAGAGATAGCTTTGAACAATCATGGCTTACATACCTACAAAATATTCAATGAAGTGGTCAAGAAATCACCAGGAAACCATCATACTATCAGAAACTACGCTCTTATGTAGCTCATAAGACATTTCACAAGACGCAACCTGAAAGAACGAAGAATATATAGAAATTATTCACAAAATATAATATTAACTCACCTGATAACAGTAAGAATACGAGACCGATCCATATCGCATAAATTGTGTTATTTTTTGAAGATTATGTACCTTTTTTTCACTTCTGTTGTTACTTTTACTTGTAATCTCCTTCTATCACATTGTATCGTACTGTAAAGCATTCATACGCTAATTACATAAATCGCATAAACTTCTGGAGCAGTTATTCTTGCTGACTCGAAACTTGGCAAATAAAACATGAGAAGCTTCGTTAGAATTCGATATGCTCAACAAAGGTTTTTCTTGCTAAAATCCCCTATTTCCGTACCATTTTTATAGCTTCATCTTGGAAGCGAAAAAATAGTCCATAAGCGTTTGTTTGTCATATTCACAATGTTTCCAATACTTTTCGAATATGTCTCAATAGATTTCCAAAGCTTGCATTGAAATCTGTTGAAAAGACGACTTACACATGTAGCAAATATCGATTTCTTCTTAACAATAAGCTGAAGATTTTCAAGGAAATAGACCATATGTAGGAACCTTCCATTGTTACTTTTCAATGAAAAAAGGAACTGATCCTTGAGAACTACAAATACGAATCGAAATAAAAGAGATCGTTGATAATATCCCACATAAGCTTGAATTTCTTGAGTCCATAGCTTCGAAATGGTTTTGACGAAATTGGAAAAGCATTAAATCGAAATAAAATTTATTGAATCCGGTTATTAAATTTCGGTACTTGATCAAAAAATAATAGGTCAAAGGATAAGGAAATCCTGAAGCTGAGATTACTATTAATCATTTCGTGATAAAAAATATAGCGGAGTAAGGAAAAGTGTAGTTCATATTCTGATTATGATTCTGAACATTCTAAAAGAAGTCAGAAGTAGGAAGCATCTGTTGAGTCAATGTTGAACAATGAAACTCCCAACATTCCAGTTGACTTCTGAAAAACAATACCATTTGTGCTGTTTTATATTCAACCGTAGAGGGCAGCAGCTCTCTTATATAGAAGAAAACCCATTCGATGTATTTTTCCGATAAAATTTATACACACCAAATACAGTTTTCTTCGAAAATAAATGAATGTCTTCCTTATCGATTTGCTCCATACCAAGCAGTAGTGACATCACTTTTGTAGGACCCATGTCAATAAAAGCCCTGGAAAATGATCCCTACATTGCAAGAGGGTTGTTCCACGATCATTCAGAGGGCGCTTATCTGTTCAACCCTGGATCGATATAACCTCACCATTTCGAGGACGTAGCCTGGGACTAACCCCTAACTCTCCTACTTTGGGGTGTTACAATCATTTGGACATATGCTGAATGTAAACGAAGCCTTAACGCTAATTGCTTTTTGGAGTTAGGTTTTTTTGGCATCTTCAGTCATTTACAATATGGATGAAAAATTAAGCTGAAAAGTTACTGCTATAACGAAATTTCTATTTTCTTCTGGAAGACTGAAATAGAAAAGAATAATTACCTCCAAATTGCCTCGTTTTTTATGCACTGCGAAGGAAATATATTATTTTTTTCTTTCCGAACACTAAGGGGTGTTGAAGGAAAAAAATCAATTCATATCAAATTCACAAGAAAAAAATCGTTGACAAGTGTCACCAAGTAAATTTCATCGTAAAAGGCGAAGGATATTTCTAATCATGGTAGTTCCAATTTTCTGTTGAAAAATATACAGGGTGTATTCTAAGGTGAGGCTTTTCTTCTGACAGATGGTAGAACTCATCGAAATGAGTCATTTAACTGAGAATTTTTTTTATGAATTATGCCCCTGTTTCGAGAAAATAAACTAGAATATTTTTCAGTTTCTAGGTGAATCTGAAAATTCCTCAGTCCGAACCTGCTCTCTCGCCTGCTCCTCCGTAGATATCAACATCTCTTGTTTTTTGTCTCCTTATCTTACACATTTGCAAAAAAATTCTAGTGCGTAGAACAGATCATTTTGCCATACGCTTTTTGATAAATTTTTTAAATTGAACATTTCATATAAGAAATTTTTGGTGAAATGACTCATTCTGATGAGTTCTATCACCTGTCAAAAGAAAAGCCTCACCTCAAAATACATCCTGTATTTAAACTTTTAGGTAAAATACCTAAAAGTATTTTACTCATGGAATCCCAATGTGATAAATAAATAACACGGGGTGCAAAATAAATAAAACAAGATTGAACAGTGAATGTTTATTTTCATTAATATTTTGCTAACGATAGTATAAATAACATTATTCCTACAATTAACTCTCAATTGCTCGATATACAGAATTGTGAAATATTATTTACAAAGATTGCACACACCTTGAATGTGTAATAGGACTAGATTATTACAATATCTGAACGAACAAAAGCGCATAATGTTCTTTACGAAGTGATTTATTTAGATTTCAATTCTTGTAACGCATTGTTACAACTTCATCAAGTTCTCTTCTGTAGATAGTGACTAGACTAGTAAGAATACGATGAATCGTTACTACGCAGCTGCAGAAATATTCTGGGAAACTGTTGCTATAGATGCGACCTGCGCACTATATATCTTGAAACCAGAAAATTATCAGGAATTGTCATAATCTTCATTTCTAAAAGTGTACATTAGGATGAATGATTCAAATACATGTGTTGACTAGTTATTTCGAAGTATGTAATAGTTAAGAGATATGATGTAGAATGAGTTTGCCATGTTTCACATAGATCTTTCCCTTTGTAATAGTCATTTTCAGAATGTATTGCACCTAAAAATATTCTTCTCCTCATTTCATCTCGAGTAGTATTTTTATGTTATTTTGACTGAAGGATCATTTGTGTGATATAATTGATTTATGTTTGTCTGATCGTAGCATTTTGTGCAGTCCAAATTATTCTTGATGTCCATATTTGTTGAATGGGCGCTCCTCACAAGTGACGTTTCTGAAAAAAGTTCAGTTATTTTTATAGTTAAATGAAATATGAGAATATTTTTTCAATAACAAGAAAAACTTCAATTCGTTGAATATGAGAATCATGTAAAAATCGTGATGGATTATGGCGGCTTTGATCAGCATTATTCCGGTATGTTCTGTGGACAAATTTCGAAACATAAATTCGGCAGATAAACCTTCATTGATGAGACCTTTTCACCGCCAAATGAACTACATTTACGTTTTGTATTTACCATGGAAATGTGAATTGTAACCCGAAATCCAAACGTATTCATTAAACGAATTTATGGTAATTAACAAGGTGTAATCAAATCGTAAAACCTTCACATCATGAATAAAGCCCGCAATCAATTGCTTTTTCGATTGCCATAGCAACATACCGCTTAAGCCTCATTCAGATTGGAATCCAAACTCACTGAAGATTGAGTTCGCGTTTGGGATGTACAGGGTAGCGATAATTAATCTTCTAGGGTACCTCGAGCAGCTTGGGTTGATGATATAAGTGGTTTTTTGCACCGGTATTCAACTAGCTATCAGACTGGAGCAATCGGTGATGGGAGTGAATTATGGAGAATGGTATATCACAATAATACAAATGATGAAAACCATATTTGTTCTAAATTCAGGGAATTAAAACATATTGGTTCATTTCCAAGTTCCCAAAACTGAGGAAGAAAGTTCTTCAAGCAACAAAAAACATCTAATAAAAATAAAACTGTAATACGATAGAGAAAATGAAAAATCTCAAAGCCTACCACATACATGTGAAAGAAATTTACCTGGAGAACCTAGTGCGAAGTGCCTCTGGATATCCTGACGATAGAGAAAATTCGTTCTCTCAGATCCATCGAACGACAGTCGGGATAGATTCCAAATTCGATGGGAAAAACTTGCCAATTCTTCTCTTGGTGAAGATGATGATAAATCTTTCACCGTATCCGTAGCAGACGCTGGCTCTTGAGCCACCTGCAATCAATTTCCTCAAGTATACTTGTAGGTACTTCCAAACACGATTTAGCATGAGCATAACCTCAGCTGCGGACCCTAGAGCTACAGGTTTCATAAATTAATATCCACAACGCCGAATTCTCATAGATGAGAAGCCTTTTATGTACGACAAGCAGGCCGTCCCAGCTTCGCCCGGGTAGAAATTTGTTCCACGCGTTGTTATTGTATGGTGTGGTGTGGTTCTAAATTAAATACTGGGGATAAATAACGTATGAGGTTGGATGAGAATGAATAACCATTTCATAAAAACACACTCCCAAATAGTGCATAATTTTGGAAAACATCTGATTACCATCAACAGGTAATAGCAAGTCAATCTTGAGAGATAGATATATGCTATCGCGGACTTTTTTGTAGAACTTAAGAGGTACATTTCCGTCATACATTGTATCCACGTAAGTCTTACGATTTTTGCAGTGCACGTGAAAATAGCTGATTATGCTGATTTTTTTGTAATTATTGAAGTTATAGTAGGTATCCTTAATTTTTTCGGGTGAAAAGTATAGCCTATGTCACTCAGTGATAATGTAGCTCTCTAAGGGTGAAAGAATTTCTGAAATCGGTCCAGTAGTTTTTGAGCCTACTCGTATCAAACACACAAAAATACAAATCTTTCCTCTTTATAATATTAGTATAGATAATATTATAGAATTAAAGGGTTTTTGAGTCTATGATACTATAAGAAAGAATTAATCTATGGGGATATTCGCTATAGGGCAGTCAATTTTCTTTTTGAAAGGTTTCATTCCGTTGGTCAAGATCTTCGATAGGCAGAACTCTGAATTGATTTCATTGAATTCTAGGTAATCAAAAGCTTCGACCATAGTCGTTTTATAAGACAAGAATTTTTCGGCTTTAAATTTTGAGTAAGTTATTTTCGAGATTCGTACACAATCTGTTTTTGAGGGGCTGTTGTACTCTGGCCGACGGCACGGATTCTACATTCAAAAAGTGCCTTTCATTTTTCCAAGTTCACGCCCTCAATTCTCCATCTGAAAGCTTGATTTTTTTTAATTCTCCTGAAATTTCAGACAGTTCTCGGCGATTTCACACTTTCTGGAAGTCTTTTCAGTATTTCCATAATTTTTTGCATCACTTAAGCGCCTATCCAAATTGATTTTTTTTTTAAATATAGACACTCCAATGAATTTTCTAAAAATAATTGGTGAACAACTGCGGAAAAACGATTATGAAGTCAATTTTCGTAAACTCTCAAATTCTACGCAATTTTTTCATGCGAAAGAATAATTTTTTCAAAGAGAAGAAATTGAAGTGCCCTTAAGACATCCTTCAACTTCAATTCAAAGAAAAAATCAAGCTTTCAGGTGAAAAATTGAAGCGTAAACTTGGAAAAATTAAAGGCACTTTTTGAATGGAGAATCGGTGCCGTAGCCGATTGTTTCATGCGAGAAAAAAATGTTTTCAGAAGAAGAAACTGAAGTGCCCTCAAGACATCCTTTATCTTCAATTTAAAGAAAAAATCGAGCGTCTAGGTGGAAAATTGAGGGCGTAAACTTGGAAAAATGAAAGGCCCTTTTTGAATGGAGAATCGGTGCCGTAGCCGAAAAAATAATTTTTTCAAAGAGAAGAAATTGGAGTGCATCCAAGACATCCTTCATCTTGAATTTTAAAAAATCAAGCTTTTAGGTGAAAAATTGAGGGCGTAAACTTAGAAAAATGAAAGGCACTTTTTAAATGAAGAATCGGTGCCGTAGCCGTCGCGTCGGCCAGAGTGTAACGGCCCCTTAAGCCGGAAAATGGCTTTTATGAATGAATTAAATGGTTCGAACATTATTCCCATTCGAAAATACCGTAAGATCATCCCAGATTCCCTATTTAATGAGGAATATGGAGTTTTCAGGGCTGAAGATCCATCTTAAACCAATATAACTTTCTGTGATGTCGCGCAAAATGTGACAAAATGGGTTTAAGATTTTTCCCCTCATTACTAGGCTTTCCACGTGTAGTGTTCAATAATTCTAACTTTTTCTCAAATAACGGCACCCTAAGGAGAACAAGACGAATTATTTACATCAAGTTTCGAAGCAATCATTCTAGTGAATTCCGATTTTTCAGGATACTGAGTTTTAATAGAAAACTTTCACGACCGTTATATGTCGAAAGAATATAAATTGAGTAATTACGTCATTCGGAAAGATCCAAAAGAATAAAATCAGGGTTTCATTAACACAAATTTTCGAATTTCACGAGCATTTCCACCGCACTAAGAAATAATCGATCGGTTGTATTTAAACGAATTCAAATGCCGCAAAAACTAAACCAGTCCAGTAGAAACACCCCTCAGGATGAGCAAACTGGATTCCCTAGACACTCAGCCCGCCTGTTATATTATTTAACTAGAAACAGCTTAATGGTGTCCTATGAAGCATTTGCAAATGTCAACTGCTGACCTTTTTTCAACGCCGAGAACCCCACGAAAATTAAAGTAGCTGTTAGTCGAGCCTGAAATTAAACGAAACTTATACCCCGTCAATCTCGATTGATTTTATTCTATAGCGGTATTGATGGCTTTACATTTGAGGGGCGAATTTTCGGTGTCATTTCTCAAAAAACATTCAATTTAACCAACATATGTCGAAAATGTGAAATTTAAAAATCGAAATGTTTTTGGGAAATGTTCTTTCAATTTCTTGTATACATTGAACTACATTAGGTCCTCAAAAAAAAATCTGGGTGTAGAAACATTTTTGAGTGAAACTTCGTGCTCGGTATTGTGACTTCTTAGCTGTTGATGACATAGACATATTGAATGAAATCTGCTCGCATAAAAACTTCAGCTATCACCATTATTTATTTTGATTTCATGGTGCAACACACGAAGGTATGTTACGTTGGGCGTTCTTCAATAATGCACGTTATCTGTCACGTCAATCGATACAGTGAAAACGTAGTTAACATGGGGGTGTTTCCCAAACGAATCAATGAACGTGTGCGTGAAATTCTTTTATGATAAGAAGTCATATCAAATTTTCATCTATTGACTTTGATGTCCCTTGGTGTTGAGTCAGTCAATTGAATTGGAGAAACAGTGGGTGGTTGATTCGCGTCGCACCTTATGTTAGAAATCGGAGAGGAGTCATTCGTATACGTCATTTTTTTTTCATGCTAAATCAATGTTAGGGTAATTTTTGCACTCTTTACTTATTGAAATTCGATTACAAGCTGTATGATGGTGATTTCTAACTACACTCCATTCACTTTAATAATGTATCCCGGTTGGCCATGACATTTTGACACATTTCACCGTGTATTCTTTGAAAATGTTAGGTTATATTCATTCTCCTGTCAGATAAATACGCAATGTTGTCCTTTCTACCTAGAGGTCGTAGTTATTACGTATTCATCGAAATGTTTATTCACTTTAGGAAAATAATGAATTTTAGAAAATATTATGTGAATTCAATAATTTCAAAGACCTGGCAAATGTTTTTTCCTTTTTTTCTCTGTTAATAATGGAAATATTTCACGTATATAAACATGGTTGGAAGATTCAGTTATGCTATTTTCTTGTACGGAAATCAAGAATCGAGTGTTGAAATTTCACTGAAAAATAATGGACAGGATTGAGGATAGTCCGTTACTTTGCGATAGTTTATTGGAAAAAACAATAGATAAAAGTACTCAAATAACCCGACAGAAAAACTTCTGAACTTTTTAAAATTTTCGAGAAATAAGCCTACAGAAGACATTTAAATACCTTTTTGCACAACTTGAAATACTCCAGTATGAAAATGTAGTAGTACTACGAAACTTGTGTCACTAACTCCATTTACAAAGTCACAAAAAATAAATAGAAATGAGCATAGGCAACGTCTCTGAGAATCATTTGGCATTTCACAACCTGCGTCAGTTTCCAAGTAAAAAAACTAAACTAAACCTAAATCATGGCCAACTGGGATACATTATAAAAGAGAATGGGGTATACAGAGTGGCCACTTTTTCAATGGGATTCTATTAGTAACTTTTGAACCATAAGAATCAGAAGGTTGGTCAAATGAAGAAAAAGTTGCATTCATAGAAGCATTGTCAAGCAGTTCAAACAAGTCGAGATTATCAGGGCCGTTTATTGAGATATCATAAAAAAAGTAAATTCTGTCATTTTGATTTTACTTTTTTCCCCACATTATTTCGAATTTTATGAAGAAATGTTTCAGGAATTTTTTATTCGACAGTAAATTATCCTCAAATAGACATAATCAGATTTCGTATCCAACGTTTCGTACTCTCTGGGCCACCCTCAAGCTCATATTTTTCAATACGGACCTGCCTATTTTATGACACTTTTCGAAATAACTTTTAACTCTGAATTCAACGATAAATAATACGTACAATGCCATTTTTTGTTACGATATCAATGTGCTTATCGAAATGTATTGCACGTTGTTAATTAAACTAAAGGTAAATTTTATACCCAAAGAAATTTGGATAAGGGTCAAAATCATCTGAAAATCAACTTTGAATGACATTGTATGATATATCGTTGAATTCACCGTTAAAATTTATTTCAAAAATTGTCATAAAATATGCAAGTGCGTATTGAAAAAAAGAAAAATCAACATGACAGAATTTTCTATTTTTATTGAAGCTCAATAACTGGCCCTGATAATTGTAATAGGAGAGATAACTTGGAAGTAATAAAATGAATATCCTTTTTAAAATTAGGACTTGTACATTTTCTTTTCCGTAATAATTCACCGGTATTTTCAACACCCTTCATTTTATTCGGGAAATCTCCCGAGAGAACGCGCAATAATTTAATTGATCGATTTAAACTTCTGAAATTTAATAGCCTTGTGTTAGAAAAATTATTGGATCGTTTATCAAACCCACACAGGATCTCTGTCGAGACGTTAACGACCGAAATTGTTGATTTTCAGTTTAAGTTTATTTAGAGAACTAAATGATGAATTATAATTGTCCCACGAATTTGGTTGCAATTACTGCACACGATGACAGAGATAAAATTCAACGCAGGCATTGTTGAGAATTGTCACGTAGCATTTCCCGAGGTGGGAAGCAGAAAAAAATCTTTAATTTGATTGGTTCATAAAAACAAAGATGGAAGAAGTTTTGGTTTGATTGGTTTTGAAGTACTGACGAAAGAAAAACCTTTAATTTAATTGGTTTCTAAAAGGAACAAGGAATAAGGTAGTCGGGGAAGTTTCGGACGAAAGTGAGTTCGGTTATTCGGGAGACGAAAACGGCAGTTGCTGGTTAAACCTTAACGGGATAGGTTGCCAGGGCTCGCGAATATGATTCGGGTACTAGGGTAGTACGGTTTCAGGGTAGGTACTTGAGTGTTAAGAAGTACGGTTTCAAAGTGGAAACGAAAACAATTAAAGTTGATTTGAAAGTTGCGGAGTAACTGCAGAAGTCTCAAACGGGGAGATTCTGAGTTGACTCGTTTGATATGTGTTTGATACGGTTTTAAGGAAAGTTTAAGAATTAATTTAGTTTCGTAGTTATTCGGAAGACGGCGATTGGATAACTCGTTGTTTTTTTGGTTCCTTTAAAAAGTTTTGATAAGTCAGTCTCAAGCTGGGACATATGTAAGAAGTGTTAAGTTGAAGTTAGTACAATATCTAAATTTATTTGGAATTATTTAAATCGCGTATCGTCGGTACATTCGGGAGTGAAGGTCAATTTTTGCGAAAAACGTGTGGGTGTCGAGTTTTCGCACCTAATCTGTCTGTTTCAGGAAAGAAGCAACGTCGTAGAACATCCTCCTAGGTTCATCATTTTTGGGATTATTGGTCCAGGAAAAAGGTCAGATAAATTGTTTATGCTTAGCTTATCTTGAGAATTAGTAGACAGCTGCATGTCCGCCCAAATTATATTTATAGTCCAGAGTCCTGAAATCTTCTAAAAGTCATAGTTTCATAATTTTTTGTATCCTCTTTAAAGCGTATTATTATTTTTGTAATCACCCTTAAGTAGTCGAAGGTCTAAGTGGGGTTTTCTGTTGAGAAAACTCAGGTTCATTTGAAAGATCACGTGGAAACTATTGTTGAGTTTCCTTTTGTAAAATTAAAGTTTAAGAAGGATTATTTTCCGTCATATCATTTGGATATAGAAAATTTATCTTATACTGTAAACTCTTTCGAGATTGTTCATGATTATTATTTCTGGGGTCATTTTGACAAACCATTTTCATTTTTATTTGATAATTTGAATCATTTGATTTAAGTAACACATATAATATAACTAATCAGTGTAAATTTGTTTGGGTTTGATTTGAATTTAATATACGTCTTAAATTTATTCTAAAAGGTTTCATTTACCATCCCTCTCCCTAGAAAATAATTTTAAACACTAAGACCCGACCCAAGTGCGTTGGGCCGATCCCACACTTTCTTCCGTCGGAAGAAAGAACTTCAAAATTTTAATTAACATCTTTTATTTTTCTTTAAGTAATAACACCCTTGATTGGTGGAAAGCCGCTCTTCTGTCCAATCACGAAGAGGGTGCTTTTTACATATGGTGACAGCGGTGGGATTGTGTTTAATTTTCCGGGGAAGAGTTTTTCTTTTGTGATACGTTGAATTTTCCGGTAGATAAAAGGTCCTTTTGGTTTTGTGTATGTTGCATCAGTGTGAATATAAAGCTTACTAGAGTTAAATGTGTTAAATTTCCCAAGGGAGGTTTTTTTGGAGAGATTTTTGAGAAATTTAGAGAAATTTTGAGATATAAGGAAATTTTATCCTGTTGTTTTTATGGGTGATCGACGTAGTGTATACTGACTTGTTGGAAGATTTCTGGATGAAGGTTTTCAGGTACCTATTGATTTTAATTTGAATTGGATTATTTTCTTTTGAATGTATACTTATGCCTATGAATTCGAGTTTATGTTTTAAAAAAAATTGCGATTGGTAGGAACAGAGTTCAGGTTTGAATTAAAGTAAAGTAAAATCACTAATTTAAAGATTTCTGTTTTTGAGATATTGAAGAATTGAGTAAATACAGTTGGTTTTTCTTTGAATAAATTCAAGTTTTCTTTTTTTTTGGAATTATTATAGAACAGTTCATATTTCTGTGATGTTCTATCATTTTATGTGAAGGATTTTTGATAGAGCCAAGTTGATATCGAGGTTTTAAGACTTTAAAGAAGTTTTAGGTTCATTGCGGTTTTATAGGGAAAGAAGGTTTTCTTACAGGACATTTATTTTTCTTCCGGACATTGTTTTTCTTTCAGGACATTGCTTTTCTTTTTCAGGACGTTGAATTTTCTGATTGTTGAATGTGTATGATAAAGTTTTCTATTTCAGGAGGGTTATGAATTTTTCTTTTGAATTTTTGCTTTAATTGATTGCTTTCAGTGAAAATATTGATTGAAATTTTTTTGATTGATTTTCTTTCAGGGCGTATTGCGTGAAATTTTTTTTTGGTTATTTTATCCACTGTTCCGATTGTTCGCGATTTCGTTTGACGATCGAAAAAGTTTGCTTTTATAAAATAATATCATTTGGTTTTGTTTTGAGTCTGACTTGGAGAATAATTGAACTTGGCTTTTTTCGCTCCAAGTCGACTTTGAAATTTTGGGAAACGTTTTGATAGAAAGAAGATTTTTAATTTTTTTTTTCAAGTTGGGTTATTTTGAAGGTTCAAGAATCGGGAAAAGTTTAAATTTGGTTAAGATTTTAGTAAAAGAGCCGCTGATCGTGACCTTTTGAGTTCCAGAAAAGTTAAATAGAATTATTCTTTATTTCAGGAGGCTTTGTGTATTTTTCTTTTTCAGGAATCCGACACTTGGTAATTTTTCTCGTTTTTCTTTGGGGTTGCATCAAATTTTTTTTCAGAGTTTTCTTTTGAATTTTTTTTTTTGGGTGTGTTAGTCTGTTTTTGAACTCGTTTTAGGTGATTTGTTTTATTTTGGGTGTTTCGAGTAAGACTATATGAATCGGAATTGATAGGGTATCATTTTGCTATTTTTTTTTTATTTGAGAAATTTAAAGTCGTAATTTTGAGCGTATTTCAGTCCTGTTGAAATTTAAAGTTGAAAATTTGGAATTATTCATCGATTTGGAAAGTAAATAATTTATTGAATACATTAAAAAAAAATCATATTTTGGATTAAGTTAATTGGGTTTTGGTTAAATTTTTTGAAAAATGGCTCAACCAGCTGGTGCATCTAACACAAATGACCCTGCGGGTCGAATAACACCTATGTATTCACTAGGAATGCTCTCGACTACCTTGGAGAGTTTTTCCGGGAAAGACGCAACGAGATACTTTGAAAAATTGGAGTTGCGGTCAAAATTGGACGGATGGACTGAAAAGGATACCCTTACTCTTCTTAAACTTAAGCTTGTGGGTGAGGCTTATAATTTTTTTAAGTCCGATGTCACCTTGGACATCTTGAGTTATAAGGACTTAAAACAGAGGCTAGTTAAGAAATTTACGACGGTTAGGTTGCCGGGAGAAAACCAATGGAATTTGAGCCGATGCTATCAGCGTCAGGACGAGGATGTGTCCTCGTTCTGCACTAGATTACGCACGGTAGGAGCAAGTTTACTGAGCGAGGATCTGGCCGGGGCATTAATCGATGAGGAACCTGGAATAAGGAAGAAAAACCGGGAATTAATGCTGAATCAATTTAAGATAGGATTAAGGAAGGACGTAATGAAGGAAACAGGAATTTTGTTGTTGAAAGAGGAGAACCTGGATTTAGAAAAAGCGGAGGAACTTGTTAGGTTGCAGGAGACCACTAGTAGGATGTTGCAAGGGAGGTTGGCAAATATGAGGGTATCGACGGTTGACACCGAAAAAGTGTGTCAATTTTGCGAAAAGAAAGGTCATATCGCGAAGGAGTGTAGGAGTATAAGGCAGAATCGAGGGAGTGGAGAAAGGAGTAATGTAAGGACATGTTACTCTTGTGGTCGAATAGGCCATGTCGCGAGAGATTGCCGGAACAATAGGCAAAGTGGATCAATGACACGAGGCGCGTGTCATAGCTGCGGTCAACAGGGACATTGGGCGAGGGAATGTCCTAGGAAAAATGTGGCTCGAGGACAGGGGCCAAACCCCCGTCCTCAGAATGGGCCGTGGAGAAGAGAGGAGGCGAACGCATCCTGGGGTCAACGTCCAGGTGATAATAGGAGTCCGAGGTATTCCAGTAATAGGGAGTACCTCGGTGCCTCGTCGAATGCGCCGTCCACCGGCGCAATTCCAAAACAACCACGACCGACGAATAACTTCCGAACGGAGAATTTAAACTTCGCGGGCCTGAGTCCAGCTGTCGGGGCGAAGGCCGGAGACTGCTAGAAAGACAGAGTAAGCGAGAGTCACCAACAAACAAAGTACAGGAGGGGAATTCTAGACAGCGTTCGGTCATGATGATCCCGGAAGTGAATTCCGTAGGATCATATGACGCGGCACATATTTTACGATTGAATATCAATGGAAGGTCGAGTTTTTGTTTGGTGGATACAGGGGCAGCGGTGACTCTCGTAAAAAGGGGACTGATTCCAGAGGATCAGGTGAACGGCGATGACATAGGATTAGAATTGACTAGCGTATCAGGACATAACTTAAGTACTTGGGGTACGGCAAATTTATTTATAGGACCAGAAGGAGAGCGATTGGGAACGAATTGGACGGCAGTTATATGTGATGATTCGACGTTAGGGAACGTCCAAGTCATCCTGGGAAGGGATTTCCTTAAGGCCAATCAGGCCCACATCAGCTATAAAGAAAACCCATCAGTCTGGATGTGGGGAAGGAAATTTGAAGTGTTGAGGAAGGAGGATATAGAGGAACAAACCTGTATGGAAGGTGAGGAAGTGGAGGAGATTACCGGGATGGTACAATGGGGAAGGCAGGCTCTAGGAGGCCACTTCCCCAGGGAAGACTGTCATGAGGACAGTGGGAAAAAGGAACGTTTTTACGTGCAAGGGAAAGTCCGGGAGGACATTAAGGGAAAAGAAGTAAAGGTCGAAGCATCTAGGGAGTCCGGTACCCAGATTGAAGGTCCCTATGAAGTTAGGGATCTCATTAGGACTGGTAGGAGGAATACCAGTGTTAGCACCCAAACGGAGGGTGCCGAGGGAGCCGACAGTAATGGACTGTCGAAGGGTGACACCATAAGGGAATGGAATGGTGACGTCACCGGGACGAATAAGGAGGATAACGAAGGGGAGCTTCGTTGGGATCGAAATTTACTTTCGACACTGGGTACCGATGGGAACAGGAAGAAGGGCGGAGACTGCGCCGATGGATTAGGAACTAAGGAACATGCTAGGAGGGAGTCAACCATAGAGGAAGATGGTATCTGGGAAACTGAAGTTTTGCTGACGTCGGGGCTTACTATCCCCGCACGTTCGGAAATGGTGGTAGAGGCCAAATTGAGGAAGGAAATAAAGGGGACGGACATAGTCTGCGAACCCATGGAGTTGGGTATCGCTCAAGTATATGTCGCAAACTGTCTCACGAAAAATAGGGAACGGTTCTGGATTAAGATAATAAATGTATCCAATAGGGAAAAGACGGTGAGGAAGAAACAGAAACTCGTAAAAACAGTGAGTTGCGAGAAGGAACGATCGGTAATGGAAACCATACCATTACGACGATCTTCGAGGGCAAGGCGCCCTCCGGACCCAGGGAAGAACACTTTCGGAATACGGGTAGCGAGAAGGCAACTCTTCAATTGCCTTCCAGGAGGAATGAATCGACTCCTGCCCATTTCGTTAGATTCCAAGGATAAACTAGTCGGGAAACGGGTAGCGAGAAGGCAACTCTTCAATTGCCTTCCAGGAGAAATGAATCGACTCCTGCCCATTTCGTTAGATTCCAAGGATAAACTAGTCGGGAAACGGGTAGCGAGAAGGCAACTCTTCAACTGCCTTCCAGGAGAAGTGAATCGACTCCTGCCCATTTCGTTAGATTCCAAGGATAAACTAGTCAGGAATACGGGTAGCGAGAAGGCAACTCTTCAACAGCCTTCCAGGAGAAGCGAATCGACTCCTGCCCATTTCGTTAGATTCCATGGATAAATTGGACAGGAATTCGGGTAGCGAGAAGGCAACTCTTCAACAGCCTTCCAGGAGAAGCGAATCGACTCCTGCCCATTTCGTAGATTCCAGGGGCTCACTGGCCCGGAGAGCCACCGTCTGAAAAGGGTCCCTGTTCTGGGTTACGAACCCCCCCCCCCCCCCAAATCATTTTTAATTTTCGAATTTCGCAACAGTTGAATTGAGTCTTTAAGTTTTTTTTTATATATTTTTTCGAAATCTTTCTCTTCTAACAGATTTTAGTAATATTCAATAGATTTGAGGAATGAGCTGAAGTGTAAAGTACGGGTTGCGGAAATTATTTTTGAAATAATCTTGATAAAATGTTGCGTTTTGTGTTCCACAACAAAAGGCAAATATGTGTGAAAAATTCGTGGTATTCTTCCTCGGATGATTAGGAATGAATCATGTATGTAACTTATCATAGGAGGACGAATAGGGAAGAAAAAGGGATTCATATTTATGTTAAGTTATGTCTTGAGATGTGAAAAGGATTCCGTAATACTAATTAGAAAAAAATTGTGGAAGTTTTAATTTTTTTTTATGTTGTTGTATTTGTAAATTTTATGTAAAACAGGTTTCAAGAGGATCCAAATCAATTACCAGTATGGGAAAGGTACTGACCTAAGCCAGAGGAATGACCTTATTCGTAAAAGTAAACAGTGCTGAGACGCTAATCGCGTACGCGTGTGCGAAGATAAACATTGAGATAATCGCCGCGTCTATACGCGAAGCCGACGAAGTAACAATTAAACAACCAGTGTCGAGATAACTTGAGTGATTACGCATTGCGGGATGCATAGACGTAGCTTAATCATGGCCGAGGGTACGATAAGCTTTATTTACCGTTTAAAAGTCGTGGAGAACACCAATCAATGAATGGAAAACGTCATCGACGTGTAGCAGAAATGGAGACTTTGGAGACACCGACGAAATGGAAGAATTGGCCCACAACACAGCCAGACAATTATGGGGATGGTTCACTTACATCACCTGTTCATGAGTGGACTCATGGGTTTCTATGCGATATTCCGAATCATAAAGTACGGGATAGGAGTCATATCAAACGACTGCACCTATATTATAAGGTATTTGGATATGAAATGATTCCGTTGGCCAGCCTGTGGAATACTTTGACATTTATTGGCCTGTGCTTCAACTACGTGGATTAGGAACCGATACAGGACCAGACAAGGGAACCTGGGAAGAAGTAAGGACGCAGAGGCGGACGTAGGCTACGACAACAAAGACGTACTACACTGAAAGTGAAAACGGAAAATTGTGCAATGTAAGGGACATTTCTCGCGATATCAGATGGACTGTGCGCTACGCTAACGTAAACATTGACATCGAACTCTAAGTGCGAATCGCTGATTACGGTAGACTATATAGGCCGTTGTGTATTTTTGGAAGGTCGTTCTCGAGGCGAAGGTCAGTTCCGATTTCAGAGGAATGAAACATATGGAGATGGTCAGAGCCGGACTAAGGAAATTTTGTTGTGACCGCGAGTGAAATTTGGAATTCGAATAAACAATTATGAACTCCTAGGGAGAAGTGTAGTGAAAGGCAGGATTTGTTTAATTTTTCTTTTTTGAAGGACTTGATTTATGAGCATTATGTTTTGCTGCATTGAGCCTTGAATTTTTTTGATATTGTTTGTCTTGGACTTGGACTAATTAGTTGAGTTGTAGATTTAAGGCATGCTGCATGAGAGTTAAGAGTTTTAAGTTTGGTATATTCGAGTTGTATAACTGTTAGAATGTTTTTAACGAAAGACAAGGGACTATTGGACTATTGAGGAATGAGGGTAAGGGAAAAGTTATGGCAACCGATGCCGAAACTTTTTCAAAGGGGAGGATATTTGTAATAGGAGAGATAACTTGGAAGTAATAAAATGAATATCCTTTTTAAAATTAGGACTTGTACATTTTCTTTTCCGTAATAATTCACCGGTATTTTCAACACCCTTCATTTTATTCGGGAAATCTCCCGAGAGAACGCGCAATAATTTAATTGATCGATTTAAACTTCTGAAATTTAATAGCCTTGTGTTAGAAAAATTATTGGATCGTTTATCAAACCCACACAGGATCTCTGTCGAGACGTTAACGACCGAAATTGTTGATTTTCAGTTTAAGTTTATTTAGAGAACTAAATGATGAATTATAATTGTCCCACGAATTTGGTTGCAATTACTGCACACGATGACAGAGATAAAATTCAACGCAGGCATTGTTGAGAATTGTCACGTAGCATTTCCCGAGGTGGGAAGCAGAAAAAAATCTTTAATTTGATTGGTTCATAAAAACAAAGATGGAAGAAGTTTTGGTTTGATTGGTTTTGAAGTACTGACGAAAGAAAAACCTTTAATTTAATTGGTTTCTAAAAGGAACAAGGAATAAGGTAGTCGGGGAAGTTTCGGACGAAAGTGAGTTCGGTTATTCGGGAGACGAAAACGGCAGTTGCTGGTTAAACCTTAACGGGATAGGTTGCCAGGGCTCGCGAATATGATTCGGGTACTAGGGTAGTACGGTTTCAGGGTAGGTACTTGAGTGTTAAGAAGTACGGTTTCAAAGTGGAAACGAAAACAATTAAAGTTGATTTGAAAGTTGCGGAGTAACTGCAGAAGTCTCAAACGGGGAGATTCTGAGTTGACTCGTTTGATATGTGTTTGATACGGTTTTAAGGAAAGTTTAAGAATTAATTTAGTTTCGTAGTTATTCGGAAGACGGCGATTGGATAACTCGTTGTTTTTTTGGTTCCTTTAAAAAGTTTTGATAAGTCAGTCTCAAGCTGGGACATATGTAAGAAGTGTTAAGTTGAAGTTAGTACAATATCTAAATTTATTTGGAATTATTTAAATCGCGTATCGTCGGTACATTCGGGAGTGAAGGTCAATTTTTGCGAAAAACGTGTGGGTGTCGAGTTTTCGCACCTAATCTGTCTGTTTCAGGAAAGAAGCAACGTCGTAGAACATCCTCCTAGGTTCATCATTTTTGGGATTATTGGTCCAGGAAAAAGGTCAGATAAATTGTTTATGCTTAGCTTATCTTGAGAATTAGTAGACAGCTGCATGTCCGCCCAAATTATATTTATAGTCCAGAGTCCTGAAATCTTCTAAAAGTCATAGTTTCATAATTTTTTGTATCCTCTTTAAAGCGTATTATTATTTTTGTAATCACCCTTAAGTAGTCGAAGGTCTAAGTGGGGTTTTCTGTTGAGAAAACTCAGGTTCATTTGAAAGATCACGTGGAAACTATTGTTGAGTTTCCTTTTGTAAAATTAAAGTTTAAGAAGGATTATTTTCCGTCATATCATTTGGATATAGAAAATTTATCTTATACTGTAAACTCTTTCGAGATTGTTCATGATTATTATTTCTGGGGTCATTTTGACAAACCATTTTCATTTTTATTTGATAATTTGAATCATTTGATTTAAGTAACACATATAATATAACTAATCAGTGTAAATTTGTTTGGGTTTGATTTGAATTTAATATACGTCTTAAATTTATTCTAAAAGGTTTCATTTACCATCCCTCTCCCTAGAAAATAATTTTAAACACTAAGACCCGACCCAAGTGCGTTGGGCCGATCCCACACTTTCTTCCGTCGGAAGAAAGAACTTCAAAATTTTAATTAACATCTTTTATTTTTCTTTAAGTAATAACACCCTTGATTGGTGGAAAGCCGCTCTTCTGTCCAATCACGAAGAGGGTGCTTTTTACATAATCTTGATTTGTTTGAACTGCTTGACAATGTTTCTATGAATGCAACTTTTTCTCTATTTGGCCGACCTTCTATTTCTTATGGTTTAAAAGTAACCAATACAATCCCATTGAAAATTTCTTCAAGATCGTGTGATTTCAAGAATAAAAATCGTGGAGATTATTTTCGAAAAAGCAGATGGACAGTAGGAGAAAAAAATTGATATTTCCAAAACAAACAAACTGCCATAATCCATGTGACAGTGTGACTCATGCAAGATTGGAAATTTCGAAATAAAATTTCGCTGTCTCAGTGAGAGAGAAAGAGACTCATCAGCTTCTCCGCTCATTCATGATTCAGTGGAACAGATCGAGGGGATGATCATTGATTGAATAGAGGAGCTTGTTCGGTAGATATTTTTCGTCTTGCCGTCGGCAGAGTCAGAGCCTGAGCGCCATGTTAATTCAAAACTGCCATTGTCTATATTCAGTTCGGCGCCATCAAATATTCATTCGGCTATAGAAACGTTGTAATTTTAATCTATTGTTGGGTTAAACAAACGCTAAATTTCATTGTGCTATCCGGTTCATTATAATCGCTTTTCATTTACTCGTAAGAACTATATTACCATCCCCTTGTGTTTACACTCTTCACGGCTATCGGCTTAGGCAGGTGGATGTGCCCTTGGATTGGGTGGAGAACGTACGGAGCTCTCCATGTCGGAATTAATAATTTCTGATGGATTTGGCACACCCCTAACGAGGAAAGAGAGATAATGATGAAGTTTTATTCGATTTTGTCCCTTTAACTGGTTTTTGTATCATTTCCCTGAAAACATTCCACTCAGGAATATATACTGCTCCACAACAAGAGTTATGGATATCGTATTCAATCGTTTTCAAAAGTAAGTAATCTTCGAGAAAATCGCTGTGAAATCATTTAAAACTCAATAACAATTTGAATCGATCCAATAAAATAAATTATTTTGAAATGAAGTCAGTTTATCAACGGCTTCGATTTGAAACGAGTTTTCTGAGAATGCCGTAAATTACGTAAATTCACAAACGCTGAGGCTAATAGGGCTATCGGAATGCTACAGGGTGGCCTAACTCAGGTTGTTGTAGCGGAAAGGCTTCAAGTCAGCCAAAGTGTGATATCTCGACTTTGGAATAGGTTCAGGGAGACAGGTTTCGTGTTGGAAAGACCAAGGCTTGGTGGACGACGAAAAACAACACCTGCTCAGGATCGTTTGATCACCGTTTCGGCGGGAAGAAACTCTACATCTACTTGTGTAGAATGCTACGGAATACTCTTCAAAATGCAGATGGGGTCCAAGTTTCCTTCAAAACCATCAGACGACGTTTGAGAGAGGTGAATCTAGGTTCTAGACGTCCATTAAGAGGAGTTCCTTTAACACGTGACCATAAGCGTCAAGGACTGGAATGGCAAGGCAACATATCGATTGGAACGATCAATGGCGTAGTGTCTTTTTCACTGATGAATCCAGATAATGACGATTTTCAGATTCTCGAACAATAAGGGTATGGACAATCCCACGCATACCCCGTAATCGTCGCTATGTCCAAGAAGTCCATCCATTACTAGGGAGTAGTGTTATGGTATGAGCCGGGATATGTTTCAACGGGCGCACAGATCTACACATTTGTCCTGGGAATATGTCCACCTCACAGTATAGGGAGCATGTCATTGACAATGTTGTGCCAAATTTTCACGCTGCTTTTGGTGAAACTTTTCAATTTGTAGACGATAACGATAGACCGCACCGTGCAGCCATAGTTGAGAATGCGCGCGAAGAGCTTGGTATTCCACATTTACCAAAACCCCCGCACTCACCAGATTTGAATTGCATCGAACATGCATGGGATATGCTCCAAAGAAGATTAGATAATCATCAACCTACCCCAGAATCCTTAAATGATCTGAGAGAGCTTCTGCCCCGTTTATGGAACCACATTCCTCAAGAAATGTTCAACAACCCCGTGTGTAGTATGCAAAGAAGATTTCAAGCTGTAATTGATGCCCTTGGAGGCCATACATTGTATTGATAGTCTTCAAATGCTTGAATTCTCTGGGAATAAAATTTCGTTATTTTACTCGATATTTCTTAACCACCCTGTATACGCTGCAGACCTACAGGCTCAAATGAATTTGCAACTTGAAATCATATTAATATGAATTTTTATCACAGAAATGTTATTTCAACTATATTTTTCTGCAGTTTAAGTCAATATCTCTTACTCATGTGGAGCAGTTTATTTGTTCAAACACTACCCGATTGTTGAATTGAAATTTATGACCATTTCAGAATCTAAATAAAATTGGCCAAATTTCTGAAGAGTTAACTACACAACTTTTTTACGCCACATAATCTGTGTGATGAATTTCTGAAATTGTTTATCATTTGCATCGAGGCAGTGATTATATTCTTATTCATTATTTTCATCAACATTTTATAGCACTTTTCGTTGATGAGTTTGTTGTTATTGTTCATGAAAACATCGAATGGAATTTCAATTGATTCCTATATGCAAATTAATGACAATTCAATACTTTAACAATACACTCATCTCTTCCGAAGAATTTCTTACAGGTCCCCAAAAAAAATACTTGAAAATGGGGTGAACAAATTGAGAAATCATCTCCATTTCTGAAACCTTTCAAGTGACCTAACATATGTCGTCGACTTATTCGTAGTATAATGCTTCTCTAAAAGTTGATTATCACCATTATCCGCAATGATTCCATCGTTCTCGTTTCACGGTACCAAATTTCCGTGTCGTCATTTCAGCTCCCTAGAAGCCCCCGAATAGGATAGAGTAGAAGTTGCTACTTTGGATATATCTCGTCCCTCCACGACAAGAAAGTCCTTTAATTAAAGACGGGTAAATACAACATATTATCACTCTTCAAGGTTCATTTAGTATTCATTGGATGAGTTTAGCGCTCGTCGCAACAAAGAATTTTTAACTCCTCCAGATTCACTAAACAGTAAACTCTGAGATTGCATGCATTTTCATGTCACTCGAATTTGACACTTTTTCAACGGAACTGAATAATTTGAAGGCTAAAGTAACGGTCCTTATGCTCGCTCCGTAGAATTAAAACGATATTTAATCGTTTCAATTTGACGATGGTCTCTGGTGAACGATAAACATTAAGTGCGAAGGAGAGCATCGAGCTCTTGAGCAATTCGAAGAGTAACAAGTATCGGATTTTCCAATTGAGAAGATACGTTCTCAAAATTGGATAAAACACTGAATAATTGCGATAAAACTTATGAAAATTAGGTTAGATTAGGGATAATATATGTAGTTAATTTGGCTTATACTAACACTAACACCTTTTAAACAATTCTAATATGAGGATATTTCCCTTCAGATAGGCGAATTATGCAAAAGAAGCCCCTGAATTGTTTAAGTCCCATATGTTTCATTGTTACAATTTTCGTTCTTTTGTTCGAAAATACCCTTTTTCAACCAATTATGTTCCTATTGAAAGGTTTCTCAAACCCAAGAATTCAGGTCAAGTTTAGGGAATTCATCCGGTTTTTCAGTAACAATAGTCATTTCGGATGAACCTTCATTTATTTTGCAGTAAAGGCTCATAAAATTAACCATGTGGTGAATTTATGACGTTTCAAATTACATCTAGCAAATTGTCGAAGCGCTCTCATTGGCCTAGATTTAAGAAATTGGGTTGTTTTAATTCCCACCATAGCCAAAACGGCAAATGAGAGCACTTTGTTGGCTTAGCGATGTATTAGAAATACATGGTCAACCGGGATCTTCATAAAAGTGAATGTAGTATAGGTTATTCAATTCTCTAAAAAATTTCCATTGACATTAAAACTATGCCTTCAATAAGGTTCGAGAAATTCAAGAAAAAGTGGTAATTTTTTACTATTTCTTGTTCAAAAAACTTCATTAACCGATTTTGACAGAGACACCCTGTATATCACAATTCGATAATTAAAAAGTGAATTTCTTCGAGTAGACCATTGACTCCTTCTCAAATAGTTCTCAGGAGTGGAATACCATTCTCAGATTTCTCATTTTTGATTTGAAGAACATGATTGAGATTTCGACGATTTGGTGAACTGCCATGATTTTTTGGTTCCAAAAGCTGGAGGTCTGAATAGAAAATCTTCAGATACTTTTTCAGTGGTTAATTTCAATCTTCGGATTCTACGCCCCTTGAAAAGTGATCAATTCATTTTGACCGGTTCATCGCAGGAAATTTCGATTTGTAATCAAGCCGAATATACATTGATCGAAGAAATTCCTAAATCTGGCAGTCGTGATCGTTCGAATTGAATATGTCTTTTGTGCGCCCCAGTGTTTACCACCACAACAGAATGTGTTACGTAAACAGAGATGTAACTGAGGGAGGGTCCTATTGTGCACGCTCAGTGCACTCGGAAAAGTTATGTTTCCCCCTTGCTATTACCGTTCAACTCATAAGGGATTAGGAATATAATATGCTAGCACTTGCGTACAAAATCATACTCACATTTGCACGGATGAGTTCGTACCGTTAATGATTTTCAGATTATCAGAACGTTTCCAATGACACAGATTAGTTGGTGGGGATCTCTTGGTAATTAGTTAAGTTATCGATAAGAAAAACACTGATCTTGATGCTATCCAAGTATCTTTTCGAAAGATGTGAATATTCGTTGCTGAATACAGGATTTTCAAACATGATGGCAATTCAAGAACCTCAATAGTATAGATAATAGAAGAAATTATGCAATGAGTGTTAATTATGTTAATTATGCATGAATATGTTAACCACTTTCAACGTTTTTCTTCAATACAGATGTTTTCTCCCAGCAGGAATAAAAAGAGAAGATATCAGATTTTGAATGTATTGGCTCCATTTCAAAATCAGTTGTTCTCGATCAATTCTAGTGATCAATAGTTTTTCTTTCGTTTGATTTTCTACACTCGATCGCTATGCAACGCGAAACACACAATTTGACCCAAGAGGAATGTGCCCAAGCGGTAGTTTTGCGAGAAGAAGGGTGGACATACACAAGAATTGCAGAAAGGTTTGGAGTTTCCCATACAAGTGTGTCCAGAATGTTGCAAGAGGCCCAGCTCTCACCCCAGCCCATCGAAGGGCGCGTTTGGATTTTGCGAGAGAGCATATCCATTGGGAAGAGGCCGATTGGGAAAGAGTTCTCTTCACAGATGAGTCTAGATTCTGCCTCTACCATTGTGATCGACGTTCCCTTGTATACAGACGTCCACATGAAAGATATGCTCAGTGCAATTTCCTGAATACTACTGGTTTCGGGAGAGGATCGATTATGGTATGAGGTGGAATATCTTTGACTGCTCGCACAGACCTAGTGGTCGTTGATAATGGAGCTATGAATGCTGATAAGTATATAAGGAACATTCTTGAAGAGCATGTAGTGCCATTTGCCCCATACATTGGTGAAAATTTCATTTTTAGGGACGATAATGCCAGACCCCATCGTGCGCGCATCGTTCAGGAGTACCTTGAAGAGGTTGAAGTCTCTCGAATGGAATAGCCAGCAAGAAGTCCAGATCTCAATACGATTGAGCAGATTTGGGGCAACCTCAATAGAAGGCTGAGAAGTTCAGAAAATCATCCAGCCACTCTTAATGACTTAGGAATCCAACTCGGAGAAATCTGGGAAGGATTAGATCAGAACATTTTAAGATCACTCATTTTGAGTATGAACCGTCGTTGCCGAGCTGTAATTAACGCAAGGGGTGGAAATACCAAGTATTAAATCACTCATCAGCATTTAAGTGTTTCGAAAATTGTTCATTTCTCTTCTTTCACATAAGATTCGGTAATATCCTGAATTCTTCTTCCATTTAATGTGTAATGTTTCGTTCAAAACCTTCCCGAGAGAACATGAAAAATAAGTTATAAAGTCAATGTAGAGTTAACTTTCATTAAAATTGAGATTTTCAGAATGTGCGTTAATTTTTTTTTGCACAGTGTACTTATTCTCACGGAACGAATTCGTGGATTTCAACTAGATTCGCAACTGGTTCAGTCTGGAGAACTGTGTTCGGACTTGGCGGATTGAAGAGAAAGTGGCGAACTGAAAAGAGTGGCGAACTGAATAGAGTGCCGAACTAAAAAGAGTGGCGAACAGAATAGAGTGGCGAACTAAATAGAGTGGGAAATTAATAGAGTATCGAACTGAATGAAGTGGCGAACTGAATAGAGTGGCGAACTGAATAGAGAGAGAGCGAGAGAGGTGTTGTAGATTCTGGTACCTAGTTTCTTGAGAACTGTAGACCTCTGGGTTCCGGATCTTCGACGAAAGTCATTGGAGTATCAATTTTGCGGTATCAATTATGAATAAGAATAAAAATACGAATTCAGAAGTCTCCGAATCAAAGAATCAGATGGTTTCATTTTGATGAAGTTATTCGACAACTGAAATTTTCATTTTACAATTGCACTTTTGCAATCTGAATTGAAGAACCGAATATTACTATTGAAAATAAAATCCAAAGGAAATTTTTCCTCTTTCTGAACAGACCAGTGTGTTCCACGCTAGAATAGTATCAATTCCAAATGTAATCCTCCAAAAAAAAAAAACAACCTCAAACTCCGAAGACTCGTCCAATAACTGAAATGGAAAAACGAGAATCCGGTGTGATGCAGAATTTAAACTGGAAAGAGAATTCCGGAAATTGAAAAAGTAATGTGATACACCATTAGTTGCGACGATAATACAATAAATACACATTCCAAGTTAAATGAGTTCTTATTCCTAGGGGTGGGTATGTCAGACGAGCAAATGTGTCCCTCCGGTAACATCTAAACAGTCGATACTAAGCCTGATTTTGTACATGATTGCTTTTTTATATCGCTAAACAAGACACGTACGCTGGTACAGTCGCAAAATAACAGCCCAATTCCGAGACAAGTTGAATGTTTGTCTTGGTTCGTTGCTCCTAAATATCGAAACATCAAATTTCATAATGGCGATGCAAGCTCTCGAATGTGCTCGGAAAGTTCATGGGAGAAGATTGAGTTTGAAATAACTTTAGCCGTTCTCGATTTGTGATGCATCTACAGAATATATAGTTCAAGCCAAAACGAAGTTGGCATTTTCATAGAAATATCACTGTCATTCTTCAGAAGAAGGTCATTGTCATTTTTCATCTTCGAAAAACGAGTAGAATTTTCGGAATCTTCGTCTTCGTCTTATTTTAATCAATCAAAGTTTCTTGGGAGACCACAGGACTCGATATATATGAGATAGGAGTAACCATTTTCTCATTGTTTTCGGTTAGTTCATTGATATAAATATCAACAAATGTCCAAAACGAACTAGCCATATGATCGTTCAGAGAATCAAGAGTTCCGTCTTTGTTGCTCTGACGTTGGTCATAACAAGACCCAAACCATGTTCAGCATCATCTCTTCTTCGACAAGGACTAAACTTTTGTTGACTAGTTTCGGTCAAAATGATAGATTTAGGGTCCTAATTCTTAATTTCGCTTACTCAGTTCATGGAGGGAGTATACTCATGATTAGGAAGATGCATTTTCAATGGAATATAGAGTGTTTTAAAAGGCACATTCCATAAAAAAAGAACCAATTCATCAAAAATTACTTATACAAAAGTCTCAAGGTGAAGGGACTGAAATAATCATCAATTTGAAAGATTCTAATGAGAACGGATGGCTGTGCTGCAAGATACTATGAGCGCATGCGCTCGTTGTGCTTTTCGATTAAAGATCAGTTACGTAAGTTTGATTTGAATGAATATACTTCGATTTCAATGGTTAATATCTTCGCCATCTCTGAAGTTTTATAGAAGTGATTTGTGGGGAATGGGTATATTTAAATGATTTCAACCTCGTGCTAATAATAGCCTCACCTCCGAAGATAGCTTTGTATACAGAGGTACTCAAACGCTTCCATAAAATTTTTGTTTAGAGATAAACGGAGGTAGGCGTTGCAGACTCATTCAAAATTTCCAACATTGTTGAAATAGGATTATTTGTGATAGTCCAAAATCCTCTGAAACGATTTTCGTGAGAAAATATCCAGGTATTATTCTTCTCTTCATACTAGACAAACTATTCATGGAAAATCAGTTGCATAAATAGGTCCAGCACGAATCTATTTGGAACATAATGAAATCCGCATAATGTGGATGGTGAAACAATAATTATCAATTATGTCGATGCTGAACCAAATGAAAAGGATCATTATCATAATCTGCGACTGCTGTTCACCCGTATCTCACCCTAATTATTATTCTAATCAATCCCAACCGAACAGATCTACCCAAAATCAATTGTGAACGACGCGAATGGCATTTCCATGGTATATAAATAAAAGAATTCTAATGAAATTGTTCAGTTTTCGACATTATTATTCGAAATGAATAGGTATTATTGAAATGGTAAGTATAATAAGGATCTGCAGGAAAACAAAATCGTGATATCGGTTATGAAAGTAACAATGAGGACAGTTATGAGTATTATCAATTATTCAATACGGTTCGACGAGCGATGTTATCTAAATGATTTCAAAACACGACTGTTCATGCTTTATTACTTTCGTATGGAGATCGTGCAAGGATTTTATTTTACGATCTTATCACTTCAAAGTTGGATTTTTGGATAGGGGACACTGATAACGAAGACCATTGGTCAACCCCATTTTTTATTGCCGAATTAGAAAGGACCAGTCCTTTCCGAATTTATTCATCACCTTCCCTACTGTCCAATAATGACATTTTACACAATTCATTCAGTTTTAATGATTACCATAATTTCTTCATTTTATCCCTATTCACCATTCTGAATAAAATAATAAGAATCTAGAGAAGGTGGAGATAGCAGACAAAAGTATGAATGAATATTATATTCCGAATGGTTTTTACCCTTCGTAGTTTGTTTGCCTAGCTCAGATTTTCACCTTTGAAGAATGGAAAAAACATCGGATTCAATCAACTGAAGTGTGTCATGTCAATCCGGATATTGTATTTACTCCCTGTCAGAGGCTAAGTCAAATATTTATCCCGAAGATACCTACAGAATTGCAGATATTCAAATAAATTATGCAAATGCAATTTCGGAAAACAGAAGCGTCCTGAAATGTTTACTTTTAATCATTTTGAAAGGTTGCTCTATGGTAGTAAGCACCAAAACACCTCTAGTATTAGATTACATTTGATTAAAAAGACCTGCGCGGTAAATGAGGGAAGGGTGACTTCAGCACTCATGCCACACTCTTCAGTTTGTTCAAGAGCTATATTTACGAGCGGGCATTGTTCTTGCCGCAATATGCAACACACCCACAAAATATAATATCTTAATCACATTGCCCACTTTAGTTAATCGTCTATCACTTGCTCACCGGAACTGTTAAGTAATAAAACAAATACATTTTCCCATCAACTCACCTACTCATAATAAGACATTTCAACGATGAGTGAAGTTGGTAATTTCTGTGGAAAACATGTGCTGTCAGCATTTGGAAAGGTTGATTAGAGACACGCAAAAGGCTCTGGCCAGTGCACCGCATTATATCGAAAAAAATATATTAAGTTATGAAATGGGATCGATTCAAATTCATTCACCATCTGAAAACATATAAAATAATGAAAATGGACTTTTTAAAGCCAACTACACAGCGGAATTCGAGATCTGAAGCTATCCTGAGAATTTCGAGATTCTAGGTTTTTCCGGACGGGCAGAATTGAATTTGACCACGGATTCTTCATCAGATCAATCAGATTCAGATTAGCAAATGACATTCACCAATTTTTATGCTCCGTTTTTTCAATCAAAAATCATATAAGATTTGATTTGACATAAAAAGTCTCCATTTCGGTGTTCTTGAAAATGTGCAGGTACCCACCAGACACAATTTCATCCATCCTCCCTACTCCGCTCATGCAGCGTAATCCGACCCTGTTATGATACCCTGCTGTTCCGCTTCAGAGATTACCGTCAATTATTTTTTGCACGGGAATCAACCCTCCTAGCTAATAGACACAATGACTTTAGACATGATTTATATGCGGCCAAAACGATGCTAGTTAATGCTGATTAAATTTTTCAACCCCTAACTCCGTCCACAAGAAGCGGGTGGGATTGACAATGTGATCATTACTTGATTTAATATGTAGATTCGATTTCTTTCAAAATGCAGTTATTCCTCAACTTCGTCTGATTGATGGTTACCGTAATATACTGAATCACATAAAAAAGGTCACTCAGCAATAATGAATCTAGCACAAATGATTTACAATAGGTTGTGAGTTTGTGACTAGCTGCTTATGGGTTTATTATGCCGTCTACCCACAAGAATACGACAAAGGCAATCTAGGGAGTTGCGAATTTTCAAGGTTGGCTTCCAAGACAAGGAGAAATCAGAAATTTCCAACTCAAACGTCCGTCTATTGCGTCGTCATCCGTAGTCGCTGTTTCATTTAAATAGAAGCAAATTATAAATTCGTGTCCCGCTGCGTTGCCGCTAACCTTTATTCAGACGCACGGTATCTATACTCTGTTCAAATGTAAGAAGGAGCAATATAAACAAGTTTGGCGCATCGGCATGGGGGGCCTTCGTAAAGTTTCTTTCCGTCCAGAGTCGAATTGAGGAGATTTCACACAAACTTGAATTCCATTTTTTTCAATAATTTATAGAACGTTGTTCTTTTGAAATTTGGCAAACTGTCGTCATCATTCACGATTTCTAGAACTTTAGAAATCGTTGGGATTTCATTCCGAAAAAAAACCGTGAACCGTTCTTCTGATAAGGTTCATATCGAAATCGTCAAACGAATCGATTATTTTTTAAGATTGGGCTCTCCTCTCAGGTGGCGTCAATGTTTTATTCTCTTCATATTCTCTGAGAATTCTTAATACAGTCGAATCACTCACCCTGAGGATTTAGAAAAAATTCCTACTAAGTCTCTTTTCGATAAATCAGGATGTTCTTCCAATTCTTTTCGAAAAATGTCCAAAATTATCCCTTTCTCTTCAGCAGAGAAATGCGACCTTTTGGAACTTTTTCGTGGTAGTCCCCACATATCACCCGAAGATGCAGTATCTGTTCCCGAATTCGACATTGTACTATAAACACTATATACACTTTGTCAAAAGATTTTTCCAACACAATACACTTTTCACAACAAAATCTATAAACACTTTGAACCCCTTCACAGTAGCTCTAGGTATTTTAACTGGTCTTGTCAATTGAAAACTTCGATATTAATTTATGCAAATCAAGATGGCTTCAATCCATTTAGGAAAAGGACCCAAATCTGGTGTTTCCCGGAATTACCTTGTCGGAACCTTGAGTAGCCGACAAAGAGTTTCGTACAAATTAATATAAGATTTTGGACCGAAACTGAATATATTTCGGATATTACAAGTGAATGACCATTATAAACATTGAACAGAGATCTTTAACGAGTCTTGTCAATTTAAAACGTCGATATTTATGCAAATCAAGATGGCTTTCACCCATTTAGGAGAAGGACCCAAATCTGGTGTTTCCCGGAATTACCTTGTCGGAATCTTGAGCAGCCGACAAAGAGTTTCGTACAAAATAATATAAATTTTGGACCGAAACTAAATATATTACGGATATTACAAGTAAATGACCATTATAAATTTGAACAGAGATCTTTTACGAGTCTTGTCAATTGAAAACTTCGATATTTATGCAAATCAAGATGGCTTTCACCCATTAGGGAAAAGGACCCAAATCTGGAGTTTCTGAGGAAAAAAGTTCTAATGTGGGAATTGCTGACTCGAATTATTGAATCATTTCTATCCAGTTCCATCTACAGTCCGTTCCGAGTACGATCCTGGCAATCTTTTAGGGCGTTAAAAGGGAGCGTGGTTATAACCGTTTGACGAATAGAAGCTTTATTGAGCGCAAAGCAGACGATTCTGTTTGTTTACAAAGCTCCTTCTTATATTTGAACCGACTATAGCAGCAGCAGCAGCAGATACCAATGTTCACCTGAACATTCTATCGGGGAAATTATGAAGGCGTGAAAGTTGCCCCAGCTATCCTGGTAGCTACGCAAGTGGAAGGCTTTTTGGAAGCACACAAGAATGCGATATTCAAGAAAGACAACATATATTCCGAACCAAATATATTCAAGCGATCTAGATGATCAAATCACAGTACCTTCTCTTCCTTCAGATCCCAGCTGGTAACTTTATCATCAGTAGTCTCGATATCGACTTCATCATCACTATCTTCCTTCTTTTCTATCGGAGACTTCTCCACAATAGTCTGAACCGGCTTGAAAGCAGACTGGTAGCTCTTCTCCATGGAAAAGAACGGATTATCTTGTGGAAAAAGAATGGGGTTCCTCTTGAGCCATGGAAAGGAGGAATATGAAGTGAACGCCAGTGGCTTGTGGTAGATGAAATCCATGGCGACGCGGGAAATCGGAAACGTCAAATCTTGACAGTTCGGTATGCGAGGAGATGGAACTATTGGCTGTGATTGAGGCTCGATCTTAGCCTGCTTTTGCGGGCTTTCCGATATGGAGTTTGCTAATAGCCTCTTCCTGGTACCTCCATTGAACATCGCCTTGACGTCTTCCCATGCATGAATGATTTCCTCTGGTGGATTTCCGCTGAGTTTCATGTGGCGTCTCCACGAATTGAAATTCGCAGCGTCTGGCTGAACATATTTGTCATTCGCTGACAAACGATGGGAATGAAAAATGAACTTATTGGGCGAAAAGAACAGACCGCACATTGAACACTTGATGCATTTTGCTCTGGATGAGTTGTACCGCGAGGGTAGGAATTGACCACGGCAACCCCAGGCGCATTCATGGTGTACGATAAACGCGAAATCCTCTGGTAGTCTTGGAGGAGCATTGTCCCCTAAAAAGCTCTTGCATAGACGTTCTGCTTCCCTTCTGGTGATCATTCCACATCTTCTGGATGAAACTGGCATCGCTCCCGCTCTACGCAGTATTTCCAGCTGAACTGGTGTACACTGAACGCAGGTTATACCTGAAATTGGTTCGGAAAGATAAATTTAGATTCGGATGGAGATTGATGCTTCAAAAACTGTTCGTTTTAGCCTTGAAGTTTTACCTAATGCCACTCGTCTATTATGAATCTCGTTATAACTGAACTGCTTCAATAAAGTATTGGATATCTGCGCCAAACATAACCTTTCTTGATTCTCGATGACCAAAGATACAATTGGTACTCCGTACAAAACAACCGTGCTGACCTGAAACTGAGATTAATCATATTCGATTTCGTTGATGCCAAAAGAAGAATGTCATATTCTGTCTTCCGCAAAAAAATGTCATTGGTATATTCAAGGAATTCAATGGTTACTTGTCAAATGATAAATTCCTCACCTGGTTTGGTTTAGGACTCAATTCTTTCTTATTTGATTCGTTTGACGTGAGTCCCTTCACTGAATCCATCCTGTAAATTCATCAGGTCAGAAAATGATTGAATCATTTGAGAATGACAATTTATACATCAGCGATTTTAGATATCGTTAATTCGCAACACGCCAGATATCTTGCAATTGATTCTCTAGAAGCAGTTCACCTCCACATGCTTCTGAAGTACTTGTCATTAAACATATACTTGGTGCCATAAGAACCTATTCACATACCCTAAAATCCCTGTCGCAGGTCTGTGACAAGCCGACATTACATTCAGAAGAAATAATTTCTTCAACTCGAATTTTTCGGCTATATAAGGACAACGTCTTGAGTTTGAAGACGTCAAAATTATACCCCTGTTGGTGACTATGACAGGATAACAATTGGAGCCTCTAGAGTTCTTGGTTCATCCTATCTCGAAATTGCTGGCTGTATTAATCGTAATGCAATGACGATAATGCGTCTGTGTCATTTGGGGACAGAGAATGAAGAGGAAGATGACCAAAGCTTACCACAGAGCTACAAGATAGACGCTTCAAACGATACAGTTTTGCTACTAAGCGTCAAATTGTTGGACATTGGTTTGGAGAAGAAGAAAGACCTGTATACGAGCTGTTCCCATATAGTCCACGAATGGTGCTATCTTTGAATGCGGACTACTGTCATTATTTGAACTGGTGCAAAGAACGGCAGCATTGGAGGCGGCGTGACATTGACTTTGCTGATGAAAGACATGTTCATAGGACTGTTGGAGCCATGGTTAGGAGGGCTATCATTTGTGATAGCTCGTGAATCTATGGACTTTCTTCCAAAAGCAGGCGTTGATGTTTAGACCTTTCCACCCTGTTCACTGGATTTAAATCCCATTGAACATGAGTGGAATATGATGGGGAGAAGTTTGTCCACGTTGCAAGGTCCTCCACAGAGTAAATCTACGAAATTCAAGTTGCTTGGAAGCAAGTACCGTACTACAATCTCATTTGGTCGATGCTAGGACGTGTACAGGAATGTACTCAGCTGCTATGTCGCCTAACACAATATCATTTCAATCGTACTTTAAGACCATCCTAATGCCAAAAATACGAGGTGAAGAAATTACCCATTCTGGGTGTAGAAAGACTTCTTATGTCACTGATTAAATCAATTTCTTTATATGATAAAAAAATTCAGGCCATCAAAAAGCAAAAATATAATCGTGATGTATTACAAATTCTTTCGAAAAAATGCATGAATTTTATTTCATTCTGTCGTTCAAATGTTCATTGTAGATTGGAATTGAAATAAATAAAAAAAATCAGTTTTTCTATCGACTGTTAAAATCCTGTTACAAACTTGACCATCCTCTTCATTTCATTCAAATATGGTAGGTCATATTTCCATGTCATTTTCAATCTCTAGTATGATACCATAACAAGTATTATAAATGTTATTTCAAGATCGGTTGTTGAACATCTGATTGATGTGTGATTAATATGACAATCAGAATTATCATCGCAAAAATAAGATATGAGGTATTGAATAATCATAAAAATGACACAATACTCTGAAAAGATCACACTCAAAACGGATAATCTAAAAAAACAAAATTCAAAATTATATAAAAAGCAATATATGCATAAAGTTTCAAGTACGGACATTAGATATTGCCCTTCGTAGAAACTTTTTGGATAATTCTCGAAATGAATTCGAATTTAAATATTGTTTGGGTTTGATGAAGAATGAAAATTTCTGCCAAAATGAAAATTTGAAATACTTCAGTCAGAACTTACCTTGGGATATTTCCAAAATGAACTAATGAACTGAATTTCGAATCGTCCACACTTCGAACACTCCAAAATAATTATTCGCGCATAGAGTTGTCACACATCCGCTGAAGCTCTTTCCACGAAGAATTTTAAACAGGAAATGATGGAATTTGGAAGATCTGTAAATCACCCCCTTGAAGCCACGCCTTAAATACTGTTGTGGGGTTGTGTTTAAACTCAACTGCGTCAGTTATCCAATAGCAACGTCAACTGCTAGCTTGTTGCAACCACCAACCCCTATAATCTACCAATAGGGAAGGCAATAGCCACGCGCCTGCTGTCATTTGAATTATGTAACTGTTCTATTTCATTTTTCTATTGAGGTATGATCTCAACTTGTATTAGTTTTATTTGAAGAAGGAAATTCATCTGCACGGATATTTCAAATGCAGATTGTTTATTGACTGAATATTCATGAATCTATATTTCGACAATGTATCAGCTTAAAAAACAACTTTTATGTGAACAAATGTTTATTGACTGAATATTCTTAAACATATTCAATTTTTTCATTTTGAGAATGTTTCAGGTTAAAAAAAACAAAGCTTTCATGTGAACAAATGTTTATTGACTGAATATTCATGAATCTATTCAATTATTTCATTTTGGGAACGTATCAGGTTAAAAAACAAACGAAACTTTTATGTGAACACATGTTTATTGACTGAATATTCATAAATCTATTCAATTATTTCATTCCGGGAATGTATCAGGTTTTAAAAAAATTAAACTTTTATAAGGACAAATGTTTATTGACTGAGTATTCTTAAGTCCATTCAATTATTCCATAAAAGGAATTTATCCGGTTGAAAAAAACAAGAATTTTTTTGGGAACAAATGTTTATTTACTTGTATAGTCATAAATGTATTCAATCTCATTTCGAGAATGTATCAGGTTGAAATTGTTGAAGATCATTCTGCAAAAATGGTACTCTTGGTTTACGAGAAAATCGGCCTTGAGCATTTTAATATTGTTTTAATTATAGAAAGTTTCATCTCTCTGAAACTCCACATTCACGAGAAAATCGGCCTTGAGCATTTAAATATTGTTTTAATTATAGAAAGTTTCATCTCTCTGAAATTAGAATTCATAAGTCTGCAAAATGGCGAATTCGCCAGGCTCTGCACAAATGAAAGCTGATATTCTATGTTTGAAAGTAATGCTTTGTACCAATGTACCATACCATAATCTTCGATATTCACCAGGAACTGTCGAATTAACGACGCATTTTGTGAAAAAAATGAATGTAAAAGATTGTTTTGACAGACCTGCAAAAGGTATTCATTATCGAATGATACATCAGAAAACAGTACGAGATTGAAGATATTCAAGGGGGATCTCCTAATTGTGTCTTGATAATCTGTAACCAAATTTTGTTGCACTCTGTATATAAATTATATACTTCATTGCTCCTCGATATTTTCGGGACTTATAGTAATAATGGTGGGTATTTATCCCTATAAACTTATTTTCGGAAAAAAGATAATAAGGGAATATCAATATGCCTTGTCGAAATGGATCAATAAACAGGTTCCAGTTTACATTTTATATCTTTTGGCAAACTTGAAATTTCGAGTTCAAAATACTTCATGGCACTGGCACTGGTAACGTCGTCAGTATTTCCTTGGTTTCCCGCGTTTGCTGTTCTATTTTTTTCTGGATAGCAACATTATTGAAGCTTGTATTCTGCCACGATGAATTGTCAAACTATACCAAACGCAAATGTTATCTTCAATTAGTGACATCTCTTCCATGTTAAATATAGCTTGCATGACGTATTGAAAATATATACTGCTCCACAATAGTTAGGGATAACGTATTCAATCGTTTTTAAAAGGAGGTAATCTTCGAGAAAATCGCTGTATAATCATTCAAAACAAAACTCAATAACAACTTGAATCGATCCAATAAAAATCAGTATGAGACATTTCGTCAATCTGGTCACCTTTTTTCTGAAGTTTGGTTCTTTTCATATGCTTCATGAATGTTCTTATTTTGAAATGAAGTCAGTTTATCAACGGCTTCCATTTGAACCGAGTTTTCTGAAAATGCCAAGACGTAAATTAACTAACGCTGAGGCTGATAGGGCTATCGGAATGCTACAGAGTGGCCTAACTCAGGTTCTTGTAGCGGAAAGGCTCCAAGTCAGCCACTCCGGATTAGGTTTAGGGAGACAGGTTCCGTTTTGGAGAGACCAAGGCTTGGTGGGCGACGAAAAACAACACCAGCTCAGGATCGTTTCATCACCGCTTCGGCGAGAAGAAACCCTACATCTACGTGTAGAATGCTACGGAATATCTACTCTTCAAAATGCAGATGGGGTACAAATTTCCATCGAAACCATCAGACGATGTTTGAGAGAGGTGAATCCAGAGGAGTTCCATTAACACATAACACGTGACCATAATCGTCAAAGACTGGAATGGGTAAGGCAACATATCGATTGGAACGATCGATTGTGTAGTGTCCTTTTCACTGATGAATCCAGATATGGACGATTTTCAGATTCTCGAAGAATAAGGGTATGGACAGTCCCACGCATACCCCGTAATCGTCGCTATTTCCAAGAAGTCCATCCATTCCGAGGGTGTAGTGTTATGGTATGGGCCGGGATATGTTTCGACGGGCGCACAGATCTACACATTTGTCCTGGGAATATGACCACCTTACACTATAGGAATCATGTCATTGACAATGTTGTGCCAAATTTTCACGCTGCTATTGGTGAAACTTTTCAATTTCTAGACGATAACGCTAGACCGCACCGTTCAGCTATAGTTGTGAATGCGCGCGAGGAGCTTGGTATTCCACAATAACCAATACCTCCGCACTCACCAGATTTGAATTGCATAGAACATGCCTGGGATATGCTCCAAAGAAGATTAGATAATCATCAACCTACCCCAGAATCCTTAAATGATCTGAGAGAGCTTCTGCCCCGTTTATGGAACCAAATTCCTCAAGAAATGTTCAACAACCTCGTGTGTAGTATGCAAAGAAGATGTCAAGCTGTTATTTATGCCCGTTGGGGCCATACATTGTAGTTTTTTACAATTTAAGTCAATATCCCTAACTCGTATAGAGCAGTTTATTATTTCTGTTGGAAATTATGTATCTTTTTTTTCAATTTCCAATCATTCTATACCTATCTATTCATCATACGTTACATATAGATATTAAAGTGGAAATCGGATTCGCATAGTTCGACGTTTCAGAAACGACCACAATAATCAAAATGCGGAAATAGGCATCGGAGGCAGCGAGAACAACATACTCGAAATGGTATTGGAACAATACGAAAGTTATATATGTTTCAATATAATCGGAAAATAAAATAGAATGGAAACCGTGGACCGTACGGCGAACGCGGCGGGCTGGTTTTTTCAATTATAAACTCTATTTGGCTTAGCACAGATTGTTGTGTAATCAGTTTAGCTCGTTACGGGCCGCGGGCACTCGACAGTGAACTACAGCGGGAACAATCTAACTAAAGCAAACCTAAACCACCTAAACCTTAACTGGAGTAGAATGATTGCATTTCAGGACCGCATCACAACACTCAAACCAATTTCCTTTCTTCTTCTTACGTTGTCTCGGCATTCTCAAATATTGCTCATGTCCCTCGGAACCCCCCCTTATTTATTATTTCGATTATGTCTAGGTATTATTCCATCTTTATTTAAATTCGTTTCAATCTGCCTCCGTCATAATTCAATTTTGTTGAAATTTCTATTTCGCATTGCCATTTTTGAATAAGTAATTAAATGAAATATTTCCCTCATGAAAGTATTGCATAATTGCAGTAATAGGCACATGAACGCCCGCAGAAATTAATCAATATAATAGAGTCACAAAATATTGGAAAGTCAAATTTATGCATTATGTAACAATGAGATAACAATCTCAATCACAAAACATACTACATGCAAAAATAAAAGACAATGAATAAAAATTTGAATACTTAGGATGAATAACTTTTTCATGCTAGAAACGGTATTTTCTGTAACTTTGATGAGAAATTAGGCACAAAAATAACCTTCGAAGAATATGAAGAATTCGAAATATAATAATAATAATAACAGCTCTTTATTCCAAAATCCAAAATCAATTACTACTACAAAAGAAATAACAAAAGAAACAGAATAGTGTCATGATATATACCTACTGACGACAAATATACAGTGGCGGTTCTACTATACCGCGAAACCCCCCGGGGGGCCCGGATGTTACGGGGGCCCGTAAGGTCAATTATTTCCCAAACTACGCGTCACAGAAGAATTCTAATTACAGCTTCATAGGTATTCTGCATGACTCGTGTGGGTAGTAGATCCTCAAGATCGGAAAACGACTTTGGATTCGCCAGTGATTACTTGGCGATGACAAATATGGTGTTTTTGAGGGGTCTTACACCTTTGGCATTTTTCACCAAAAAAGTTGAGATTTTCGAATTCTATTTTATTATGCCTAGAGAGATTTTGGACAATGCTGATTAACAATTCCCAAACAAAAAGTGGATACGATCATAGGAGTGGGAGCTATGGCGAGTTGAAATTTCGGATTTTTGAAAAAATGCCATTTGACAGGTCAAAATCTAAACTATGATAGATAGCGACTTGAATTTGTTTCTATCGAATAGAGCGCCCTCGAAAACCTACATTTTGATACCAAATATGTCCATAAAGGTCCTCCTTGAGCCGAATTGTGATTGTTTTAGTTTTTGCATTTTTAATTTTTGAGTTTTGTTCAGACGCTCAGAGCACTCAAAGTTTGAGCGAAACTGATCAGATTTATAGGTATTCTGCATGACTCGTGTGGGTAGTAGATCCTCAAGATCGAAAAACGACTTTGGATTCGCATTCGCCAGTGATTACTTGGCGATGTCAAATATAGTGTTTTTGGGGGGTCTTACCCCTTTGGCATTTTTCACCAAAAAAGTTGAGATTTTCGAATTCTATTTTATTATGCCTAGAGAGACTTTGGACAATGCTGATTAACAATTCCCAAACAAAAAGTGGATACGATCATAGGAGTGGGAGCTATGGCGAGTTGAAATTTCGGATTTTTGAAAAAATGCCATTTGACAGGTCAAAATCTAAACTATGATAGATAGCGACTTGAATTTGTTTCTATCGAATAGAGCGCCCTCGAAAACCTACATTTTGATACCAAATATGTCCATAAAGGTCCTCCTTGAGCCGAATTGTGATTGTTTTAGTTTTTGCATTTTTCATTTTCGAGTTTTGTTCAGACGCTCAGAGCACTCAAAGTTTGAGCGAAACTGATCAGGTTTATAGGTATTCTGCATGACTCGTGTGGGTAGTAGATCCTCAAGATCGAAAAACGACTTTGGATTCGCCAGTGATTACTTGGCGATGTCAAATATAGTGTTTTTGGGGGGTCTTACCCCTTTGGCATTTTTCACCAAAAAAGTTGAGATTTTCGAATTCTATTTTATTATGCCTAGAGAGACTTTGGACAATGCTGATTAACAATTCCCAAACAAAAAGTGGATACGATCATAGGAGTGGGAGCTATGGCGAGTTGAAATTTCGGATTTTTGAAAAAATGCCATTTGACAGGTCAAAATCTAAACTATGATAGATAGCGACTTGAATTTGTTTCTATCGGATAGAGCGCCCTCGAAAACCTACATTTTGATACCAAATATGTCCATATAGGTCCTCCTTGAGCCGAATTGTGATTGTTTTAGTTTTTGCATTTTTCATTTTCGAGTTTTGTTCAGACGCTCAGAGCACTCAAAGTTTGAGCGAAACTGATCAGATTTATAGGTATTCTGCATGACTCGTGTGGGTAGTAGATCCTCAAGATCGAAAAACGACTTTGGATTCGCCAGTGATTACTTGGCGATGTCAAATATAGTGTTTTTGGGGGGTCTTACCCCTTTGGCATTTTTCACCAAAAAAGTTGAGATTTTCGAATTCTATTTTATTATGCCTAGAGAGACTTTGGACAATGCTGATTAACAATTTCCAAACAAAAAGTGGATACGATCATAGGAGTGGGAGCTATGGCGAGTTGAAATTTCGGATTTTTGAAAAAATGCCATTTGACAGGTCAAAATCTAAACTATGATAGATAGCGACTTGAATTCGATTCTATCGAATAGAGCGCCCTCGAAAACCTACATTTTGATACCAAATATGTCCATATAGGTCCTCCTTGAGCCGAATTGTGATTGTTTTAGTTTTTGCATTTTTCATTTTCGAGTTTTGTTCAGACGCTCAGAGCACTCAAAGTTTGAGCGAAACTGATCAGATTTATAGGTATTCTGCATGACTCGTGTGGGTAGTAGATCCTCAAGATCGAAAAACGACTTTGGATTCGCCAGTGATTACTTGGCGATGTCAAATATAGTGTTTTTGGGGGGTCTTACCCCTTTGGCATTTTTCACCAAAAAAGTTGAGATTTTCGAATTCTATTTTATTATGCCTAGAGAGACTTTGGACAATGCTGATTAACAATTCCCAAACAAAAAGTGGATACGATCATAGGAGTGGGAGCTATGGCGAGTTGAAATTTCGGATTTTTGAAAAAATGCCATTTGACAGGTCAAAATCTAAACTATGATAGATAGCGACTTGAATTTGTTTCTATCGAATAGAGCGCCCTCGAAAACCTACATTTTGATACCAAATATGTCCATATAGGTCCTCCTTGAGCCGAATTGTGATTGTTTTAGTTTTTGCATTTTTCATTTTCGAGTTTTGTGCAGACGCTCAGAGCACTCAAAGTTTGAGCGAAACTGATCAGATTTATAGGTATTCTGCATGACTCGTGTGGGTAGTAGATCCTCAAGATCGAAAAACGACTTTGGATTCGCCAGTGATTACTTGGCGATGTCAAATATAGTGTTTTTGGGGGGTCTTACCCCTTTGGCATTTTTCACCAAAAAAGTTGAGATTTTCGAATTCTATTTTATTATGCCTAGAGAGACTTTGGACAATGCTGATTAACAATTTCCAAACAAAAAGTGGATACGATCATAGGAGTGGGAGCTATGGCGAGTTGAAATTTCGGATTTTTGAAAAAATGCCATTTGACAGGTCAAAATCTAAACTATGATAGATAGCGACTTGAATTCGATTCTATCGAATAGAGCGCCCTCGAAAACCTACATTTTGATACCAAATATGTCCATATAGGTCCTCCTTGAGCCGAATTGTGATTGTTTTAGTTTTTGCATTTTTCATTTTCGAGTTTTGTTCAGACGCTCAGAGCACTCAAAGTTTGAGCGATACTGATCAGCTTCATAGGTATTCTGCATGACTCGTGTGGGTAGTAGATCCTCAAGATCGAAAAACGACTTTGGATTCGCCAGTGATTACTTGGCGATGACAAATATGGTGTTTTTGAGGGGTCTTACACCTTTGGCATTTTTCACCAAAAAAGTTGAGATTTTCGAATTCTATTTCATTATGCCTAGAGAGACTTTGGACAATGCTGATTAACAATTCCCAAACAAAAAGTGGATACGATCATAGGAGTGGGAGCTATGGCGAGTAGAAATTTCGGATTTTTGAAAAAATGCCATTTGACAGGTCAAAATCTAAACTATGATAGATAGCGACTTGAATTTGTTTCTATTGAATAGAGCGCCCTCGAAAACCTACATTTTGATACCAAATATGTCCATATAGGTCCTCCTTGAGCCGAATTGTGATTCTTTTAGTTTTTGCATTTTTCATTTTCGAGTTTTGTTCAGACGCTCAGAGCACTCAAAGTTTGAGCGAAACTGATCAGACTTATAGGTATTCTGCATGACTCGTGTGGGTAGTAGATCCTCAAGATCGAAAAACGACTTTGGATTCGCCAGTGATTACTTGGCGATGTCAAATATAGTGTTTTTGGGGGGTCTTACCCCTTTGGCATTTTTCACCAAAAAAGTTGAGATTTTCGAATTCTATTTTATTATGCCTAGAGAGACTTTGGACAATGCTGATTAACAATTTCCAAACAAAAAGTGGATACGATCATAGGAGTGGGAGCTATGGCGAGTTGAAATTTCGGATTTTTGAAAAAATGCCATTTGACAGGTCAAAATCTAAACTATGATAGATAGCGACTTGAATTCGATTCTATCGAATAGAGCGCCCTCGAAAACCTACATTTTGATACCAAATATGTCCATATAGGTCCTCCTTGAGCCGAATTGTGATTGTTTTAGTTTTTGCATTTTTCATTTTCGAGTTTTGTTCAGACGCTCAGAGCACTCAAAGTTTGAGCGATACTGATCAGCTTCATAGGTATTCTGCATGACTCGTGTGGGTAGTAGATCCTCAAGATCGAAAAACGACTTTGGATTCGCCAGTGATTACTTGGCGATGTCAAATATAGTGTTTTTGGGGCATTTTTCACCAAAAAAGTTGAGATTTTCGAATTCTATTTTATTATGCCTAGAGAGACTTTGGACAATGCTGATTAACAATTCCCAAACAAAAAGTGGATACGATCATAGGAGTGGGAGCTATGGCGAGTTGAAATTTCGGATTTTTGAAAAAATGCCATTTGACAGGTCAAAATCTAAACTATGATAGATAGCGACTTGAATTTGTTTCTATGGAATAGAGCGCCCTCGAAAACCTACATTTTGATACCGAATATGTCCATAAAGGTCCTCCTTGAGCCGAATTGTGATTGTTTTAGTTTTTGCATTTTTCATTTTCGAGTTTTGTTCAGACGCTCAGAGCACTCAAAGTTTGAGCGAAACTGATCAGGTTTATAGGTATTCTGCATGACTCGTGTGGGTAGTAGATCCTCAAGATCGAAAAACGACTTTGGATTCGCCAGTGATTACTTGGCGATGTCAAATATAGTGTTTTTGGGGGGTCTTACCCCTTTGGCATTTTTCACCAAAAAAGTTGAGATTTTCGAATTCAATTTTATTATGCCTAGAGAGACTTTGGACAATGCTGATTAACAATTCCCAAACAAAAAGTGGATACGATCATAGGAGTGGGAGCTATGGCGAGTTGAAATTTCGGATTTTTGAAAAAATGCCATTTGACAGGTCAAAATCTAAACTATGATAGATAGCGACTTGAATTTGTTTCTATCGAATAGAGCGCCCTCGAAAACCTACATTTTGATACCAAATATGTCCATATAGGTCCTCCTTGAGCCGAATTGTGATTGTTTTAGTTTTTGCATTTTTCATTTTCGAGTTTTGTTCAGACGCTCAGAGCACTCAAAGTTTGAGCGAAACTGATCAGATTTATAGGTATTCTGCATGACTCGTGTGGGTAGTAGATCCTCAAGATCGAAAAACGACTTTGGATTCGCCAGTGATTACTTGGCGATGTCAAATATAGTGTTTTTGGGGGGTCTTACCCCTTTGGCATTTTTCACCAAAAAAGTTGAGATTTTCGAATTCTATTTTATTATGCCTAGAGAGACTTTGGACAATGCTGATTAACAATTTCCAAACAAAAAGTGGATACGATCATAGGAGTGGGAGCTATGGCGAGTTGAAATTTCGGATTTTTGAAAAAATGCCATTTGACAGGTCAAAATCTAAACTATGATAGATAGCGACTTGAATTCGATTCTATCGAATAGAGCGCCCTCGAAAACCTACATTTTGATACCAAATATGTCCATATAGGTCCTCCTTGAGCCGAATTGTGATTGTTTTAGTTTTTGCATTTTTCATTTTCGAGTTTTGTTCAGACGCTCAGAGCACTCAAAGTTTGAGCGATACTGATCAGCTTCATAGGTATTCTGCATGACTCGTGTGGGTAGTAGATCCTCAAGATCGAAAAACGACTTTGGATTCGCCAGTGATTACTTGGCGATGACAAATATGGTGTTTTTGAGGGGTCTTACACCTTTGGCATTTTTCACCAAAAAAGTTGAGATTTTCGAATTCTATTTTATTATGCCTAGAGAGACTTTGGACAATGCTGATTAACAATTCCCAAACAAAAAGTGGATACGATCATAGGAGTGGGAGCTATGGCGAGTAGAAATTTCGGATTTTTGAAAAAATGCCATTTGACAGGTCAAAATCTAAACTATGATAGATAGCGACTTGAATTTGTTTCTATTGAATAGAGCGCCCTCGAAAACCTACATTTTGATACCAAATATGTCCATATAGGTCCTCCTTGAGCCGAATTGTGATTGTTTTAGTTTTTGCATTTTTCATTTTCGAGTTTTGTTCAGACGCTCAGAGCACTCAAAGTTTGAGCGAAACTGATCAGATTTATAGGTATTCTGCATGACTCGTGTGGGTAGTAGATCCTCAAGATCGAAAAACGACTTTGGATTCGCCAGTGATTACTTGGCGATGTCAAATATAGTGTTTTTGGGGGGTCTTACCCCTTTGGCATTTTTCACCAAAAAAGTTGAGATTTTCGAATTCTATTTTATTATGCCTTGAGAGACTTTGGACAATGCTGATTAACAATTTCCAAACAAAAAGTGGATACGGTCATAGGAGTGGGAGCTATGGCGAGTTGAAATTTCGGATTTTTGAAAAAATGCCATTTGACAGGTCAAAATCTAAACTATGATAGATGGAGACTTGAATTCGATTCTATCGAATAGAGCGCCCTCGAAAACCTACATTTTGATACCAAATATGTCCATATAGGTCCTCCTTGAGCCGAATTGTGATTGTTTTAGTTTTTGCATTTTTCATTTTCGAGTTTTGTTCAGACGCTCAGAGCACTCAAAGTTTGAGCGATACTGATCAGCTTCATAGGTATTCTGCATGACTCGTGTGGGTAGTAGATCCTCAAGATCGAAAAACGACTTTGGATTCGCCAGTGATTACTTGGCGATGTCAAATATAGTGTTTTTGGGGGGTCTTACCCCTTTGGCATTTTTCACCAAAAAAGTTGAGATTTTCGAATTCTATTTTATTATGCCTTGAGAGACTTTGGACAATGCTGATTAACAATTTCCAAACAAAAAGTGGATACGATCATAGGAGTGGGAGCTATGGCGAGTTGAAATTTCGGATTTTTGAAAATATGCCATTTGACAGGTCAAAATCTGAACTATGATAGATAGCGACTTGAATTCGATTCTATCGAATAGAGTGCCCTCGAAAACCTACATTTTGATACCAAATATGTCCATATAGGTCCTCCTTGAGCCGAATTGTGATTGTTTTAGTTTTTGCATTTTTCATTTTCGAGTTTTGTTCAGACGCTCAGAGCACTCAAAGTTTGAGCGATACTGATCAGCTTCATAGGTATTCTGCTTCTGCATGACTCGTGTGGGTAGTAGATCCTCAAGATCGAAAAACGACTTTGGATTCGCCAGTGATTACTTGGCGATGTCAAATATAGTGTTTTTGGGGGTCTTACCCCTTTGGCATTTTTCACCAAAAAAGTTGAGATTTTCGAATTCGATTTTATTATGCCTAGAGAGACTTTGAACAATGCTGATTAACAATTCCCAAACAAAAAGTGGATACGATCATAGGAGTGGGAGCTATGGCGAGTTGAAATTTCGGATTTTTGAAAAAATGCCATTTGACAGGTCAAAATCTAAATTATGATAGATAGCGACTTGAATTTGTTTCTATCGAATAGAGCGCCCTCGAAAACCTACATTTTGATACCAAATATGTCCATATAGGTCCTCCTTGAGCCGAATTGTGATGATGTTTTAGTTTTTGTATTTTTCATTTTCGAGTTTTGTTCAGTCGCTCAGAGCACTCAAAGTTTGAGCAATACTGATCAGCTTCATAGGTATTCTGCATTTTTGACCATAAAAGTTGGGATTTTCGAAATCGATTTTATTGTACCAAGAGATACTTCGGACCATGCTGATTAACGATATACAAACAAAAAGTTGATGCGACCACAACAACGGGAGCTGTGACAATTTGAAATTTCATATTTTTGAAAAAAAGCCATTTCGCAGATGAAAATCTAAACTATGATAGATAGGGCCTCTGATTATTTTTATTCAAATCAGCGCCAGCGTCCTCGAAAACCCATAGTTTGATACCGAACTTAACCATATAGTCCTTCTTTGACTCGATTTTTTCATGTTTGAGTTTTTCCATAATTCATTATCGAGTTTTATTCAGAAGCTCAGAGCTCTCAAACTGTAGGTGATATTGATCAGCGAAATGGGGTTTCTCAATGATTCGAATGTATTGAAGAACCATGTTGAAAAATACGTTTATATTTTCCAAGGATTTTGTATTGATGACAACATTCTTTGTAAAAGACGAAAATCATACCTACTAGTTGTTTCCTCATTCTTCATTCTTTTTATTTTCTTGAACTTCGTAATAAGCCTTTAACCAAAAACAAAACGTGCCAATAAATCTCTTGCAACACCTGCCTCTGAAATTCATTATTTTCTGGAATCACTCTGTGTATAGGTATATGATTACATCCTGAAATTACACCTGTCCCTAGCTCAGAAGCTCTGAACAATTCAGAAATATCATAACTGAAAAAGGAAAACAAAAAAAAACGGCTCTTTGACCTCACATTCGATATAATCTCGACCAATGTTGTTAATTTAGAGAGTTTTATTGTGGGACCTGTATTCGTTAAAAATTCGAAGCCATTAATTGAAGGAGAGTCCTATTCACCCTAACGAAGAGCTACAATCCTACTTTATAAAAGGAGGTTGAAAAATCTCCCAATATCTTCCATTCAACCCCCGCGAAATATTGACGATATTCTTTCCATTTTAAATAAAAATCAAGCCCAGACTAAATGAGCAATGCTTTATGGAGAAGACCTTTTCATATTTTTCCGCGCTCTTTCAGAAAAGGATTACTTGAGTATTAAAGTCCACCTTGCCATACAATAAATGTATTTATGTGCATAAACGAGTGGTGGGGATAGAGTTTTTTCCCAATTTAATTACCCTGTCTTCCCTTTCCAGCAGTTCTACGAGTCTTTGTTAACCACGTGATTTATTTCGAAATAAAAATGAATGTTGGAATTAGGAATTCCATCTAGAACATTATGTCCAAATTGGTATTTTCTCGAAGAGAAATTCAGTCTGTGTTACTGCTGCAGTCCAACCGCCAATTAACCAGAAATTGAGTTCTTTCAATTGGCCATGGCCACATAAACTTTTCATATCAGAAATGGGATTTTTCTGCGTGGGATTTTTTGGTCTTTGATGGGAATTTTATCAACCCTTTTTGAGCGCTCGATTCATTCATTCATTATAGCACTGAAATGGTTGAATTCATTGAATTCGAAGTTTTCCTATTTCAATATACACTGCGCAAAAAAGTTAACGCACATTATGGAAATCTCAAATTTATTCTACAACTGAAGGTGTTCTCAATGATAATTATTTTTATCAGAATTATGCATGCATATGTTATCCACTTTCAACGTTTTTCTTCAATACAGATGTTTTCTCCCAGCATCAGGAATAAAAAAAGATGATATTATCAGATTTTGAATGTATTGGCTCCATTCTAAAATCAGTTGTTCTCGATCAATTCTAGTGATCAATAGTTTTTCTTTCGTTTGATTTTCTACACTCGATCGCTATGCAACGCGAAACACGCAATTTAACCCAAGAGGAATGTGCCCAACCGGTAGTTTTGCGAGAAGAAGGGTGGACATACACAAGAATTGCAGAAAGGTTTGGAGTTTCCCATACAAGTGTGTCCAAAATGTTGCAGCGATTCAGGGAGACAGGTATGAATGTCCGAAGACCAGGACAGGGTAGACCACGGGTAACAACTGCCATTCAAGAACGTTACTTGAGAGTTTCTTCGTTGAGACAACGGTTTGCAACCGCTCGCCTCCTTCAAAGCCAGCTTGAGCAAACTCATGAGGGGCAAATTAGCACCCAGACAATAAGAAATTGCCTCAGAGAATATGATTTAAGGCCTCGTGTCGCGGCAAAAGGCCCAGCTCTTACCCCAGTCTATCAAAGGACGCGTTTGGATTTTGCGAGAGAGCATATCCATTGGGAAGAGGCCGATTGGGAAAGGTTCTCTTCACAGATGAGTCTAGATTCTGCCTCTTCCATTGTGATCGACGTTCCCTTGTATACAGACGTACACATGAAAGATATGCTCAGTGCAATTTCCTGAATACTACTGGTTTCGGGGGAGGATCGATTATGGTATGGGGTGGAATATCTTTGACTGCTCGCACAGACCTAGTGGTCGTTGATAATGGAGCTATGAATGCTGATAAGTATATAAGGAACATTCTTGAAGAGCATGTAGTGCCAATTGCCCCATACATTGGTGAAAATTTTATTTTTATGGTCGATAATGCCAGACCCCATCGTTCGCGCATCGTTCAGGAGTACCTTGAAGAGGTTGAAGTCTCTCGAATGGAATGGCCAGCAAGAAGTACAGATCTCAATCCGATTGAGCAGGTTTTTGGGACAACCTCAATAGAAGGCTGAGAGCTACTCTTAATGACTCAGGAATCCAACTCGGAGAAATCTGGGAAGGATTAGATCAGAACATTTTAAGATCACTCATTTTGAGTATGAACCGTCGTTGCCAAGCTGTCATTAACGCAAGGGGTAGAAATACCAAGTATTAAATCACTTATCAGCATTTCAGTATTTTGAAAATTGTTTATTTCTCTTCTTTCACATGAGATTCGGTGAAATCCTGAATTTTTCTTCCATTTAATGTGTCTTGTTTCGTTGAAAACCTTTCCGAGAGAACATAAAAAATTAGTTATAAAGTCAATGTAGAGTTAACTTTCATTAAAATTCGATTTCGAAAATGTCAATTTTTTCGGTGGAACATGCATAAGGGGTAAGAACCCTCAAACACATCATATTCGTGCTCGCCGAAGAAATCCCTGGCGAATCTAAAGGCACACTGAGGGAAACGTTTATTTGGGAATAATATATTGATATGTTAAACCCGTATTAGTTCAATAAGAATATGCCATATTTCCGGTTAAAATGATTACTTACATATAAATATCTAAATTAAATTATTCAGCTTTGAGATGAATATTTGGAAAGCTAATTTTTTTTTCCTGTGCTTTATTTCAACCCAACAAATCATGTTCACCTGTAACCTTATGAGTTGCAGTGTAACTTCGTATATTTACGACAAACCTTTCCATGTTTCATAGTAATATTGATTTGTTCCCCATAAGCATTCCATTATGGGTGAGACATATGTTTATGATAATTAAATGCTATATTCCACATCAATTGATATAGAATATAGAGGTCCCCAAATATTATACCTGTTTATATTTAACATACCTTTGTTTTTCCCAACCTTAATAAATTTTAAATTATTTCAGTTAGGTTGCTCCTGCATCGACTTGACCAATTACCGTTGAGAAACATTAATATAGTAGGCAGTACGCAAGCGCCTTGATCCAATCTGTTGCCGTTTGCCGACCACGCGTTAGTGTATGCGATTGCGTGGTGTGCGTGTGCATTTGTAATATTGGTCGATTGTACAGTACGTAAGTCGTCGAATAGGCGAGATAAGTCTGTAGTTTTATCTACATCACAGATCAGCTAATTACTACGTTATTATTGAGTGATTAATCTGATCTCTATTCTTCGTTTCCAGTGCAGTGCCCTAACTAGTTTATGAAATGAAAAAGATTTGTTCTACACTATTCTCAGTTTTAGGGGATAATCTCGGAGTTAATTCGATATTGGGTATGTCAGAAAGTTTATTTCGTTATGTTTTTATATGTATGTTCAATATATACAGTGTGTATGTGTGTTCGCAACTGTACATATTATATACATCTTTAACTGTTCAAAAGAAACTGTTCTTTATTTGTTACATAACCACTGTTTTACAATAAACATGCATAATGACTATGACAGTTTTTATTTACAGCTTCCTAGTGAAATATGTTTTGAAATCGTAGCGATTGATAATATTGATATTTCGCCTTTTTGCATTTGAAAAAGAAATACCCACAATTATCTAACAATATATCTGGTAGAATATAAACTGATAACTCATTTGATATCGAGAAATATATATTACCAGGAAAGATATATTTACTGAACAGCGTGTATGTGGCTTAATGCAAACTTATAACTTATTTTACTTATTTGATGCAACAAAATGTATTTTACAAGGGAAGATATATTTCTTGAATGGCAAGTAATATGGTTTAATAGATACAAATAAATATCTTATCTGACGCAAAGGAATTATTTAATATGGTAAAAGGTGTATTTGGTATACAAACAAATCATTTGTTCAACAAAAATAAATATAAGCTCTTACGAAATATTATATTGTTTTTCAGAAACATATGATTGGGAAATATATAACAAATCATTTATTCAAAATTATTTTAACTTTCGAAATATTGCAGTAGAACTTACGTAAGTTGGGCCCTATTCAAAGCTGATATTTATTTGCAGCTAACATAATTTATTAACTACAAACAAAAATTTTTCTCAGTGCATATCTACTTCCCATTCGAACCATTCACAAAACCCATTAGGCCGATCAGTATCACTTCGATTGCTGTGAACCTCTGAACAAAACTCGAAAATGAAAAATGCAAAAATAAAAAACAATAAATCGAGTTAAAGAAGGACTATATGGACAAGTTTAGTATCAAAATATCGCTTTTTGCGAACGCTGAACTCAATAAGAAATATTCTGAGGCTATTTTTACCATAGTTTAGATTTTCATATATCAAATGTCATTTTTTCGAATTTCAAAATGTCATCTCCCGCTCCTGCGGTCGTACCCACTTTTTGTTTGTATATTATCAATCAGCATTGTCCAAAGTATCTCTAGGCTCAACTTGAAAAGTTCATACAAAGACGTCCGCCAAATCTTCGCAAGTCAATTCGTTTTTCGTAATTGTATCGTGCAGCAGTAAACCGACCTCCAAATGAGATAAATCAGATCATATTCGCGAAAAATTGAGGAGCAATTCATACGTTGTTGAGTGGGGATAGCACGTTGTTAAATTCTCTCGAGCAAGTCAGCAAATAAAATCTCTGGAAGTTGCTGGCGTTCTTTTATTATTCGAGGCCTCAAGAGGGCCATTTCACAATCTCTTCCTTGGAGCACACACAAAATCCGACTTAACAGGCCTTCAGATAATCTTTGCTCATTCCGCTTCCGTAACTTTTATATTTAATCATTATTATTTATCGCACTTCCACGAGAATGTGTTGGTCTATTCCAGGACCTGTTTTTTATAGAATGTTCCTCAGTTTCTTCATCTTTTCAAAGGGAATTTCGAATCAGTACCAATTTCACGCACAATCTCAATTCATTGCCTTTTTCAATAACATGTATGATCCTTGTTTATTATATAATAAGTCGCAAACTTGAGAACTCATGAAAGTAATATCACCAAGATGTATTCCAAATAGTAGTGGTATTGTATTGATATCTAGTTAGCCTAGACCAGTTCCATGCATAAATAAAATATTGCGATACCATATCAACGAACAATAATTCATTAGAAGTGTCAGTGTAGAGTTCGACGTCAAAAAAGTAAACCAGAGTTACGCAATAAAAAAAAAAGATGTCCACCGAAATTGTAAAAATTGAAAAATTGGAGTATCGAGCCATCATCAAGTACCTGTATTTAAAAGGGTTCAGAGGTAAGCAGATATACGAAGATATGCTTAATACCCTTGGTGATCAATGTTCTTCGTATGCGACCGTGAAAAATTGGACTACAAGCTTCAAAAGAGGTAAATTTTCCATTGAAGATGATCACCGATCGGGAAGGCCAGTTTCTGTGTCAGTCCCCGAAAATATCGATGCAGTTCATGACATGATTTTATCAGACCATCGAATTGGGCTAAAACGGATATCTGAAGCACTGATGATTTCATACGAACGCGTTCATTATATAGTTCACGTCAATTTAGACATGAGAAAAATTTCTACAAAATGGATCCACAAATGTTTGAATGTTGACCAAAAGCGTGCAAGGGTAGAAGCATCGCGTTCGATCTGTGCTCGATTTGAAAACGATGTTTGTTTGGTTCTATAGTAGGCTAAAAAATTTTCAATATATCCTCGTAGCTGGGCATCTCAGAAATACATCTTTCCTTTCAAAAATGGTTCTTTGAGCCGACCACATCCTCTAAAATCGCCAAAATTTACAATTGAGGGCATAATTTGGTGGCAAAATCCCTTCGATTTCCTGCACAGAATGTTCGTTAAAAAATGAACGTGAAGTGATAATGAAAATGAATGGTAGCCACCTAAATTCTATTGGTGTTCATTGAACAATCACGCTCGGCTAGGCGTGTAGATTTGACGGTCAATTCCGGGCAGTACAGGGGAACTAACTCCGTCCCATGAGAGATGCTGCGGCTAGACCCGGACACGAATGTATTATTCATCCCACATTCAATTATGTCTCAAATCTAGAACGGTGGTGCTGTTACGACCACCGCAAATCTGTAACTTATCAATTCTTACCCTACCGTAAATAATACACTCGTTATTTCTTTTAAGCCTCCGATTTCTGTTCACGCCACATGTGATCCTATTATTTTAGATGGATGTCATACGAAATATATGCCCGATATTCTGCCGACGCTCCCATATTTCTATGCTGAATATCTCCATTAATGACCCATGTGATCCGAACTATGTCATTTTGATTTGGTATTGGAACAATTGACGATCTTATTGGCAATTGCTATCAAATTTTTCAGAGCTGTCAAATGAACTGCTCCACATGAGTTAGGGATATTGACTTAAATTTCAAAAAAATATAGTTGAAATAAGATTTTTGTGATGAAAATTTATATTAATATGAAGTTGCAAATTAATTTTAGCATGAAGGTCTGCAGCGAATACAGGATGGTTAAGAAAAATCTAGTAAAATAACGAAATTTCATTCCCAGAGAATTCAAGCATTTTAAGACTATCAATACATATGGCCTCCACGGGCATCAATAACAGCTTGACATCTTCTTTGCATACTACACACGAGGTTGTTGAACATTTCTTGAGGAATTTGGTTCCATAAACGGGGCAGAAGCTCCCTCAGATCATTTGAGGATTCTGGGGTAGGTCTAGCGTGATCGTCTAGATCTAGAAATTGAAAAGTTTCACCAATAGCAGCGAGAAAATTTGGCACAACATTGTCAATGACATGCTTCCTATAGTGTAAGGCGGTCATATTCCCAGGACAAATATGTAAATCTGTGCGCCCGTTGAAACATATCTTGGCCCATACCATAACACTTCCCCCTCGGAATGGATGGACTTCTTGGGCATAGCGACGATTACGGGGTATGCGTGGGATTGTCCATACCTACCCTTATTCTTCGAGAATCTGAAAATCGTCCATATCTGGATTCGTCAGTGAAAAGGACACTACGCCATTGATCGTTCCAATTGATATGTTGCCTTGCCCATTCCAGTCTTTGACGCTTATGGTCACGTGTTAATGGAACTCCTCTTAATGGACGTCTAGAACCTAGATTCACCACTCTCAAACGTCGTCTGATGGTTTCGATGGAAACTTGGACCCCATCTGCATTTTGAAGAGTATTCCGTAGCATTCTACACGTAGATGTAGGGTTTCTTCTCGCCGAAACGGTGATGAAACGATCCTGAGCAGGTGTTGTTTTTCGTCGTCCACCAAGCCTTGGTCTTTCCAACACGGAACCTGTCTCCCTGACCCTATTACAAAGTCGAGATATCACACTTTGGCTGACTTGGAGCCTTTCCGCTACAACAACCTGAGTAAGGCCACCCTGTAGCATTCCGATAGCCCTATTAGCCTTAGCGTTTGTTAATTTACGTCTTGGCATTTCCAGAAAACCCGTTTCAAATCGAGGACGTTGATAAACTGACTTCATTTCAAAATAAGAACATTCATGAAGCATATGCAAAGAACCAAACTTCAGAAAATAGGCGACCAGTTTGACGAAATGTCTCATACTGATTTTTATTGGATCGATTCAAGTTGTTATTGAGTTTTAAATGATTTTCTCGAAGATTACATACTTTTGAATACGATTGAATACTGGTTTCTGGAGAAGGCGAATCTACGTGTATAGGATGTGCAGTTTTTGTGTCGTGAATCGCTCGGAATCGGATAGTTGAATCTACAACCTCTCTTGCCCTCGTTTTAGTAGAACAAGCTCTCGAAAAGAGTTGAATTTTCAATCCTTCATTCTGACTTGCACTTGAAATTTGTAAGAACACAGCCGAAACATTGTACGGATACAATCAGCCGATAGAAACAGGATGGTCATTAAATAGACCTAACCGAACAAGCGACATTATTTATGGGGGTGAGCGTGTAGCCTTAACGATGTTGCTGCTGAAGGCCCATCAAAACGGTGAGCAGAAACATAAATCGGGCCTAATACCGGCACGTGATGCCCCGACAAAGTGGTTATTATGGGTGAGGACGCGTGCTGGTTGCTTGTTATAGTTTTCAATTGGGCATTGTGGCGCTAAGGCCGTCGTAACGCAGCTGTTACGGATCTTATACCTCTTAGTAACCTCACAACCCCCAACAAAGACATAATGTTGATCCTGACTATTTGTTTCGTCACTTCTATCGGGATGTGTAACAATCTGATAACCACTCATTTTTATTCCACTCACGCCGATAGTTCCATCGATGGAAATTGGGGAGAAAGGAGGGGTTTTGAGTATACAACACTTCGGAGCAGCATAAATAAACTTAATAAATAAAAAATATAACTCGAAGCTGAACACTGGCTGTCTCAGACCAGGAATAATCGTTTCACTCACAGTGATACTACAATAATAAACTGCTCCACATGAGTTAGGGATATTGACTTAAATTGCAAAAAAATATAGTTAAAATAAGATTTTTGTGATGGAAATTCATATTAATATGATTTCAAGTTGCAAATTTATTTTAGCCTCTAGGTCTGCAGCGTATACAGGGTGGTTAAGAAAAATCGAGTAAAATAACGAAATTTTATTCCCAGAGAATTCAAGCATTTTAAGACTATCAGTACAATGTATGGCCTCCACGGGCATCAATGACAGCTTGACATCTTCTTTGCATACTACACACGAGGTTTTTGAACATTTCTTGAGGAATTTGGTTCCATAAACGGGGCAGAAGCTCTCTCAGATCATTTAAGGATTCTGGGTTAGGTTGATGATTATCTAATCTTTTTTGTAGCATATCTCATGCATGTTCTATGCAATTCAAATCTGGTGAGTGCGGAGGTATGGGTTAATGTGGAATAGCAAGCTCCTCGCGCGCATTCTCAACTATGGCTGCAGGCTGCAGGGTGCGGTCTATCGTTATCGTCTAGAAATTGAAAAGTTTCACCAATAGCAGCGTGAAAATTTGGCACGACATTATCAATGACATGCTCCCTATAGTGTGAGGCGGTCATATTCCCAGGACAAATGTGTAGATCTGCGCGCCCGTTGAAACATAAATGTATGAAATTTTCAGTTTACATGCGAAATAATATTTTCCAGAATGTGTATTAATCAGTTTTTTGTTTATTGCCCCCTCAATTTCTAAATGAATTATAAAGTAGGAACTTTATTGGTCATATTTTCAACCAAGTTTTTTCCTATTATACGCAAAAAAGGGAAAAGCGAATAATACACTTTCTGCAAAATATTATTCCGCATGTATACTGAAAATTTCATACAGTTATCCCGAAAATTGACGGAGATATCATGGAAATAAAATCGTTTGTCCAGATTTTCATGAAATAACAGTTCACCAGGTTTTTTTCCTAATATACGAAGAAAAACAGAAAAGCGAGTAATACACATTCTAGAGAAATTACTAAGCTTCAATTCAAAAAAAAAATTGTTTTTCTACGCCGCATACGAACTGAGATATCATGGAAATAAAAAACCCAAGGGAGCTCGCGAGCTTGGACGTGTACCACCTCCCCTTAAGACCCAAATCTTTATGCAAAATACGGTGTAATGAAGTTTGTAGAATGCCTTATTCCAAAGAACGACGAGGAATGGACAAATTGGGTTTTTCACTGTGGGCTACAGCAGCAATATTCACGGCTGTTCTTGGGCGACATGCATGGGTTTAATTCTCACAACACTTACTTGTCCCATCAGAATCCTCTTGTTTCTCTTTTTAGTTTATACTGGGAGATATAATCAATGGTTTTCCGACAGACGAAAATTCTTTAGATTTTCCGTCCACCAAATCCCATCTAATCGAGATTTCTCTCGCACAGGTGATGTCTTATCTGAAAAACCTGTGCGTAGAAGAAAATCAGAAAACGTACGTCTTCAAAGTATTACGAGGGTAAATCATTGAACGGCTCGCCGCACATGTTTTCAATCCTGTAAATACCATTACGCAAGCCAGGACGTATTCAAGCGACTTAATACAGTGGCGCTTCAATTATTGCCCTTTCTGTAATACGTCTGAACGAGGTTCAGATTATCCCGGATCCAAACTAGTGAGAGAGGCCATTTCTAAATGTGTGTAACATCCAAACCCTCGTACATGTCACAATATACCCCACTTGATCATCTGTTCGTTATTACTCAAGATCGCTTTAGATCTGGAACTTGTGAAAGGTGCGGCATTTTTCGAATCGCAACGCAACCCCCTCGTATCGCGGAGAAAATTAGTCCAGATCTACACAAAACCCAAGTTTCCACTTCGAGGCAATCTTTTCCAATCGCTATAAGACATAAAAGTATAGTCACAACCAGTACTGAAGTCGATTTCCGTAGATACCTTTGAAAAATGTTTTAAGATTGGACTCTTCGCTAGAGTTAAGTAGCTGTTGCTTCATGTCAACCACAAAAGCTCTACACTTTCAGAAATCAACAAAGTTGTTAAATGAAGCACCATTTGTGTGAACGCGGTAAAAGATTTTGAAAATAACTTCTGAGGCGCCACCTATCATCAGAATAAGGGAGCATATACGATCCAAAGAATTGGATATGCAGGACGCTAGATTCAAGCATTGTTTTCTATAAGCAATACATAATATGAGTTACAGGTTGCTGTTGCTTGTTTCACACTGTAGATCGAAGATTAAAGACTATTCTCTAATCTTTGCTGTAGATATAGTTCTCAGAATTGCAGGAAGAATTTCTTTGTAATCCATGGAATTTTTAAACAACAAAAGATACGTGTTTTTGCTCCAAAACTCATAGAAGAAATATGAAGTTGAGTCCGATAGTGAGAGTCTTCATCAATATATTAAATCAAATATTTATTTATACACTTTGGTCAGTTTCATTTGAGGAAAAAAATATGCGCTTGGGAGAACCGATTATACGCATATAACCACTAACACTGCACACCCGAATATTCTACAGGGTGTTCCATCTAAACGCTACCCGTTAAAACAAGTCACACCACTATTTTCCCAAAATCCTTCAAACCCTAAAATTTCTGTTCAGAGAAGAGATGTGTTTTGACGAGGATTTCTCATCCCCACATTCAAAATATCCCACTCAAGATTATGAAAAGGGGACTCGCCTTGAGTGACAAATTACCGAGTTTCAAAACGCAGTAATGTCGTGTATGTGAAATACACTTATATACAGTGCGTCTGGGCATGACTTAGCGATAATTTAAGGGCATCAAATTTACCAGTGGCGTAGTGACCAGTGTTCGGCGTGTTCGAAGAACACAGGCCCGGGCCCCTGTAAGGGGCCCGGACGCTTGGGACGACTAGCGTTAATAGGGAGGGTAGGAGCCCGGAAAATATCTTGAACACAGGCCCGTGGTGGCGTTACTACGCCACTGAAATTTACCTATTTTTATCGACAAAATACCCACATTGAGGGTTTACCCCCTATTTATAGAATAGCTGCCATTTTAAATTATTTTTTTAATTTTAGTTGATCCTTTCAAATGATATCGATTCCTTTGGACATAAATGTCTTACAGATAAGAGAAAAAAGTTGTTTGAAAGATAATACATACTACACCATTCTATTCTATTGAAGTAGAATAATATAAAAACATTTAACTCAAAAATGTCATAAAAAAATCTTGGAAAGAGGTTTAGTCAAAAAATTTAATCAATTTTTTAGTAAATCCTCAATAGTACGAAAACTAGCACATTGTACTATAATTTTTTACTAACACGCAAGAATATTAGCTACAAAACGATACCGATATCATTTCTGTAAGTTACATAATTTGAGAGTTATTGCGGTTTGAACATTGAAAATTGATAAAATAGAACTCAGTACTGTACTTTTAATCATTTTTAATGATTAAACTAACAAATTTATCATAGAAATTTCTCAGAATGGCCGCCTCTGCTTTGTAGACAGGCAGTGACCCTTATGACTACTCGTCTTCTAGCAACAAAAAAAAACAGTTTGGGGCTCGCGTAACAGCCATATTCGAACAACAATAATTCTCAAATTATGTTACCTACTTACAGAAATGATGTAGGTGTCGTTTTGTAGCTGATATCCTTGCGTGTTCATTATATTATACTTCAATGTGCTAGTTTTTGTACTATTGAGGATTTACTAAAAAATTCAATAAATTTTTTGACTGAAATTTTTTCTAAGAATTTTTTTTGACTTTTTGAATTAAATGTTTTCATATTGTTCTACTTCAATAAGAGGTGCCAGTATTATCTTTGGAAAAACATTTCATTCGCATCTGTAGGACCTTTATATCCAAAGAAATCGATATCATTTGAAAGGGTCAATTAAAATAAAAAGATTAATTTAAAATGACGGCTATTCCAGAAAAAGGGGGTTAAACTCCCCAATTTGGGTGTTTTTGTCGATAAAATTAGGTATATTTGATGCCCTCAAATTACCTCCAAGTCATGTCCAGACACACTGTATACTTAAATACAATTATAATACCTTATGCTCAAAAAGACCTCATCTATCAAACGTGCACAAGATTAGTGCATTTTTAGAATTCAATCGAACGAAATATGTGTATTTTCTCGAAACACACTCGAAAACTAGCCCTTGGACGCTAGGGGGTGAATTTGGCATAGAATGCTCATCGAAACGAATTAGTTGTGTGAACTTTGGGAATTTTTTTTATAAGAAAAAGCTCTGTTTTAATCGAAATACAAGGTGCGGCACGGAGGGCGGACGTTTTTCAGATGGGCATAACTTTCCCCCACTGAGGACGAGAGAAGTGGGGAAGGTGCCGTTAGACTCGTGTGTTCCTAGCATTTATTTACCAGTTGTCGTCATGGAGCCTTGGACGGTGGAGCATCGTGTTTTCGCCTATGATAGTTTCGTCCGAAATAATGAGTCAGTCACGGTCGTGCAGCGTGAGTTTCGTCGCCATTTCCACATTCATCGGAATAGAGCTATTCCCTCTCGAAACACCATCCTTCGTTGGGTTGAATCACTTCGCAGACGTGGTGAACTGATCAACAGAAGACTAAGAGGACCTGTGCGAACAGTTCGAACGCCTGAAAATGTTGAACGCGTTCATTGGCCTCCCCGGTCCCCAGATTTATCCATATGCGATTTTTTCTTATGGGGACACCTCAAGGCTAGAGTATACGAGACCAAGCCCCGAACTCTGGACGAATTGAAAAGGGCTATTCGCGTGGAAGTTGCCCAAGTTGAGAGAGCGATGTTGGAGAGAGTCTACGCGAACTTCCAAGAGCGCCTCCAGCACTGCATCACCGATTTCGGCCACCACATGCCTGATGTGATTTTCCACACTTGACTGTCTCAAATGTTATTTCCTTGAGAATCTGATTCCGTCAATAAATGTGTTTTTGAGTAAAAATTAACGCTTTTATTATTTTTTTAACACCATCCATCCTCCGTGCCGCACCCTGTATAACGTCAAATGGAAAAAATGGATACTCTTTCAGCCAATGGTTTATTTGTCTGAGAATAACTTGAGAAGTGCGTGAGATGTTTCTAGTATATCGATCCCTGCAAGAGTGGTGCGTTTTCAAAGAAACAGCTGTTCGAAACCTGTAATTTCAGTAATCAAGATAATTCCTATGATCCGAGCAATTTATGGACGAACAAAAGGGGCAAAGATTACTGATATCATTGATATGGGTGCAATAAATTGAAATTAGAGTATTACTTGGCTTCAATGCCTACGATAATGCTCCAAATTTAATTAAAGATAAGCGAAAAAGGATTTGTTTACAATCATACACATGTCGAGATTCCTAATATCCGCATGAAACTTTTTCTCCTGTCTGGATCAACAGGCGTCAAAGCTCGAAGCGAAAATACAAGAAAACAGAAGGAATAATATATCGATTTTGTTCTATCGGGTCGCGCCGGCGCCATGCCACGTTTCACAGAAACAGGAAGAGCCCAGTATTCTCGAACCCGAGAACATTCCCGAAGTGTAGCAGTTCCAACAATTCCAGGTGTCAGTGTTGAGAAAGAAGTTCATGAAGGATCTTAGACTTATGTCGTTTGAGAGGAGTGCGATCCGCCCAGCTCATTATGAGTGATGTAAAGCTCGGAGTCCTCGAAGAGAAAAATTCACCATACTGGCCCCACAAGTACCAAATCTGCAAAGCTCTCGAAGCACTTACGGGCTCTCGTCTGCGAGGTCCGATAGTGGTGGTAGCTCCAGAATTGGTGAAGAGGAGGCCGCACTTTGGAGAAGCTCGCTGCACCACATACCCCCCAAGTCGCACAAAGAGGCCTCCGAGCAAGAGTCATTCTTCCAGTTTAGCACATCCAGTTTTTTATCGCCCATCTCCCCCATTCGATCAACAATGCCTTCGACACGAGAAATGGAAAAATCCTCTTATACATTCCTGTAAGTAACTCTCATCCCCATGCTACCTTTAGACTGCCAGGCGAAACTTTCATTGCGAAAATTGTTACTTTCGATTTTATGCACTTGGTTCGGAGGAAAGTTGAGTTTCCCTCCCAGTCGAAAGAGGTGTTAGACGGCTTCCTTGAATTGCACAACCATTTTCACACGGGAATCAGTCGAGGTCAAAACACGCCTTCTGCTCAGTTTTCTTCCGATTTGTAACGTGAAATTTTCACCTCAATCAATGCAATGACGACTAGTGAACAGTTTCTGATAGGTGGAGCAACGATTGCCAAATTTTATAACTAAAAATAAATACTATAATAAATATAACTTTTACAATTTAGTTATGTTTTACAGTTCGAGAATGTACTGATTATATCGCTTCGCGTTAAATCGAAATTTCGCATCATGGATAAAGATCAAGTGTATTTTGAATATTATTGTTACGCCAATGAGACTAATCACATCGATCACGAAGGTTTAGAGTTCCAAGACCTAGATTCGCTTACATATTATGTGTTCAGTTTTACAGGGATGATTGTAAGCATCTACTTTTTATACTGGTCCACGTAAGTTAGGGATGATTGGATGAAGAAAAATTGGCAGTTTCACTCAGTTCATTTAGTTCTGTTTACATTGTCCATGAAGAGATACCCTGGGTCATTTCTATATGCTAAAGATAGTCTGAAAGGTCTAAATATAAACGATTCTGAAACCAGCAGATCACATGCCATGTAACTGACCTAAGGATGAATGGCATTTCGAAATGAAGACATGCAATCAAAATATGATTGAAACTTCCATTCATACACGAAGATTTCTATTTTTATTGCACAGTTAAAAAGGGCACATCTTTTTGATAATTAAATTCACAATTTATTGATTTGCTCGATTCAATCATTTCGTTTTTGCGTCAATTTTTCTGCAAAATTACCTTATGCAAACATCACACCTATTCAACAAATTTTCGAAATCGACCAAGTTTTCCTCTGGGCATTCTTTCCACGGAATATTTTCCTTTCATTATTCTTTTTCATCAATCTACTTTCTCCGGATTTTCTTTTAGAATTTTTTTCCTGACTTTTTCTGAATTCCTTCACATATTTCGGCATTTATACGAAAAAGCATTGCCATATTGATAGTTCATTTTGCTAAGAGTGATATTCGAAAGAGATACTGATAAAATTCTTCATTTTGCCATCAGGGCATCAGAAAGAATGAGTGAAGATGAAACAATTTTTAATTTAAAAATAGTCTTGAACTACAAAACCATATGACTTGTGCAAAACAGATTTCTGATCTCCGTATTAACAGATTATGCTTCACCCTGTACAAGAAAATCCTTGAGAGCAATATTTGAATTTGATTCAGCTAGAGCATCATTAGAACGTTCATGTAGAAAAACCAGTTCAATACAAAACTAAATCTTTTTGCTTTATTTTATCAATCTGAGCCAAAATGCAGACAGAATATGCCCAAGTTCTGAAGCCTCAGGAACTCTCTGAAATGAACTCAGTGACCTGCAAACTATAACATCTGCTCATCCCTAATTTATCTTCGGGGTCAGTTTATTTTACCACAGGTGGCAAGCTATTTGTCAAGCTACGATTGTAGAAGAAGAGTCAGAAACAAATCCTAACTCAACCGAAAATATACAACATCCAACATCTGGGAAACAATCAACCATTCGATCGGCATCGTGTTGTAGATTAATATCAGTGTAATTCCGGATAAAATGACGGAAATTCTGGTGATAATGCGATATTTTCAGGTGTTCTCCGAAAGAGATAGAAGAATACGATGTGGGAGAGATCAAGGAAATTGCAGACTGCGAAAATAAGTCCTATCCTCAGCAGGAAGACCCTGCGGAGTACTGCCCTGGCGGGTACATGCCTATAAGTTACAAAACAATCCTAGGAGATAAATATCACGTAGTTCGAAAACTTGGCTATGGCCATTTCTCCACCGTGTGGCTATGTGAGAACATAGTGTGAGTAAAACCCATTCTTTCTAACAAATCGACTACAAATTCTCCTTCCGACCGCGAATCGATATCAACCGTCAGCAAGCGTTCAAAGACAACAACTTGGTCAAGAAGAGTATCGACTTTTGCAAGAAATAATCACTTTGTGTCAAATAAAATAGTCCAAATGTCAGTGACATCAGTCTACGACTGAATCGATTCTTTCAAAAGTCGTTACCCTACTTGACCTCTTCACTTCTTTTAAACGACCTTCATATGGCTTCAGGAAAGGATTGAAGCTTGGTCAGACACTCACAGACAGGACAAATTAATTTTCAATATCATCTCATTTTTCAATTCCTTACAAACATTTTTTGAGGACGAACAGATAATTAATGTTGAAGTTCTATGTGTTCGGATTTCTAGAAAACAGCAATTAACCAAATTTTTGAGGGTTCTCAGTTGGGGTAGTGGATGATGGTGGCTTGCTTCTATTTGGTCCTTCTTCACATCGTCAATCCGAAGTCTGGATGAAAAAGATTGCAGACATCATTCATCATCAACACCATCGCGCTTATTCATCTTTTTATCTCTATCTTTCATGAACGATGTTCAGAAATAGCTTATCCGTTCGAGCCAACACTCAAACTTGATTCTGTCCTCTTCAGAGTACTCATAAAGTAGGTACGTCCTCTTTCATCTCTTCGTCTCCCATGCTGACCATGCATACCGAGTCCACGAGTCTGCTGTGCTCTGTGAAAGCAGCAGCTCAGAGATCTATTGGTTCTTTTGGTAGATCTCTCCAATACTCCTCGATTTAAAGCTTCAGCAACTTCTGTTTCCTTCTTCAATCAGAGAGTAGGCTGTTCCAATCACTGGTTCGGGGCTGAATGAAGAGACCTTTGCAAAACTGCTGGCAAGGAAACGCCCAATTCGTTCTCTAAATCAACCTCACTTTGATCCTTCAATCGAGATGGAATTTGGCCGAATCGCTTCTATCAACTGACACCACTTTTAGAGGTAGCTTGGCTTTCAGAATTAATTTTCCTCCCGGTGCAGTTTATTCGAAAGCCCTTGGTCACAGTGAATCTCAGTTACCAAGTTTGCCATTATATGTCATTTTCCTCCAATAATCAATCAGAAATGTTTTCCGTGTGAACAATAAACTTTTGTTTCAGGAACAAAGAATATGTGGCTGTTAAAGTTTGCAAATCAGCAACTGTCTTCACTGCAGTGGCTCAGGACGAAATCAAATTACTACAGTGTACTAGGGATAAGAACCCCGATCATCCTGGTAGTAGAAATATTGTACAAATGTTAGATTTTTTCAACTGTCGTAGTATAAACGGCAATCATACTGCCATTGCCTTCGAAATCATGGGGCCAAGCCTATTGCATCTTATTATTCAAAGCGATTACCAAGGAATACACATCCCTGGAGTGAAAACGATCGTGAGACAGGTAAAATGCCTCTTCAACCATCACATTCCTTAAAATCACTAAATCTTTTTTTTGAACATTAGTTTTAGTTTTTCGTGTACAATCAGTAGGTTATCGGTTGCAAACTGAGAAATAAATGACAAGCTTGGTTTTCGTACAAATTAGTTGTTTTTCTACGACTAACTCCAAAGACCTTTATCATAAGGAAAGAGGGAATTGGCATAATTTTACCATAAACTAAAGAATGAAAATGTTCTATCAAAATTTCTGCCAAATAACTCTAGTATTGTTCAAGGTACTCGCAGGACTTGTCTATCTGCACGACGAATGTAATATAATTCATACCGATATAAAGCCAGAAAATATATTGATTAAAGTTAAGGATTCTTATGTTAAGAAAATGGTTAGTACTACGAAAAAATTCTACGATCTGGGTGTTCTGATGCCAAAATCTTATGGTAAGTGTCCACAAAACTATCTCACATATGTTTTGCAATGTCTTGAAATATCGTACTATGATACACGATACATTTGGCAAAATGATAACGCTCTAGTCCGTAAGAACAGGAAGGCAAAAAAGATCTTCAAACGAATCATTGAAGGCATAGTCCGCCATCGCTAATTATTTTCCATTAAAGTTGCAGCTGATAGTTGGACCGAACTATGTAGTCCGCAAGAAGAAGAGGTCAACGAAGAGACATTCGAATGGGCAAGGAATAGGTCTTTTCCAGAAGATTATAATTTAGGTAATGGTGGTCCAACGAGAAGATCGAAAGAGAGCACCATAAAAGGTGCCATATGGATAGATCCTAATATAGAGGTCAAAATTGCCGATCTTGGCAACGCCTGCTGGGATGTGAGTAAAACATTGATACATTGTTAAAAATTTAGATCGCATTGATGAGGTACATTTTACCAATGTTTTTAAAGAAAGTTGTGAGAGAAGAAATCAGAAAAACTTAATCACAATCAGAAAAAGTCATCCACAATCTGAAGATCCTATTCAAAATCTGAAAAAAAGTAACTTGAAGAGAAGAGTCTTTGTACGAAATAGTCGGAAAACTCAAAAACAATTGAGTCAACAGGGATGCAAATGGTACCATCTAGTTTTTCTTTTCAATTTTATTACTGGTGCATAACTCCTTATCTCATTTGATAATATGTTTTTGAATGGAAAACCTTTCAAACACCACTACCCAAATGAAGTACACCTTTCAAAATGTCAGCATGTCAGCATGAATAGAAAAATACCTGTCAGTGAACCGGTTTCAATCACAAAAAAAGGACAACATTTACAAAAATTCATCAAAAGCAAAGGAGATTTAATGGATTACTATTTTGGCACAGTGATATTATGTTAATTCATTATGTTATTTCATGTATCTGTTCCTAGTTGCTCATTGGTTTAACTACATAGTACATAGTATCTCCTTGATTTCAGGATCACCATTTCACAAACGAAATTCAAACAAAACAATACCGAGCCTTAGAAGTTATCCTGGACGCTGGTTACAGCTACCCTGCAGACATCTGGTCATTGGGATGTGTTACATTCGAGCTGGCGACAGGAGAATACCTTTTCAACCCAAAAAGATACCAGCGTTGTTCAGCAACTGCAGATCATCTAACTCTGATCTGGGAAGTCCTCGACAGCATTCCTCCTTACATAACCTCAAAAGGACGAAATGCCATACGATATTTCGACAACGGACGACTGAGACACGTCGAAGACCATTACCTCAAAATTTGGAAGATAGAAGATGTTCTTGTTGATAAGTACGACTGGAAGAGGATAGACGCAATTCCTTTCGCATCTTTCATCGAATCTATGATCGAGCCAGATCCGCAACTGAGGATAACAGCTGCAGCTGCCCTCCAGTCCAGTTGGTTGAATGAATAGTTAGAGTTAGAAAGACTGATTTTGATTTTCCTTCCATTTATTTAGGAGTTTTTTAATAAATTGTGACAAAATTTGCACGGGATTATCATTTCCACTAAGGAGAAGCCTTCCTACACAACCGACAAAATCAATGTCCTGTGAATTTCAAAAAAGTTTCTATTCATTTCATGAAGCATGTAAGGAGTTTTTGATATTTTCGGGATAAGGAGAAATAACAAATTGTTTGGTTGATCCATCTGTGGTTAAATAGCAGCGAACATTGTAAAAACAGTTTGAATATTTGGATCAGTTCGTCGTAAGATGGTTGTCGTATATATTTGTTGAAATCGAAATCCATTGAAACTTTCTCGACAAGATTTTCAGGAGAATAAAATTGATTTCAAACAAAGATTCATATAAATGGGGAAGCTGGGATCAACGAACTTGATCCAGACTGGCGACATCAAACTGCAATGTGATCGGAAAACCTAACCTAACCTAACCTAACTTGCACAAACTACAAGCTTCTGAGGGGTCTCCTCAGGAGACCTAGGAGATTTCAGTATAGTCATAAGCATGTTAACTCAATATTTCATGTTATTTCAACTCCTTCTTTCAAATATACTGCTCCACAAGAGTTAGGGATATCGGATTCGTTTTTAAGAGTATGCAATCTTCGAGAAAATCGCTGTAAAATCATTTAAAACTCAATAACAACTTGGATCGATCCAATAAAAATCAGTATGAGACATTTCGTCAATCTGGTTGCCTTTTTTCTGAAGTTTGGTTCTTTGCATATGCTTCATGAATGTTCTTATTTTGAAATTAGGTCAGTTTATCAACGGCTTCGATTTGAAACGAGTTTCCTGAAAATGCCAAGACGTAAATTAACAAACGCTGAGGCTAATAGGGCTATCGGAATGCTACAGGGTGGCCTAACTCAGGTTGTTGTAGCGGAAAGGCTCCAAGTCAGCCAAAGTGTGATATCTCGACTTTGGAATAGGTTCAGGGAGACAGGTTCCGTGTTGGAAAGACCAAGGCTTGGAGGGCGACGAAAAACAACACCTGCTCAGGATCGTTTCATCACCGTTTCGGCGAGAAGAAACCCTACATCTACGTGTAGAATGCTACGGAATACTCTTCAAAATGCAGATGAGGTCCAAGTTTCCATCGAAACCATCAGACGACGTTCGAGAGAGGTGAATCTAGGTTCTAGACGTCCATTAAGAGTTCCATTAACACGTGACCATAAGCGTCAAAGACTGGAATAGGCAAGGCAACATATCAATTGGAACGATCAATGGCGTAGTGTCCTTTTCACTGATGAATCCAGATATGGACGATTTTCAGATTCTCGAAGAATAGGGTATGGACAATACCACGCATACCCTGTAATCGTCGCTATGTCCAAGAAGTCCATCCATTCCGAAGGTGTAGTGTTATGGTATGGGCCGGGATATGTTTCAACGGGCGCACAGATCTACTCATTTGTCCTGGGAATATGACCGCCTTACACTATAGGGAGCATGTCATGGACAATGTGCCAAATTTTTCTGCTGCTATTGGTGAAACTTTTCAATTTCTAGACGATAGCGCTAGACTGCACCGTGCAGCCATAGTTGAGAATGCGCGTGATGAGCTTGGTATTCCACATTTACCAATACCTCCACACTCACCAGATTTAAATTGCATAGAACATCAGAACATGCATGGGATATGCTCCAAAGAAGATTATATAATCATCAACCTACCCCAGAATCCTTGAATGATCTGAAAGAGCTTCTGCCCCGTTTATGGAACCAAATTCCTCAAGAAATGTTCAGCAACCTCGTGTGTAGCATGCAAAGAAGATGTCAAGCTGTTATTGGAACCCGTGGAGGCCATACATTGTATTGATAGTCTTAAAATGCTTGAATTCTCTGGGAATAAAATTTCTTTATTTTACTCGATTTTTTCTTAACCACCCTGTACGCTGCAGACCTAGAGACTAAAACTAATTTGCAACTTGAAATCATATGAATATGAATTTTCATCACAAAAATCTTATTTTAACTATATTTTTTTGCAATTAAAGTCAATATCCCTAACTCATGTGGAGCAGTTTGATTCAGGTAGCCTAGTATTTCTCCGGTTTGAATCTAAATAAACCTATTCTCGAAATATAATCTATACGGCCCTGTACCATGACTAAACCAGCTTGAATACTGAAATGACCTCGAAATATTCACCGAAGACAATCAAATGATTTGGCCGAATAACGCGTTCTGCTGTGTTAAATTGTTGTGTACGTATTTTTTGTGGTTTGTTAGAAACAATCACAACCGGTCACTTCCGTTTTTCAATTTAGCTAACAGCTATCAAAGCATCATCTTGTGTTGAACAATGAAGTAATTTATTGCTACCAGTGTTTTGCCCAGAAGAGGAACCTCGAAGTTGATACTAATTTGAATAATTTCAAGGGATTCGTAGTGTAAGTTGTTTTATTACGAATAAAAGAGAGAACGAATAAAATAGAGAACAGTGTAGCTTTTCTTTGGAGCAACTGAATCTCTGAATACCAAATTGTATTGTCTATGACAGTGTGTGTGGTTCTTATTCTTTCTATTCAAAATGTTAACACGAATTTTTGTAGGTAAGTCTTGGTACACTTGATTTCATACACACGTTTTTCGAATGACCTCTAGAATTATTCTCAGTATACCGATGCATGCAGTATTTCAACAAAATCGTAAAAATTTCGACAAGAAAATGCACAGAATCCAAATATTTTCAATCGTTCAATCAGAAGTTTCAATATTTAATACCATAATTTCAAGGGATATTCAAAAAATCACCTACCTCTTTCTCATTATCGTTATTTCTGTCTAGAGCTAGAGAAACAAAGTTTCAAATGAATTTTGAGCTATCAAAAGTATGTAGAGTAATAAGCAGGTTTTAGGAAATGTATTGTTAAATTTTGAAAACAATCATTTTTCTGATTAAGAAAATATGCCATTTGATGAATATAGGTACCTCATACCCCCGTTTTCTAGTTACTTAAATGAAAATGGGAAAATTTAGCAAAATCAAAGTGACCAATTGAGATGTTTGATACATGACATTTCTTAAGTGGAATAATCCAAATAGTGAATCTTTTCATTGACAGCAATAATGATAATGAGAATTGGGTCATTTATAATGAATATCCTTGAACATAACAATAAACCATCAATGTCAGACTGAATTCTCCACTTATCAATTACAGACGACTATTCTCAAAGGATGTAACTCGAAAGTTGATCTCAAACTAATTCTCTCTAAAAATTTCCTTTCTGCAAATTCTTCCCTTCCCAATGAGATGGCGGTATGCTTAGAATGCGCCCCACAAATCTTGAAAACAGGTCAAGTTTGCATGAAAAATCGATTATGACTACGCCAGCATGTCGCCCAATTACACATTGTGAAGTACCTGCTTTCACATTTCAAATCAGGTGATAATGAATAGCTCAATCGTATAAGCTTTTATGGATAAAATTACTACGAACGTATGACTAATCAATAGGTTCACTCTATTCCTCGCTGTTGTAAATTCGCATATTATCTTAGATAAACACGTTATCATAAAATTATCCATACATAACGTCAAAGCAGATGCATCTGACTGAATTAAAATAACCATTTTATCATAGGTCTCCTATTAGTCTTCCATCACTCAAGTTTGGTCGCTGGCAATCGCAAACAAGAATTGAGTAGAACAAATAAAGGGACCCACATTCCTCCAAGGAATAACACGAAGAAAATGGCTGAAATCCCTGCAGAATTCGAGAATGCTGGTGAAAAAAATGGGCTTGAAATTTGGAGAATCGAAGTGAGTAAACATTCATTCAATTCCATGAATTAAATGAATATTTTCCATGCATTTATCGCTTTTTCAGGACTTCAAACCAGTCCCATATCCGAAGGATCAACATGGAAAATTTTACGAAGGAGACTCGTATATAATTCTATCTGTAAGGACTTCCAAGGATTCGAAACAATCCAACTTAACTCAAATATTCTTGTTTCAGACGAAAATTTTCGATAATGGGGCTAAGGAATGGAATCTGCACTACTGGTTGGGTTCAAAAACATCCCAGGTATGCTTTAGACTTTCTCCCTTTGCTTCCTCACAAGTTTCAATTTATTTTGATTTTTTTCATTGAAATCCTTAATCTTTCATATTTTCAGGATGAGTCTGGAGCTGCTGCAGTCTTGACCATTCAACTGGATGATTCGCTGGGAGGTGTACCCGTTCAATATCGCGAAGTACAAGAACATGAATCCCAACTTTTTCTATCCTACTTCAAAAATGGAGTCAGGTATTTGCCAGGGGGCGTTTCTTCTGGCTTCCATCACGTAGACCCGGATGCGTTTGAGAAAAAACTGTACCAAGTAAAAGGGTCGAGAAATGTGAGAGTTAAGCAAGTTGATCCAACAATATCTTCCATGAATGATGGTGATTGTTTTATACTGGATGTCGGAAAAAACATTTACGTTTACACTGGAACCAAAAGTAGAAGAATTGAACGTTTGAAGGCTATAACTGCCGCTAATCAAATCAGGGATGATGATCATGCGGGACACTCTAAAGTCGAAATCATAGGTATGTGCTGAACTAAACTGCTCCACATGAGTTAGGGATATTGACTTAAATTGCAAAAAAATATAGTTAAAATAAGATTTTTGTGATGAAAATTCATAGCAATATGATTTCAAGTTGCAAATTTATTTCAGCCTGTAGGTCTGCAGCGTATACAGGGTGGTGAAGAAAAATCGGTAATATAACGAAATTTTTTTTCCAGAGAATTCAAGCATTTTAAGACTATCAATACAATGTATGGCCTCCACGGGCATCAATAACAGCTTGACATATTCTTTGCATACTACACACGAGGTTTGTCGAACATTTCTTGAGGAATTTGGTTCCATAAACGGGGCAGAAGCTCTCTCAGATCATTTAAGGATTCTGGGGTAGGTTGATGATTATTTAATCTTCTTTGGAGCATATCCCATGCATGTTCAATGCAATTCAAATCTGGTGAGTGCGGAGGTATTGGTAAATGTGGAATACCAAGCTCCTCGTGCGCATTCTCAACTATATGGCTGCATCGGTGCGGTCTAGCTTTACCGTCTAGAAATTGAAAAGTTTCACCAATAGCAGCTTGAAAATTTGGCACAACATTGTCAATGACATGCTCCCTATAGTTTGTGAAACATATCCCGGCCCATACCATAACACTACCGCCTCGGAATGGATGGACTTCTTGGACATATCGATGATTACGGGGTATGCGTGGGATTGTCCATACCCTTATTCTTCGAGAATCTGGAAATCGACCATATCTGGATTCATCAGTGAAAGGACACTACGCCATTGATCGTTCCAATTGATATGTTGCCTTGCCCATTCCAGTCTTTGACGCTTATATAGTCACGTGTTAATGGAACTCCTCTTCTTAATGGACGCCTAGAACAAAGATTCACCTCTCTCAAACGTCGTCTGATGGTTTCGATGGAAACTTGGACCCCATCTGCATTTTGAAGAGTATTCCGTAGCATTCTACACGTAGATGTAGAAACGGTGAGGAAACGATCCTGAGCAGGTGTTGTTTTTCGTCGCCCACCAAGCCTTGGTCTTTCCAACACGGAACCTGTCTCCCTGAACCTATTCCGAAGTCGAGATATCACACTTTGGCTGACTTGGAGCTTTCCCGCTACAACAACCTGAGTTAGGCCACCCTGTAGCATTCCGGTAGCCCTATTAGCCTCAGCGTTTGATAATTTACGTCTTGGCATTTTCAGGAAACTCGTTTCAAATCGAAGCCGTTGATAAACTGACTTCGTTTCAAAATAAAAACATTCATGAAGTATATGCAAAAAACCAAACTTCGGAAAAAAGGCGACCAAATTGAAGAAATGTCTCATACTGATTTTTATTGGATCGATTCAAGTTGTTATTGAGTTTTGAATGATTTTACAGCGATTTTCTCGAAGATTACATACTTTTAAAAACGATTGAATACGATATCCCTAACTCTTGTGGAGCAGTATATTTTGTGAAAGGATGACAAAATATCTATCAACAGTAGATATCGACTTTCCCTTTGGTTGAAAAACCCTTCTTTTCTGGGTATCATTTAGGTCTGGGCATAGCAATTCGTAGAGTAAAAACAATATTTTGCCATAAGCTGGTTCCTTGTTATAATCAAAAATGATTTTTGTGCCAATCAACAATATTCCCTAAGTGAAGTCGACTACTTTGAATCTAAAAGCCAACCTAACCTCGGTACTCTCTGCGCAGTTTTGCTTCACCAAAATAATGGAGAATCCTGGTCTAATATTCCTAGTTCTGAATCGTCGCTCACCTTCACTTTATTCCTTCGAAAAAGAGTCAAATTGTTGTTTTCCAGATGAATCCAGTACGGACAAGGAAAGGGAAGAATTCTTTGAGCTTCTTGGTTCAGGATCTCCATCTGAAGTCCCTTCAGAATCCAACGGTGGAGATGACCAACAATTCGAATCGAACCAAGAGCGTACGGCATCTCTTTATAGAGTATCAGATTCCTCAGGGGATTTGGAAGTTGAAGCAGTTGCCGAAAAACCTTTCCCGAGATCATCTCTAGACACCAACGACTGCTTCATCTTGGACACCCTCGATTCAAACATCTTCATTTGGATAGGAAAGAAATGCAACAGTGTCGAGAAAGCGAACGTTATGAAGATCGCTGAAAATTATTTGAAATCCAAGAATTATCCTCCTTGGACGCATGTTCAGAGGATTGTGGAGGATGCTGAACCCACAGCGTTCACCCAATACTTCAAATCCTGGGATGGTCTGAAACCGCATCGAAGTAGGATTGTTCGTGAAGCTAGCAACGAAGAAGATGAAGGATGGGAAGCGAGACTCTTCCACGCTTCTATGAAACGTCACAAGAAACAATTCGACATCGATCAAATCTTCGATTTCGAACAAGATGATCTTTATCCAGATGATGTTATGATATTAGACTTAGGTTCGAAGGTGTATCTTTGGATTGGAAAACACGCAAGTGAAGAGGAAAAGTCTGAAAGTGAAGATTTAGTCGTGGTAAGAAAAACATGATAATTTTCTAATCACTTTCGTCTGATACTTAGATAAAATGCAAATCACCAACCCTCATAACCAACTGAAGGTTTTTTTTTTCATATTTCAGGCCTACTTGAGGAAATTCGGTAGGGACGAGATACCTGTCATAAAAATAAATCAAGAAGAAGAAGATGAAAAGTTCAAGAAACAATTTCCATCTTGGGATGACGAGTTGTGGATGAAAAAGATGTAATTTCAATTATCCAAAATCAGGAATAAACTTGATGTTTCAAATTGTGAATGAAACTATAAGTTTCTATCTTGCATGTGTTTTATTCAGTATTGCTTATTTATGTTTTTTACTTTTACTAGATCAAGCTGGCCTCGCTTTACAAGGTGATGCTTAATGATTTACATGAAATTAATTAGAGTGATGATTCTTGGAAACACCAAATAATGTCGATTTTATATAAATGTGAAATCTATATTTTCTGTGATGTATAACTTTTACGCAAATATAAAATAATGCTTCTAAAACTTGTGTTTTTTTTTCATACCAAACATACACCCCAATAAGAAATACATATCACTTTTCCCTGTTTTTTTTTCGATTTGGCGAACTTCAGCGAACTCAATATTTCTTCATCCACTCCCATAGAATAATATATCCATTATTCAACTGAATTTGATCTGTGATAGTCTCTATAAACCAATAGTGTGAGGTAATAATAACTCAAGCCTATATCTCACTCTAATACAAATAGGAAAAATGAAGCTTACGAAATGAATAAAAAAGTCAGGTCAATGGGGAACTCTATTTCAGACATCAAGGTAACGTTCTCGCCATCCATTTCTACATTTTCTTAGGTCTGAATATCCAAAAATTGCATTTGGAAAACGTGAATTTTCGACGTTTTCTACGGGATTCGTTATCGATTCGATTTTCGGCCACAGAAATCGCGTTTGACAACTGTTGTCAATTTTGAAAGAGCAGATTAGTTCGAATTTTACTGAAGAAGTCGAAGATAAAGTATAGTATTCAATTCGAGGTAATGGTCATAACACACTTGATGAATTACACCCCTCGCCTAACGGCTCGGGCTGCAAAATTCTAATCAATCTAATCTAACATCTGCGTGTGTTATGACTTACATTACCGCTCATAGAACAATATACCTACTATTATTTCCTCATTCATTGGCGCATAATGAAATATGAACGCGATAGTTAATGCACTCGTTTCTACACCACCCTGAAGGTTGAGTGCTCGGCGCGTCTTTTTTCAAGTGGTATCCCCAGTAGGCCTAATCCACATTACGTCAAATTGCGCCAAATGTGTTCATAATCCGTTAATTAATAAATTTACTGAAAAAGTTTCAATTGGGTTCTAGCCTACGATTCTTCTCAAAGCCAAAAGATACACTCAGCATATCTGGGGTTATTAGGAACCGTGCCACAAAAACCCCTATGTACTTTTCGATTTTGCGAACATAACTTCTTCATATGGTTTCCGCATTCGTTCGAATTTTAAATCCATTTTAATCAGGTATATTTCCAACAATACTGATGAAAGAACTAAACGATCACACACGCAAAACACGAACACACACACCATAAGATGTTTAGTTCGATATTGATCACACTTCAGCTAGACTTTCAAATTAATGAACTATGTGTATAGAATGACATCTCGAATCTTGTTTTTAATCAACAAATTAAAGTCTTATTGACTAATGTTGATTGTTCTAGAAGAGTTGAAACAGGAAACTGCATCATTTAAAATCATATATTTCATCGATTTACGTTCACATTTCAAATCTATCGATATCTATGGATAATGAAATTCTAAAAGAACACATTCTCATAGATATTCCACAAATTACATATTTTGTTTAATAATTAAACGTTAGGTACATGTTGATTCAACCCCCCGAACGTTAAATATCGATTCATATTCATTTTTCCTTTTTCAAAACTGAATTTGAAAGGATAGCGGAATGTAAATTAACGAAAAAATTCTCTCGCCTAAAATATTTTCTATTGTATCCAATGATCTTCAGTCGATCATCATCATCTCAAAAACATAATCTGGAATGCAGAACGGACTTCTAGTCCTATTGGAATAAAATCTCATCCTACTATTTTCAGTCTTCCAGGAATATCCGCACGAAAAATAAATCCAAAAACGATAGGAGCTCTTGATAAGCTGATAATATATTTTTCATGATGATAGCTTTGCGCATTGTTATGTACGGGAGTAGGTACGTAAAAGCTTACAGGTTTGTAGTTAGTTGCAACAACAATGTAATACATTGTGTATAGTTATTCCCATTTGTCATTTCTATCCCGAATTCAGCGGGTGGAGTTCATATAAAATCCACCCAGTTCTGTAAGCCGCCAGTCGTTGTTTGGCGTCCGTTCTTGGAAGACTAAAAATGAAGCAGGTTTATCCCGAGTTTGAAAAAGCCGGTCGAGAAGAAGGTATCGAAATTTGGAGAGTAGAGGTGAGCGAAGTTATGTATTCATTAGTCTTGTTCTGCTCGAGTTATAAAGTTATTTTCATCACCTCCATTTTCACAGGACACAATGATTTCATTAAGTTCACTTTGATAATTTAGCAGGTTGAAAATCGGAAAAACTACAATCTTTTCCTCGAATCAGTTATCACTGAATTTAAATATAAATCAATGGGAGAATATAATATTACTGATTTCATGCAGGGTCAAATTCACTGCCATTCACTTATCAACTCTAAATACCATAATTTTCTTGCTGACATGAAAGATTCGGAAAACTAGAATACTCATCGAAAATACTCAACGAAAATTGGTATACACAAATTTCATTAATTCCATTTTCAGTTCGTTCATTCTGATGAAAGCTTTTTTATCTTTGACCTTGCTCAGTCGTTTTTTTATTATGCAGGTACTATTCGACTTTACCTACTCTTGTTTTGCAAGACCAAAATACGATTCACCTTCTCCACTATCTATTTAATACCGATGATTGAGAACAAATATTTTTATATTCGATTATTATGAGCTGACATGGACTTGTTTATTTTCCGATATAAAAAGATATTTTTACACAATTCAATGGGAAAGTCCTCAATCATAAATAAATGAGAAACAATCAATACATGTTTCTGAGAAGGTGGTATCCTTTGAATTTTCATGAACGTGCAATAATTGATTTGATTATGCAGTTGGAAAAGATCTGATAATCTCCTCATATATACTAGAAATTTCAAACTCTTCTTACTTTTGTGTGTTTATCATTTATTCTTTTTCAAAATTTGAATTAGGTATGCATAAAATAACAAGACAATTATAAATAAAAATGGCATATTTCATTGGAGGTTTTGTGATACATTTCATCATCAAAAATGATGATAAAAAACCAGAATAAAAGATAATCTTGGCTTTCACAACTCGAGAAAGTTCGCCGAAAATTCGGAAATGACTTTATCACCCTAATCAGTGATACCCATATATTTATATTTCGACAAAAAACTTGAATTCAGCTTCTGTTATCTTACGAAAAGAAATTTCAGTTAATTCATCCATTTAAGTACCGAGGTAAAAAGTTCACAGAAATCTGTTTTATGTTTTATTTATCATTCAAATCACTAACCAAGGTCAAACAACCTATTTCCTTCAATTACATGGGTTCTTACAAAAATATTAGTCACCTTAGGTTGGAATTCCAAACCGTTATAGGTTCTGTTTTAATGATATGATTAGGCAAACAGAAGAGTCAAAGCTATTGAACTTTTTTACCATTATTTTATTCACATCATTAAATATTTTCACGAATTCTGGCTAATTTACTCGGATTGACTTCAGAGTTCCGGAGCTTGTTTTTATTTATGTTATGTGAAAATTCCCATACTCGATGTAAGTTTATCATACATTTCCGCTTTTCTGTGGAGAAAACCTAACGAACTAACTTGTTGAGTTGAAAAATATTCGATTCATTGTTTTTCTTATGTTTTGATCATGATTACTCATTTATGCTCAAAACCTTTGATTGAAAAAAGTTGACGAGAGTACTGAGGCCCTAATATACGAAAACTTCTCCGAACGACTCGAAATGGTGGGGTACTAAAAAATATGGGACACCTCTGTGTATTTATTGCCCACTCTTTTTCTATTCTTATATTTGATAATAGATAAAAGTGTTGTCGAAGATCAAAGTAAACTGTTTGCACAATACTTTCCGATTTCAAAAACATGGATTTTTTGTCAATCTCCCAAATCCACCTGATTTTAATGAGTAATTTATGCCAGAAAAAAGTTTTAAATAGAAAACATCGACCAGACTGTTCGAATTCGTATCGAATTACCTGATATTATAAAAATAAATTTAAACTTTCACCAATGCCATGGTCAGTTTGGCAGAGTCAATTTATTGCCTTCTCATTTATTTTTCCATTTTAGAATCCCTTCAAAATATTTGATAAGGGTCAACGTGAAACCTTTTGGGAACTACTGATACATCGGATGGTTGGAATATTGATCTGTTTCCTGTTTTCCCTGATATTTGCATCAAAAAGAATGATCAGATCCATCGGCACTCGTAACCAATGTAGAAAGAGTTCATTGGTACAACAATCTTTCTGGCGTTTGTCAGATCTTAGTGATGTTCAAAAATCTCATTCAATTTGCCTCGCTTTCTTAATAGATGATAGAGAGCATCACAATCATGAGGATGGAAGGTTTTTAAACTTAAATTAAGGTTTCCTAAAAATGTTCTATCGTGAATGTGCCAATATTTCGAACAGCAAAAAACCAATTTTATCTTTTCACAAGGATAAGACTCTTTTTTTTATTAAATTTGTGTCTCGACTGCTTTGGTCATTGACACGATTACAGTCTATTCATTACATTATGTGTAATGATCAAAATTTTAAATTTTCAAATCTGACTATACAGATGAAAACTTGATTTTATAAAAAATTAATTCAAAGATGCTACACAGCCTCATCAGCAAACACACGACGCTTATGATGGTCAATTAGCTTGTGTAGGTACTACTTATGTGCGATGTCCGAATAATTATTTTATTTAATTTTCTCAATAACTAATTGATTCATCACTTGATTTCGGTGGAGCAAAACTTGGAATTATGTGCTTTTCATCTGCAGAATCAATTTTTTGTGCAAACACCAATAATTTTTTATCAAGAATTGTGCTAGCTTAACCGGCGAGCAATTCTCAAAAACCAATTGTTTTATGACTCGATTTCGATAGGGGCCAGATGGAGTTATGTGCAATTTATGTGCATAGTCATTTCTACACATGGATAAATCTTCTAAATTGATATATATTTGTGAATTTTGGTTGTGGAAGGTGATTTTCCCAATAAAAATTCTATTCCTCCATAAAAAATTGACCATTGCATGGAAAGCCAAGTTCTTGAAAGGGGAAGGGGCTCTTTCAACCCCTTAGTAGTGAATGCTTTCAGGCCTCACTCATAAAATTTTTATTGAAAAAGGGCTAAGAGAATCAAATATTAAGATAGGCACTCATAGAACCCACTAAGAAGAAAGCTGATGTGTAAAATGAAATTATTTCCGAGTGAAATGAGGTGTTGAGTGCAAATTGACATTCTAACTGAATTTGCCATTAAGCTAAATGACTAAATGAAAGGCATGATTGCACACACATCCTATGTGAAACTAATGTAGTTCGACAAAACACACGTTGTTGAATTCATTTTCAATATCGATCCAAAATTAGAACATTACCTATGCAACCAATGAACATCTGTTACTACTCATCGGCCAATATTTAATGTCCTTATCTGAAGCTATATAAAAACGATAGATCAGTTTGAAGCTGTTATACCACCATTACTGTCTTGTTCATGAATTTGTAATTCTATAACCTCTTTGAAATTCGAACCTTCATCGAAAGATTCTGTGAAAATTACTAAATAATGATAATAAAACATTAGCATCATTTAATTTCTTTTTTCTGTTTCGCTATTGCTGATTTCCTAAATTAGGTATACTTCCAGTGCTGAACATTCAGAAATGGAGCTAGGAATGATGATACCATCCTTTATAGGGGTGCATTGAACCACGACAAAGAATGAAACAAAAGACCCTATTATTACTTATTGATCTACCCCTGGACATAAAAACCCTAAAGATCACAAGATTTAATTACCCATAAAACTGTGGAAAATACTTTTTCCTCGTCTTTTCTAATTTGGTATGAACGGAAATAGAATCATGCGAGATGAATGTCGGTTTAGGTGACATGGAAGGTACCTACTACATATTTCTCATTTGTGGTGGACACATGCATATGCATAAATACCAACAGTTGTTTCTCAGGAACGAAGATGTTCTCGATTTATTTTTGGATCAACGAAGATGAATAGATTTGATATTTACATCGTTGTGTTATTCTATACCACTGTTTTATATGTGCAGTTGGAACGGAATGAGCAATAATTCATCAGTGTCCAAATGTCCATTTGATGGGAGAATAAACGCTAATGCGAAAACAAAATTCTTCGATATTTCGAGATTGTTGGGTGGCGTATTTTATCATTTGGGACACTCGGTGCCTTCTTCGAAAATTGAGAAAATAAGGGTGAATTACTTTGAAACCGTTATGATTTATCCCTTTCGTATATTGAAGATGAAGGTGAACAAAAAACACATATGATCAATATAAATTTTTAATAGCATTACATATTAACAAAAACATCTGTCGTTGGGAATTTTTTCAAATATTTTCTGTATATATTATGTTTTCCAATTTGTGTTGATATTTCTCATTTCGAAGAAAATCGGCTGGAGTAAATTATTATAAATAATACGAACAAAATAAATCGATAAAATCTAAATCATAATCTGTGAAATAAAAGTCATGAACGTTTTCTATTGCTTCGACCGTATACAGAAAAATCTCTTCGAAATAATGATTAATGCCCGGTTGAATTCCCAATTTGAGTTCATCAATTCATCAGGATGAATAAATCTGTCATCGTAGTCAGTAGATAAAAATACTTACCAGAGTCTGAAATTTATATTTGTGTAAGAATGTTACCGAGAAGACTCATTACTAGTGAGCCAAAAATAACAAAGCTTCACTGCACTGAAATAAACAGTTTATGTGAAGAAGCGTGGATTCACTAGAGGTGAAAATTGACATTATTGCGTTCGGGAACAATAATTGCGATTTCTAAAGGAAATATTTTGAATATTTGAACTCTAACAAAGAAGATATGCAGAGGTCAAAATATTATAAAATCAAATTATGAAAACTCTCACCTATACTAAATTATTTGATATGACCATTGATAATTTTTTCAAAACATAAATCGTTTAAGACTTTCGCCCTCCTTTATATGTCACAAAAATTCAAACAATTCCTGAAAAATCTCCTAATTCTGCCTCATTTCCTTATCTCGTTATTAATTAATTCAATGCGGGTAGTAAAAGTGAATTATATTGTTTATTCAATTAGATACTATTATCCGCATGTGGGTTTCACATTGGCAATAAGAGATTCGGATATAAAATATTCGAAATAGGATTAATAGGAATATGAAATACACATGTTTTGAAAGATTATCGAAATCATTTCAAAATCTCCTGGCAAATTCAGGTTTTCTTCCGTATAGGGTGCCCAAAATTTTTCACTATAGAAGGTACCTACAAAAAAGTAATGTTGGTTTCGCGATCCAGCGAGATAATGATGCAAAGTTCTGGTTTCATCGAACCCCGATTCAGAAATACAGGTTGAAACTGTAAACATGGTACCTATTTTTCACAATCATCAATAACTTAATTAATTTTTAGTTGCAATACAGTTACAATTTTGAATCATCTTTCATTTCAGATTGTTAGATACACTGCTCCACAAGGGATATCGTATTCAATCGTTTTTAAAAGTATGTAGTCTTCGAGAAAATCGCTGTAAAATCATTCAAAAATCAATAACAACTTGAATCGATCCAATAAAAATCAGTATGAGACATTTCGTCAATCTGGTCGCCTTTTTTCTGAAGTTTGGTTCTTTGCATGTGCTTCATGAATGTTCTTATTTTGAAATGAAGTCAGTTTATCAACGGCTTCGATTTGAAACGAGTTTCCTGAAAATGCCAAGACGTAAATTAACAAACGCTGAGGCTAATAGGGCTATCGGAATGCTACAGGGTGGCCTAACTCAGGTTGTGGTAGGGGAAAGGCTCCAAGTCAGCCAAAGTGTAATAATTAAAACGAAAAGATTTTTTATTACTATGTTTTACTACCAATAATTTTAAGATACAATATGTAAGGATTACATTTTTGCGACTATAGTTTCGAACTCTCGACTTTGGAATAGATTCAGGGAGACAGGTTTCGTGTTGAAAAGACCAAGGCTTGGTGGGCGACGAAAAACAACACCTGCTCAGGATCGTTTCATCACCGTTTCGGCGAGAAGAAACCCTACATCTACATGTAGAATGCTACGGAATACTCTTCAAAATGCAGATGGGGTCCAAGTTTCCATCGAAACCATCAGACGACGTTTGAGAAAGGTGAATCTAGGTTCTAGACGTCCATTAAGAGGAGGTTCATTACCACGAGACCATAAGCGTCAAAGACTGGAATGGGCAAGGCAACATATCAATTGGAACGATCAATGGCGTAGTGTCCTTTTCACTGATAAATCCAGATATGAACGATTTTCAGATTCTCGAAGAATAAGGGTATAGAATATCCCACGCATACCCCGTAATCGTCGCTATGTTCAAGAAGTCCATCCTTTGCGAGGGGGTAGTGTTGTGGTATGGGCCGGGATATGTTTCAACGGGCGCACAGATCTACACATTTGTCCTGGGAATATGAACGCCTTGCACTATATGGAGCATGTCATTGACAATGTTGTGCCAAATTTTCACGCTGCTGTTGGTGAAACTTTTCAATTTCTAGACGATAACGCTAGACCGCACCGTGCAGCCATAGTTGAGAATGCGCTCGAGGACCTTGGTATTCCACATATACCAATACCTCCGCACTCACCAGATTTGAATTGCATAGAACATGCATGGGATATGCTCCAAAGAAGATTAAATAATCATCAACCTACCCCAGAATCCTTGAATGATCTGAAAGAGCTTCTGCCCCGTTTATGGAACCAAATTCCTGAAGAAATGTTCAACAACCTCGTGTGTAGTATGCAAAGAAGATGTCAAGCTGTTATTGATGCCCGTGAAGACCATACATTGTATTTATAGTCTTAAAATGCTTGAATTCTCTGGGAATAAAATTTCGTTATTTTACTCGATTTTTCTTAACCACCCTCTATACGCTGCAGACCTACAGGCTAAAATTAATTTGCAACTTGAAATCATATTAATATTAATTTTCATCAGAAAAATCTTATTTTAACTATATTTTTTTGCAATTTAAGTCAATATCCCTAACTCATGTGGAGCAGTTTAATTGTAGAAATGGGTATCACCCTCCAGTTCAAAAATGGCCATAGAAACAAGAATTTTCATCTTTTTAATATTCTCAAAAAACCCACCATACACAAAATTCTTCATTGCTCAAGATCTGCGGTTAACCTGAAAGATTAACTACTTCATCACATCATTATCTTTAGATAAAATTTTTCCTCCTTTTACTCAACTCATCGGTTGGATATGAGGATTATGCTCTTTCGAATAAAAATAAGAAAAAAGGAGAAATTGAACTTTATTCACGCGTTATTTAATTATCCACAGGATTTCAAACCAGTCCCATATCCGAAAGACCAATATGGAAAATTCTACGAGGGAGACTCTTACATTATACTAAGGGTAAGTAAAATATAAATTCAACTTAATCTTAGATGACTCATTATGGATTGTTATTTCCAGACAAAGATTCTCAAGAGTGGAGCGAAGGAATGGGATTTACATTTTTGGTTAGGATCAAAGACTTCACAGGTATGTCAGAGATTCGTACCAATTTTAATCCATTTTTTTCATTTTTCTGATTCGACATTCATTAATCTCTGAAAGTTTTGCTAAACGTAGGTACAGCTAAACCCAACGTTTCAGTTTTACGAACATGAATTTTTTTTATTGTCCTTCAGGATTTTTGATAATATACAGAGCGATCCATTTGAAAAATCTGACATTAGCCTTATATTCAACCATTTTCGTTTTGATTAGGATGAAGCTGGTGCTGCAGCAATCCTTGCTGTCCACTTGGACGATTGTCTTGGTGGTGTACCAATCCAATACCGCGAAGTACAGGAACATGAATCGCAATTGTTCGTGTCCAACTTCAAGAGTGGTATCAGATATCTTCCCGGTGGTGTAGCGTCAGGTTTCCACCATGTAGATCCAGACGCATTCGAAACGAGACTATTCCAAGTCAAAGGGTCTAGAAATGTGAGGGTCAAACAAGTTGATCCCAAGATCACTTCAATGAATGAAGGGGACTGCTTTATTTTGGACGTGGGGAAGAATATTTACGTTTACATTGGCACCAAGAGTAAAAGAATCGAACGTCTGAAGGCTATAACCGCGGCCAATCAAATCAGAGATCAAGATCACGCAGGAAAGGCCCATGTTCATATTATTGGTAAGCAACAATTTAAAAACATCTGACACAATATTTCTGTAACAATCAAATAAAGTTGTCTTCCGAATACCAAAGATGTCGTAACTGCAAGATAAATATCTGATCATTTTTGTTTAGATGAATTCAGTTCTGAAGTCGACGTGGAGGCATTCTTCAAAAACCTTGGATCCGGCTCGAAATCAGAGGTACCACCAGAGTCGGTTGGTGGAGACGATTTACAATTCGAATCGAACCAACAGAGAGTAGCAACACTCTACAGAGTCTCAGATTCCACTGGAGATCTCAAAGTTACGCCAGTTGGAGAGAAGCCTTTCTCCCAATCGACTCTGGATTCCAACGACTGTTTCATTTTGGACACCGTAGATTCCAACATATTCGTATGGATAGGAAAAAAATGCACCAGTAACGAGAAGACCAACGCGATGAAAATCGCAGAGAGTTACCTTAAAACCAACAGTTATCCCCCGTGGACTCATGTACAAAGAATCGTTGAAGAAGCCGAACCGACAGCCTTCACGCAATACTTCAAGTCTTGGCAAGGGCAAAGACAAATCAGAAGCAGACTTGTACGTGATGCAAGCACAGAAGAAGCAGAAGGATGGGAAGCGAGATTGTTACATGCTTCCATCAGGGGCAGAACTAATCAGTTCAGTGTTGAACAAATATTCGATTTTGAACAAGACGACCTCAACCCAGACGATATTATGATTCTTGATGTAGGAACCAAAGCGTACATATGGATTGGCGATGGTGCAAGCGTACAAGAAAAATCCAAATGTGAAGATCTGGTTACGGTAATTATTCATAGCCTTCTCAATCAGAAAAAGCTACAATTCATTCGGTGTTATTTTTACAGGATTACTTGAAGAAATTTGGCAGGGAAAATATACCAAGAATTAGAGTTAATCAAGGCAATGAAGATGAAAAATTCAAAAAGCAGTTCCCTGCATGGAGCGAAAATCTATGGGACAATGACACCAAATATGATGACGTCAAAGCCCATTTAATTGCCATCAACAATGCTTTGTCTCTGCATTGAAAAAATGCGTGCCTTGCTGAAGACATCTTAATACAGTTGTTGTTCACAATATCATCAAGCTTTATCGAGATTATATGACATAACTCAGATATTTTTATGTACCTACTTATGTATATCGTAACGTATACCTATTTATTAAATGTTTAAACTTTCTGTTCGTTAGAAAAATAAATCCTTCGAAATCAAAACACATTTTCATTAAATAATCATTACCAAAGTCCAGAAGTTCATAGGGATTAAATAAAAACTCACTAAACTCAACAATCCTGACTGAAACAAGAATTTTTTTTTACAATGCTTTCAAAAGAATGCACAATTGCACAATGATGTTTTCAATAAAGATAGTTGGAACTTTCAGGAAAAATCTGCGATTAGGAGGGGAAATATTAATTTTTTTGCTTCGTTTGAAAAAGCACACCGTTAAGGATTCGTTGGAGATTAACTCATGTTTAAGGAAAATTATACCCAGTGAAAAAAAAAAGTTTTAAAGAAAATTATATATTTGCGAGCCAGTCTATAAATCATCAACGAAATCGTGAATGTTCATAAATTATAATCATATCAAGCAATTGCAAGTTCACAACCACAGGATTTCAATATTATGTAAGTATCTGAAACTCCTTTCCAATACAGCATCCAAAACACTCATAAGAAACAATAACGAACATATTTATTTATTAAATCTCAAAAAAGAACAACAAATTCCTTAACTGTGAAAAATTACTCCGACAATAATAACAAAAACAGAACATATTAAAAATCACCTGACTGTAACATACACAGCCAAATTGGTACTATGCAAAACATGTTTAAATACAAATAACACAAAACTGGAATGATCCACAAATCAAATTGCACTAAATACTAAGATTCAACTACTGGGTGCTTGCTTAACACATTCACAGATTCATAAATCTTGTAAACAAACACTGAGCAATTTGTATAGCCAATTTCACAAAACAATATTGAATGCACGCTTAATTATTATGTCGATTCAATGTGATAACCACAGTCATTTGGTACAATGTGATGAATTAAACGACATATACATCATTGCAGTCACAGTTGAACCACCAGTCAATTAGATGGCATTGTTAGATTCATTTCCAATGTCGTATCCAATAATATAGTCCATCTCAGTCATATTTTCCATATACTTATAGTCTTATAGAAGGGAATCTAACATTTCGTAAATCTGTACAAAATTATGGTACTTCAATAGATATACATATTTCGAAGAGGTCCACAGGTTGTGTTCAAGTTATTAGGATGAAAACTCAATTCCAAAGGCTGAAATTATTCTATGGCACACAGAGAAAATTTTGAGAAATATCAACCCAATTTTGGTTTCACCTGTAATGGCATAACGGAACTAAACTATGCTGATTTTTTTTATATTTACACAAGAAACATCATATTAAATTGAAGAATAACTAACTCTTGAAATAACCTGATCGCTATGAATGATTCCTTCTGAATTTGCTATTGCTTGGGAAAATAATCATCACCATGTAATTATAGATAATGAAAATTTTCTACTTATCCAATCAGTCAACCATTAAAAATGAATTGAAACTAGACACAGTGCGACAAACATACTTCAAGTGAATATTTTGGACAAACATAGTGCTCTACATTCAAAGTACAGGGTATCCCAAATATGTACAATAGATACCAGAAAACTGGATATTGGTGAAGAAAAATCATGGCAGATGTTGGATTTTCGCTCAAATATGATAAATCTTAGCCATGGCTTTCGCCATTGTACGTTTATCGAGAGTATAACTCGAAATATTCCATGTCACACTTTCAAAGATCTGATGAACACCGAATTTAGAATACCCTGTACAAAAATAACAGAAATAGGTGCAATACAGAAACTATTCCTATTCTTCCTATTGCTAATCAATTTATCGATAAATTAATTACCGACATTTTTGGTGAATATTGAAAGGATTATTTGAGACCGTTTAATACACTAAGTAGTGTTTGAAAAAGCTGTGAAATAAAAGTAAAACTGTGTTGAACTCAGTTAATTGTTGAAACAGTGCAAAGTCAGATACATGTTTTTATGTTGTGAGAAAGTTTAAAGTAGTAGTGTTTGAAATTATTTCTTATTTGAAGCTCCCAGGGGATATTCATACTCAAAATGTGAGTTCAGCAATTCAATTATATGTTCCGCTGACTACATATTATGATGTTAAATCTACTTAATTAAGATATCAGCCCTGCTGCTGCACCGACCTACCAGATATAACAATATCTAAAATCCACAACAAAAGTCTTAAATAATCCTTACCATTTCTCATCAGGTAATACTGAAAATTCATCAAGAACAATAAAAATGATATCATATCTCAGTCAGAATAAATGATACAGATATTATTTCTATAGCTAACTGTGATTGAAGAATTCTTGAATATCAAGATTTACAATCTCTACATCAGTAATTGTTTTGAATATATAAAGATTAGAAAACTATATATTACTATCTCCAAAAACATCACAGAAACTAAGGGTTACCAACCTTCTTTTTACAGTACAATATTATAAAAGCAAAACAAATGCTTCTCACTGGTATATAGTGAATATAGAGATCTAATTCTCACCAAACAAAATAATGCAAAATGTGCATTTTAGGACCATCAAACTGGAATCAAAAAATAAATATTAAAGTGCAATTCGACATTTGCAAGAATTCAACACCTGGATAAAATCACTACCGATCACGACTTTTCAAAATGTCAAATATTACTTGACTATCACTTTTCTCTCCTTCACTTTCGCTACTGGGATCAGCATTAGAAAATTTATCAATGAGTCCCCCTAATTCTTGATTTTCTGAGTCTTCTACATAACGTCGAGTAATTGGTTTTTTTCCATCCCCACGAATCTTGTGAATGACATGACTTGAAATACCACACAAACAAAGAAGTAAACCAGTTAAGTTTACTGGTGACAATTGATCACCGTTCCATAAAATTGCAAGTCCAAGAACAAATACTTCCTGAAAAATAACCCACTAGTAAAAATTCATGATCGAAATTAATTGAACATGAATAAGGCAAACTTCCATACCTTAAAAATACCTGCTACGGACAAGGTCAGACTTGATGTATAAGTGACTAGTAACATTTCTCCAATTTCCATAAAGAATGCAACAAATGCGCCTGCTACAATTTTGAACAACACATAAAGGAAAGTGTTATAGCCATCTGATAAAAATAGTTGGCAATTAACAATAACCAAATTTCCTAGAACAAAAATTGTTTAGCATCTGAAATTTTCGAATATAGAATAAAGATAATCAATAACAATCAGACTTGCTGAAAATTACCTTCTATTGCAATTGCAAATGGTAATACTGATAAGATCATCCAGGGTTGCATATGGTACATCATATCAATTGGATTTTGCACACCCATCTTTTGTTTTTGCATAAGCAGTTGAACAAATGTCCATCTTATACCTGAGCAAACTGATGCTAGCAAGGTTAAGAAAAACCCAAGAAAATTGAACTGAGTGGATTTATATGTGAATAGCATCAAACCTATAGATATCATGACCACTATACTGAACAGGCTCCAAGACTGAAAAATGTATTGGAATAATATAAAGATGAAAATTAATACTTACTACTCACTTTTTTTTCCAACTTAAGTAGTATACAAAAAATAAGGATGAAAACAATTGTTGTCGATTTAGTCATAGTATACCTGAAAAATATATACCATCATTGCTCATGCATATAAAAGCAGTAACCTCATCATTGCAGAAAGACTATATAGAATGACCTCATGTAGCTGAAATAAGGATTAGTTCCTTGCTAAATAAAAGATGTCGCCACTTGGTCACTGTTCAAAACCAGTCACAACTTGAACCACCATCCCTTGACGACATCTATTAATGAGCAAGGAACTAAGGATATTTTTGGCTTCATTCTATTGTACCGAACCAAACAGTATCTTCATGTTATGAAGGCTTATGAATTAACTTCTGTACTCACAATGAAATTGTAATCAGTTCAAGACCATAATTAGAAAACCCAACATCTATTCCACTGGAAATGCCTGGTGGTCCAAAAGATACCACATAATCCTTCCATCCGTAAGCAATCCTTTTTTTCACTTGCTTACGCTCCAAAAATAATCGAACAAATAGAGCTAATAAAAATTTAATCACCAAGTGAATGAGAACTGTTGTCAATGGAAAATGAATGCTCTAAAAAATAACTTTGTAGCTAAATCGGAGCAACATTAATTAGAAAAACTCACCTCATAAAGCCAGTGTTGATAAAATGTTAAACCAATAGATGGAATATAATAAACAACTATGAGTAACAAGGTGAAAAGTGAAGTCTGTGCAAATGTATAGGATGCAAAATCTTTCTTGACAGGCTCAAAGTCGTCTGCATCTTCGAAAATGGTTTCATTTTCAACCACTTTATATTTCAAATTATTCCTTCTACCAAACATATTGAAAGGTAAATTTGCAACACCTGTTGGGTGAAGTAACTTTGAAACAAAAACCAGATCAAGCCAGAAACATCAGATTTTCAAGAACAAACGTTTTGCCTCAAATTGTAGTCTTATTTCCATACTTTGCGACACGCAGCACTTCTATCAAATCCGAAATAAATATGAATAGTAACTTATTTTTGACCATATCTAGAGGATTAACCTAATGCAATGTTCTGACCTTGGAATTCGAAATACTGCCTAACAGGTAAAGAACACAAGTTGATGCAGAAATTAATTTTAAAATGTATGATTCCTATTCAAAGGCTGTGGTGCAAGATACATATTTCAACATTTGTGGTTTTCACAGCAATTCAAAAAACCATTTCATTTCCTTTTGCACCACCCATATCGGCTGGAAATTAATTGTATTACATTATGAACGGAGAAACTAATATTAATTTCATGAATTCACTTAAGAACACAAAATAGTTTCTCCGAAAATTCCTATTTGCCGAAAAATTTTATTTCTTAATAAATAGAAAGTATGAATTTGACGGGTACTTGTCAGTGTCAAAACAGTTCGTTCTCGGATTGCGCAAAACATAGATTAAAATTATTAGATAATAATCAGAGACTCTTTGGTCTGCGCAAAATTGCGGACAGGGCCGTATCATTGATTCATGTGAAATAAAATCTTTTTTTGTAAATCTCAAAACCCGGTATCCTGACACGAAGCGTTTGTGGGACTATGTTTATATGAAATTATTCTATTCAAACAAATGAATTTCCTTATTGACTGTGGCAGTCCTGATAGTACGAAATGTAACTCCCTGTATATGTCTATCTATCCTGTATCACAACTATTCGCAGTGTTTTCGGACTTGTGGGTATTATCAGTGAGACGACAGGTGATATCAGTGATACTGATATCACCTGCTACCTGCTATCTAACATTCCAACTTGAATTTGATCGATATCGTATTTTCCCATCGCGATAATTCATAAATATGAGTCATGAATTGGTTGAGACTCAGACCAAGATCCAGAAAGAAATTACTTTTCCCTCATATTTCGATTGGGCGAACTTACACGAACAGAATATCTCTTAATAAGTTTCCGCATTCATTGGCGCATACTGGATCCGCTTTCATTGGCACATACCGGTACTGCATTTATTGGCGCATACTGGTTCCGCATTTATTGGCTCTTACTGGTTCCGCATTTATTGGCCCTTACTGGTTCCGCTTCCGCATTTATTGGCGCATACTGGTTTCACATTTATTTATACCGCCGTAATTTAATTTTCATCCCGTCATCCGTGTTGCTATCAATTTTAACCGCATTTGCACTTCTCTTATATTTTTGTTCTGTGATCTACCAGAGACACCTCTCTCTGTTCCTGTTTGGTGATGACTGACGTTTGACAATTCAAAATGTAATGTCAAAATCAATTTACGTCTTTGATTTGTTTGTGAACAGTGCCGCACCTTCATCTTTCATTTAAAATATTTAAATGATTCATTAATGTTTTCAGCCAAAAATATCTTATAGCTTAATAAACCTGTGCAATGTTAGTAAGGATTAGATCATCACAGTGAAAATTTTCATTTCTCCCAAATATGGCTGGAACAGACAGGGTTTCTTTGAGCGATGCTATTTCTAATGTAGATGTATTGGATGAATTACCTTTACCCGATGAACAACCATGTATTGAGGCACAACCATGTTCTGTAGTTTATCAAGCCAATTTCGATACTAATTTTGAGGACAGAAATGGCTTTGTTACAGGAATAGCTAAATATATTGAGGAAGCTACTGTTCATGCTAGTTTAGTATGTTTGAGTTTCTCTCTACCAAAACTTTCTTTCAATTTTAATAATCTTCCAGAATGAACTCCTAGAGGAAGGACAAGAACATGCTGTTATGTTATATACTTGGAGGTGTTGCTCTAGAGCAATTCCACAACCAAAATCGAATGAACAGCCAAATCGTGTTGAAATTTATGAAAAAACAGTAGAGGTTTTGGCTCCTGAAGTGAACAAGCTTTTGAATTTTATGTATTTTCAGGTATGTTTGGTAGAATTTCAGAATTATATTAATTAACCACCCTCCAAATATCCTCACTTTCAATTATTGTTTTAGAGAAAAGCAATAGAAAGATTCTCTCAGGAAGTTCGTCGATTATGTCATACTGAAAAAAGAAAAGATTTTGTCTCTGAAGCATATTTATTAACTTTGGGAAAATTCATTAACATGTTTGCTGTGCTTGACGAATTGAAAAATATGAAATCTAGTGTGAAAAATGATTATTCTACTTATAGAAGGTATATATACTTATAGATATGTAGGATATTGTAACCTTCTATACTGTTTCATATTTTTAGAGCTGCACAATTCCTAAAAGTAATGTCTGATTCCCAAACCCTTCAAGAATCACAAAATTTGTCGATGTTTCTGGCAACGCAAAATAAAATGAGAGATACAGTCAAGGAAAACCTGGAGAAAGTGCCTGGTTATGAGGAACTTTTAGCAGATGTTGTGAATATTTGTGTGCATATGTTTGAAACAAAAATGTATTTAACTTCAGAGGAGAAACACATGCTAGTGAAAGTCATGGGTTTTGGATTGTTCTTAATGGATAGTGAATTGTGTAACATTAACAAATTAGATCAGAAGAAGAAACTCAGATTAGATCGTATTGATAGGATATTCAAGGTGAGTGATAATTTCATTTGTAGGTTTTCAGAGAAAGGAAAGTAGGCTGTCCACTTTCCAAAGTTCATAAATCAAATTTATATTTGTGGATTATTTTGTTATGTTTTCTGAACTGCTTGTAAGCGATGTTTTGCCAGTGAAAGACAGCGAGGTAACATAATGTGGATGTATGAGATATTCATTTCTTTCAGAACCTGGAAGTTGTACCTCTGTTTGGAGACATGCAAATTGCCCCCTTCAATTACATCAAAAGGAGTAAACATTACGATCCAAGTAAATGGCCTTTGAGTAGTAGCAATACCCCATCACCACAAGCAGACTTGATGGTTCATCTTCCACAAATAAGAGAGGATCATGTCAAATATATCAGTGAATTATCAAGATATAGTAATGAAGTGACTACAACCTATAAGGAAAGTGGCAGCGATTTGGAAAATAAAGAAACGGCTGATTTGGCTTTGAGGGGACTACAGTTACTCTCTGAATGGACAAGTGTTGTTACAGAATTGTATTCTTGGAAGTTGTTGCATCCAACTGATCATCATCAGAATAAGGATTGCCCACAAGAGGCTGAGGAATATGAACGGGTATGTTCAGAAATATTGAATAATTGAAATTTGCAAATTCATACCTTCAATTTTCTTTGTGACTTTGAATGATAAACAAAAATCTTTAGTGAAATTTTCCATTTCAGGCAACCAGGTACAATTATACAGATGAAGAAAAGTTTGCACTTATTGAAGTCATAGCTATGATCAAAGGGCTTCAGGTGCTCATGGCTCGAATGGAAACTGTTTTCACAGATGCTATAAGAAGGAATATTTATTTCGAATTGCAAGAATTTGTACAAGTAATTCTCAGGGAACCCTTGAGAAAGGCTGTCAAAAACAAAAAAGATCTCATAAGAAGGTAAACTGCTCTGCATGAAACTTTCTCCCTAAAACAGTTTAATTTCAACTGCCACGGTCATTTAATTCCAATTGGTTTTGGAAAATCTTCTTTTACTTCTGGATATCATCTAGTACCTTTCTATTCTATTCTTCTCAATTTATTTCCGCAAAATATCTGATCTTTTAGTCAGGTTTGAACGGTTATTCAAACTTTCAGTATCATAACATCAGTCAGAGAAACTTGTGCTGACTGGAACAGAAATTTTGAGGCATCCCAGGATCCTGCACTCAAAGGACGAAAAGATCCAGATGGAGGTTTCAATATTAAAGTACAAAGGAGAAATGTTGGTGAGTTTGAAATTTTTGATGAATGCTATAATTTTGGGAAAATTCTGGAAAGTTTCCATTCTTGCAAAAATAAAAAGTGTACGAGGTCATTCTATATGCATTTTTCAAGGACCGTCATCAACTCAGCTCTACATGGTGAGAACAATGTTGGAGTCTTTGATTGCTGACAAATCAGGTGGAAAGAGAACACTTCGTAAAGATATTGATGGACAATATCTGGTCCTCATTGATCAGTTTCATAAAACATCATTCTTTTGGAATTACTTGTTGAATTTCAGTGAATCTTTATCAAAGTGCTGTGACTTATCACAACTCTGGTACAGAGAATTTTACCTTGAAATGACGGTGGGACGAAGAATCAATAAATGTACAGTGCGACATCATCATAATGAAGAATGTAACGACTTGATTACAATGGATAAAAGAATCCAATTTCCAATTGACATGTCCATGCCATGGATTTTAACTGATCACATTCTCAAAACAAAAGATCCTTCAATGATGGAATATGTGTTATATCCTCTTGATTTATACAATGATAGCGCACTTTATGCCTTGACCATCTTCCGAAAACAGTTTTTATATGATGAAGTTGAAGCTGAAGTTAACCTATGTTTTGATCAATTTGTGTACAAACTCAGCGAACAAATCTTCGCATATTACAAGCAACTTGCAGCAAGCATATTTTTAGACAAACGTTACAGAGTCGAATGTGCTGCATTAGGTGCCTACTTATTACCATATCCTAGAGCGAATCGATATGAAACTCTGCTTAAACAACGCCACGTACAGTTATTAGGAAGATCTATTGATCTTAACAAATTAATCACCCAAAGAATCAATGCAGACATGCAAAAATCTCTTGATCTGGCCATTAGTAAATTCGAGGCTGGGGATATCACTGGAGTTATGGAATTAGATGGACTTTTACAGGTGATTCACTGATAATTTTTTTCATTTTTTATCTGACATATTTTTCATTCCATCGTATTAACAATGTGTATTATGTTACCCCATATATTTTCACATATTTTCAATGACCTTCATTACCTCTTTCATGACGCAAAATCCTAGGGACATTTTCCCAATAGTTCAGATCTTATTCGAAGAAAACTGCAAAAAATTGTTGAGGGAAAAGCAGTTCAGTAAAAGTCTTCTGACGATTTCTAGAAGCGATAGTAACATGAATTTGAACTAAAAGTTTTTTAATTGAAGAATTTGCCTTGACATGGTTCCTAAACAATCAACCTGTCATATACAGGGTGTCCGTTATTAAGGTCCAAATATGAAGAACTTGAAATTATTATTTCTTGATTTCTTCAAATAGAACACCCCGTTTTTTTTTCTAGAATAATGTAGACAATTGGATATATTACATTTTCTCAGAAGTAACCTCAGGATTATTTTAACTCCCGCATCCAGCAGACACGAAAAATTATATAGCAACTGAAAATTTTATTCAAATAATAACATAATAAAAATAATAAAAACTAACGGACATTCAGAAGAGGTTAAACAATGAAATAAAACTAATTGATTTATTAATATTTCATCATGCTTTGTTCAATGAGTTTTTTTGCGCTTTTTTAGGTCAATCGCTTGTGCCATAAATTACTGAGCAAATGGCTAGCGCTAGATGATTTTGATTCAATGTTTGGAGAAGCTAATCATAATGTTTTGGCCCCTTATGGCAGAGTAACACTGCATGTTTTCTGGGAGTTAAACTACGATTTTCTTCCAAATTACGTTTATAATGCTGCTACTAACAGGTATGAGATTTTATTTCCATAAATGCTTCATATTTTTTTGTGTGCTCACCATCCTGTTTTTTTAGATTCACAAAGTATCGTGGACAAATAGCTTTTGCACCTCCTGTACATCGTGATAAGCCAGCTCAAATGTCGCACCACTATATGTGGGGAAGTAAACCTCTGAACTTGGCTTATACAACTCAGTATGCTCAATACTCAGGTTCGTTATAATTCAAATTCATTTAGGTTCTCTTTTCCATGAGCATTTTCTATACTTTGTTTTTCAGGTTTTGTTGGTCCTCAACATTTCCATACAATGTGTAAGTTACTGGGTTACCAGGGCATAGCAGTGGTGATGGAAGAGCTATTGAAAATTGTGAAAAGTTTAATCCAAGGAAACCTGCTTCAATTCACAAAAACATTGATGGAGGCAATGCCAAAAATATGTAAATTGCCTCGATATGACTATGGCTCACCAGGTAGGCTGGGATATCATGAGAATTAAAGTTCTACTCTAATTCCTAATTTTTCATAGGAGTTCTTAGCTACTACCATGCCCAACTTAATGATATTGTCCAATACCCTGATGCCCGCACTGAGCTCTTTCACAATTTTCGGGAATTTGGCAACATAATTTTGTTCTGTTTACTGATGGAGCAAGCTTTGTCTCAAGAAGAAGTATGTGACCTTCTACAAGCTGCCCCCTTTCAAAACATTCTTCCAAGGCCGTATTGTAAAGGTGCATAATCATGCCAAAATTTCACATCTAATAACTAATCTACTCATTTCACAGAAGGGGAGAAACCTGAAACAAAGCAAAAGCGATTAGAAGCCAAGTATGCAGCATTGCAAATTGTGACAAATATTGAAAAATTGGGAACTGCAAAGGTAACAAATACTATCCTTTTTTTCTAGATTTTCAACTTAGTATAATTATTATTTTTCTAGCAAGCCATGATATCAAGAGAAGGTGACCTATTGACTAGGGAGAGGTTATGCTGCGGTCTGTCAATATTTGAAGTAGTATTGAACAGGTTAATGACATTCCTCGATGATCCTGTTTGGGTTGGAGTTCCTCCAGCTAATGGTGTCATTAATGTGGATGAATGCACAGAATTCCATAGGTTGTGGTCTGCCTTACAATTTGTTTACTGCATCCCTGTCAGTGAGAACGAATTTACTGTAGAGTAAGTACTTTGGGTAACTATGAACTTCGATTGATTTTTACAATCTGTATTTTTATTTCAGAGAAATGTTTGGAGAAGGACTTCATTGGGCTGGCTGCACCATGATAGTTCTTTTAGGCCAACAAAGGCGATTTGAGGCTCTAGACTTCTGCTACCATATACTACGTGTACAAAGGGTGGACATGAAAGATGAAGTTGTGAAAAGAATAGTAAGTGTTGTCATTCAACTTTTTATGGTTACTCAATATTCTCCTATTTTCCAGAGCTTGAAAAGGATGGTGGACAGAATAAGAAGGTTTCAAGTACTGAATTCACAGATATTCGCTATTCTAAACAAATTCCTGAAATCCGGGGAGAATGATGAATTATCTGTGGAACATGTTAGATGTTTCCCTCCCCCTATTCACCCATCCTTGAATACCCAGCAGCATTATCATGCACCAGAACATTTGCGACAGTGTTAGGTGTCTTCTGTATCTGAAATTTTATATCATATTAAGCTTGTTACGAATCATTGTGGTCAAGTGATTGAACATATAAACATTTTTATTATTTATATTATATTAATTTATATATGAACAATAGACTACTTTTTTTATATTACATAATTATTAGGAATCGGGCTTTTCTTGTTCCTCCATAAAAATGTTATTATACTCTAGTTCTGAAGATATCGGATTTTAAGATATTCAGAGTACAATAAACATTGAATTTGATTCATGGTTTCATTAATAAAACAACTGAAAAAAATGCTTGTGTTTTATTAAATCCTCACATTTTCAACAATAATGTTGTTATTGCAGTAATTTCTTAAGCGGATGAATATAAATAATTCAATTTTTGGGGGTGCAAATCCTTTGATTAAGGACATGTTCATTTCGAAATCATTGACAGCCGCCTCGATTTCGTTTCCGTATTTTTGAAATTTGGCGTCATTGTCATGCAAAATTTCACCTAGATAGAATCCGTAATTTGGAAATTATCAGGAAAACAAAATTTCGAACGACCATATCAACAGAACCGCTGGTAAAGTACTGCCCATTAACGAACTGCGGCATTTGAGATCTGAACCTACCCTGAAAGTTTCTAGCTTAGACTAGACCTTACCTAAGGTTTCTAGTCTCTAGGTTCATCCCTTCGAGAGTTATCGTGCATCCAGACCGGCAAAAGTAAATATGACCACATATTGATCATCAGTGAGTTGAAAACTATGGTTTGAGACCATTCTAGGCTTGAAATTCAAAACATACAGGCGAAATGATATGGCTCTGGTTTAAGTATGATTAATTGGAAGAATGGAGTTTCAATTAAAACAGTTGAATATTTTTCTCGATTTTATTCATAACAGGTACTCGGAATTATAAAATCTGAATCAAAAGACTAGAATAAATTCGTCAAGTCTTGAGATTTCTATCACATTTGTAATTAAATTATCAGTCCTTTCTGTTGAATAAAGTAACAACTTTCATTAACTTGAAGGCCTCAACGATTCTGCCATATTTGTCCATTGCAACATCTGCAAGAATAATTGAAATTATGAAATGGGGTAACTGTTATGGCTCATGAAGTTGAATTAGAAGTATTTGAATTCAGGACATCATACTTTTTTTCCTATGATAGTTTTTCGATCCCCAGCTGGTTCGGAAGGTATCACTTGATTTAGGTATTGTAAGGCATCCATGAAGTTCTTGAAAGCTATTTCTTGCTTATTCTCACAGAGATATAACTCTCCGTTATAACCAATTTCTAAATAATGTTTCAAGCTAGGGGTTGAGGATGTTACTTCCATTAAATATTCATAATATTCATCGAACACACTCAATACCCCAGAAGATTTAAAGTGGGTGAAAGAATGCTTGAAGAGGTGTATGGCAAGAAGGGCTTTTTTCCTATATGCAATTATTCGATTATTTAAATCGGATTTGAAACTTTTATTCCCCTCATCTACTTGATGTTTAGATATTGATAAATTTATACTGGCATCCATGAAATATATGGCCGCTTCTGCAAACCTTCCAGCATTTTCAGCTTCTTCCCCTTTAGCTATGTTGTTAAGTGCCTCTATCTGATGGTCAACAGAGATTTCAACATACTTTGACTTAAGGATGGTGTTATTTTTAACTTCTTTTCGATTGTTAGGATTATAAGAAAGCATACTGCACAGGATTTCTAACCACTCTTTGGGTACTTGAGATTGATATCCCTGAGGAAACCTTGGATCTGGCCTGCTCTTCATGAATTCTGCATAATTGTCACCTTCCACATGAAATGGATGGATCTTGAATAATATTTCGAAAAATACAATTCCTGCAGAGAAAATGTCTGATGTTTCATCATAATTTGAATGGGATAACCTCTCAGGTGCAAGGTACACTTTTGTTCCTCCAGCATCTCCAAGACTTGGAGAATCTGAACCACCAACTACATGAGACAGCCTTAAATTTCATGTATCATTACCATAAAAATGAACTTTGAACGAAGCGAACTCACCCAAAATCCATCACTTGAATTGATATCTGATGACCAGAAAGATTGTAAATGATGTTAGTGGGCTTAATATCTCCATGAACTATTTTGAATCCATGAATGTGATTTAAAGCATTAATAACCTGGCTCATGATAGGTATAGCACAGGACCTCAACGTACGTATGTCTGCATTCAATATGAATTGTTTCAACGTCGCTTCACCTTTGTCAAGACCAATTAATACATGGCTAAAACGAAGCATTTGAGTGGGTTGTCATTATGATGTATGAAACTCACAATCTCGTTATCTCATAGTTATTAATTCTAGCGATATTTTTATGTGCAAGCTTTTTTAGCAAACATATTTCATTAAGACTTTGCAGCCATTCGGATTCTGAATTGCAATGGCAAATTTTGAGAGCTATGGGAGTTTTAGTTTTATCTCCCTAAAACAGATACAGTTAGCAGCAGTCCATAACACTAATTCATGTTGTATTTACTTTAATGAATGCAACTTTAACTAGGGAAAAAGAACCAGCTCCAATAATATTGCTAGATATGTCGAAACATCTCGACTTTATATCCACAATCGGCCTCATTATATAGTGCTATTGAAAAACTAGTTTGAATTTACGCCCCAGTTTATTGAATCACAATTAAAAAAATAGTTTGAATTCAATATTCATTCTAATTTCTCAGCATGCATTATTATTATTTATCATTTTCCGTCAGGCTAACCTATTTTCCTGACACCTGTCAGTCACAGACACAGAAAACCAGGATATAGAAGAAAAGTTATCTTCTTTATTATTAAAGATGAGATGAAGATATACAGAGTGTTCTCAAAGCTAAGTCATTTTTACAGAAGTTGATCATCTCTTCAAAATGAATCATTTCAAGAAATGATCGGTCAAATTGAATACTTTCAATCCGTCAGGCTAACCGTAAACACCAGAGTTATCCCGTACGTAAATATTAGACTAATTACCATATAAAGGGAATATGTAAAAATGAAATTTCTGTCGTACTAGAATTTTTTATTGAGATGGAAAAATTAGGAATCATCCACTTCTACTAAAAAAGGGGGGTGGACGTATGTTGCTGTGTCCAAATCGTGGCATTGGTCTTATATAAGGTGAATAAATATTCCTTATCAATCCGTTTCTGCTGGCAGATCTCCTGAATTTCATTAACCATCCCGTACCTGTATTTTGTGTGGACGATTTATAAGTCAAAAGCATCTTATTGGCAGAGTACAATGTTGCAATACGATCCTGAAAAAGGATAAAATATCATTGTTGATTACACTCTTGAAAGGCTATTTGAAAAATTCCAAAAAAAACATAAACACGAGTGTTATATTTTTTTCACATGACCATTTATTGTTTTACCGTTGGACAGAATTTTCTCTCGTTCACTTTTCCATTTTCGTAAGTTGCCACTTTCAGATAATTGTTTTCACATTGACCATTTATTCGGAAATCTGAAATATGTCAATCAGTGGAAATACAAAAATAAGGGCCTACCATAATTTCTTCCTAAACTGGTTCTTACTCATGAAATCAGCTTTTATTTGTGCTCCTACTGGCACATTTATTTCCCACGTACAAATAGCCTCACTCGTGTAATTATTCGGATAAAAAGGACTGGTGATGGTGCCGGACTGATCGAAGATTCTTCCTCCACAACCTCTGCCATTCGAAGAAGCCATGAATGTGGCTTCTAATAAAGAAGAGGCATATGTGTGTGTATTTGACAGAACAATCAGCATTTTATTCGTATTGCCGAACACTGGGTTTGGGTTCGAGTGCCCACAATATCTCAATAACCTTGTTGATTGCTTGGAATGGCCGTCGTATATCTAACAAAAGAAATATTCCGTTAATTAATACCAAACACACAGAAGAACACTGGAATTTGTTCAGGGGGTAGCCATGAATTGATAGAAACTTTCTACCCACATTAGAAGTGTTAAAGACTTGAAAAGAAATTTTTTATTGAACATATTAGGGATCGATTGAACTACCACAAAGGGATTATTGTCAATTTCGAGGACCCCCTGTATCCGCCAGTGCAGAAGAAGCCGACACAAATGTCAAGAATATAAACGAAATCAAGCCCACATTGTTCAAACAATTGACTAAAAGACGTTGAATAAATAAAAACGAATAGCCCCGGCGTCGAGGGATAATCGCGCTGACTACAATTTCGTCCTTATTAGGACTCGTCAGAGAGGAACATCCTCAATCGACGCCCGATGGAAAAATCAACATCCCCTGAAGAGAACGCGATCCATAAGCTGCTTTTGGAAAAGAAAGCCATAACATGATTGTCACTACCTAGTTGTAAATAATTAACTCACTTCTAAAGCTTCCGATGAACAGTTATTTCGATATCCTTGCCAGAATGTCCCGATATAAAGGGATAACGTTGTATTTTCAGAAGATGTAATATAAATCATACAGTCGGAGAGATTACCATGAGAGGCAATCACTGATCCAGAATCTTGAGTGAAATTATTCGAACAACCTGAAAAAGAATTGCATTTTTTGTATTATTCAGATTGAATTGTACTAAAGTACGAGAACTCAATCACAGGTAACTAAGACGTCTTAGGTACGTCATTTAGACGCTTTTCGATAACCGTGCCGTTACGTCAGCAGCCGAAGTTAATTATCCGTCCTCCATTGACGTCTTGGTAACGTTTATACAATAAAACGTCGAGGGGACGAAATTTAGACGTATGACGAAAAATGTACCAAATATTACGTCTTTATGTCTTTTGGTGAGCTGGGATGGGACAAGTTGGAAATAGAGGGAACATACACGTACCTGAAAGGAAGTATTCCATCTTGAATCCTTTTCCCTTGTGAGGATCGGATTTACTAACGAATCCGACACTAACGACCGAATCCTTGGACGTGATACTGAACTGCTTCAAACCTTTACCACAGAATTGCATTATTTCGCCTTTATTGTATTGATACTGTAAAATGCAATGTTATCTTTATCAAAAAAAATAATGAGGGAAGTTAGAGCTTACTGAGTTGTAAGAGGATATGGTTGAAATCGATGTAGCCTTTCCTTCATAAAAGGTCCTTCTCATCTAGAAAAAAATGTAATGGTTAAACAAAAAAAAAACAAAGATTACAAGGTAAACAATGAAAACTCGATTTCATGCAAAAATCGTAACATGATCAAAATATTACCGCCCCATCACCCAATTCAATTCTATCACCCGAACACATATTTTCGTCTCCATGTTTCGTTGAATTGGTCAGATCGATTTCGGTGAAACGGACAACGATATGCTGTCTGAAATTCAACTTCTTTATTGTCCATCGGCAGTTTATATTTGCTCCGTAGGGATTCGGGTATCCGGGAGAAGTGATTGTATGAATAGCCCTTTCGGCAGTATATTCACGAGGACTGCATATATCTGGAAAGAAATTGTCGAATTATTGCTCAATTTTCTTTGACGGTAGAATATCCGAAAGTTACCTTTTATTGGTCGTACGGACATAGTGAAAGTATCTGCCGTATAGTTTGTTGCTGTGTAAAATCTAAGGAAGCCGAATTTCCAAGTGGTTGTATAGATTTGGGAATAATTAGTGTTACTGCAAAATTGATCAATTTCTTCCGAGAACGGTCCAGCCCCATCCCTAATCTGAAACGGTAATAGAACATCCCTGAAAGATACTAAGAGCCAGTGACATTTCTACAACTTCAAATGAGCCCTTCATATACTGTCCTTGTTGGGAAACCCTGTATTAATCAGAATATTGAATCTCACCTCAAGGAAACTACAAGTACAGTTCCTCGAGCCATGTTCTCTACTCTCTCCACACCCATCTGGTAATTTTAAAGACTCAATTTTGAACTCAATCTTATACCCTTCTTCAACCTCGAATTTCCATTGACAATCTGCATTCGTGAAATCTTCAGGAGGACGAATGATCTTTGTTCCATTCAATTTGTAGACTCCACCACAACCTTCTTCTGGACCTAAATCGAGGAGAAACATCATTGGAGAATTTTCTGAATTCGATATTTCCAACAATATCTCACCTGGCGTGAAAGAAATTTCTACAGTGAATGCGATCTGTCCCCCTGCTACTGTTCTCCAAGACAGCAATCCCATGTTACTTGTAGTAGTGATGATTGGTATTTGAGATGTTCTGGCTCCGCAAATTTTCGCTAATAAGTTCGTTAATTTGGGTCCATCGAAGATCTCGAGCGCGTTTCCAATGCACGACATATACGAATAAATTTCGGAATAGTACGTGAACCTGCAGAATAATTCAATCACCTTCAAATTGACTTCATAATCGTTTTTCGGCGGTTGTTCATCAATTTTTTTCAGAAAATTCATTGGAGTGCCCTCGACAAATTAGTTTTCTATATTTAAAAAAAATCCATTTGGATAGGCGCTTAAATAAGGCAAAAAATGATGGAAATACTGAAAGTGTGAAATCGCAGAGAACTGTCTGAAATTCCAGGAGAATTAAACTTTTAGGTGGAAAATTGAGGGCGTGAACTTGGAAAAATGAAATTTAACTTTTAACTTTATTCCCAGAGAATTCAAGCATTTTAAGACTATCAATACAATATATAGCCTCCACGGGCATCAATAATAGCTTGACATCTCCTTTGCATACTACACACGAGGCTGTTGAACATTTCTTGAGGAATTTGGTACCATAAACGGGACAGAAGCTCTCCCAGATCATTCAAGGATTCTGGGGTAGGTTGATGATTATCTAATCTTCTTTGGAGAACATCCCATGCATGTTCTATGCGATTCAAATCTGGTGATTGCGGAGGTATTGGTAAATGAGGAATACCAAGCTCCTCTTGCGTATTCTCAACTATGGCTGCACGGTGCGGTCTAGCGTTATCGTCTAGAAAGTTTCACCAATAGCACAGTGAAAATTTGGCACAACATTGTCAATGACATGCTCCCTATAGTGTAAGGCGGTCATATTCCCAGGACAAATTTGTAGATCTGTGCGCCCGTTGAAACATATCCCGGCCCATACCATAACACTACCCCCTCGGAATGATGGACTTCTTGGACATAGCGACGATTACGGGGTATGCGTGTTGATTGTCCATACCCTTTTTCTTCGAGAATCTGAAAATCGTCCATATCTGGATTCATCATCGTCTGATGGTTTCGATGGAAACTTGGACCCCATCTGCATTTTGGAGAGTATTCCGTAGCATTCTACACGTAGATGTAGGGTTTCTCCTCGCCGAAACGGTAATGAAACGATCCTGAGCAGGTGTTGTTTTTCGTCGCCCACCAAGCCCTGGTCTTTCCAACACGGAACCTGTCTCCCTGAACCTATTCCAAAGTCGAGATATCACACTTCGGCTGACTTGGAGCCTTTCCGCTACAACAACCTGAGTTAGGCCACCCTGTAGCATTCCGATAGCCCTATTAGCCTCAGCGTTTGTTAATTTACGTCTTGGCATTTTCAGAAAACTCGTTTCAAATCGAAGCCGTTGATAAACTGATTTCATTTCAAAATAAGAACATTCTTGAAGCATATGCAAAGAAACAAACTTCAGAAAAGAGGCGACCAGATTGACGAAATGTCTCATACTGATTTTTATTGGATCGATTCAAGTTGTTATTGAGTTTTAAATGATTTCACAGCGATTCTCTCGAAGATTACATACTTCTTGTGGAGCAGTATAGTTGTATGATTTTTTTTCCTGAAAATTTCATTACGATGCTTATACTCACTTCATCATGATGGTCTTATTCTTGGGCGCTGTTATGTTCCAAAGACAAAAGTCCCTGTAATATGATCTTCTATACGTCCGTATGTTAGTGAAAGTTTTGTTGATAACTGTGGGCTCGGTTATCGTTTCTCCACATTCTGAAGAAATTTGCAAGTATTGAATGACGTTGATTCACATATCGATTGATCCAAATTCAATTCACTCACCGTCAGTTTTGAATGAGAGCTTGAATCCACTGTTTCCGATCCACACATCGGTTCTGAACTTTACGATGAGAGTGTTTTGACCCTCAATTTTCGGCGGCTTAGTCTGTCCACAATATGACTTCATTCCCGAATATGTTGAAACGGTTACGTTGTCATTAGTGCATGTTGGATAATCTGAGAGATATAATGAGGAATTTTAATATTCGTGAAAATTTATGAAACTCTCAATCACCTCCTTCCAAAGAGAAGTCCTCAAATTCGGCCACTAACTTGTCTCTGCCGTAAATGAAGTATGTACAAGCTAAATTGTTGTCGTACTTTTGAGGATAGCCGGGGCTGGTGATATATTTCTTTTCCGTGGTCGCCCTGAAAGATCCACCGCATTTCATCTGCCATTTTATCTGAAAAACATCTCGACTTGGATCCATCTTTTGATAAACTTCCAACAACCGTACCGTGGCACCAAATTTCTCACCAATCATGGCTAGTTCAGCTGTCCCCTCTGAAGTCCATGTGGTGTTAAACTATTAAACTAATAAGGCATTTTAAGTCTATTCCGCAAATTCTTATACCTTTCTTTTTATCACTCCTTTGGTTCAGAGGGGATTGTTGAACTTGGCGATTATATCAAGGTTTTTCCTCAAATCTAAGAAGGATTACCTGAAAGCCAGATCCGCTGATCCTATCGTTGCTTCTGAATAAAACAAGCACCTTGTTACCATTCGAGTTTACTTTGTTTGGAGGTCCTCGACCACACCATTTCCTCAGACTCACCCATTGATCGTTTTTCCAGTCGAAAATCTAGAAGACACGATGAACTCATGAGGAAAATCTGAAGGAGGAATGAGGGGTGGAAATGTCATTCTTGACGGGATCAAAATCGTTTTGAACTTTCGAATAAACAGAAGCACTTTCGAACTTGTGAGGCTTGAACCTCAAAGTTCATCACATCAAATCGAAGGGGGTTAAATCAGGTTACCTATGTGGCCATTCGATAGAACCTCTCCGGGTAATATAAGTAAAAGAGAATCACCTCAACGTAATCGTTTTTGCACCCATCAGTTTCTTCCAAATAGAAACGGCCGACTGATGACAGTAACATATGACTACCTTCAGGTGCTGCTATAATCCAACGACACTCAGCGTTATTTGGATAATCATTAGGGTAGTTTGGGGTTTCGATTAATTGATAACTATCGGTGATTGTACCCCCACAACCTAAGGAAAAGAATATTACATCATGAATTCTCCATAAAACACGACTATGAGGCCGGGATAAATTACCTTCAGTGAATGTGTCGTACGTGGCATTGAAGCCAACACCAGGAGAACTCTTATCGTGATGGTACTCGATTAGCAAGTTGTTCCTCTGCGAAACGATCAGTCCGGGGTTGTTGGTGTTACAGAACCTACCCATTTTCGGAGAAGTAGAATGTTTACCGTTGTATACGTCCACGTAGCTCTTCTCGCAATCTTCCCCCAAATTCATGGATAAGAAATTGAGTTTTATACGGTCTGAGGTTGGCAGATCGATAACCCAAGCGCATTCAAGGCGTTCCTGATTTTTGCCAGGGGTGCTTATGGAACCCGAAGTATTTTGAAGATATCCACCGCAGGGATAATATTCGTAATACACCGAAAAATTTCCTCCACCGCTTTTCATTCGAATCTAAAAAAACATCTGTCGTAGTTGATATGTGCAAGAATATTTCTTGAAACGTACCTTGAGAGACGTTGCAGGATAAGCCAACCTCACAATGACAGCTTCATTCAGGGGTCTACTATTCGAAAAAAGAGTTGCTCCGAATTTGAATCCTCCTAAAGCTACTAATGGAAGAAATGAAGAAGCTACAGTGCCTGCCTTAATATTCATTCCTCATTTTTAATCAATAATGTTTTTAGGTTTGTACTATACAGGGTGTCCCAGAATGAATGGATAAGCCTGAAATACCCCATGAGCAGCAAATGAGCGCTCAGATAAAAAAAACAAATAAAATGTTTCCTATATTCCCTATATTCTGGAACAACCTGTATATCAGTAAGGGTATCCCAGAATGAATGGGATAAGCCTGAACTACCACAGAATAGAGCTAATGGGAACCAAGTGGGAAGGAATTCAGGATTTACCACTCACAATTCGATTCGACACTTATGGATGATTTTTTGTAGGAGGCCAATTGCTCACTAGCATTATAATTCAATGTTGAATTTATAGTTAGAGCTAAGGTCCTATTTATTGGTAACTTCTGAGTGTTCTTGTAGATGCAGATATATTTTGGATCCTCTGGAAGCCTGAAGAACCTTCCACTTGGTGCGCTAAAATCTTGATTGCATACTGAAAAGAGATTTGTCACTTAAAATGTTATGGCAAATCCGATCAATGTTTTCAACCTGTTTCTTCATCAGATGTGTAGAATGCTTTGAAACCGCGGTGCGTGGTGGACTGTTCGCACCAAAATATTACATTCAATGCGTTTCCACTAGATTTGTACACTCTTTTTGTCGAATTATAAAACAATTGTTCCATGAGATATTCGCCGTACTCCATGAAGAGGATTGATTGACCTTCTCTAGATGTTGCCGAATTTTTTTCCAGATCAAAATCCGTTAGGTTCACAGTAATTCTTCTTCCCTTCGGCACGGTTATGGCCCAAACGCAATAACCTTTGAAATAATCCAAGTTAGGGTAGTTCGGTGATTGGATTTCCCCGAAATCTGTGTTGAGTATGTAGCTGCAACCTAGAATTATCATTGACATTTTTATTTTTTCAATCGATTAATATGAACACGGAAATTCTGATTTCGAGTTTCTTATTTCTCTTCGATCCCATTGTTCTCTTGGCACTTTTTACGGCGAATTTCATGTAGAGGAATTGTGCATCATTCCGAAAAGCTATAGTATTTCTGTTTACACTCACCTCTGCCAGTGCTGTGGTATCTGATATTTACACTAACAGGATGTTGATATTTGAACCGACCCATTATATTCGTGAATTCGATAGCTACACGATTACTAGCAGAAGAAATGTTTTTATACTTTGACGAATCACACATGTCTGTCAGAAGCTTCTTCTCTGAAAACACATTATTCACCTGTTTTTTTCATTCCCTTATCAACCAAAAAATTCAATTTGAAAGAATCCCCAATAGAGAACTTACTCGTAGAACCAATAGACTCGCCGACAATTTCATAAACAGCAAAGCGTCCATTCGTTGCACAAGTGTAGGAAGTCATTTCCAGTCCTTTGAAAGTGACTTCCACATTCACGGATTCATGAAACGGTACAATTATGTTCCATGTACAATTTCTATGTATGTGTGGGTTTCCTGGTATCCAACTCCAGTTTATTACACCATCCCGGCTCTTGTATGTACCTCCACACGATGCTGTGGATACAGAAAATGAGAAAAGAAATTGGGTCAGGAGTTGATGAGCTCGCTCGTTCATTCGCCTTGAAGGTATATTCGCATTTTCTCTTATCTGATTTAAAATACTGAGGGAAAGAAAGGTATGTGATGTTGTGTAGGGTACAAATAGATCTACTGATTCGGAGATAAAAGTAGTGAACATGGCCACTACAGCGTTAAACGAGTGGAAGAATATTGTCTGGTGGACCAATAAAATAATCAAAACCCTCGGCGCGATACGACAACGAATAAATGACTGACCCCACTCAATGGCATAGGAACTGCATCGAGACCCGAGAGAGTTCAAATCTCCCCCTCTCCAGACTCGTATGCCATTGAGTGACGAGGGTTTTGATTATTTTATTGGTCCACTAGACAATATTCATCCACGTTTTCGACTACATTTTCCATACTGTATGTTTGGAAAGATGTTAAATGCGAACGGAACTCAAACAGCCAGTTTGTGAGGGTAATATTTTGTTCTGACATCTTCAGTAATTCACTTAGAGTAATTGAAGCCTTTTTCGCAATCAAAAGTACATTTCGCGCTCTTCTTGGTTCTGAATCGTTTCAACAAGATGGTGCAACATGCCCGACTGCCACGCCGCAGAAGCACATTGATCTAGCGGTTTCACACCGATTGATATGTTTCTTTGATGCCATCAGAGGCCCCAAGGCAATATCAACAAGCCTACCACCATACAGCCAGTCAAAGACAAGATTTTATATCTCATTGAGGAGCAATTATGTGGTACACCTTTCCTGAACATATTTTCTGTAAATACAGTTGTTGTTAACGAACCTATCGATACATTAGCCAAGAATCCATCACCGGGCTCTTTTGCTTTGGTGAAATATTTCACGAAGATGATATTATCAGTGCTGTATTGAGAATTGGGCGATTTTTTGCAGAACTTATCAATCAAGGGCGACAAATTTGTGCCGCCATCCCTCAGTTCGACGGCTTCTTCGTGACAACTGCAAATTTAAAATTTTGTTGAAACGAAAAATCGGTTAATCTCATTCTTACTCTGAGCGTTGATGGAAATCGAATTTTCCGATGAAATCGACCTGTAAATAACTTCCAGGTGGAGAAGTTATCACCCAAAAGCATTCGATGAAAGGCTCGGATTGACCCGGATGGTTTGGAGACATAATTTGCATGCTACTCAGTTTCTCGCTCAATGCGAATGAGCCTCCACAGTCATATAAGACTTCCCTGTATACGGCTTTGAACTCCTGAAATATATAGCCATGAAAATGTGAGAATGAGGAATCTATTCAAGTGTCTTAAACTTGTCAGTAACTTTTTGTATTTTGGCAAAGATTGTCTATCAAGAAATCGAATGAAAATTTATTATAGTAGAATCAGATTTTGGCGTTACCGTATTATTCGGATTTCCGTTGAACTCCATGTAGAGGTTATTACCCGTTGTCTTCAGTTTTGGTGGTATTTCACAGAACTTTCCATCGCCCAAATTGGGAGAGGTAGCATCAAAACCGTTTTTCAGCTGAAATATTGTTATTATTTTTTTTATTTCGATTCCGAATCCAATAAAGGTTTTCAAAGCTGCATACCGTGATAGAATTATCGCATCGTTTAGAAGAGTTAGTCGTGAATTTCATGAACTCAATACTGATTCTCCTCCCAGGCTTCACGTTGATCTTCCACTTACACTGCAAAAATCAATTTTTTTTATTGCTTCTCGGCGTTCCCTAAAAACGACTCACCGTCCAATCTCTAGGAGAGTTTTTATCGAACGTTATCACACCAGATGACTCCTTCATTACTCCTCCACAACCTGTAACGAATACAGTCCCTTTCATCCAGGAAAATGCTGAAATTCCCCCGACCTACCTTCAGAAATCTCAACCGCAAATCCACTCCCATTAAAGTAGGCATTCGTGATGAAAGAAACTTTGAGCGTACGAGAGGCGTTATAAGTGCGGCCTTGCAGAATGTGGCAAACTTTTTTATTTAGGTTGTCGGAAGTCAGCTTGATGTAATCGTGAAAGCAAAAGCTCGAGAATCCAAGGTCCATAGAGTTCACTTTCACTCTCAAACTGTTTGCACTTTCGGTCTGGAAGGACCATTCGCAATTCAAATTCTGGGCATAACCATGTGGGAAACCAGGGGATGTTAAATTGAATTTATGTAATTGTCGCAAGTCGATGATGTCTTCTGATCCGCAAGCTGTGGAATTGAAAGAATAATTCATTGAGAACACTTAACACAAGGTATGGACCTAATTTCTGTGTTATTCATGATTACACTCACTTTTGTTGAGTCGTGGTAGCTTCTGATGGAAGATCCTCCTCCACTTTATCATGAATCTGTTATCTAATCTCGAGGAATCCATGTCTGCCTCTATGAGTAAAACGTTCGAGGATGATTCCAGAATATCCGGCTTTTTGAGACCGCAAAACGTTCCCAATTCGGCAGCTTCATTATTTCCCCCATCATACACCTTAAATTGGAGCCGGTTAAAGAGTTAGTTTATTCGAAACCGGTGGATCACCTTGAGATATGGAGAAAAGCATACGCCATCTTCGAAATTTTCCGTCTGAAAATCTACGAATTCCAGCTGTATCCTGGCTGATCCCAGTACCGTGATCTTCCATGTGAAAGGCTCCGAACTGGCAAAGCTTTCAGGATAAAGCGGTGAAGCAATTTCTCCTCTTATTCCAGTCACTTCGACGTTTGTGCCTAGATTTTTATGCGAAGGCACCAATTTTTTAGCAACGATAATGATGAAGGATTTGGGAGAATGAAAAGTAATTTACTCACTTATAACGCAAATCAATCATGCTCTGATATTCATAGATAAAAAAAAATGACCAAAATATAATAGTAGAACACTTAAATTCATCTACGAAATCTACGAAATAATTCTGTTTTAAATAACCACATTTTTATTTCTGAGGACCAATTGCTGACGTTTCAAATTGAACTTATATTTTATAGCACGATAGAATTTGACCAAAAAGGAGTAAAAAACTTTTTTCTTCTCACATTCATCCAATATTTGAACTCACTCGTAGCGTATTCCGCCAGAAATCCAACTGGCTTTGAATTGAAAGTGTTATTCTCCCTTTCAGTCTTGTAAAAGAGCCACAAACTACCCTGATGCGTTAATTCCCTCGGTTTAACTTCTCCACAAAATATTCCTCGCAGTGATCCAGTTGCATTTCTCTCTCTTATTTCTAAATAATCTACCGCGCAATTTTTAGAGAAGGGCAGATTGAAATTTTTGAAAGAGAGAGAGATTTCATTTCCTGAAAAATAAGAATTCGATACTCGCTGCTTGAGTTTGACAAAAGTCGTCATCGGATACATTAGAATAATGAAGTTTTCTTGTATGAAGAATTCAACATTAAGGATATCAGATTGGATTTTTTGAATGAACAAAATATGCAGTGTATCATTAAAGTCTTGGTCGATATTTTATAGGTCTACAAATATACTGCTCCACAAAAGTTAGGGATATCGTATTCAATCGTTTTTGAAACTGAGTAATTTTCGAGAAAATCGCTGTAAAATCGTTTAAAACTCAATAACAACTTGAATCGATCCAATAAAAATCAGTATGAGACATTTCGTCAATCTGGTCGCCTTTTTTCTGAAGTTTGGTTCCTTGCATATGCTTCATGAACGTTCTTATTTTGAAATGAAGTCAGTTTATCAACGGCTTCGATTTGAAGCGAGTTTTCTGAAAATACCAAGACGTAAAGTAACAAACGCTGAGGCTAATAGGGCTATCAGAATGCTACAGGGATGGCCTAACTCGGGTTGTTGTAGCGGAAAGGCTCCAAGTCAGCCAAAGTATGATATCTCGACTTTGGAATAGGTTCAGGGAGACAGGTTCCTTGTTGGAACGAGCAAGGCTTGGTGGGCGACGAAAAACAACACCACCTGCTCAGGATCGTTTCATCACCGTTTCTGCGAGAAGAAGCCTAACATCTACGTGTAGAATGCTACGGAATACTCTTCAAAATGCAAATGGGGTCCAAGTTTCCATCGAAACCATCAGACGACGTTTGAGAGAGGTGAATCTAGGTTCTAGACGTCCATTAAGAAGAGGGGTTTCATTAACACGTGACCACAAGCGTCAAAGACAGGAATGGGCAAGGCAACATATCAATTGGAACGATCAATGGCGTAGTGTCCTTTTCACTGATGAATCCAGATATGGGCGATGTTCAGATTCTCGAAGAATTAGGGTATGGACAATCCCACGCATACCTCGTAATCGTCGCTAGGTCCAAGAAGTCCATCCATTCCGAGGGGGTAGTGTTATGGTATGGGCCGGGATATGTTTCGACGGGCGCACAGATCTACACATTTGTCCTGGGAATATGACCACCTTACACTATAGGGAGCATGTCATTGACAATGTTGTGCCAAATTTTCAGCTGCTATTGGTGAAATTTTTCAATTTCTAGACGATAACGCTAGACCGCACCGTGCAGCCATAGTTGAGAATGTGCGCGAGGAGCTTGGTATTCCACATTTACCAATACCTCCGCACTCGCCAGATTTGAATTGCATAGAACATGCATGGGATATGCTCCGAAGAAGATAGATAATCATCAACCTACCCCAGAATCCTTGAATGATCTGAGAGACCTTCTGCCCCGTTTATGGAACCAAATTCCTCAAGAAATGTTCAACAACCTCGTGTGTGTATGCAAAGAAGATGTCAAGCTGTTATTGATTCCCGTGGAGGCCATACATTGTATGCTTGAATTCTCTGGCAATAAAATTCCGTTATTTTACTCGATTTTTTTTAACCACCCTGTAAACGCTGCAAGTTGAAATCATATTTATATGAATTTTCATCACAAAAATCATATTTTAACTATATTTTTCGCAATTTAAGTCAATTTAAGTCATGTGGAGCAGTTTATTTGCCCTAATAGATCAAGGTTATGTTTCCAATTTCGAAAATTCTTTCTTGAATACAAATCAAATTGAATGATTTGATTTATTTTCCACATACCTGCTGCCACTTGAATAGTCCATTCGCAAGATGTGCCTACAGGGGAAAACATGCCATTCAAACCAGTTAAAGTGCCACCGCAATCTGAAAAATGAAGAACGTAAATTTGAAAGAAAGAACCTCTATCTAATCTCTGTCTGCACGGTATTATGAACATCGAATTCCGGAAAAATTAGTAGCTTTGGTAGCCCAATTGGCTAGTAATGACACCGGTTATCTGAAAATGTGGGTTCGAATCCCGCTCGAAGTGAAACTTTTTCCGAAATTCGAAATTCGTCTGAATTCCGATTAAAAATGATTTTCTTCTCTATCTTATACTTACTAGCTCCAAATATGTGGTATATTGCGAAAAAATCGACTCCACCCTTCACTTCCACATGTAGAGCTGGACCTCCACTGACAATCGTAGGGGGCAGCTTGTCGGTCGAATATTCGCCAATTAAAGGAGATTTTGTGGATTCTCCTCCGTACACGGATAGTCCATTTAGAGGGTCTCTAACCGATTGCATGTGAAGCCGTGTTACGGTTAGAGCAACACGTTGATCTATTTAATCAAATTATAATCAACATTGAAATTTATTCTGAAAGCCAGGCAAGCATTCTAGTGGCGAGTTCTCATAATAACACCTCAAAAAAGTAGTGAGGGAGACGCAAGGATGATTTAATAAGAATCTTATAGAAGGTGCAGGAACAGCACTTACCTGTTTTGGGAGCGACTATAGTCCATTCGCACTTATTATCGAATAATGAATGCGACATCGAGTGTGGTTTCAATCTCAAATTTCCAGTTACATCAGAAGCAACTATTCGAGCTCCGCAAGCCTGGAGAAATTTGAGTAAAATCAAAATGATAAAGTGTAAAAAGCATATTATTCTTTTTCATCGCACTGACTTGGCACAGTTAAGCTGAAACACTCAAATGTGAACTTACTTTACTATAAACTGCTAGGAATCCTTGACTGGTCAATGAATCAGATTCATCCATGCCCCTCCATGAGGACTTAGCTGCAGGTTTTTTAGACTTGAATACAACCAGCATTCGATTAGAAGAGGATGTAAAAGTTCGAGTGGTTATATCACAAATTGTTGCTAAAGCTGCACTCTTAGTGGATGATCCATCATAAATCTGAAAATCAATCAGAGAATACTTCGTCAAGCCTTTTTCATGATTTGTCACAAAGCATTTTGCTCATTTCAGAAAGGGAGCAATGGGGCAGAAACCAACAAGCCTAAGTAATCAAATCACAGTATTTCAAGCTGTAACAGCCACCACAGAGATATATAAAAGTAGGTAATTTGGATCTCGTTTTATACGAAGTCAGACCGCAGTGAAAGCACTCAATGTCTCCTAGAAAGTAATTCCAGCTCACATCATCTATATATATAAAACAAAGTTGTTGGTTACACCATTTATAACTCGAGATCGGATGGACTGTTTGTTATAAAACTTCATTTATGGATTCGTCTAGGGCCTGGTTATTATAAAATACATTAAAACTCTGAAAAATTCGATGAAAAACTTGCTTATGTAGGAAATATTTTTCCTCCTTTTGAATAAGGCCACTAGGTGTCGCTACGGTTAATGGCTCTTATCTAGACACTGTAGCGTAGTCGTGAAGGTACTATATTTAATATTATCGCCACTAGATGGCGATGGTAATTACGATTTGTGAAATCCACCGTAAGTAGGTATCATTTAGGCGGAACAAAGTTCGCCGGGCCAGCTAGTATAAAATAAATCGAAAATACTCACCTTAATGAAATTGTTACTGCAATTCTTGGATGATATCAAATCTACCGTTTCGAATGATAAATCAATCACATGATTCTCATCGACAGATATCAACCATTCACAGTAGTCGCCAACATCGAAATTTTTGGGGTAGTTCGGTGATGAAATACTTCCGGATGAGGCTGACAATTCTCCGCCGCATTCTGCAAACCGAATTACGTTCCGAATTGGCCCCCAAGAGTAAATAATCAACTTACTTGATTTGGTATACTCAAAAGCGGCAGAAAAGCCTTTTCCGGCATAAGAACTGTCGCTCACGAAACTAACATGCATCAGGTGACCATTGCTGGTGAATGTCACTGGTTCTTCCATATGGCACAATGAACCCAATAATGGGTAGCTCGAATCAGGCCCATTGAATACCTGAAAATTCATATAGATTCATGCCATTTATACAGGTTCGGACATATAAGTTGGAAACATAGCGAATTCAGCGTTAAACGAGTGGATGCATATTGTCTAATAATGGAACAGTAAAATAATCCGAAACCTCGATTCGATGCGATAACGAATACATGACAGACCTCGAGGCTCGAGAGTGCTCAAAGCCCCCACTCTCACTCTCCAGTTTCCTTCACCATTGATCATTTATTCGTTATCGCATCGCGCCCATAGTTTTGATTATTATACTGGTCCACTAGACAATATTCTTCCACTCGTTTAAAGCTGAATTAGCTATTTTTCCAACCTATATTTCCGAACCTGTATATTCATGGCAAGTTCAAATTCAGAAGAGAAAATGATACCCAGGGCAGCTTGTTTAGAAAGAAAATTTCAGCACTCACTTTGATGACATCGTATGGACATAAATTATGCTTTTCAACATCAACCGCAGTGAACCTCAAGACTATGCTTTTGCCAACTGGTGCCTCTAGTAGCCATGCGCATTCGATATCATCTGTGTATTTTTTAGGATAATTGGGGGACGTGATGGTGCCAGGTTTATTCAAATGTCCTCCACAACCTTAATTAGCAGAAAATTAGAGAGGAGCTTTTGATAACCTACATACGAGACTAACCATTCACTACCCATTCTAAGCGAAAACCGTTTCCCATCAAATTGGTGTCCGTTTTGAAATTTATCATCACATGATCTGTTGGAACGGTTATACTTTCTGGAAACGTGGACCCAACGTATGTATCGAATAAGACTTTTTCCTCCACCAACAAGGTTTCACTTGTTTTTATGGTATAAACCTGAAATTCTTATATTGGATCAGTCCCGTTCAAAAGATTAAAGCAACGGATCGTGATCCGTAGGCGCGTAGTTAGCGCTGAAGAGGGGTTTATACCGTTCGACGTCCAGGTCAAAACGCGATTCGGGATTTCTCACAATAGGGACCACCGATTTATATGGGGTATTCACTGTTATTCAATTTGAAGAGTTCTTCAAGTGGGAAAGTTCATAACTTTTTTTTTCGTCGAAAAAAAAACATAATTTTTTTTTCCACTCGACGAAAAAAAAAGTTATGAACTTTTCGACTTGAAGAACTCTTCGAGTTGAATAATAGTGAAAACCTCATATAAATCGGTGTTCTCTATCGTGAGAAATCCCGATTCGCGTTTTAAACTGAACGTCGAACGGTATAGACCCCTCTTTTGCGATGCCGACTGAGCCGCATAGTGCGTGCTAGGCGTCATGGTATTACCTGCAACCAATTGAGGTGGGCACCTTTCTGCAATGTGAAAAATGGATATACATGATAACCCCTCTCAGACAAATCGAAGTGTGAGAAAGTTATGTTGATTGTATTCTTTTTGGTGACCTTTATGAACCATGTACATTCTTGAAGTAATGGATAGGTTTCAGGAAAATTAGGACTCTCAATAACACCGCCGTATCCAGTGAAATTATTGTTGCAAACTGAAACGCAATTCCCAGTACTGAAATCTTTGAAGGTTCAATTGCTTACTTGTTCTATAATGCAAGTTGAAACCTCTTCCTTCCGTACTTATATCAGACTTGAAATAAATATCCATTCTTCTACTGGCAGACATTAAACTTTGCGGATACTGAGATCCACAAAATCTGCCTAAAGATTTTGCCGCTTTGGATGATCCGTCAAAAATCTGGAAAGCAATATGCTGAGCTGTTAGAGGAACTGGCAACGATTATGTTGAGTATCTGATATCCAGAGTGGTGTTCGAAAGTTTTTGGTTATCTTCATACCTCGATATAATCCAATGAACAGTTCTTGAAAAACTTTTTGGATTCGAGGTCTAAATCGAGAAACACCAGCTGTATGGTAGAACCTTGGCTAACAATGATACTCCATTGACAATCCGCTATAGAATGATATGGTTCTGGATAGTTTGGCGAAGCTAAAGCGCCAGATGCAGACGTCAGTTTGCCACCACAGCCTGTAAATTGTACAACGGTAACAGATGCTCAAGAAATTTGAAATGCAACCATTACCTGTTGTTGTTGCTTCCCATGTGAACATAAATTTAGAATGTTCCATTGAAACTTGGAATGTGGACACCAGATGCAAGTAGAGTTGATTGGTATGGGAACGAATGACCTTTGGTATCTCAACACCACAAAATCTCCCTATTAATGGAGAAAATGAAGAACCTCCATTCCTAAAATAATAAAAATAATAAATAAAAATTCGGAATTACCAGGCAATATACCGAAGTCGAAAGAAGAATATTCTAATTATTTCTATTTTTCCACATGGTTCAGAATGGCGAACAGCTAGGCAGGTGAAGAATTAATATATAACTCATGCCTGTAACTGACCGTATTTCGAGATACTCCAGAGTACAAGGTACCATCGTCCTAAATATCGAGGTTTTGAGTTCAATCTGGTTTTGGCCATCTACAGTAATTGTCCACACGCAGTCAGATGCAGGAGGATAAGATTTTGGGTACTGAGGGGATTTAATTGTTCCAGACTTGGAAAAGAAATTTCCCCCACAAACTGCAAAAATTACAAAATTAGTACGATTAATCGGAAGTGATAATCAAAACGCATCTGGAACCTTTTTTCCCCAATTTGACCTATCTTTTGAAAAAGAATGCAAAAACTAGATTAACTCACCTTTAGTCTCATTCAAAAAGATATAGTTCGCAGAAAACTCTTGTTGCTTATCCACTCGCGCGGTGCTCACAGTGATGGTGGCCAAATTCGAAGGGATGAGGATCAAAGGTGGAATTCGTTTGCCGCAATACGAACCGATGAGTTTGGCATTTTTCGAATAGGAGTTATTCTCATAGACATCCACGTGACTCAACGAGCAGCGGTGACTTTCGGAAAAGTCGAAAAGCGTCACATACAACTGGATGAAGAATCCGTTAGGTGCTTGTAGAACCCAGCGGCAATTTCTCTTATTCCTTATCGCATTGTTGAAAATAATTGAACCGGTGGTATTTCTCAAGAAGGACCCACAATCTAAGATACGATACAAGAATGAGTAAGTAAACCACAAATTATCAGGTTTTCAGAATGCGAACATGGTTAGGTGAAAATTGTGTGATATCTGTGATTGTGATACAACATGTTATCATAATAACTGAGATTGTGATGTGGTTGACTCTGCCGATTGTGATATAACTATGTGATTGTGATATGACTATGTGATTGTAATACAACAATGTCATTATGATATAGCAGTGTGATTGTGATATATACGTGATTGTGATATATGTGATTGTGACATATGTGATTGTGATATATGTCATTGTGATATATGTGATTGTGATATAATATGTGATATATGTGATTGTGATAAACGGAGTGGGTTCTGATGGAGTCGTACCACTTTACGCGAAAGTGAATGAATAATTTCCCCACACTAGGTATTCTTATTCAATGTTTCTCCAAATGATCGATATTCTCTAAATTAGGTCGAATGCGAAAGATCATTCTTGAATACGAAATATTCGAGTTTTATACACCTACCGGAAGTTGTAGAATAATTAGCCATGAAATTCGAGGTACATTCGTGAGAGGTGGAGGAAATTTTGATCCATAATGAATTATAGCTGGAATAAATACTTGTATCCTTATAACTGTCATCGTAGTCGCCAGAGGTGTCAATCAACGTGGCATTTTCATTATCTCCATCTCGTATCTAGAAGAATCACCAATGAAGATATGGAGGATGAAGTTTGGGCAATTACCTCTAAGAATGAAGTTTCGCATTCATCGTAGTATGAATAGTCTTCAAAGTCTGTAGAGTATTGCAAAGTTATCATCGACAAAGGCTGTTGTTTGATCAGATAGATGCAAGTTAAACCAACAGGCAAAGATTTGGGATAACCTATTGAATGGATAATACCCACTGGATCTTCGAAGATTCCTTCACAAACTGAAAGATAAAGCATTAATTTGTATGTTTCCAAGATCCCTATATCGTCTGGAAATCATTCGTACCTGCTTCGTATTTCAAAGAAAAATATGACGTGGCCCTAGTTTTCTTATACTTGACGGAAATAACACCACTGTCAGAGATATACAAAGATGGTGGAGTATCTCCGCAATATCTACCAATCAAAGGACTACTAGTGTTGAATCCTTCGTATAGCTGGAACGAATGAATATGTTATGCTAATAGGAGAATAGGCAGATAATACAAACAATATTATATTCAAGTACATATTATTCATTGACCTAAATATCAACAAAAAAATTTCGCAACACCACTGAGAGAGACCAATGAAAGTTCCGGAATGTCGGCCTTATTGTAGCCATCATCAGAGCAACACAACTCGAATTTCGATGAAAAATGAAATGACATCCATGGGTATTATTGCACTAGTGGCGTCATCTAGCAGCAACAGACTTTTAAAATATTTAACATTTTTACTCACCGCTACATATTCATCTTCACAACTGTCGGATTTACTAAGAGACAAGCTGTTGAATGTCAGTTTGGTTTTCAATTCGAGATCATGGCTTATTTGGTAGAAACAAACGAGTTCCTTAGTAACATTAGGCGGAACTATAATTCCAGAAGCATCCTTCAACAAAATTCCACACGCTGTAAAATCGAAAATAAGCATTGTTTCGTTCTTCATATTTTGATCTGGTCGATTGACGCAGATCCAAAAAGAACCTACCTGGTTGTAGGGAGTAGTCTATTTGGAATCCACGATGAGTATTTTGCTTATCAGAGTGGAAATGAATTCGCATCTCAGGAATTTCGGATGTCATTGGCTGAGGAATAGGTCCCCCGCATTTCTTGTCCAATATGTCTTTACCCACAGCAAATGAAGATGACACCTTGAAAATTTTTACCATAATTCAATAATGAATTGTAACCAATCTTTTCAAAATTGAATATTTCATATCATATTGAAGTAGAGTTCCAACAGAACAAAAGATCACGAATTAATATATATAAATATACAGAGTGTTACAGCCAAATGGAATAAATTCGATAACGAATAAATGAGGGGGTGTTAGGAAAAACGCTCGGACACGTCTATTTGTAATTTTAAATGGCATATTTTTCAAGAAAATAAAATTATATAGTGTGTTCCATGCGACCGTGGCCAATACCAAATTTCTTATTTCAAATGCAACCCCAATTATTTATTTTTTGGATTCTTCAGGAAATTCTAGACATAATTCATGTACAATGTCCTATACCTATCTCCAACTTTCTCGGAAATATTCAGTGTGTTTTGTTTTAGATGGTTGCATTTGAAATAAGAAATTTGGTATTGGCCACGGTCGCATGGAACACACTATATAATTTTATTTTCTTGAAAAATATGCCATTCAAAATTAAAAATAGACGTGTCCGTTTTTTGTTTTTTTTTAATAATTAAGAAATAATCAATTTTACTTATTAGGTTTCAAGTGTAATGTACCGAATTTGTGAAATAAAATTATTTTTATTTAAAACGTTTATTTTTGCAATAAATCTGAAAACACTTAATACTTTCGAAATAGTTATAAGGATAGGTATAGGACATTGTGCATGAATTGTGTCTAGAATTTTCTGAAGAATCCAAAAAATAAATAATATGCAGGGGGTTGCATTTGAAATAAGAAAGTTGGTATTGGCCACGGTCACATGGAACACCCTATATAATATTATTTTCTCGAAGAATATGCGCATTTAAAATTACAAATCGACATGTCAGAGCGTTTTTCCCAACACGCCCTCATTTATTCGTTATCGAATTTATTCCATTTGGCTGTTACACTCTGTATAATATTTAAAGGTGAGGCTTTTCTTTTGACAGATGGTAGAACTCATTAAAATAACTCATTTACCAAAAATTTTTATATGAATTATGCCCCTGTTTCGAGAAAATGAAACAAGAATATTTTCTAGTTTGTAGGTAAATCTGAAAATTCCTCAGTCCAAACCTGCTCCCTCGCCTGCTCCTGCTCCTCCGTAGATATCAATATCTCTTGTTTTTTGTCTTCTTATCTTACAAATTTGCAAAAAATTCTAGTGCGTCGAACAGATAATTTTGCCATATGCCGCTTTTTCATAAATTTTTTGAATTGAATATTTCATATAAGAAACTTTCGGTAAAATGACTTATTTTGATGAGTTCTATCACCTTTCAAAAGAAAAGCCTCGCCTTAAAATACACCCTGAATAAAAAAAAATTCTTCAAAATATTCCCCCCACATTATTTGCACTTTAAACTCACTTCAAGAAAATCTCCACTACAATCAGTGTCATTCCCTATATCGAAACTAACGAAAGTCAACTTGATCGATCTTCCAGCAGGTGCTTGTAGTAACCAAACACAATCCCTACAAATATTGATATAATGTTTTGGAAGGTAAGCCTTATTTTAACATGGAACTCATCAGAATAGACCATTTCACCATAAACCAAGTTATCATCCCTTGAAGTCAAGTTTGATTAGTTTCTCCATGTCTTTCCTGTACAGGACCCACTCTCTATGAACGATCTAATTGATGATTTTTTTCAATTTTGCACTTTGAAATTCCATGTAGGCGATTTTTGGTGAAATGGTGAATTTTGATGAGTTTCAACCTCTCATCTCTGTACTATGATTTGTATTATATTGAGGCAAGACTTACAGGTTCTGGGGATAATTATTTGGCCAGTTAGGTGTTCTTATAATTCCCACAGGATTAGCAGTCAGATTGAAAATTTCATGGCATTCTGAAAACAGAACAATAAATTTCTCTATTCAAAATGATGAAACTTCTTGGAGTTAACCACTCAGTGAGACGGCCGCTTCACTTACGTGGTTGGACCGATTTCCATTTCAGCTTGAAATAAGACGATTTCTCTTTAGCTCTATAACTGATATCTATAACATTCGTGGTACTCAGGATCTGACCATTTCCCGGTAATTGGTTACCACAATATTTTCTTGTCGTCGATGTGTTTGATCCGATACCATCAGTTATCTAAAATAAATAGTTGAAAATACACCCTTTGGCTTATTTGGGCTGTGTTACCTGAAGCCATTCAGAGTTGCAATCATTTTCTTGTCCCACACTGAATTGTGAAAATGAAATATTGAAAACTCTATTTTTTTCGGTTAAAATAGTCCACGTGCAGCTCAAATAGGACGTAGGGTTCGTTGGGTATGCTATTACTCCGCTTTCTTGGTGAAGTAAATCCCCACACTCTGAAGGCAGACAAATAATAAATACCATTCGAACATAAGCGACATCCCTCTTGAAGTCCTTAAATTTCTGTTTCCAACATAAATCAAATTCAAATCAATCTTATCACCTACCGTGTGGGCTCAGTTCGCATTGTTCACCACTATACCCTCGGCGACAAATACAAGAATATGAAGTTGTATTCACATTCACGCACAAACCCCCATTCTTGCAAGGGTTACTGAAACACATTCCGATCATATGATTGCAGTATTTTCCTAAAATATAAATTTTTGAATTATTCCAAAGATTATGTTCACCAATATATTCACCGAAGTAATCCCTTTGACAGATACACTTGAACCCTTCGATCTGATTAGAATCCGGTATGCATCTTCCAAATTTACAAGGACTGGAGGTGCATGCATTTATCGTGGATGGAAGACATCCTCTGGGTCCATATCCGTTCCCATGATATCCAGGAGGGCACCTGCACTCGGCATATTGAACTATATCTGAAAATACCAGGAGAAATTCGAATCCAAAAACCAGAAAGATTGTGGATATTGTCATTGGTGATTCCCAAAAAGAAGGACAGATGAAAAATGAACCAGAAATGGATTGTATCTTACTTGGAAACTCTACACAAGTAGCTAGAGGATGGCAATTTCCGTTATTAGTTCTACAGAGTCCTTGATACTCGCAGATGACCCCATCTCCAATGTAACCAGGAGGACAAATGTTGCAATATTTTGAGCCCTACAAAAGCAAAATCATTCCCACTTTCGTAATTAAGTATAAAAAGGTTTTGACTTATTGTAATGAGAATTTATTTTGTAATAAATGCTGGAAATACAGTGGGTTATACTATTTTGGCACTCAGTTGACCATAGATTTCCTCGTTAAGTAAAACTTAGGAAAAACATGAGCAAAACATGACATTAATTTTCAGTGGGCCATCCTGTATTGTGACAACTACTCACAGGCCTGTTGATGCATTCGACCATCGGATTGAGACTGCAACCACCGTTATTAAATTCACATTCGTTGATATCTGTGCAATACTGCCCATTTCCAGTGTAACCTAAAAAAATTTCGACTCAAAACTCATTGGATGAATATCTGGAGATACCCACCCGCGGGACATGAACCACAACGAAAAGATCCTGGAATATTTTCACATGAGACAGGCGGATCCTTCGAGCAAGCTGGATTTTCGTCCTTGCATTCATCCACGTCCAGTATGCAGGCTTCATTCTCTTTTGTGTTCGTCCAACCCTGCCCAAAATTGAATCACATTATGGAGTACTCTACTATTGACTATCGAATAAAATGTTCGCCTCGTAACTTTTTGTATCTGACAATTTGTTTGTGGTATATACATTTTTTTCGATAAACGCTCTTGAGGCAACGGTCAGATTTCTCTCAAAATGAGCATAGTGTTAATTGGAAAAGATCAATAATTCGAATAAATGATTGTTTCCGCCGAAATATCACCTGTTCGCAAATGCACTTTCTACCAAATTCATTATCCTGTGGTATACAAATTCCATGACCGCAAATCTCGGATGCTGGGCCAGAGAAACAGTCTGTGGATTTGGTAATACAATGCAAGCCATGCCATCCATTCACACATATACATCTGCAATGAGAAATGTTATAAAACGAAATGAAAAAAAAAATTATTTTACTCGTATGATCCTGGTTTGTTACGGCAAATACCTCCATTTTGGCATCCTAAATCTGTAGAGTTGAATAAAACGCATTCATCGATATCTTTTTCACAATGGATTCCCTAGAATGAACAAAACCAGTCAAAAAAAGCGCAACAGTGAATTTGAGAGCTCACCTCCCAGCCATTTGCACAATTGCAATGAAAACCACTGAAGAGGTCTTGGCAGCTACCTCCATTCTGACAGGGACTACTTGCACAGTCATTTTCTGACAGTAACGACCTCATTTCTGCTACCTGGGTTCTTATAGTACTTATTTTCACTTTTAAAGTCTGAGACAACTGTAGACAGTATAAATTATTATTCATTTCAAATGAAGTCGAAAAATCGAATATGGAATACTCACATTCGGATTGAAACGCGAATTTTTGACCTCCTCCATTAGTTTTTCCGTAGCCTCAATTTTCCGAATCAATGGTTGTTTGTACGTAATTTGAAGTTCTTCTAAACGAATCACATTCACCTTAAGACTAGCTCTATAATCCTTCATCATCACCTCGACTCTGCGGATCTAAAATATCAGTTTAAGTTTCGCAAATGAACCGGTACATTAGAATAAAAGTACTACCGTGGGAACAGCATTTGCAAAATCGGCCCCGTTGATATAAACATCGCACTGGCCTTGTGTCTCCAAAGATATGTTTTTGTCTGTAGCTGAACGGATGATGATATTTCCATAGGACGAGCTTATTTCAGCACTGAAAAATACTTTTTTCTACAACCACTGCTGAAAGTCCGCTTAATGATGATCGAATTGTGACACAATTATTTATGCATCCACTTTTCGAAATATTTATTTGATGGATACCCAAAAAATATCATCAAAATTTATAAACATAAATTGACTATAACAACGAATAAATTAAGTCAAAAACAAATTCGAACAATAAACGACAATGCAAAAATATGTTGAATGAGTTCAATATTGAAAATTATAAAAAAAAGATTGTGATGGCAATAACTGGAATTTATCATGAATAGCGATAATAAATTGTTTTCCTAAGACATAAATAGCGATTATAAATCCGGAGGACGATTTTCATCGTGACAAAAGGCTTCTCGTTGGATAAAATGAAATCCAAACTATTCATTCATTTAGAATTAAATATCTCTTGTCTCCATAAATGGAATTGAATTTTTTGGAATATTTCTTGCTATTTGACATATTCTATGCTCATTTCAGTTATTTATTCAATGACTTTATCCCTTTCTTATTCAAATTTACTCATACAATTGCAAAGTATTGTTGATATGAAGAATAAACTAAATACTATGAGAGAAAAAATTGTCTTGATATTTATACATTTATACAAGAAGCCAAAACAAAATGAATAAATTCTTGAATTGAAAAAAGAATTTCAATTAGTTGGAATTGAACTCAGAAAGTAATCCATAATAGATGAAATATTTCGAAAACAAAATAGAGTTCAAAAAACTTACTATTCCTTAGCATTGCAAATCAATATGAATTGAACACTTAAACTTAATATAATGCACCAAAATTTACGGAAAAGCATTTCAGCTTATTTCAACATCACATAAACATTGAGAATGCTGAATGAATTTCGTAGTTTTAAAATAAGGGGCGTTGAGAAATGAACTACGTTTGTAATTTGATACCTCCCTTTTCGTACTAAACAGTGTGGATTCACTCAGTTGCGGTATTGGTATTAGTAAATTCTAGGAATTGTCGTTTGATTGGGAAAATCAGTTCAGATCCAAAAATGGACCCTGAAAATTTTGAGTCTTTTTAGCCTTTTAGATTTCCAAAACAGTCAACCACAATGAGGAGGAAAAAATCAATTTCTTGGATTTCAAAACAACTGAAATCAACATTTCTCAATTCATCGCGAATCAACTCATACATACAGAGTGTAACAGCCAAATGGAATAAATTCGATAACGAATAAATGAGGGGGTGTTAGGAAAAACGCTCGGACACGTCAATTTGTAATTTTAAATGCGAATATTTTTCGAGAAAATAAAATTATATAGGGTGTTCCATGCGACCGTGTCCAATACCAACTTTCTTATTTCAAATGCAACCCCCTGTATATTATTTATTTTTTGGATTCTTCAGAAAATTCTAGACATAATTCATGTACAATGTCCTAAACCCATCTTCAACTTTTTCGGAAATATTAAGTGTTTTCGGATTTTTTACAGAAATTAACATTTCGAATAAAAATTATTCTATTTCACAAATTCGATACATTTTACTCAATACTTATTTCCCATTTACCTCTTGATATGAAGAAAGTAAGCAAAAACCATTACTGAGAAGAAATGTTGAGTAACGTTAGAAGACAATTCTACACCAGATTAGCATATTGCCAAGACGTTCGCGGCGAGCATTTTGACATTTCCTACATTGGCATTAATGTTTTTTTTGTTTTTTTTTAATAATCAAGAAATAATCAGTATTACATATTAGGTTTCAAGTGTAATGTACCGAATTTGTGAAATAAAATAATTTTTATTTAAAACGTTGATTTTTGCAATAAATCTGTAAACACTCGATACTTCCGAAATAGTTAAAGATAGGCATAGGACATTATGCATGAATTGTGTCTAGAATTCTTTGAAAAATACAAAAAATAAATAATATACAGGGGGTTGCATTTGAAATAAGAAAGTTGGTATTGGCCACGGTCACATGGAACACCCTATATAATTTTATTTTCTTGAAAAATATGCGCATTTAAAATTACAAATCGACGTGTCCGAGCGTTTTTCCCAACACGCCCTCTTTTATTCGTTATCGAATTCATTCCATTTGGCTGTTACACTCTGTATAACTACATCAAGGGCGGTCCTACGGGGGGGATAAAGGGGGTAATTCCCCCCCCCCCCCCCAGAGCACTGCAGCCAATTCGATTTTTTAAATTTTATTTATGAAAAAACTAACAAAAAAAAAAGTTTTATAGTCTTTTCAATTGTTTATTCAATTATTACCCCCCCCAGGAAATCAGCCTAGGACCGCCCTTGAACTACATTATTATACACTCTGCTTTTCGGTTTCCGCTATACCTAAAGCTGCTGGGATTTTTTTACCGGAAGTTGTCAAAATTTCTCCAACTGGTTTCTTGAATCGCCAAATGCGAATCTACCTACACGACCAGTGACTTGAAGGCAGGAGTCCGGCCCTGATTTCTTAGACTTATGATATTATGTGCCTTTTTTTTAGATAGCGCACAGAATTCGTCTGGTTATATTGACATTTAAGAAGTGTGATGTATGACATTCATAAAAATGGCTTCATACACGATACGCACACGATACAACAACGCGTTCAAATTGATGAATTATTTCCAGCAGGATGGCGCTACATCTCTTTGCAAATGACACAATTATTGAGACAAAAATTTCTTGGACGAATTATCTCCAGAAGGGGTGATGTCAATTGGCCACCAAGATCATGTGATTTGACACAGTTGGACTATTTTCTTCGGGTTATATGTGAAGAGCCAGGTCTATAAGAATAATCCACAATCGATTCCTGAACTAAGGGATGGAATAATTCGTGTCATTAGTGAGATAGAGCCTCAATTATGTCGAAATGTCATTGAACATTTAAACAAAAGAATGAACGTCTGTAGAGCTGCAAGAGGAGGCTATTTGGCAGATATTATATTTTGCTTACATGAATGTCATAGCTTATACTTCTATTACCAATAAAAAGTTTTTGAAAATTAATGCAAATTATGTGTTTTATTTACTTCATTCTAAAAAAAGGGGGGAAATAGAAACACCATTTACATCATTGCCGAAATTAATTTATTCGATTTCTTCCAATAAATAATCATGAATTGAACAACAAATGTTGTTTTTTGCTGATATGAGTGGAAAAAACTCTGAATATCAGAAGCGCCTTTGAAATTATGGTGACCAAGGAATTGAGGATTCATTTCTATACATTTTTTAGAATTCCTCTTGATAGGTCAATTGGATTTTCGAAAATCTATATAAGAGTTGTTTGTTTCTTCGTCCGAAAAATATATCATAATTTTCTTCTGAATCCGGTACTGATTTTCGATTTTATAATGGTGTAGATTTAGGAGGAACATCCAATAGAATAAACATGCATAAAATCCATTTGGTGAATCAAAGTTTTGTCCATAATCATGAAATAACTTGTTTATCTGAAATATTTTGTTATTGAATCACCTCTTGGTGAAGTTTCGCAAATTACCTTCGGTATATTCGTGAACAATAATAATTTGTCGATATATTTCTGTTAATATCGATATGGCAGGATGATTGTTGGACTTAAGTTAACTACTGTCGAGGTTTGCTTCCCGGGTATTTTATTAGTTGCGAATATAAATAAGAAAGACACAGGAAATCGAATATTTTTTTCGGAAAACTTTATTTTTATAACAGAATATACTCACCTCAAAAGGATACAGACTAATCAATCCAATTTTGGGAGCTATTTCTTCACTGAAGAGACAATTTTCTCAGCTCCAACCTGAATATTTCAAAACGTAAATGTTTCCTGTAGTTTTTTGCCGGAAACCAATAGGAACGATCGAAATTAGCCGTCTCGTGAATATTTCATGAGACAGAGGATACAAGACGTAGCAGCGTGACATCTTCGTGAGAAATCGGGAACCCGGCCACCACCTGATAACCTGGGGGTGAAATGGATTTTAATGACAGTTAAAGTGTCATATCGATCCCGAGAATTTGAAGGTTTACAGCAGCAGCTTTAGTAACGAATATGGTTGTCATGGAGAAGCTTTCTGCATCGTTACTGAAGATATGACGTCATCAGCACCACTAAGTCTACGAAGGAAAAGGGGTTGAAACGGGTAACGTCTGCTGTTTTTCGGGTTGACGCATACGCGTGCTTCTCGATTCTCGCGAAGCCCCCTTGTGCGCGCTAAGTTCAAAAATTCCGAGTCAAAAGTGCCGGATGGAAGTCAAACGCGTGAGTTGGGTTGACGTAACGCAAAAGACGTAATAGGGGGAGGGTTAGTTTTCACGGTTGTCAACTGTACCTGTTGAAGATTCGATATGACAAGTTGAACGATTCGATCGGGGATTTCGAGAAATAATTGAATAAGGCATACGCGAGGTTGTTGCAGGATATGCTTCTGGAGTCGCTGTTCGAGACAAGACAACGCGTGTGCCTCGGAATGTGCTTCAAGTACTTCCAGATCGAGCAAGGCCACAGGGGGATCGTTGAAAGCCCAATTTTGTCAGAACAATACAGCAATAAATGAAGACCAATATTCCGCATGTTTTTAACAGGATTTTCATTCGTAACAAACACAGTTGACGTGAGTAAGACTTCTTGTAGTCGTTTCATGGTTATGCTTATAGTTTGTAGGTCATTCCTCAATATCGATTTCTTGTGTCGCGTCGCATACGGGTGATGGTATGGCTCGTTCACAACCACTCCCTTATACTTGTTATCACATTTGCCTAAGCCTCTTATCTGCCGTCTTGCAGTATTTTCTGTATAAACCTACGGTAATTGTAGTGTGCTCAAAAGCAGTGTTCACCCTCGTGCTGTCCATGAAAACGCCTCAACTATTTTTCAATGTTAGAAACAGTGCCATGTGATTCACTCGACAGACCTCAATGCAGGTTGGTGGTTAACCATATCTCCCATTTTTCCTTGTTGTTAATCCCCCGCACGATATTATGTCATTGCCGGGTTTTGATGCCAGATGATTGATCGGATACAATTCACCATTTCACCTTTTTCAATATTTCGTATTTCACGTAGTGGAACTGTCATCGCCATTCAGGAATTAAAATACTTTCTTTCACAACTTTCAGTCAACCATGGTCAAGTACAACATGAAAGCGTAATTTACATGCGGTTATCCAATTTTAATACAATAATTTCCAATAAACAATAAAGGAAATCTGATTAAAATCGGATGGCTCAACAGTAAACACTCAGCTTTTAATTACTATGATTAATATTCATTCTATCAATTCTGTAACGTTCATTGAAATGAATTCCAATGGTACCAACTATTTACAATTGTTCTGATTCAATTCGAAAGCTTTTCCATGGAACGTATAATACACACTAGTGATATAATCAGGTATTCATATCGAAATTATGAATGAAAATAATTAAATATTCAAATGCAGGATGATTTCTCCAAAAAGATGAGAATCTAATTTTTGATACGCCTTGAGGTTAAACTGCATATTCTTTCGAAATGCTAAGATGAAATATGTATACTTTTTACGACCTTTTCAGGGTCCTCTAGTCCATATTACTAAGGTGCTGTATTTTCGATGTTTCTTAATTGATTCTGTTATCTTATTGATTCATTCACAAGAAATAGATGGATAGATGATTTTCAAGGAATAACATTCCATAATTTTCAAATCGAAAACCACCAAGAATACACGTATCCTTCAAATAATGGTTTCGAAAACGGCTTAGCTTTTTTTGTAATCAACAAACTTTTACTGGATCGATTAGGATTATATCAAAAATTGTAACTGTATCGTCTCAAATTTTTGTTCTGTTAGTCCTCCAAGAATAGACTATCGCTATTGGCACCTTCTGAATATAACTCATTTGCTGCTTTCTGTATGTTCTTCCAATTTCAAAAATTGAATTCTGAATACTCATATTGCTCGAAAAATTATACTCACATCTCTTCATTTTGTACAATATCAGTTACATCTTACAACATATTGAAATAACGACTCCTCGAAAATATAATTTCTTCGTCATTATATATGTTACCGCATTATTTGTTGTTGTCGACTGTAAGAACATTATGGAAACAAAGTTATGATGCTAACTCCAACTGAAACGATTCTTTGCTCTGAATTGAGGCTCAGCCGTTCTACTGTGTAAATATGTATGCCTCCACCTGTGTGAACAAGAACTGTTTGCTTACAAGCAATTGACCCAATTTAAGACCCTGTAAGGGCTTCGGAAAGGCTAGACTTTCACTTAGCGAGGGTGTAAACCGAGCATAGAGTATGCCTGGGCTATAATGTAACAGTAATGTCGCAACATGATAGAATTACAGGGGGCAATATAAATTGATGCCTGTCATTAAGTTTTATGTGTGTAGGAAGTTGTTATACATGTGCCATTATATGGTTAACCTGTCCGAATATGGGGATCTATTGTGTCGACTGTGTTGAACAGTAAATGAGGAAAGTATACAGGGTGAGCAGGAACGTATCATTTTCTTGGGTATTGTGATAACTCAAAGGATAAACATGATTATGTAATTGATTTTTGCATCCGGAACATCTTGGATATGCCGAAGTTTGAAAAATCATATCTTAGATTTCATGGGTCTAGCTAATCCAAATTTGAGGCTACTATTGATTATTTTCTTAATCGTGGACGATAATCATATTTAAAATAATTGTCTTATTCAAATTTTTATTTGTATTCCTAATTAACTATTTCATATCTCATTTTGAATAAAGAAATATTTTTCCTGAATAACAAATTTTCATGTGATTCTAATTCTCACATTATTTGCGCTGAATAAATTTGCAATATACTAGTCAAAAAATTAATGGGTGATACAGACACTTCATCTCTGTTACTGATAGGATTATATTCCATAATTCTTCTGATGGTTGATGAAATGAGAACACGGCTTGTTTCAGAACTGCAACATTCAAATTTGCATTGAAAAATTTCAAATTGTGTACAACCGAGGGAACAATAATTTACCATCAATTATGCAGTCCCCTGATATTCGCAGAATACAATAATGAATCGAATTCTTTCATTATCCCAAATCACAATACTATCTCTGATGACCTCTCGTCGTGAGAAAGTGAAAATGATGAGAATCGTTTCAAACTCGACTCGTGTTGCTCTGAGAAAGACAAAATATGGCCGAAACCATGGTCAGCACCTACTCTTCTTGACAAAAGCGGAACCTAAGATGATTTCCCTGTGCGGTTGTATGGAAGTTTACGTCGAAAGGAGCTTTTATCGATATTTATAATTTATATCAATTGAATGGGATGTATCTGATCAAGTTGTATGAGACAACAAAAACAATATGCATCTAAGAGAATGAATGACACTTTTTGTGAATCCGAAAATTCCATTGAGATACAGTCCTCACTATCATCTTTTGATATTTGCTTGACAGCAGAATAGAGGTGGAAATAGTCCTTTCAAACATTGTTCAACTTTGATGTTCAGGAAGCGAAGTACAGTGGTATGTCTTGCTGGCATCAAACCGAACATAACTCATTCCAAAGTTGACGAATACAAAGCGATTTACGTACAATAGGAACAAGAGAAAATGGGAAACAAGAAGACAAAAACTTCACAGACAGCCAGATTGTATCATATGGTGAACGTTGAGCTTTTGTGCTGCCGAAAGCCAAGGACTGACCTGAATAAGTCACAATAGGTTTTGTTGTTTTGAATACGATTGAAAATTTCACCTATATGAATCCTGCAAACTGTGGCTGGGTGTGAGGTGGTTCACCAAGTTACTTATAGTTAAGGGGCCGTTATACTTTGGCTGACGGCACTGATTCTTCATTCAAAAAGTGCCTTTCATTTTTCGAAGTTCACGCCCTCATTTTTTCACCTGAAAGCTTCATCTTTTTTTCAAATTCTCCTGAAATTTCAGACAGTTCTCTGCGATTTCACACTTTCTGGAAGTCTTTTCAGTATTTCCATGATTTTTCGCATTAATTGAGCGCCTATCCAAATGGAATTTTTTTGAAATATAGAAAATTGATTTGTCGAGGGCACTGCAATGAATTTTCTGAACAAAAAGTGATGAACAACTGCCGAAAAAAAATCAAGTCAATCTTCATAGATTCTCAAATTCAAACCGATTTTTTTATGCGAAAAAATAATTTTTTCGAAGAGGAAAAATTTAAATGCCCTCAAGACATATTTTAACTACAATTTAGAGAAGAATTCAAGCTTTTTGGTGAAAAATTGAGGGCGTAAACTCGGAAAAATGAAAGGCACTTTTTCAATGGAGAATCGGTGCCGTAGCGGATTTTTTCATGCGAAAAAATAATTTCATCACAGAGAAGATAGGAGTGCCCTTAAGACATACTTTAACTTCAATTTGTAGAAGAAATCAAGCTTTTAGGTGAAAAATTGAGGGCGTTAACTCGAAAGGCACTTTTTGAATGGAGAATCGGTGCCGTAGCCGTCGGCCAAAGTATAACGGCCCCTTAACAGTTATGTTGTCCTTGAAAACGAAACACATGGTGTTTTATAGATGAGAATGGAGAATTATATCTCATGAAAGTTTTTCGTTCGATTATTTTTTAGAAAGGCATTGTTTTCGTGTTTAGCTAAAGGCGGAGGTCATCTAGGCAGTAACAAATGCGTGGGAATAGACATAAAAAGTTTTGACAAGAAATATCTATCGATGGATTGTTTCCTGCAAATAAGAACCAACTATTGAAATCGAATCATAATCAAAACTTTGTTGTAAGAAAAAAACTCTGGGCCAATTTTTGTGTCCAAATTGATAAAATAGATGACGCTTAATATCCTATATATTAAGCATAATATGATTTAGATCTTTCGGATTATCATTTTTTTTAAAGGTTTTCGAAAATCGTTCAATATAATAAAATAATTTATGGTCGCCAGTTAACGTGGAACACACTCTACATATAAGTGGTATTGAATACCGCTACAGAATGGCGAAGGCGCCAGTACGTATATACCCTAATCAATTAAGATCTTGTCATTTTTTCGAACGAATTACAAAAATAGAAATGCTGAACATCGAATTAAATGAAAATATTTCAGGTTATTCTTTTTGAATTGTGAATATATCCATACCGATTGAACACATCCAGAATGCAAGTTGGGGAAATCAATGAAATAGACAGAGAGCATCGGGAATTTACTATTTTTCGGATGACTCTTCCACAGTAGGTATTTTCCGATGTGCTGCAAATGCTCTCTGTCTGTAACAGTGATATCCTGGATATTTTGGACCTGTTCAATCGGCTAATAATATTTATCATTATCCTTTCCATTGTGATAAACTATTTTTGTATTCGAAAAAGTGAATAAAACTCTCCCTAACTGTATTGATGTGAAAGGTATGAATGGATATAAATGAATGATGATAAATCGTAATGACCAATAATCGTTCATTTCTATTTCAGCGAATTCTATTAGAGGAATGCTCTTGAATGATATTGTGAACCTGATAATACATTGTGGGCAGGTTCCTAGAAATCAATTATCGATGATTTATTTTTATATTCGCAGTATATTTCCCTCCAATTTTCGCGATGGCTTTTTCTGGAAAAGTACTAACATTCGATTCTAGAGAACACCCTGGAATAAATTTCGTCAACAATCCCTACTTATTCATGAAAATGATCATACCATATACTTTCACCCCCTCAGTATCCTCGAAATATTCCAGATTCATGAATTCATTATGAAGATCCAATACAACATCGATTTTATCTAAAAATAGATGCAACAGCAACGACAAACCATGAGTAGGTATATTGTTCCGGCTGCATGAGATTAGTTTCCAGGTAGACCAAGGGTTGTCGACCTAGAATATGCGAAAACGGACACAATTCAATGCGGATTTATCGTATATTGCACACAGTTTTTCCACAACGGATGCATTTTCTAAAGGCTCGGAAGCTGCAGTTGCTGCAATAGAAAATAGAATGGAATTCAAGCTTATTAAATCCCTGCCGGATGCACATGTATGGAGCATTGACCTCAAAATATTATTGCGAAACTGGAATTCATTCACCTAGAATGTGGGGCAACGTGAATCCCGGAATATCACTGACCTAGTCAGCTATTCTTTCGCTTTGAAATCCCCCAGCTGTGTATCCGAAAGATTGAAAGTTTCAATTTACGATTTGTTCTTCTTATGGATCAGGAAGAGTATGGGGGACTGAACGGAGCCATGAGGAACACCTCCGTTCACATTGGAATTGCTTGAAATGACCACGAAATTGCTTCTGTAAGCCAGTAAAAATTGCTCTCATCCAGGTGGTTCGTTAATGTGGATCAGGAAGATTATGGGTGACTGAACGGAGCCATGAGGAACACCTCTGTTCGAACCGGCATTGCTTGAACTGGCTACAGGGTTTCTTCTACAAGCCAGAAAAGGGTGATATCATCCAAGTAGTTCCTTCATATGGATCAGGAAGAGTTTGGGTGACTGAACGGAGCCATGAGAAACACCTCCGTTCACACTGAAAATGCTTGAACTGACAACGAGATTGCTTCTATCGGCCAGAGAAGAAACTTCAAGGAGTCAGTTTTGTCAGCAGAGCTAGATGTCACATACTATCAAGAGCCTTTATATCTCCAGAGAAAAAAGTTTTTATCCAAATTCGTTTCATATTTTGAAACATTTCCGAAATATATGATTTTTTCGAATGATCACTCAACCTGAGGAAATATACTGCTTGTAGTATTATTCAATGATCTCCGCATTTTTTATTGTGCATTCAATTCCACTGAATTTTAATATATTTTTTCTATTTTAGGTTAGTAATGTTTTTGGTCTCAAAAGTTGTGCAAACTGAGTACAAGTAAGTGCAAAATATTTTTTCATTATTTTGGTGTTCGTAGAAGTAGCAGGGGTGTGAATAATTGGGGATTATATAATACCCTCTCGACGATACGTAGAAGACATGTAGAAAATTTAATAATTCCGACATTCGCCTAACTGAATAGATGTAGGACATTGAAGATTCACCGATATGAATACCAGCAAATGCAAATCGAATGCGGACTAGCTGCAAACATTGCTGAAACAATAAGACCGAAAGGTTATTGGCAAATATTCAAACAGTCATTTTGCTTATATGCTCTAGAAAGCATTGTGTTCGATCGAGTTCCTGCCAAGGCATAAAATCGAACATTGCATCCGTTCATTTACCCTGCTTTCATTATATTCACGTATCTGGAATATTATTGTTCTAAACCAATAGACCAACACCGCAATAATTATAATGACCAGAAATGATTCTAAGTCTTATTTGGCCCCTAATGTTCAAAAAAACGATTTCTATCATGATTTGACTGACGTTGACCTCTTTTTGGGTCATGTTGGTATAATGCAACAATGACAAACGAAGTTGAGCAGAACAAACAGGTGCAATATTCCTCCCCAACGAAGTAACTTGACAGGACGAAATGTGTATCGCAACACAAACAATATGATACAATAAAGGATGCCGCAACAGATATCAAAGAATGCCGGCAATTGTCTCGCGAAGATGGTGTAACGTCATCATGAAGACACTAGCTTTGTTGAGGATATGTGAAGTTCCAAATGACTAATTTACGGTCTTGATACTAGCTATTCGATTGTTTCAGTGATGACAATATTCAAAATTCTAATATCCTAGAATATTTGCAGTGAATGTTTCGAAGAAGAATATCTGCAAAATGAAATGGTTTGCATGAAATCCAATCAATGTGCTGGCTGCAAGAAACACGAACCTAATTAATGGCGAATGCGCCGGTTATATTTGGCATACAGATACTTTCTTCAAATAAATCCAACTTTCATCTCTATAAAAAAATTATAAAATACTGATTGAGAATGGCGAACGACAGTGGCGCACCCAGAAATTTCATTCGGGGGGGGCTGCTCGAGAGTAATCAGGTTTTTACATAAAAAAAAAACTCGAAAACGACGAAAACAATCCTTTATTTTTGAGCTCGGGGGGGGCTGCAGCCCGACAGCCCCCCCCTCGGTGCGCCACTGGCGAACGATATCGTGGTGATAACACAGTTTCTTGTGCCTGATTTGGAAGCTATTGAAAGGCATTCCCCTTTTTGTTTTTCTATTTCTTCTACCTTCGTCTCAAACAAGTATTTTATTGCACTGTTCGAATGCAAATTTTGTGTATTGCCTCACGAACCAGATCCTTCACCAATTTGCATTCGCTATACAATGTCCGAAAGTTGGTGAAACATCCGAATTTTCAATGGAAAATAATTGGTTTCAAAAGTGAAGATTTTATTGATTTATTCCGAGACTTCGAACTCCTGTTTCATCAAGTTTTTTGTAGGAAATTTGCACCGAATAGTTGAACAAAGTAAAAGACAAACTTATTTTTCTTCTGGAGAATTATCATATTTTTGTTTATATCCAAATGTGACCTAGTTTTTCCAAAAATATAACGAAAAAAATCGAAGGAACTAGGAATTTCGCTTGAATAGATTCCTTTAGATTCGCCAGGGATTTCTTGGCGATAATAAATGTTGTTTTTCGGGGGTCTTGCTCCTTCGTCATTTTTCACCCAAAAAGTTAGATTTTTTGAAATCGATTTTATAACGTCTAGGGAATAGATACTTTGGACAATGCTCATTAACAATTTATAAACAAAAAGTGGATACGATCACAGGAGCGGGAGCTATGACGATTTGAAATTTAGATTTTTGAAAAAATGTCATTTCCCACGTGAAAATCTAAACTATGATACATAGGGCCTCGGATTATTCTTTATTGAATTCAACGTTCTCGAAAACCTATATTTTGATACCAAACTTGTTCATATAGTCCTTCTCTTACTCGATTTTTTTCTTGTTTTTTGTTTAGCATATTTCATTTTCGAGTTTTGTTCAGAGACTCACAGCACTTTAAGTATAGGTGATATGGATCAGCAAAATGGGTTTTCTGAATGGCTCTAATGGATAGTAGATCTTCCAGATGAAAAAACGTCCATAGATTTGCCAGGGATTTCTTAACGATGACAAATATGGTGTTTTTAGGGGGTCTTACCCCTTATGCATTTTTCACCCAAAAATTTGTCAATTTAGAAATCGATATTATTATACGTAGACATACTTTGGATGATGCTGATTAACAATTTACAAACGGAAAGTGGATAAGACCACAGGAGCCGGAGCTATGACGATTCTAAATATCGATTTTTGAAAAAAATGCCATTCCGCAGGTGAAAATCTAAACTATGATAGATAGGGCTTTGAATAATTTTTCATTGAAGTGAGCCTCCTCGAAAACCCATATTTTGATACCAAACTTGTCCATATAGTCCTTCTTTCACTCGATTTTTTCTTGTTTTTTGTTTTGCATATTTCATTTTCGAGTTTTGTTCAGAGACTCACAGCACTCTAAGTATAGGTGATATGGATCAGCAAAATGGATTTTCTGAATGGCTTGAATGAATAGTATATCATCCAGATGGAAAAACGGTCTTAGTTTTTCCAGGGATTTCTTGGTGATGACAAATATGGTGTTTTTAGGGGGTCTGACCCCTTATGAATTTTTCATCCAAAGAGTTGACATTTTCGAAATCGATTTAATTATGCCTAGACATACTTTGGACAATGCTGATCAAAAATTTACAAAAAAAAGTAAATACGACCACAGGAGCGTGAGCTATGACGATTTGAAATTTCGATTTTTGAAAAAATGCCATTCGCAGGTGAAAATCTAAACTATGATAAACATATATGAGTTTTGATGAATACATCACCTCAGCTTTTTGTTCATTTCCATTCGTCAATGAGTTTGAAATCAATTCCCCAACTCAATCAAACGAATGATGCAGGCCCGGATCTAGGGTGGGGCAAGCGGGGCGCTTGCCCTGGGCGCCAGCTTAAGGGGGCGCTAAAAACAACCAGAGGTTGAATTTTATTCATTTTTTGATTTTCTCGGAAAAATATTATTATTAAATATGACCCGACTCTGAAGTGCCATCTTGACCACTCAAAAAAAAGACAAACATCCTATCTTCCCAAAAAATATGCAAAATGAAATTATCGATTTAATGGCCACCAAAGGTCGGAATAGCATTATTAATGAGATCAAGGAGGCCAACTATTTCACTATTATGTTCGACTGTACCCCAGATGTATCTTTCACAGAACAAATGAACCAGGTTATACGATATTTGAAGAGAACGTAGTCTGAATATGAGATAAAGGCAAAGACAAATTTTAAAGGAAGTAGCCAAACAAGATGAACTAAACATCAAGCTGTTAATGCCTTGCTCAGTAATTTACCGGGAGTTGTGAAGGCTGTGGAAGAAATCAAAGAATCCTCACTAGTCGCAGAATACAAGTATGAAGCTGGTCATTTGCTTCATGCTGTGATGGATTTTGGATTCATACTGAACATAACAATTTGGGATAATATTCTGCGAGAGATCAATATGGTCAACGTACGTGGAAATTCAGAAAGGAGATATAGTTATTTCACGTTCATTATCGTTCATGCAAGGTCTTATGAAGATCTTGCAAGGAATGACAGAAAAACTTATTGAAAACTGGATCTCGGAAGCTACACTTCTTTCAGAAGAATTGGATGTGGAGCCAATTCTTAGAAATAAACGTGTTTCCAAGAAGAAAAAGCAGGTTGACGAAATGTGCGATGATGAGTCAAGAACGGATCTAGTTGGTTTATTCTCAAAGGAAATTAAGGTTGTTTTCGACAGATTATTGTCAGAAATCAAAAAAAAGATTAGAAAGCGCAGAGAGTCTGCATACGAATTTCTCATTCCTCAATAGCCATGCCCTTTTAAACATGCAAAAAGAGGATCTACAGAAAATGAGACCCTTTTAGCGCAAAAATATTGAAGAGACTTGAATGCAGTTGATTTTTGTTAGGCACTATAGCGGTTTTCAAAATGTTGGTTCCTGAAATAAGTGAAAGATCGACTTCATTAGACCTGCTACAAATTCTTCACAGGCAAGATCTGAAAAATGCTCCCCCTATAATTTCAGTATAACTGACATTATATAGAATATAGAGCACATTGCCTACCACGTCTGCAAGATGTGAAAGCAGTTTCAGCAAATTGAAAATAATAAAAAATTATTTGCGTTCCTTAATGAGTCAGAAAAGTCTCTATGGCCTCTCGATCTTAGCTATAGAATACAAAACTGCTTCCGAAACAGATTTCGAGGAGCTGATAGATGCGTTCGCGGAAATGAAAACACACCGCGTGATGCTAAGTGAAGAAAAAAGTCCAATTTCTTTCCTTGTGATATTTTCCTTATTATTGGTTTTTATTCCTTTTTTTCATTTGTATTATTTATTTTTGTTTTTTCTATGAATTCATATATGTACATATCAAACAAATGGGGGGGGCGCAATCATAAATTTTTGCCCCGGTCAGAAAAAATCGTAGATCCGGGCCTGGAATGATGTATCGAAGTCGTTTAATAATAATAATAATAATAATAATAACCGTTTAATGCATATCCTGTCATTGTTACAAATTGGCAGAGGAATCGGTTCATGTAACTCAACGAATATGTACACAAGATCATCTCGCTCATCTTTCTAAACGGTTAGTTAGGGAAGAATTCATAGTTTTCATCGAATAGACAATAATGAAAGCGAGTCAAAAACAATTTGATGTGGACATAATATAATGAAATGAACTGATTGATTTGAGGATATGAGCGTCTTTACTTGGAAAAGGCGGATTCATACGCTCAGGATGAAGTTTGAAATGCTGTATCTCTTTGTTTTGAGTCCACATAAAAACGCTTTTTCTAAATTAATTCAAAAGGGAACCATCCTATGGTAACTTTTTCTTTATGCTTCAGAGTCATCCAATCAATATGAAACCTCTTCCACGGGAATTCGACACACACTTGACAAAATACACTCGTTCTTTAAGCCGATATTATATTTGGATAGCTGTAGGGGAAGATGTTGTTTCACCAGAGAAACCAACAAGATGCTGTTTATAGTTTCACGAAAATCACAGAAGATTTCACCTCAAGGAATCGTTTCCTACACCTTTTCCCCTTCGTTTTTGCTTCGAGGCGATCGAATTGAATATTCCTAAGCAAACAAGGTTGTCGCCTCGATCGAATAAACTGCAATTTTTTCCCTACCAATAACACTTCGAACTGACAGTATCAAAGTCGAATATCGGACGTGAAAACTCTCGATGAATCGCATTAGCCCTCCAGTTTTTTCCGCGATCGTTCAGCGCAAGAGTGCTCGGTACATCTGCACTCCCCCATGTCATCTGTTCTCTTGGGATATAGATAATTGGGGAAACGGAAACGTACAAGCCACAAATACAATTTACAATTCTTCGAATCTAGCACCGTGTAGGATATCGAACTTGCGTATACCGCAAACGTCGTTTTGGGGTATTCATCGGCAGCGAACTTGCGTTTAATTCGTCATGAAGCATGTGATGTGACTCGTTAAAACGGCCTCTTACATTATTCATTGAGAAAATTGATCTTGGGCATGTTCGTTCATTCGAAAGAGAAAAAATATCTTGTTACTTACGGGACCAGACACCCGTGAGCAGGGGTCAACAGAGAAGTCAACGTAGTTTGGAGCAACCCTCCAAAAGATATCGATTACCGCGGCAGTTTGAAGTTGGAGGGGAAAGTGGATGCGTCGTAACAGATATGTAGTTCCACAATTTGGAGGTTATATTAAGGTATGATCTAATCCTGAGCTTTAATGAACAACTGTGTTTATTCCAACTTTCTTGATTGATCCATTAGAGGGATTTATTACTTCCGCAAAATTCCGGGGATTTCCACAGGATAATTTACGAAATATTGAGGATTTTCCAGCCTACCCCTTCACTTCAGAATGTTAATGTGACTCAATGTTTTCAGTTCTGTTTACTAATAACAACTTGAATTATTTCTGTTTAGTTTTTCCACAATCGTTCGTAGGAAATCTCTGTCATATTTGGAACTTTCACTCAGTTTACTAACCTTTCAAATATAATGCTCAATTTTCATACCCATCGTATTCAAATGACGTGAATTAACGAATTTCAACGTTCATATTATCTCACCATCTGTTGCTATTTTATACAAAGTTTTTTTTAATAATTCTTATTCAGCAGCATTTTGACATTACCAAATCATTTGATGAAAAAATTTTAGGTCAGGATAGGGTATTACTCTCACGAATGGTATTCGGTTGGTCAAAATAGAATTTTATAAATGAAAGATTTTTTTATAACAAAATGGTGAAGGCGCCTGCACTCAAAAATTTATTTCCAAGTTGTTCAACAATATTTTATCGTTCCTTCGATTCATTTTGAAATTTCATAGACAGAATTATTGTCGATCAAGTTTATGATGAGGAATAATTTAGGGGTTATTTATGGTCCAATAGATGGTTATTACCAGTTGTTAGTGTTCTCATTATTGACCGTTTTTTTCTACTAAACAGTTGAATTTACATCGGTTAAGTTCGTAAATAAACAGAATCTGCCGAAAAGTGTCGGATATATAGCCACCTGAATTTTTTAAATCCAAGAATTGGAAAATCAGATTGAAACTCAGGAGCATCTCATCAATAGGAAAAATATGTTTATATTAAAACAACACGTTTTCTCATATTTACCGATGCGATGCTATTATCAATAATAATTTTGGACATTTATAGAATTCACTGAATATGAAAATAAAATATTTCCCGTCGATATTAATGTTGTGAACCATATACTCCATTCACTTTTATAAAGTATACCGGTTGGCCATGGAATTCTAACACATTTCACCGTGTTTATTTTGAAAATGTTAGGTTATAGTCCTTCTTCTTTCAGTTGAACAAGCAACGTTGCCATTTCTACATATATGTCGTAGTAATTAGGTATTTAACAAAATGTTCATTTACTACGGGAAAATAATGAATTTAAGAAAATTATCAGGGTTACTTTTAGAATGCGCAGATTTCAATTCTAAATAGCACTTCCTGAAACTTTGCCTCTGCTTTTTCGAAACTACCTTCGGCATTCTTAGTTTCCATGCTTGAAAATTAATAATTAATAATGAATAATAAACGTCGGCAACGTCTCCGAAATTTATTCATTGACGTAATGTCATCCACAAGTGCCAACCTGCGATTTTTTCAGGTAAAAAAACTTGATAAACCTAAAACTTGGCCAACCGCCATACTTTATAAAAGTGAATGGACTATACAAGACGATTCGACGCTGAATGTCATCTTCTTCATGAATTTTCCTGGTACAAAACTTTCAATTGATTAGTTTCAACAACATACAGGGTCTTTCACGAGGAACCTCACCCATATTTATACGGGAAACTACTGAACGTATTTTCATGAAATTCAGCACTTATAAGTATTTCACGATGCTGATGAAATCTAAAATATTTTCAAGGCATGAGCACCTCCGGTTTTTCCGGAAATGACGTGAACTTCCGTTTTTCAAATTAGAACACCATTTTTTTATTGCAGAAATAGATTCCTTAGAAAATTTCAAGTTATTTTGATGTAACATTTTTCAGTTTAGGTTGGAAAATTCTCTCTGAGCGGAAAAATTCGAAAAAAAAATCGAAAATAGAGCTCCGCTGAAACAAGAATAACTTCGAGGTTTTTGGACGGAAAATTTTCATTTTTGGGATTTTTCAAGATGTAAGATTGATGTATCCACTTTAAAAATCGAAATCGCGATTCATGATACAGGGGGTGAAAAAGTCGCTTTCAAAGTTAGGGATGACAAAATCCTGAAAAATCAATTTTTTCAAATTAGAACCCCATTTTTTATGGCAGATATTGAATCTACGTTAAAAAATAATGTGAGTGTATCCATCACACCCTTGCCCTAAAGTGGATATTAACTCAGAAAATATCCATTTTAGGGCAAGGGTGTGATGCATACACTCACATTATTTTTTAACGTAGATTCAATATCTGCCATAAAAAAATGGGGTTCTAATTTGAAAAAATTGATTTTTCACGATTTTGTCATCCCTAACTTTGAAAGCGATTTTTAAAGTGGATAAATCAATCTTACATCTTGAAAAATCCCAAAAATGAAAATTTTCCATCCAAAAACCTCGAAGTTATTCTTGTTTCAGCGGAGCTCTATTTTCGATTTTTTTTTCGAATTTTCCCGCTCATAGAGAATTTTCCAACTAAAACTGAAAAATGTTACATCAAAATAACTCGAAATTTTCTAGGGAATCTATTTCTGCAATAAAAAAATGGTGTTCTAATTTGAAAAACGGAAGTTGACGTCATTTCCGGAGAAACCGGAGGTCCTCATGCCTTGAAAATATTTTAGATTTCATCAGCATCGTGAAATACTTATAAGTGCTGAATTTCATGAAAATACGTTCAGTAGATTCCCGTATAAATATGGGTGAGGTTCCTCGTGAAAGACCCTGTATAAATAACACTGTTATTTGTAACGTTATATTTGTATGAATTTCATTGTAGAAGTCATATTTAGGAATGCTTCAACCCAATTTTCAAAGAGTTTCTGAAATGTGAAATTGTTTTCATTCGGTATTCTGTCAGAATAGAGTTAGCAACCCATAGGAGATCTAGGGTCTTTTTAATTATCAGTAGGTATATGCATTGTTTGAAGAGTCTCCAAACAACGGTATATGAAAGAAATAGATGCAAAATTAGCAGATTCATTAGTATAGATAACGAGGTCCATTTTTCCTGCTCGATTACGGGATCGTATCGACTCATTTCAGTTTTATTTCATTATTCTGGACTCTGCTGAATCAAAAACATATCAAGAAATATCTCGATGAACATGTTTGTATTCTTTCCATTCGAAACAGATTTTGACTCATGAAATATAAAATCAATCAAAATAATAAGAAGAGGGTGTTCTAATTGCAACAAGATTCTGAATTCTCTACGAAAAATAAGAATTCGTTTGCCGCCCTTCGTTAAGAATACTTTCTCAGGGGTGTCATTGCTTCAAAATATGTCCCCTGTTGAATTAAACTTCAAAGACTCCCCTGAAAAGAGCCTCCACTATTATCAATGTACAGTTAATTGCATACATTTAAATAAAACCTACGTGAGTGTTTCTTTTCAATCAGGTACATATTTTCATTGAAGTACACTACCTGTGCTACTCTAAAAGCGGAACATCATTAAAATTGCCGTATAGGACTGTATTATGAATTGCAAGACATAAAAAATCACCTGCGCATACACCATTTTGTATCAGATGGAATAATTAATATTTTGGATTTATCTGCTTGAAAATTGCACGATTTTTGAAATGGACCGATGTTTGAAAATGTTCGAACAAATTCCAGATCCATCTTTCGATTTTGACCTGAAAAGCTGACCTATTTCAACGAACGCCTTTGAAAAATAGTACAATAAGGTCCAGATGAGAAATTATTCCGGTGGCAATTCTAAACGAACCAATGCAGATGATTTCCGGCCAACACTTTCTCCAAGTTTTAAACTAATGAAAATAATGGCTCCCCAGAACTGAAATCAACTCGGTGTGACAAACCCGCAAGATATCTGCACCCCTGCTAGACACGCATGTACAAAGAATAATACCGTATTTTCATTATGCGCTACGAATAAACACCAGCACATGACCTTTTCGTGAATCGGATTGAAATAGAGAAAGAACAATGTGATCGATACGAAGTAAGGGGGGCAATCCGGGAACAAGGACAAAGGAATATACTTCCGCTTATAGACTACGCAAAGCAGGGACGGGCCTAAGGGGGGGGATGGGGGGGGACGATCCCCCCCCCCAATGTTGAACAGAGTTGGCAAATTTTAAAAGCAGTTGGAATATTTTCGAAGCTGTTGCAAAATTTTCGAAGCGGTTGGTAAAATTTCGAAGCAGTTGGAAAAGTTTCGAAGAAGTTGGGAAAATTTCGAAGCAGTTGGGAAAATTTTGAAGCAGTTGGAAAGATTTCAATTGAGTTGGAATACATATTTCTAAAAAAGTCCCCAATGTTGAACAGAGTTGGCAAATTTTAAAAGCAGTTGGAATATTTTCGTAGCTGTTGGGAAAACTTCGAAACAATTGGGAAAATTTTGAAGCAGTTGGAAAGATTTCAATTGAGTTGGAATACATATACATATTTCTAAAAAAGTCCCCAATGTTGAACAGAGTTGGCAAATTTTAAAAGCAGTTGGAATATTTTCGTAGCTGTTGAAAAATTTTCGAAAAAGTTGGGAAAATTTTGAAGCAGTTGGAAAGATTTCAATTGAGTTGGAATACATATTTCTACAAAAGTCCCCAATGTTGAACAGAGTTGGCAAATTTTAAAAGCAGTTGGAATATTTTCGAAGCTGTTGAAAAATTTTCGAAGCAGTTGGAAAAGTTTCGAAGAAGTTGGGAAAATTTCGAAGCAGTTGGGAAAATTTTGAAGCAGTTGGAGAGATGTCAATGGAGTTGGAATACATATTTCTACAAAACTTTTCTTAAAATGTGAATGAATTCGACTTTTTTTAAATGAAGTTTTAAATTAATGTTTATTAAACCGATAGAACTAAGCTCACGTTTAGCCGGACAAAAGCATGCAGAGAATAGCGACAATTGAACAAATTCTTGTTAGAGTATATTTAGAGTATTTGGCAGATTTGGCCCAATGTGCAATGTGTATAACCAGCAATAAATGGTATTTATTCCGAATTGCTACCAAGTGTTTGAAAAGATGAACAATTTTTCATCTTTTACGTTATCCCTCAGCAGGTAGTTGTGAATTTCTCAGTTTGGCCGCATCGACTGTGTCCATCTGATACCAATTTGCGCTGTTTCTCTCGGTAGGGCAGTAGGCAGTATTTTTTTCTCATTCTTAATTATTCTATCAAATCTCTGTTCAATACGTAAATCTGTTAAGGGGCCGTTATACTTTGGCCGACGGCACCGATTCTAGATTTAAAAAGTGACTTTCATTTTTCCATTTTCATTTTTCACGTCCTAAAATCTCCACCTGAAAGCTTGATTTTTTTTTTAATTCTCCTGGAACTTCAGACAGTTCTCTGCGATTTCACAGTTTCTGGAAGTCTTTTCAGTATTTCCATAATTTTTTTCATTAATTAAGCGTATATCCAAATGGATTTTTTTTTAAATATAGAAAATTGATTTGTCGAGGGCACTCCAATGAATTTTCTAAAAAAAATGGATGAACAACCGCCGAAAAACGATTATGAAGTCAATTTTCATAGACTCTCAAATTCAACCCGATTTTTTCATGCGAAAAAATGATTTTTTCAAAGAGAAGAAATCGGAGTGCCCTCAAGACATCCTTTAACTTCAATTTAAAGAAAAAAATCAAGCTTTTAGCTTAAAAATTCAGGACGTAAACTTGGAAAAATGAAAGGCACTTTTTGAATGGAGAATCGGTGCCGTAGCCGATTTTTTTATGCGAAAAAATAATTTTATCAAAGAGAAAAAATTGGAGTGCCCTCAAGACATCCTTCAACTTCAATTTAAAAAAAAAATCAAGCTTTTAGGTGAAAAATTGAGGGCGTGAACTTGGAAGAATGAAAGGCACTTTTTGAATTGAGAATCGGTGCCGTAGCCGATTTCTTCATGCGAAAAAATAATTTTATCAAAGAGAAGAAATTGGAGTGCCCTCAAGACATCCTTCATCTTCAATTTAAAAAAAATCAAGCTTTTTGGTGAAAAATTGAGGGCGTGAACTTGGAAAAATGAAAGGCACTTTTTGAATGGAGAATCGGTGCCGTAGCCGTCGGCCGAAGTATAACGGCCCCTATGCAAAAATGGACCGAAAAAGATTCAAAGTGAAGTGTGTAGTATGTGGATTTTTTTCAGTTCACTTGAAGGAATCATTTATTTTTCTTCGGAATTGAACTTAAAAATCGAAACATACAAAATAATGATAACAGATGCTGTATAATCCTGTAGAGTGTGGAGTGTGTTACTCTAGTAATGCAGAATTAAAAAACTACACTACAAAATTTTCTAAATATTTTTAAAGCTCTCGGGAAAAAAACATTGACACGCAATCCAAAATACCACCCCCCCTTCAACCATTAGTTTTCTAATCCGTTAATGCACAGTTGGAAAATTTTCGAAGCTATCCCCCCCCAAAAATTTGGCTTCGGCCCGTCCCTGACGCAAAGGTTTATGGATGGAATCTTATTCAAGTCAATTCATTGAGATATAAGCGTCATGCGCCCGTGAGATTCACTAGCGATACTGCGGAAATCTAAAACGGGGGAGAAATAACGCAATCAAATATTCAGGGCACAGGGTGTCCCAAATACCATCTACAGAGTGGACAGTTTTGAATGGAGAGTGTGTATTCTCGAATAGTTCTCTTTTGATCACAGGCTTCATTTACCTAATAGGTAGAATCGCATTTTACAATTCAGGAAACAAATTGAAGAAAATTTTGACTGCAGTAAAAATGACAGAAATCGTCTCTGATTTGTGAAATATTGAGAACAAGCAGGCCGTCCCAGTTCCGCCCGGGTAGAAATTTGTTTCACGCGGCGGTTTCGTCTTCAACTCTTCAACCTGCCATATCTTTTGATGAACTCGTTGTAATTGTATGATGTAAAGGGCAATTTCGTTCTAAATTAAATACTGGGGATGAATAACGTATTTGGTTGGATGAGGATCAATACCCAATTCATGAAAACACACTCCTAAGTACATAGTGCATAATTTTGGAAAACATCTGATTACCATAACCAGGTAATAGGAAGTCAATCTTGAGAGATAGATAAATATGCTATCGCGGATTTTTTTGTAGAACTATTCAAGATGTACATTTCCGTCATTCATTGTATCCACGTAAGTTTTACAGTTTTTGCAGCGCACGTGAAAATAACAGATTATGACTGATTTTTTTGGAATTATTGAAGTTATAGTAGGTATCCTCAATTTTTTCGGGTGAAAAGTATAGCCTATGTCACCCAGGGACAATGTAGCTGTCTAAAGGTGAAAGAATTTTCCAAATCGGTTCAGTAGTTTTTGAGCCTACTCGTATCAAACACACAAAAACACAAATCTTTCCTCTTTATTATATTGGTATACAGGGTCTTTCACGAGGAACCTCACCCATATTCATACGGGAAACTACTGAACGTATTTTCATGAAATTCAGCACTTATAAGTATTTCACGATGCTGATGAAATCTAAAATATTTTCAAGGCATCAGCACCTCCGGTTTTTCCGGAAATGACGTCAACTTCCGTTTTTCAAATTTGAACACCATTTTTTTATTGCAGAAATAGATTCCTTAGAAAATTTCAAGTTATTTTGATGTAACATTTTTCAGTTTTGGTTGGAAAATTCTCTCTGAGCGGGAAAATTCGAAAAAGAAATCGAAAATAGAGCTCCGCTGAAACAAGAATAACTTCGAGGTTTTTGGATGGAAAATTTTCATTTTTGGGATTTTTCAAGATGTAAGATTGATGTATCCACTTTAAAAATCGAAATCGCGATTCATGATACAGGGGGTGAAAAAATCGCTTTCAAAGTTAGTGGATACATTAATCTTACATCTTGAAAAATCCCAAAAATAAAAATTTTCCATCCAAAAACCTCGAAGTTATTCTTGTTTCAGCGGAGCTCTATTTTCGATTTTTTTTTCGAATTTTCCCGCTCAGAGAGAATTTTCCAACCAAAACTGAAAAATGTCACATCAAAATAACTTGAAATTTTAAAAACGGAAGTTGACGTCATTTCCGGAAAAACCGGAGGTGCTCATGCCTTGAAAATATTTTAGATTTCATCAGCATCGTGAAATACTTATAAGTGCTGAATTTCATGAAAATACGTTCAGTAGTTTCCCGTATAAATATGGGTGAGGTTCCTCATGAAAGACCCTGTAGATGGAAGTTAGTTTCAACAGAATTTGGTAGCTTGCATGGTAGAACGGATAGAAAAGTTTATCGTAAATTCCGCAAAAGTTGGCCTGATTGGAGCCAGTTGAATTTCCATTCCGAGAATGTATTTGATCCGACATAGTTGTAGCAAACTGCGGTATGGACTGGTTCCGAGATAATTAATTGGCACATAACTCTGTCTAATTATTGTAGATGAAATATCTGCATGCATAGTTCGGTGAATGCCATTCATCAGGTTAATTCACGCTATGCCTTCGTGACTGACCATCTCAATAACTGTGGCATCTGCATTTGGAATTCAGAACGGTTGTCATTTGTATGATAGCAAATAGACCAAAACGAAAAATCCGACAGAAAATAGCGAACTTATTTCAGAAATAATAAGGGAGCAGAGGAGAACGAAAGAAATGAGATCAAAATTCTCTCTCAGGTGACACAAAGTATCTGTAACACAGTCATAGGGTTGATAGTAATAGGTAATGAAAATGACATCAAAATTCCTGCAAACATAGGTCGTTAGGTACTCTTTTTACTGCCTAATCACAGGATGTTGAAGTTGGTGAGAATGAAAGGAAAGTTCGGGTAATTTGAAACAGATGGTGGCTTCTTGTATCGAAAACAATGATCATATTGAATATTTACATTGTTTTGCTTTCTGTTACAACTTCCTAAATTTATTATTCCTTTCCCTATGAAATCTTAAAACTCTGAGGCCGATTTTCTCAGAAACAGGAGTTTAGAGTTTTCGATCAGTTGCATTTTTGAAGAATTATCTTCAAGAATCTCGCTCCCTGAAAAAATTTCTGAAGATCTTAATTGAAGACGGAGACGTTGTTATATCGAATAACCCTTCTATCTACGCCACTGAAAATGTCTGAGACATGCAAGAGACATAAAAAGTTAAATTTCAAAAAACAGTGTGAGTCGCACATAAATATCCCAAGTCATTTAGAAATTATTGCTTAAAAACGAGTTATTTTTCCAACTTTAACACCCTGTGTCTCAGAAGTCAACAGTTTTAGGACCCAAATTCAGAGGAAATTTGATACTCTTTAACAATTACTTGACGAACTTTGGAACAGCGTCTATTTTCAACCAACCCATCTTGCTTTAGTACGACAACAACGAGACTGGCGCATACGCCATTTTGCACATTCGTTGTTCAGAAAATTAGCTCAATTACATCCGTTAACTGCTATTGCTTACTGGGAATTCGATTTCTGAGTCTTTGGAGAGAAAATAATTATGAATCTGTAGACCCTATAAAAAGGAATCTAGGGGTGGTAATTTTAGCTACTCATTTTCTACAAAATCCTGAGAATTTCAGAATTTTTTTCACGAAATTCATTTCTCTGGACCTTCGCCACCACAATTCTGGCAGCTCGCGCCTGTTCCGATAATTAGCCATATAGGAACTACATAATGGCGCGTTTACATTAGTCAAGTGAGTTGATCAAGTCAGTTGAATTCAAGTGACTTGCATTCAATTGCCTGTTTACATTTCAAATTCTAATTGAATAAATGCCAGTTGATTTAAAATGGCGAAACGAGTTGTAAAGAAAGCTATATTGCTAACACTTTTGAATTTAACCAAGGAATCAGCAGAAAACATGAAGAAAAAGGAACAAAGGAAGAAGAGAGTATGGATTAGAGAGTGGATTACTCGAAGAGGAATGCAAGGTGCCTCAAATAAACTTCTACATGAACTTAAATTGGAAGAATCGAGGGATTACAAAAACTTTTTACGGCTCAAAGACCAGCAATTCGAATATTTACTGGAAAAAAGTCACACCCAGTAAAAGTAAAATGCATACGACTATGCGTGAAGCTCTTTCGCCCCGGATAAAGCTGGAAATAGTTTTGCGGTATCTCGCATCAGGCGATTCATTTAAAAGTTTAGAATATCTTTACAGAGTACCAAGTCCACAATTTCATCGTTTTTCATCCACTTGAATCCACAAAGTTGACCGTGCTTCAACTCACAACTGAGAAGCCGTTCAATTCAGCCGATCGAGTGAAACGAATTGGGGGGTTTACACATTCAATTCGCTTTCAAGTCACTTGAATTCAACTGACTTGATCAACTCACTTGACTAACACCGCGTTTACATTAGTCAAGTGAGTTGATCAAGTCAGTTGAATTCAAGTGACTTGAAAGCGAATTGAATGTGTAAACCCCCCAATTCGTTTCACTCGATCGGCTGAATTGAACGGCTTCTCAGTTGAAGCACGGTCAACTTTGTGGATTCAAGTGGATCAAAAACGATGAAATTGTGGACTTGGGTACTCTGTAAAGATATTCTAAACTTTTAAATGAATCGCCTGATGCGAGATACCGCAAAACTATTTCCAGCTTTATCCGTGGCGAAAGATCTTCACCCATAGCCGTACGCATTTTACTGATTTTGGGTGTAACTTTTTCCAATAAATATTCGAATTGCTGGTCTTTGAGCCGTAAAAAGTTTTTTTAATCCCTCGATTCTTCCAATTTAAGTTCACGTAGAAGGTTATTTGAGGCACCTTTCGGCTTTCATTCCTCTTCGAGTAATCCACTCTCTATAATCCATATTCTCTTCTTCCTTTGCTTTTTTCTCTTCATCTTTTCTGCTAATTCCTTGGTTAAATTCAAAACTGTTAGCAATATAGCTTTCTTTTCCACTCGTTTCGCCATTTTAAATCAACTGGCATGTATTCAATTAGAATTTGTAATGTAAACAGGGAATTGAATGCAAGTCACTTGAATTCAGTTGAAAGTCAGTTGACTTGATCAACTCACTTGACTAATGTAAACGCGCCATAATGTAAACGCGGTGTAACGCGTAATAGCCCGCCGTTTTAAGGGTTTACGTCCCTGAAAAAAAGGGAGCCAGAAACGATTTATTTTTTTCTGATTGATGAGATGTATGAGTGTATAAAGATAAAAATAATAAAAAAATATTTTATAAGTATTGAGTGAATGGAAAGGATATTCCCCATTATTTTTGGTTATTTTGTAACATTTCCACCATCAAAACGAACAAATATTTTTGTGTTTTTTCATTTCAGTATTGAAGTCTATCATTTGGTTAATCAAATGTCTATCTCATTTTCTTTTCAGAATTTATCGTTTTTTGTAAATAATATTACAACAATGTGTTGTTTTCGCGAAATTAATTACCTTGAATTTTTCTTTTCGAAATGATAAATATCCATTTTTATCAAAGACAATTTATTAAGGTTTGTTTTAGCCGTCGATTAGTGAAAATCAATTGTTTCTTACAATTGTGGATTCTAACATGCAATTGAATTTCTTCTTAATGACACGCCCCGCAGGTATCTCCTCCCAGATGACTGGTGAAGTAAAGAGAGAGTAATATAAAGCCAGTGTGAGATCTAGTTCAGGGTAGGATTTCTTGTTATATTCCCTGAGCCCCAACATTTGTTCTGTTAAGCTGAATAGTCCAATAAATAAAAATTAATGCACTGCACTGCCATCTGGCGGTATACGTTTCCTATTTTGAAGGCTAAAGACTCTTAACCCTTTCTTTCCTAGTGTTTGGCGTCATTCACATTTTCGCATGGAAATGAATTTTGGTCGCCAGTATAGATTACTTATGTTCAGATATTCGCTTGGCAACACTTTTTCCTTCGCAAAAAAATACAAAATTGAAGAGAAAAAGCTTCCATTCCTGAAAGATTGAAATGGAAGCTCTTTGCGTGACCAAAGATAAAAATTGTTTCAAGCTTTTCCATGTCTAGTCATAATTTCCAAGTGTTATATTCCTTAATTATTGTTTATTTCCTGATAAAATGTTTATTATTGTTTGTTATAGAGTTTTTTCATTTGAGTTTCATAAAAAATTATCGTTATTATGTTTTCTTCCCACTGATTCCATGTGGCAAAAAAAATTTTTTCTTCAAATCGCATCCAAAAATGAATAATTAGTTATATATCGAATTTTCATTCTCGGATCAAGATGAATTGCGTAGGTGATAATTTTTTTGAGCCAACCAGTAAATCTTCAAGAAACTTGGGAAAGAAAGGGTTAATCGTAATGCCATGACGGTAATACGGGTGTGTCATTTGTGGGCACATTCCGTATTCGAGCCTTTGGACTTTTCTCAATCCGTCCAGGATAAGTGCCTCATTTGACTGCCGACTACTGTTATCACGCATGACATAATGTCGACCAATCGCGATTATGTCTGTGTATACACATCCATATCAAAAAAAAGATTTTTTCACGACAAGAAATGGAAAGTGATTCGAAAGAAATAGAAAGAAGAACCAACTTCTTCCTTCTTCACCATCCGACTCAACCTTATACCGTTCAGAATTGGCGAAATTAAAAAAGGGGAAGATTTCTCCGGAGATTCGACCTGAAACGTGGGGTATTGAAAATAAAGGAGATAGTCCGCATCCCCGCTTTCGAGGATGCATAGAGCGAGATAACAAGATTTCAAATTGGGTCAGATGAATGAACATTGTACAGGATTTGATTCTCGCTACCCCACAAGAGTCGGATGCTGAAGATTTCCTTTCATTTTGCTATTCCAAGGGGAGATTCATTTTTATACATCCGTTAAATTTGTCTGCTCAACTCTTTGAATAGAATGAAAATTGGATTCGCATGGACGTTTTTTCGTTCATCCCCATCAGATTGGTGTGCCCACCCTCATGAATGCACAAGGGTTTTACGGAATCACCATACATACTTTCTCGCATTTTACGGAATAGAAGTATCTGCCTGGAATCATATTTCGTTGAAACCTAATCGACGTATATCCTTCAGCTAGGAGCTTTCAGGTAGCCAGAGCAGTCACCCATTCTTATACTTATCCGCCCAACGCCGCTCGGCTTACACATAAAAACTATCTCTTTATTTTGTAAAAACCAAGGGATACATCATCACATAGTATAAAACAAACTCGCTTTCGCTGTCTGTCCCTATGTATGCTTAACTCTTCAAAACTACACAACGGATTTTTAAACGCCTTCTTTAATAGATAAAGTGATTCAAGACAAATTATATGTATAATACATGCATAATATTGTAGAGAAACACTGATTAATTGATTAATTCACAAGTTTTTAATGTGATGTCGTAAATAAACACTTTTTTTGCGCTTACATTGCAAACGCTGACTGAACCCCACGAGATCAATCAAAATAATGTACTCCTAAAAAAGGTCAACAAAAAAAGACTGCGATGATATATGTCTATCTCTTAAGGATAACCCACAACAAAGATTTTTATCCTTCCCATTTTACCGGAAAAAATGGCTTATTTAGGAAGTTATTTTAAGCAATACATCATTAATTCTCATCCAATTAAGTACTTCAAATACATTGTCCATTCAATATAGATCAATATGGCCCTTTACAGCATGTGATTCGAATGAATATTTCCGAAGATATTACAGATTCAAAATGCAGGGACACTACCGTTGTTTATAAGGATTGCATTGCATCCGTGTGAAGCCGGGGCGGGTCGCTAGTTTATTACAAGCCTTGATGAGGTAGTGTAGTTCGGACCGAAAAAAATCAATCGAATCTGTTTCAGGGTATCGTGGGGGCCTAGGAGTGAAAAGAAATGTCCGTCGTCTCCGACTCATTTTCCGAAGAGGAGCGAAGCTTATTCCGTCCATTCACAAGAGAGTCGTTGGCAGTTATACAAGCTCGAATCGCAGAAGAACATGCTAAACAGAAGGAGCTCGAAAAGAAAAGAGCTGAGGGAGAGGTAAGCCTTTTGAACCTTCAGACCATCCCATTCCTAGTCTTCTTTGCATCTTCCTATTTGACGGCGCCGAATACTTAATGAGTGTGGTGTGAAAAACTACCTCATTACTTTCTTGAAATTGACATGGTGTTCTTGATAAGACTGAATTTTCTTTCTGAATACGAGCAACCACAGTTAGGTAGGTATATGAAATCTCCCAGAAAGTATAACACTTTCTTTCTGTAAATACTGAGTGATTCCATTCAAGTTTGATTGTATGTATTTCAACAATTTTCCTTCTCCATTTTGAAGCTACAGTGATGCTAGAGAAGAAAAATTTCGTTCACTTCAAACTGAACTGCTCCACACATGTTGAGGAAGTCGACCAACTATGATATTGTTTTCAAAAGTTGATCATCAAGTGTTCATGTATAAAGAGAATCTGTTCAATAATTTATGCTAGTGTTCCTCTGAAAATTTATAAGTTCTAGAAAAAATTCCTTGCGCTGTTGAGGGGGAACCGATATTATAGGTATCGACATTCGGTGAAAAGCATCAGACATCGTTTGAAATATACTCTATTCACTTTTACTATATATACCGGTTAGCCATGAATTTCTGACACATTTCACTGTGCATATTTTGAAAATGTTAGTTCATACTCATTTTCCTGTCAGATGAATAGGCAACGTTGTCCTTTCTACATAGAGGTCGTAGGAATTACGTATTTATCAAAATGTTTATTTAATTTTTGGAAAATAATGAATTTGAGAAATTATTATGTGAATTCAATAATTCCAAAGACCTGGCGAATTTTGAAGAAACTTTTTTTCTCTGTTAATACTGGAAATATTTCAAGTACCTAATCAAACATGGTTGGAAGATTCAGTTATGCTTTTTTCTTATACGGAAATCAAGAATCAAGTGTTGGAATTTTACTGAAACATAATGGACAGAATAGTCCGTTATACTTTGTGATAGTTTATTCGAAAAAAGAATGCGAAAGTACTCGAATAACCCGACAGAAAAGTTCTAAACGAACAGACGGACCTATATGGAATTCCCCACTACATATTCAAAAGGAATTGGCCTACAGAAACATTGAAATAACCTTTTGCACAACTTGAAATACTCCAGTATGAAAATGTAGTAGTACTACGAAAACTTTGTCACAGTTAAACCTTAAAAGAACTAACTCCATTCACAAAGTTAAAAAAGCGTAAACATTGGCAACGTCTCTGAGAATTATTTGACATTTCACGAGCACCAACCTGCGTCAGTTTTAAGTAAAAAGACTTGATAAACCTAAATCATGGCCAACCGGGATACTTTATAAAAGTTAATGGATCTTAAAATTAATATCTCGCGCACCAAGAGAAGTGTAAGACAACACGGGTTCAGTGAACCCACTTCAGTCGGGAGTTTCCGAATAAATTGGTATCGAAATGAATACTTATTGGAACATTACCCGATTGTTTGAAGAAAATAGACGATTCTTTTTATTCCAGACGTCGTTTGAAGTTGAGAAAGAATTTGTGAACTTCCTGAACTATGATGGGGCAGATTATTTGATGTAAAAGTGAAGCAATTCTAGGTGGATATCGAACATCATTTTAGTTGAAATTGAATGAAAATGATTCCGGGGAACCTTCTCATATCCCCTGAAACGAATATTTTCGGTTTTAATTTCGATGGTCTTCTCTAGCGCATATCTTATAATCCCACCTATTTCAATTTTATGGCTTTAAAATTCAATGAAAATAGATAGTGAGGGAGTATCAAGATCGACATATTATCCGCAGTAATCGAAACAATCAATATTTCCATTGAAGAAGTGTCAGTGACCATAAGTAGATTAGAAGATGTAATGTTCATGTTAAATATAAATCTTTATTACAGACCGGCTTTGGACGCGGGACAAAGAAAAAAGAAGTAAGATTTTACAGTGAAATGGCCACAGAAACATGCTTTCTAGTTGATGAATGCCTCTGACGATCTTGTCATATAAAAATCTACGACATTTCGAATGGAGTAAAACTCAATTTTGTATCGTCAGTTGCATACTGAGAATCCTAGCTTTAATTTTTCTCTGTAGATGATTAGATGGCCGCATATATTGCTTTTCACCCTTGAATTTTCGGATTGATGCGTTCAGGCCTTTCACAACCGCAAAAATATGAAAGTTATTATTAAAATTATGAAAGATGCAATGAAAACACCTTCACGAGTGTATTTCAGTGATCTTAAGAAATCAGGAAAGGTATATAGGAAGTCAGATCTACATACTCACTCCTGGTTTCTAGAAAGGGTTTCCAAAAAGCTGGTCACCTCAAAGTTATTTTCAATTACAAATGACAGCTAACCTAACTCAAATTCAAAATCAACACATTAATGCACTGAATTTCCAATTCATTAACGGCTACAGTTGTAAGTACAAACAGAAAAATCATAGATATAGAAAATAGTTCATATTTTTGCATGCGCATTGGATTAATCACAAATACATATTTTTCTCTGGAGCATTTTTATCATGAATTCATCTCTCATTCGAGTCCGAATTTAAGGAATTTACATCATTGCACTACAAACAGCTTATTACTTTTCAAAGAAGTAGAACTTCAAGCTTAATGCCTAATAACAAATATAGACCGAAGATAATTGAATTTTCGATTCAATTTCAAACCACAACACTTGCAACAGCACACATTTTTATATACACTCTCACTATACATACCAATAGGTAAGTAGTGCACCCTGCTAAAAATTAAATATCCAATGCGGGTTAGGAGTCCCGTTCGATAGCGATAAACTTATGAATATAATATTAACTAAATAGGTCTCTGGATCGTTAATATAATGCCGTTGTTACCCCACTAGTCCGCAAATCATATGACGAATAAATAAAACTCATTTCGTGTTCAACTGGAAGTTTATTGATTACTGGAAATAAGGAATACTAAACAAAATCGATAAAAACACTTATTTCTACCTTAGAGTGCAACTATAATTCAACAAGAATTGTCGCAGAATTATTCAATAACAGTCATCCAAAGCGAATGTGCAGAAACACAAATATCAATACAAACAATAAAGTACATGGTGAAGACTTCTTCCTCTACTTTCTTCAGCAGTTGAACGAGAACTTAAGTAATGGAAATCATAATTCTATGAAAAATAGCTTAGGGTGATGTTTGATGACATCATTTTTATACTACAAGTTTGCTCGAGCCACTTTTTAACTTCAATCATTTCCCTCCAACGAGGCGAGTAGAGAGATAGCGCTCAACGAGAGAGCATCTTCACCATGTACCTAACCTGAGGATTTCACCAGACGCGTTCCACTCAAACCCAAAAACACAAGCATCATCACTAGGCATTCACAATGATTTATTGTGAATCATGAATCATTTTCATGGTGTTCAAGAAGTTAAGCTACCCAATTCATTGCATGGAAATGCCTTAGAACGTTATTTGGTTCGATGATTATGCAGCAGGTTGAATTATGCCTGTATCACAAGCTCTACGTGTAGGAAGGAGGAATAAATCGTTAAACCTACAAGAACAAAGACAACCGTTTTTTGAAGCATAAGTTTTTTGTACTGTTTTACTGCCTGAGTTGGGTTAAAATGCGAAACTTGTACATCTTATTGAAATGCTCGATTCTACGCAGATTCGGTATGAAGACGAGGACGAAGATGAAGGACCACAACCTGATCCGACATTGGAACAGGGCTTGCCACTACCAGTACGTTTGCACGGAAGTTTTCCTCCGGAACTGTCTAGCACACCACTTGAAGACATCGATCCTTTTTACCACAACCAAATGGTGAGTTCGAGAACGCCAAAAGTCTTCAATCTATCACTAATTCTTGTTTCAGACTTTCGTAGTAGTTAGTAAGGGGAAGGATATATTCCGATTCAGCGCAACAAATGCTATGTGGATGCTTAATCCATTCAATCCTATACGCCGGGTAGCCATTTATATTTTAGTGCATCCTTTGTTTTCTCTCTTCATTATCACCACCATCCTCGTCAACTGCATCCTCATGATAATGCCCACGACACCGACTGTTGAATCAACCGAGTAAGTAAAACGTTCCCATTTCCAATAGCATTAGTATCTGTACAGGAAATTGCTACGCACAAATCTAGATCGAAGCCATCAGCCGGCTTCGAAAACAAAAGCAATACTACAAAATATACATGTTCCTTTAGAATTAAATTATATCAATATTCCGAAGGCTGCAACAGAAAAAGAACTGCATTATTAGTTGGAATCGAATTCTTTTTCGGTTCGTCCTGGATGTCTTGTCCTGAAATTGAAGTTGTTATATCTGATTATATAAAAAATTTTGAATAGGGTAAAAATTGAAATACCAACTGGAATAATTCCTGGAGAACTAGGGGAATCATCGATGAGATATGTTAAAAATCATGGATTGAAAGAAATTATATTTCTTCATCTCAAAGAGACCACCCAGTTCATAGTTTTCACATCAAATATTAATGATAAACCTGTGAATGCATCAGATATTTCGATACAGTTCGATGCAGCTGTGGGGTTGCCCATCAATATGTTCCATACTTGAGACCACATGGTTGTTGCTCATATATTCTCATTGAACCGGAGGTTGTAGGATGATTACTTAGTTGAAACTTCAATTTCCCAGTCAAGCTTTGCTTCCTGAAATGAGAATCATTAAGGCTAATGGATCAATTTATCAGGAGACATTTCAGTTTGCATACTATATAGCAGTAAAGTACCCGTTGTCCGTAGTGAAACTCTCAAACAAGGAATCTACATTTCACATGAAAAATCCCACAAACCAATCTTGAACTTGTGGTCAAATTTAGTGACCCCGATTGGAATTTCTGAAAAAACTTCTTGAAAGATTTGTGTGCTGCAATTCTATCAAATATTCTACTTATTTAACGATATCATTTGAATGATCTGAGATGTGAATAAATTTTGAATTTTCACATCTTGAATCTGTTTTATATTTTTAGGTTTGAATGCTAATTAATATTGCTGATTTTCTCAGCAAACACTACAGAAAATGATGAGTACAATATTTCGAGACATTAGGTTAGATGATTGAAAATTATGTGTTCAAGTTTATTTTTTATTCTTAAACAAATTAATCCCTCGAATATATCGGTAAATTAGTGATGCGAATTTTTAACCAGAAAAAAAATCATTGCTTTTCTTCTATAGTTTTAGAGATGTCCCTGGATACTCTGGCCACATTTTCGATTGTAGGGTAATTTTTAAATTAGTTCTTAATTCAGCCAACGAGTAGTTCTTTGTCTGCATGAATGTTATGTTTTTCAGGGTGATATTTACTGGTATTTATACATTCGAGTCAGCAGTCAAGGTGATGGCCAGAGGTTTTATACTTCAACCGTTCACCTACCTTAGAGATGCATGGAACTGGCTAGACTTCGTAGTCATAGCTTTAGCGTGAGTAGCTTAGTAGATATAGAATTTAGACTTGAGGAACTCATCTGAGTAGTTTGGATTTCTTCACACATTGACTCGTAAATGAATGCATAATACATCTACGAAATTTCTTAGTAATGTTATCTTTTTCATCGTGTATTTCGCTAATCGGAAATACTTAGCTGCGAAGCTACTTAAAAAAAATAATGTAGAATATGTTAATCTCAGTTTTTTCAAACATTTTCAAACATATATCCACAGAGATGAAATGCATTTGAAATTAATGAATACTACCAGTTATCGATCCTCTTCAATTTTTTTTCAATACAACTTGAATATTCGGGATCGAAAGACAATGAATTGAAAAAATATTTCTGAAGTTAGGTACTCAAAAATATCTTATTCGATATGAGGTTCTGACTTCAGATTCTTGAATAGAATCCTTTCTTATATCCTGAAAAAAACTTAGCATTGAGGTTGCGAAACTATTTGATAATGAGAAAAACAAGTGAGTTCATTGTGATTACTATTTCCTCTTCCATTAAAGTAGATGTACTAATTGTAAGTAGTAACATATATAGAAATTCAATATTGAACCTGGAAATATTTAGAATAGTTTAGATAATTCGATAAATTTGAAATTAGATTAATGTATTGAATAGAATCCGCTGAGTAGACTCCCATCAGAGAAATAGTTAAATTGTGACATGCGTTTATGCGAATTAATTAATCCATAAAATTCGAATTTAACTTAATTTTTGATTCAATATGTTGATGTTGTTGCTTTTAGTAAAATTTTAATGAAAGTTTTCTACTAAGCATTCGAATGAATCGTTGGTTGATATTTACAGCTATGTTACCATGGGCATAGACCTTGGAAATCTTGCTGCCTTGAGAACTTTTAGGGTACTGAGAGCTCTGAAAACTGTTGCCATAGTTCCAGGTAAACATAAGGGTTCCATAAGATTGCCCTGGAAATGCTTTTGGTTTTCAATGAATGATGTGGAAACAATTTAGCCAAAATACTTTCTAGGCAATCTAATCATGATTCTTCTGAGAGCATTTAGTATACACGTTGGTACTTTTCAGGTCTAAAAACCATTGTTGGTGCTGTCATTGAGTCAGTGAAAAATCTACGAGATGTGATAATTTTAACGATGTTTTCTCTTTCGGTTTTTGCGCTTATGGGTTTGCAAATTTATATGGGAGTGCTCACACAAAAATGTATAAAAAATTTTCCAATGGATGGTTCCTGGGGAAATCTCACAGATGAAAATTGGGATAGGTTCATGTCGAATGAGAGTGAGTATACTGAACGAAGAAGATTCCGCAAACATTTAGCCGATTATTTTCAGCCAACTGGTTCTTCGACGAAGTGAAAGGCGAGATACCATTATGTGGGAATTCCTCAGGAGCCGGGTAAGATATGATTCTTCGCATGAGCGTTCGGAAAATGATTGATTATCGATTTCAGACAATGTAAACCAGGATACACGTGTTTACAAGGTTACGGAGACAACCCAAACTATGGCTATACAAGTTTCGACACGTTCGGTTGGGCATTCCTTTCTGCTTTCAGACTAATGACCCAGGATTATTGGGAGAATTTATATCAACTGGTCAGTACCCGATGTTTTTCTCTCAGTCCAGACCTGAATATAAGTCAACAACATAAAATTATTGCAGATTCCCCATGAAAATCACTAAAGCGTTCTCAAAAGCTCTCCATCAGTTCATCTATCAAAATCTATCAATGAAGAACAAAGCCTTTGTATTCTTTGATGGGTCCATTAATTGTGGCCCTTTAATTTCACTAAGTGAGCTTTAAAAATGTTTCGATTGCAGGTATTGAGATCAGCGGGACCCTGGCACATGTTATTCTTCATCGTGATCATATTCTTAGGTTCGTTCTATTTGGTTAACTTGATATTGGCCATCGTCGCGATGTCTTATGATGAATTACAAAAGAAAGCTGAAGAGGAAGAAGCTGCGGAAGAAGAAGCCATTAGGGTAAGATTATTCACCAACTCTAGCGATAAAGCACCCCGACTGATTATTCTTCAAATTTTCAGGAAGCAGAAAACAAAGCACAAGAAAAAGCTAACAGGGCCGGGGCCAGAGCTGCTGCTGCACAACAAGCGGCAGATGACGCGGCCGCAGCAGCGGCTGCTGCAGCTGCCGGCTTCGTCAAATCCCCCTCAGACTTCTCCGACCACAGCTATGAGCTCTTCGTAGGTCAGGAAAAAGGATACGACGACAACAATAAGGAAAGAATGAGCATAAGATCAGAAGGATTAGATTCTGTGAGTGAACAAAGAAGAATCCCTACCAATCCGAACAAGATGCGGAAAGTCAGCGCTGTAAGTGTCCTGATATTTATTGAAACTCATTCTTCAAATGACATTTTTCGTTTCATACAAAATCGAAAAAATTTCAATAGCATCTGTCCAATGCGAAAATAAAGATCATGACAATTATAGTGTTCAGACTTTCAAGCTGCGACATTCGTTAGTGTGATCAATATTTTGGTTATCCCATCTCAGTATTTTCCAAACCAAGAATGACATCCTAGCGAAGGCTTCATTTTTCTTCAAAAGATCTCTCGGAATGAATTAGTGTAGCATCAATATGCCTTGAATCTTCAACTGTATCATATCTGCGTTCATTCTGACGATATTTTTATAATTTTCGTGGCTTTGGTTGATATGTGAATGAGGCAAACTTGTTCTATATACAGGCAAGCCTAAGTCTTCCAGGCTCTCCATTCAATCTTCGTCGTGGTTCTCGAGGTAGTCACCAGTTTACCATGAGGAGTAATAGAAGAATGGTAGCGCCACCTAGTGATCGAAAGCCTTTAGTTTTGTCAACCTACCTGGATGCACAAGAACATTTGCCTTATGCCGATGACTCCAATGCCGTCACACCTATGAGTGAAGAAAATGGTGCTATGGTTGTTCCATTATATTACACGAATCTCGGTAGGTAGCCACTTAGTTATTCATACTCCTTCCTCTTCTCAGACTGTTTCAAAGAAACCAATATCGTATAAATCTTTTGCAGGCTCTCGCCATTCTTCTTATACCTCGCATGCATCTCGAATGTCGTACACATCTCATGGCGATCTACTTGGAGGTTTCGGAAGCAATGGAAAGGTCATGACGAAGGAAAGTCAACTCAGGGGGCGCTCCAAAAGGAATGGTCCTACAACCACTAATAATTACACAGAGTTAGCTCAGAAAACGCATAGGGGAGATTACGTGAGTAGTCTTTCAAAAATACATACCCTTGCATCGACCACTAGACCTTTGCTTCCACCAGTAGGTATGTTTCCTATTTGATTCATATTTTTGATAGGATGGTCCAACTGGGCAACTATGTGAAAATAAGCTGAAAGACAATCCATTTGTTGATTCTTCCCAACAACAGACGATGGTTGACATGAAAGGTAAATATACAAGAGATAACACAGAGATTCTTCCTGAATCCAAGAACTACATGGCAGTAACAAAACCTTAAATTTCGATTTTTTACAGATGTGATGGTACTGAACGATATTATAGAACAAGCTGCTGGACAGCAAAGCGTAGCTAGTGAACACGGAGGTAGGAAACAGATTTCATTAGAACAATCAAGACATTTTATCCCATACACCATCGCAAATTGCTTGAATCTAGTTATATGACCTAGTAACTGCACAACCTCATTCATTTATATTGTTGCCAAATATTAACAAATGTGTTCATTCAAAACTGTTTCCGAGGCCAATCTCCAAAGGTAACAATTGATAAGTGGTCAGTATCTACCTTAGTTCATTCAAAAACCACAATATCATTGCTTTTGAAGCACCCCAAACAGTATAACATAGCTTAAAAGGCGTGGTCAAAAAAATTTACTAACACCAAAAATTCGGAAATCGAACGGAACAAAATCACCAAGGTGGATTTTTGACCATACCTTGTTTAATGAGTAGTAAATCTCAAGTAGGCCAAAGTCAATGAGAGGATCTTTAGAATCGTTATAATCATCTCTGAATTCATGATATCATATAATACCTATGGAGCAGAATGAATTGGAAAGGGGTTGAGCAGATATGGTTCGATTTGCAAGAGAACTTGAGAAAGCAATTCCGATGGTGTTGAAAGAATATTTCCTCTCATTTTAAAGTAGAAAGCTGTAATGACTAAATTGAAATCTTGATATTCTACTTTGAAAGATAGTCACTTTAATCTACTTCACTTATTCCTTCATTTCGAATAATTATATTAAATATCACAATTCTACATTCAAAATCAAATTAATTCTATCCACATTTATATTTAGGTAGATCATTCTGAATATCAAGACAGCTTTTTCCATAGAACCTCAAAGCAACGACTTGACCTTTCTGGTTGAGAACACCTCATCTTTTCCTTGCACAAAATCTCTTTCCACAAAGAGTGTGACAACTTCACATTTACTAATATTTCGTACAGTTTCTGTTTATTATTTCTCAGCCAAAGATGACGATGAGGAAGAGGAACCAACGTTCAGAGAACGTTTTCTAGAGACAGCAATCAAAGTTATCGATATGTTTTGCGTTTGGGACTGTTGTTGGTGTTGGCTACAGATCCAGAAATATGTAGCTCTTGTTGTTTTCGATCCATTTGTTGAACTTTTTATCACACTCTGCATTGTCGTGAACACACTATTCATGGCGCTGGATCACCATGATATGGACAAAGATCTCGACAAGGCACTGAAGAGTGGAAATTACGTAAGAGATACCAAACTCTGTTTCGAATACACCCATTATCAATGCCCATTTTGCAGTTCTTCACAGCCACATTCATGATTGAAGCGACGATGAAACTCATAGCTATGAGTCCGAAATATTATTTTCAGGAAGGATGGAATATTTTCGATTTCATCATTGTAGCTTTATCTTTGCTGGAGCTGGGGTTAGAAGGCGTTCAGGGTTTGTCCGTATTGCGTTCATTCAGACTGGTATGTGAATAGTATATGGTGAAAATTTGAGGATCAAATGGTCCTTATAGACCACTTATAATTAAATGTAAGAATAACTTGATCTTGTTCTTTTTTGTAGCTGAGAGTATTCAAATTGGCGAAGTCTTGGCCAACTCTCAATTTACTGATTTCCATCATGGGAAGAACGATGGGTGCTTTAGGTAATCTAACATTTGTGCTGTGCATTATTATTTTCATCTTTGCCGTCATGGGTATGCAGTTATTTGGTAAAAACTACACAGGTAAGTGAAACAAAGTGTCGACAATCTCTTTTCGGATGAAACATTGAATATGAAACTTTTTAACAATTTTTCCATTATATTTTTGTAGACAATATGGATCGTTTTCCCGATGGCGATCTTCCAAGATGGAATTTCACCGATTTCATGCATTCTTTTATGATCGTATTCAGGGTGTTGTGTGGAGAATGGATCGAGTCAATGTGGGACTGTATGCTTGTTGGAGATGTATCTTGTATACCATTTTTTCTTGCTACCGTTGTTATTGGAAATCTCGTGGTATGTATCTGAGGAGAACATATTTCCTCCTCTACCAATGTCTCATTTCAGGTGCTCAACCTTTTCTTAGCCTTGCTCTTGAGTAATTTCGGATCGTCAAATCTATCAGCACCAACCGCTGATAACGATACCAATAAAATAGCAGAGGCCTTTGACAGAATAGGTCGGTTTATAGGATGGATCAAGGGTAGCGTTTCACATATCGCCAAAGTGATAAGGTTCAAGCTTACGAATCAAATAAGTGATCAGCCTCCAGGTGAGGGACCATCCAACAGTTGGAAACAAGGTTTTTATCCAACAATAAGATAGTTGGTTTTGCTTGTTGCCCAAACGTAGAGCTTACTTTTACGCATCCATCGCTACATGAGCATGCCCTGTATAGGCCAAACCCAATGGCTATTCTCGATCCAAATCTCCTTAAACCAATTTTAGCTTTGCTTCACTTCGTCGCTACATCTTATAATTTTCAACATCTATCGTAGCTTACTGCAGCTTTAGAATTTTAATTTACAGAGCACTATCTGCAAATGGATGAAATATTCGTGGTCACCCTTCAGTGGCCCCTTCTTATTGTTATTCTCACGATTATTTTTATATGCCAAAATCAAAATTGTTGGATTTACTAGACATTTTTTTACGAACAGAATATGCCCTCAATCATACATAGGGTGTACTAGATATCATGTTTGTTGTAATTTAATTACTTACATTTAGTATTTCATTAAAAATTAATTATTTCATTTAGATTATAAACTGGAGATATTTCAGATGTAGATATTCTTAAAGTATTCTTTTTATCCTTCGCTTTATTACATCCAAATGATTTTAGATGCAAGAGATGGTGTTCTTGAAATGTCAGGTGATGAGATTCTAGCAGATGGAATGTTATTCAAAAATAAGAAAAGCACAAAAGATCGGTTGGAAGTCACCATTGGTGATGGAATGGAATTCACCATACATGGTATTACATACGTTCTTATATAATGAGTAAATTTCAATCCATATGTCTTGCAGGTGATTCTAAGACAAACTTCAGGAAAGGCAAAAATAATATCAATAATAAAATGAAAGCAATAGGTAATTCCATATTGGAGCATGGCGATTTATTTGCTAATTTGGACGACGATGAAATCAGTATAAAATCGTACGGAAGTCATAAACACAGGTTCAAAGACGAAAGTCATAAAGGCAGTGCAGATGTACTAGATGACCATGAAGAAAAACGGGATGCTTGTAAAGAGGAATTGGGTATAGACGAAGGTAATTTTGAATTTCATTATTCATGTGATAACTGACTCTTGTTCATATTTTTTCCAGATCCAGACGAAGAAGAATGCGACTGCGAAGGTCCACTTGATGAAGACCTCATAATAGATGCAGCAACAGAGGACATCATCTTGGACGAATACTCAGCCGACTGTTTCCCAGAAAATTGTTACAAAAGATTCCCATTCTTGGCAGGAGATGAGGATTCTCCGTTCTGGCAAGGATGGGCGAATTTAAGATTCAAAACGTTCGAATTAATTGAAAATACGTATTTTGAGACGGCTGTTATTACTATGATTTTACTCAGCAGTTTCGCATTAGCTTTAGAAGATGTACATTTACAGCACAGGCCTATATTACAAGACATTCTTTATTACATGGATAGAATTTTCACCGTTATATTTTTCTTCGAAATGTTGATCAAATGGTTAGCCCTGGGATTCCAGAAATACTTCACGAACGCATGGTGCTGGCTGGATTTTATAATTGTTATGGTGAGATAATACGATTTTCCGAATTAATTGATATATATCGTGTCCTTTTCCAGGTATCATTAATAAATTTTGTGGCATCCCTTTGTGGTGCAGGAGGTATTCAAGCATTCAAAACAATGAGAACACTCAGGGCGTTAAGGCCATTGCGTGCCATGTCGAGGATGCAAGGTATGAGGGTGGTGGTGAACGCTTTGGTACAAGCCATACCATCCATCTTCAATGTGTTGTTGGTGTGCTTGATATTCTGGCTAATATTTGCCATCATGGGAGTACAGCTTTTTGCAGGAAAATATTTCAAGGTCAGCTTAATATCTGTTCTTCTAGCATTCATGCTTTCAATTGTAACACAGTCCTCTAATAAGATCTCTATCTGGACATTTTTACAGTGTGTGGATGCAAATAAATCGTCACTGAGCTACGAGATCATTCCAGACTACAACGCGTGTGTGGCAGAAAATTACACATGGCTCAATTCACCAATGAACTTCGATCATGTCGGAAAGGCATATCTGTGTCTGTTTCAAGTGGCGACATTCAAGGGATGGATACAAATCATGAATGATGCTATAGATTCTAGAGAGGTATATGAATAATATGACACAATCCAACTCTCACAGTCAGTAATGAACACAATCTCTTTCAGGCTTTGAAGCAACCAATCCGAGAGACAAATATTTACATGTACCTGTATTTTGTATTTTTCATCATATTCGGCTCTTTCTTCACACTCAACCTGTTCATAGGAGTAATTATCGACAATTTCAATGAGCAGAAGAAAAAGATAAGTATCTTTTCCGATTACTTTCGAGGTATTTCTTGAACAATAAATCTCTGACGAAATGTTATTGTTTACGCAGGTGGATCACTCGAGATGTTCATGACTGAGGACCAGAAAAAGTACTACAACGCGATGAAAAAAATGGGATCGAAGAAACCAATGAAAGCTATCCCTAGGCCTAGAGTAAGTTGAAAGATGGTTTCATAGTGAAGTATCTGAGTTCACTGTTTTATTTCAGTGGAGGCCACAAGCCATCGTTTTCGAGATTGTGACAAACAAGAAGTTTGACATGTTCATCATGTTATTCATCGGGCTGAATATGTTGACCATGACGATGGATCACTACCAGCAGGAGGTCACATTCACAAGAGTGCTAGATGCCCTCAACATGATATTTATAGTTATATTCAGTACTGAGTGCCTCATGAAAATATTTGCTCTTCGTTATCATTATTTTACGGAACCATGGAACTTGTTCGATTCAGTAGTTGTGATTTTGTCATTATTAGGACTGGTACTGAGTGACTTGATAGAAAAATATTTTGTGTCGCCTACATTACTTCGAGTAGTTCGTGTCGCGAAAGTCGGTCGTGTTCTGCGATTGGTTAAAGGGGCAAAAGGCATTCGCACACTGCTTTTTGCACTAGCTATGTCACTGCCTGCACTCTTCAACATATGTTTACTACTGTTCCTCGTCATGTTCATCTTCGCCATTTTTGGGATGTCGTTTTTCATGAACGTGAAGGACAAGAGCGGTCTCGATGACGTATACAACTTCAAGACTTTCGGACAATCCATGATCCTCCTCTTTCAGGTAACCATAATTCCTAATCATCTATTCAATGCCGGTTCGTATTTCACGTAAGTTAACTGATTCTTGATCACCCTTCCTCTTCATAAAACTGATGAATCCAGATAGTGATCGCTTACCTAGGTCCTCAAGGATCAGTTTTCTTGTACCTGAAACCTGATTCTGTACTCTGGAGGGCACACACATAGTCGGTGCTCTGTCGTCTCGTTATCCACCAAGCAGAGCTATATTCTAACAATACCTATAACTCGTACTGATGTCCTCTAGATTTGGCTTCAGCCACTGTATTGAATCTTTGGTTCTGGGCTGAAGGAAGAGTCTTTCGCGCTACTACTGTTCGTTGCTTCCTCTGAGATTTTTTCACATAGCAAACGATATTGTTGAAGAATCTTACAATTCAATGAGTAGATGTGACATCGATCGATATTTTGCAGATGTCCACATCAGCTGGTTGGGACGGCGTCCTGGATGGTATCATAAACGAAGAGGACTGTAAGCTGCCTGACAACGAGATAGGCGAAACAGGGAACTGCGGCAACTCAACTATAGGAATCGCTTTCCTCCTCAGTTACCTGGTGATTTCGTTCTTGATTGTTATAAATATGTACATCGCAGTGATATTGGAAAATTACTCGCAAGCAACGGAGGACGTGCAGGAGGGTTTGACAGATGACGATTACGACATGTATTACGAGATATGGCAACAGTTCGATCCGGATGGAACTCAATACATTCGTTACGATCAATTGTCGGACTTTCTCGATGTGCTCGAGCCACCCTTGCAAATTCACAAGCCGAATAAATATAAAATAGTTTCAATGGATATTCCAATTTGCAAGGGTGACCTCATGTTCTGTGTAGACATTCTAGATGCCCTTACGAAAGACTTCTTCGCACGTAAGGGTAATGCAATTGAAGAGACAGCTGAATTAAATGAAGTGCAATCTAAACCTAACGAACAGGGCTACGAGCCCGTCAGTTCGACATGCTGGAGACAGAGGGAAGAATATTGCGCTAGGCTCATTCAGAACGCCTGGCGCAAACACAAACAGAATGGTGGCAATGGACCAACAAATCTCTCAGATGATTCCGGCGCCGACACCAAATCTGAGGGAGACGGAGAACTGGAGGGTCGCCAGACCGCAGTTCTAGTCGAAAGCGATGGGTTTGTCACAAAAAACGGCCACAAAGTCGTGCTTCATAGTAGGACTCCAAGTATCAGCTCCCGATCTGCTGATGTTTGAGAAAGGCCTCGCCCCTCCCTGACCTTCTCTTAGCCAGGTCTATACACCCAAGTGACCACAGAATAGTTTATCCTGGACAAATTTGTATAATTTTATACATCGAATATTTGCAATATTACATACCCTTCTAGCATTGTGTTGTTTTCAAATTGATCAGCGAATTCGTCCAAGATAAATTGTGGCATCAGTTTGTGCTGTGTAGTTTGATGAAGAAGATATCTTTTACTTTTCGATCATTCAGTGAGTCTTGGAGTTCTCTAAGACAGTTGAATTTTATCAGTAACCAATACCTCTACACTTACACAATTCATTTTTCATTATGAAGCGCTGTTCACCTCGAACTTTCATTTTAATAAATATTCAACCGAGCAGCGTAAATTTTTCACTGACCGACGGAAATTCATAATTTTCTCGAACGTCTAGATTTTCCAAAAGCTTCATTCAAAAAATTTATTGCATTGTTAGAAATATTCCTTGACATATCCAACTCTATCCGAGGAATAATTTATTGTTGTTTCAAAGTTAAAGAAGAAAGTTGAACGAATATTAAGAATGAGATGGATTGAACAGTTCCCAAGTATTTCCATGTGTTCTTTTCTTTTAATGAAATTTTTTGCTTTGATATTTGAATCAACAATGTATGAAGTTTACATATTCTGAGATAGAGCACAAGATTAAAGCAATTCTGAAGAGGACTGATAAATATATGTCGAATTAAATGATAGTTGTGGTGCTTTCTTCAACCGCTTATATATTTTAAAGCTATCTTCACTTACTACATGTATCGCATGACGGGAGGAGGGGCGAAAGAGACAAATGCAAATTTATCAAATTGTATGCCTACCACAATAGTTATATACACAGTGTTATGCGTGACATTTTTCAAATAACTGCTAGCACAACCTCTGGACTCTAAAATGTGTGCTTGAACTTAATTTAGCATTCAATGAGGTGAACACCAATAAGCACAAATCATTTTTTGAATAAAATAGCATTCCTAGCAACACCGAATCTGGCAGAAGCCTTTATTATAACTTCATTTACATTAAAAATGTCACTCATATATTTTCAGAATTATGTAATCGTATTTATGCAACGTTCATCGATCTTTTTACGCCCCTGTTGTTTAATATTTTCGGTGGCGATACAAATTAAAAATTTTTTCAATATATTTATTGTTAAGAGAAGTGCTATTTTTCCCAGATAGCATATTTCGTATCAGTTTGTACAATTTAATTGCACACAAAGCAGCTCAATGGAAATTGAAGATGTTTTTTTGTTTGTATATTTGACCTTTCACTTGAAGAAATAGGGAGGCTTATAAAAGAAGTTATAGTCTTTCAATATAATTAGTTAATACCTCATTCTAACTTAAATATTGTGCTACTGTACAAAGCAATCATTGTCACTGCAGCATTTGATGGTGTAATAAGATATCCAGTAATTCATCTGTTAAGTGATATTTTCAGACATTGGATGAAACTTCCATGTACAAATTCCATCTAATGCAACAGTAACACAAATACATAATCATATTGATTTCATACATCTTTTCTTTATCATAAGGAATTTTTAAGTGAGTAATAAACAATCACGAATACTACATAAATTTCAAAATATTAAATGATTGAGGCTTATGTAATTGGCAAGAAATATTCTACAGTGATTGACAAGATATAATAACAATGTACATAAGAACAACTGTTATATTATTTTCCTAACTCTCATTGTAATATGTTCTTATGATACATTTTGTTGATACTCAATGAGAATTTTAGACAGTAATCTTGAATGTTTCAGGTTTTTTAATGCTTTTTAACTCTATATTTGTTCCGCCTTGTTATTGCTTTGTTTGAAGTACATGAAAAATTTGAAACATCAAGGAAGGCGAATATTTCCATTTTTGTCAATATTTTTTTGATCGAAAACATCTTTGAAGTTTACTAATAATTATTGAGAATGAATTCGAAAATAAGGAATCTGAAGGATGTTTCTTGTTCAACGAAAAGAGTAGAAGCTGCTTTAACTTTTGTTTCTAGGTAATTCTAAAAAATTTTCCACGTTCTTTCCAATATACTCATTTCTTATGAACACTTTTGTTGATAGGATGTTTACCTGTTGCTGTTTGAATGAATATCGATAATTTTAATAGTGTTATTATTCTTTTTATGTTGACGAAAAATAACAAAATATTTCAAACTACATGGTGCTGTGAAAAATTTTTAAGTGTTATATATGAATTCTATACTCTGGTCAATACTTACTTCACTAAACCTTGAAGTGGTATATACCTTTAACTCATGAACAATGTAATTCTTTTTGAGTAGGTATTAAAAATGGAAATTCAGGAGAGAATTAACATTTAATCAACAATAACTTCCAAAACGTGTTATCCTTAGAAGATTTAGCAGACAAATCGAGAAAAAATTTTGAGGAACATCAAATTGTGTACCATTGTGTAAATGAACTGACGATATTCAATTTCAAACTGAATTTAATTCACTCATTTTCGAATTTTTTGACACAAACATTGCATTATGATATACAGTTACATGTTCTCATTTGAACTGTACTACAATTGTAGCTGGAAGACGAAACTAATATCAATTCGAAACATTTCCATATAATATCAAATTTAGATGGCTTCAGCTATTTTTGTGACTCAATTAATTTTTCTCAGCTATAAGAAGGGAAATGTCAAACAGGAAAGTAGCTTGATGAAACAAAAATAATATTCTTTCACATTACTAATGAGCACATTATATACAAATGACTTGTAAGGATTCCAATCTGATCGACTTTGTGAAGACGTCCAACTTAATATTGTCTGTTGAAATTTTGAAAACAACTTTGTTATTGGTTCAATTGTACTTTTGAATATGATAGAGGTAATAAGGTATTCTAAATTTTTTTATGCTCATGATCTCATAATAGAAATCAGTTTTTTTCTCAAAATGATCATTTATTTTTTCATTTCTGCTTAGAAGTAGATATTTCATCCAAACCTTCTATTCTATCATACTCAAGGGAAATATTAGGAATGTGCCTCAGTTTTACACACCTATCAGGTATTTTACAGATGAAAGATACAGAGGTGCCTTTCGATTAATAATGATATTCTGAAGTTTATTTTTCAGGTTCATCGAACAAATTTTGCTTGGTCTCATGAAATTAACATTTTAAGCAACATGAAAGAGTAATATAATCTCCCTTGTGCTTACTGAAATTGAAAAAATCAGTTCCTTGTCTAGCGTCCCATTTATAATTTTTAAGTGAGAGAAAGTAATAATTAGTAGAACATTGTACCCATGCTTTCAATGAGAACATTTCAGTAATTCGGGTAATTGTCCCGTCCTAGTCAACTTGGGCAATATGGACCATTTTTTGGATATAAATGAGAAAATTGGTAACACTTACCTCATTTTGATGCAATTTAGAAGTGATGAATAGTTATGTCGAAAGAGCACCCCTGCTCAGTTCATCACTTCTTCGAATCCATCCCCTTGAAATACATTCAGCAACTAATTTAGGAAAAATTGGTACACATACTTCATGGGAAAAATTAACCATTCTGTTCAAAATTGTCCATTCATGAATCTAAAAGAAAATGGCTATGAAACTAAAGCTATTCACCAGAAACACTAAGTTAACATTCTGCACATGTCTGTATTTGTGCTTTTTCATATTTTGCATACGATTTCACTCGTGAGGAATATGTAGATATATGTGTGACGTGGACATAACATTATATCTACCATTCAAAAAGAAAATTTATTCATGTAATATAATAAAAAAACAATAGTATTACGACATACATACATATAATTTTTCTAAGCAATCGTTGTTTTTAGGGGTAGCTATTGATATATTTAAGATTTAGTTAATAAGCTTTGCGAAAAATTAAAGCGATTTCGATTTAACGATTCATTATTTCACCTCTCCTATCCAAAAATAAATGAATGAACAAAATGAAGAAGATATTAAGATACATTTTCACAAATTAGAACATTCAAGTATGTAGTCTAATTGTTGAAACAGCTAGACTAAACCAATAATTGAGGATGTAGGCAATTAATTGATCATTTATGAGGATTTTTTCTGCCTGATGGTGAGAGCAATGAAAAGATAATTGGTGGGATACCTATTCTTCTCGCTAAAAAAATTAAGAGAACAATTTTCAGCGAAAAAGAAATCGTCTCTTCCATTTCATTGAGAATTATTGAACTTTGTAGATTTTTAGAATGTGAAGGCCTTTTTAAAATCCACTGATTAAGTAAAAATTCAATTTTTGGACTCGTATCATGAAAAAATAAAAAAAAAATAAAAGAAAACAATAACCTCCACAGGTGTCATGTGTGTGACTGTGTGACCAATTTTCTGCCATCTGTCAGACACCCAGACATCTGTGGTTTCAATGTTTATTTCAGTTCTGTGGTGTTAAGGTGCAAAAAAAATCCAGTGATTTTTTGATTATCGGAATCCTCGAATCCGGAAGATAATTAGAATCGAGATCTAGCGGAACTAAGAAGTGATTCCATTTGTTCTTCGGAATGTTCAATATTTCCTATCAAAATGTCCAAAAATAAGTTGAATTTGACTCTTCCACCGGGCTCTATTGATCAGTCGCCCACTGTTGCTGCCACAAATCCTCCTTTCAATGAGACGAATCAGTAAGTACCTAAAAAATAGGTTTTTATTATTCCTAATAGTTCATTTTCAGAAGTAGCAATTTTGTGAGGGACTCCACCATTGATCACTTAACAGCTAGGCTTGAAGAACTCGATATGGATGATATTCAGAGGAGACGAATAGAATCATTCCTATTTCAAAAGGAAAAACTTGGTGTAGATTTGGTAGATGATGATTTCGAAAAACTTGGAGAATTGGGGTCTGGTAATGGTGGTGTTGTCACTAAAGTCTGTCATAAAAGTAGCGGCTTGATTATGGCCCGAAAATTGATACACCTTGAAGTCAAACCTGCTATCAAAAAACAGATTATCAGAGAATTGAAAGTATTACATGAATGTAATTTTGCACATATAGTTGGATTCTATGGAGCTTTCTATATCGATGGTGAAATCAGTATATGCATGGAATATATGGATGCTGGATCTTTAGATTTGATTTTAAAGAAAGCAGGAAGGATTCCAGAGAATATATTGGGGAAGATTACAGTTGCAGTTCTGAAAGGTTTGAGTTATCTGAGAGACAAACATTCAATTATGCACAGAGATGTAAAACCTAGTAATATATTGGTCAACAGTAATGGTGAAATCAAAATTTGCGATTTTGGAGTATCAGGGCAACTTATTGATTCTATGGCAAATTCTTTCGTTGGAACAAGGAGTTATATGTCTGTAAGTACAGTTTGATGCATTCTTGCATGAATGTTGATAGTGACATGTTATTTCTAGCCGGAAAGATTGCAAGGAACTCATTACTCTGTACAGAGTGACATTTGGTCCCTTGGTCTTTCTTTAGTAGAAATGGCAATTGGCATGTATCCCATTCCACCACCTGATGCCAAGACATTAGCTAGTATTTTCGGACAAAGCAATGATGACTCTCCAGATCATACAAAACCACCTCGACCAATGGCCATATTTGAGCTCCTCGACTACATTGTGAATGAACAACCCCCAAAACTACCAGCTGGAATATTTAGCAATGAATTCAAAGATTTTGTAGACAGGTGCCTCAGAAAGAATCCAGAAGAAAGGGCAGATCTGAAAACTTTAATGGTGAGTTAGTGTTTCATTTGAAAATTATACATTTTCACATACTTAAGAAATCTATAAATGCGGTGAAACAAACATTGGTACCTTATGATTCAAACAAAATTCCTCAATTTGAATTCATTTCCAGAATCATGAATGGATAAAGAGGGCGGAATCTGAAAATGTTGATATAGCAGGCTGGGTGTGTAAAACAATGGAAATCACTCCACCCAATCCTTCGAATCGGATATAATTCAGTGAATATATATTATCAGTTTAACTCGGAAATTTTTGTACTGCCATTATTATTTCATTTTATATTTTAGCATCTTGCATATATAGTTGGAAATAAACAAAATTTTAGATATTGTTATGGAATAGGATGAATGTAACTAATTTTATCTGTTCATTGTGAAAACTTTATTGTGATTCAAAATTGTAAATTAACTATTATCGAATTCTTGGAAAATTGAATTGTTCGAAAATTATCAAAGATATGTCTGTTTTAATTTAATAGTAAGTAAATAAATATGAATATAAGAGTACCTTTGTGGTTTTTAATGATGCATTTACAATGATTCAATCAGATATTTCCGTTGAAATAAAAACTCACCCATACATTGCTCAAATATGAAAATAACAAGATGTCAAGAAGATTACTTAAACTACGTGGGTCCTCAAATATGTTTGTACATATTCATAATTGGGACAAACTCTTGCGCTATCCTTGGAAATAGTACAAATGCTTAGGTTCCATTCAATATCACGATATACTCACAAAAAGGCTCACCTCCCAATTCTTGAAGCAAAGCTACTTCCTGAAAAACGATTGAAGACCTATTTCAAACTACCAACAGACCAATTCAGTCCTTTTTTTCAAACCAGGTGCTCCATGGGGTAATTAAGTATTCATTCACCTAGACCTAGAGTAATAACCCTATTTAAACTAATGGAGTTTATAATAAGCAATGGTTTCCTTACTAATTTATAGATGGCATCTTTCGATCAGCATCTCAATTGTGACTGGCGACATCTATGAATTGAAATTAATACTTTTTGCCTGTATTCTATCGTACCAGTTTGTATCTCTTCTCAAAGGTGGAAGGCGGTACGCTTCTGGGTTCAAACGCATTGCATGATTTCGTTTATGCTTCGATAAATGAGATTCTCATCTACATTTACTAAAAGCCATTGGTGTCCGCAAGGGCTATTTCGGAAAATGTCAAAATTCTAGAGCGATGATAGGTTCGGAAATATTGAAAGTGCTTTTATATGTTTTTTTCTGCAGTCCCCTTTGGGATTCTGACCACCAGGTATTATTTCTGCGGCATTGGATACACTTTTTTGAAGTAGTGAAATAAAAATTTGTCACTGAAAAAAAAAAAGAAATTCTCGATTAAATCAGTTTCGTTATGGGATGTACGTAGAAGTTTTCCATGATACAATTGGTTTAGGGGCTAAAATAACAAAAGATAGGTTAAAGGAAGTCTGCAGGCTGAAATAATATAATGGATACTGAATGGGTTAAGGGAATGATGTTGAATGTAAAGGTTTCAGTCATTCACTGTAAGAAAGTCATACCCAATAAAATGAATGTTATTAATGTATAGAATACGCTGAGGAGTTTCAGAATCAATTTATTCTTCAAAATGAATATATTATTGTCTATTGATGGTCTATCTGATGAAGGATTAATAGACAATGCCTATTATTATAGGCTTGATTATTATCAAACAGCGATGTTGAAGGAAAAAAGTTCATTCAGTATTTCACTACAATAAAAGTTAAAATTAATTAAATTAGTTATATTGATGTGTAGAATATACGAAAAGTATATTAAAAATTCGATTTGTTATGAAAATAATGGAAATGACTGATATATATATATATTATTGGTCTCTATGCGCTGAAGCAATAATCTTAGGAGGAAGCCGAGGATTTATTCAGTTCTTCAGTATGAAAAAATTAATCTCAATTAAATCAATTTTATTAATGTCTATAATATACAAAGGTGTTTCAGACTCAATTTGTTCTTAAAAATAAGATGATTAATAACAACATTTGGTAAGTATTCCACACTAATAATAAAAAAAGTTCATGTTATGATGTATATCACTCTAAAAAAAGTTATCATCTCTAAAATCTAGTGATTCATTGGAGGTGTTCATCGTGCCTCGATCTGGCTAATCATTTTACACGCATGATTTACCATTCGCCATATTCCTGTCATACCTCTTGCATTATTTTAGCGAATTTAGTAGGTATATTGAACCAAACAGAAAGTCAATACTCATTGTCAGGCATTGCATCTTATTATTTAATTAGTTGATACTACGATTCCATCATAGAATTTTATCTTAGCTTCCATATAAGTCGAAATTTTAACAACCATTCTCTCAAATAATTGGTCAGACGGAAAAACTGAATGAATAGGTATACTCGTTCTTAAAAATAAGTAAGGGAAAGCTTATTTATTGCACTATTATAACAGAGGCCCCATAACTCAAAATATAAAGAAAAAAACTAGCGCAAATCAGTTATCGTATATAGGCACTGAGATAAACGAGGATCCTCTGCAAACATAGATTTCCATAGAAATGTAATTGATTGCTTTAATCACTCTAAGACGTCGTATAGTTGAAATTGATTATTTCACGTATGAACACGAATTGGCTGTTTTAAGTTAGTAAAATTGTTTAACTTTCCTCTTTATCACTTATTTATTCTCTCTCGGAAGATCTTGAGCAAACTCAATGTAATAACTGGGAGTGTCCTGAGATACTTCAATATTGAGGAAAGGATGTTTCGTTCCGCACTTAGCATTTTTTCAATTTCATTGAAATTTATGTGATTATAGGTTTTCATAAACATTCGCAGAAGCCTCGATCTATTATACTTTTCGTCCGATTTATCAGGCATTTGCATTTCTATATTACGCCTGTGTAAAAGTGAAATTTCAAAATTTTCGGTAAAACTAAAGATGGAGATATATTCACAGACATTAGACAAAAGATGCTCAAAAACTTGACAGTAAGTGCAGATTCTGAACCACCAGCTGAAGATGAGTATTCAGTATTGGATAGTATTCATTATTTCTTCAAAGAAAACATTTGGAGGTTAACTAGTAACAAGCGAATGGAAAATATATTTCGGAACTGCATCCTTTTATTCTTAGTCAAATTAATAGCATGCTATCAACACAAAACTCTAAATAAGCCTACATAGTCAAGTCGAAAAAGACATCCCTTCTTATGGGCTTCTGGAATTCACATTAAAAGATTTTTCACTCGTAATCGGAGTGGCAAAACATCAATACTTTTTTAGATCTTCAAAAGATCAGGTATATATAATTTTTAGGGATTGTTGAAGCAATCACTTGTAGAGTTTCCCCATGTGATGCTGAAACGACATGTCCTTGATAATATTTGAACATTTCAACAACGTCGAAACCATTGAAAATAATAACATTGTGCTCCAAAAATAGTACCTACATTCACGTGATAAATGAAAATAATGAAATAATATTCCATATGATGTAAAATTCACGTGAATTTACTTTCGAGAACGACTTTCTTTGGAACACGTTAAAATCTTTTCTTTGGAAATAGGTTTTATACAAATTGTATCCAAGAAAATTCCTTCTAACATAAACGGAATTATCGAAGAATGTTTACATAACGATTCGATAAAATGATCCTTCACAAAATATTCGTAATGATTTCGCTGAAACAAAAAAAAATCAGTTAAGGTATATCTCATATTTGTCAAGAAAAAAAGAGGCAAATGTGCAAATAACTATGACAAAAATCGCTTCTTATCCGTCATGTATGTGTATCCTATCAGCCTTGATGGGAAAAATAAAAAACATAGAGATATGAAGTAAGCTATTCATATTCATTAAAGAAGGAGGTTGTCTTCATATGAAGGGTAAAAATATCGATTCCAAAAAAATGTGACCCAAAAGATGCAAATTTCCACTAAACTAATATATATTGAAGTGTGAAAAGGAATTTTCATATCTTCTGGCTGAAACATAAAAAGAAAGTTCATTAACAATTGCATTAAAAATGATAAAAACTGAAATTACAAAAAAAACTTGATTGCCATTCCGCGAAAAATGAAGAGATAAGTTGAGAGGCTGGCTGTAAAAAAATACCAACCGTTAAAAAAGAATAACCATCGAATGGTTAAGGAACTTAAGATTCCTCAGCTTCTTCACGAAAGAGGTAGGTAGACCAGTAGATAACGTTGAACAGTGCGAAGACCAATGGGAAAGTGATTCTGGATATCACATCGATGCGTTTGGATCTGGTCGGGAATTTGGAGAGCCAAGATCTGCAGCAATTCGGTCTTTCTGGCTGCATATGGATCTCGCACTGGCGAACCTTTTCCAGACTCATCGGATCTCCAGGATGGTGGACGAGCGGCTTCTGAAACGAGGGCGGGATGTATTTCCTAAAAACGCATCAACGAAGGATCTAGCGATGAAAAACGATGATTTTATTTCAAAATTGAAACGATTACCGAAATGCCCTTGGATGATCCAATATTCTTCATATTTGAATGAAGTAATGAAGGCTTCAATTGAGATTTTCCTTGAAAGACAGGACAATACCTTCTTTGAGAGCTAGATCCTTTCGAAACACCAAAGCACGTCAAGCTGGGGGCACAATTTTTACATAAATGCTGGGTTCGAGAAAGCCATAGGGTGAAAGCGAAAGGCTGTGTTCGTCTGGTGGCAAAATGCCTAAATATTAATGATTCATTTGTTATAATGTGAAAGTGTGAGCCCAAGTGCAATGGAAGAAGTTTCACTCTTAATCTCAATCTAAGTATAGAGGCCATGCCGTGCAAGGTCCATCAAATTGAGAAATTGTCTTAGTCTTCATATTTTACTTGGACAGCTTCCAGATATGGCAAAAAGGAATCGACTTTATGAGTTTTTATGAGACTAGTCAAATCCAACAAAAACAGATGTGCCACAATAACTAATTGTCAGTATATTATTCGGGCTAGATTTATGAGAGTTTCAACAGTGAACGCTCTGTGAAGAGCAATGATTCACTGAGTTATGAAACTCAAAAACTATAAAAATTACGAAATTGTCCTAGTTGAGTTAAAATTCGAAGGAAAGTTACTTTTGGCTTCAAAATATGAACTTATTGCCACTGTTACTTCCACCTACTAACAGACAAAGCCCAGTATAAAACGACAGTGGTTATGATAGCACCATTTGAGACACGAAACACATACTCACCCGCTTCATTCAATAGATCATACCTCTTTAAAAGGCCGAAACCAATCAGACTTTGAATAAAAAGTAGAATTTACCGAACGACGATCTTCAATTGTGAAAATCAACATTTACTTCGAACATCACAGCAAGCCACTGCAATCTCAACACGTAAACAACAATAAAACATATATGGATGAAAATCATGGAAGAAAACTTTACCAACTTTACCATTGCAAACGTGGCGTTACTTTCTGTATCGATGAAGTCTGAGGTGGCGTCCAAGGATGCGGCATGTTCCAACTCGCATTGCATCCTTTGTTTCTTCATGTTTTCCCTGTGCATGTCCGATCTTGACGCGTAATTAACTAGTGCGAATTCGAGTAACGCCCCAAATACGAAGGTGAGGCAGACGCCAGTCCACACATCAATTGCCTTTGTGTAGGACACTGGTGGTAAGGAAGCGTTTATGCCGGAAGTTTGCGTAGCCATGGTGAGAAGAGTTGTAACACCTGAAGACAGAAAAAAGTCGAAAAGGTGAAGTTAAATGTGCTACTATAAGGACCGTTGGAATTTATTCCTATTCGTTTGAGCTTGTCCAAAAAACTCGTTCATCATTCATTTGGCAATAGAGAGTAATACATGGGGAAAAACAACAGAAATCGCACAATACCTAAATATATTTATCGAATACAATGGTGCAAACAAAGCTGACAGGGACATTTGATGGAGTGTTATACAAAATATGATTGTATAAGTTTTTCAAATTAAAAAAATTTCTCAAATATTTTGTTTTTTCATTCAACTTCCATATTGGGAAACTCTTAATTACAACATCTCGATATTGATAGGAACAATGAGCAACAATTCAATTGCAATCGGCATGAACATTCCATGAATATTCCTCTCGAATTTCCAGCGGTTCTTTCTGAGAAATATCGTATCGATTTTGCGCAGTCCCATGCACAGGAAATTCACCAATATGCATGGGAAATCTGTGAAAAAGTTAGTGCTGATTGATATTCGTTATCGGAGAATGGAATAACGTGGAATTAATTATTTGAAATTCGCGGAACCCTTTCGATTCGATTCGGTTTTCTGGGAATCGGAATTGGACATGGGAATTGCGAGAAACAAATAGCCATGAAAGCTGATGAAGTTCAAATGAACAATGCGAGGCTACCTACGGAATTAATTTTTTCCTAATTCACCCTCAGATCTAGTTTACGTATACCTACTCCATTCACTTTTGAATGTGTCCCGGTTGGCCATGATTTAGGTTTATCAAGTTTCTCACTTAAAACTGACAGGTTGGTATTCGTTAGATGTCAAATAATTCTCAGAGACGTTGCCAATGCTAATTTCTATTTACTCTTTTTTATCTTTTCAAATGGAGTTAGTTCTTTCAAGGTTCAACTGTGACACAGGTTTCGTAGTACTTTAAAATTTCCATATTTGGAGTAATTCAAGTTGTGCAAAAAAGTCTTCAAATGTCTTCTGTAGGCTTACTTTTTGAGAATTTCGAAAAGTGGGAAATTCCACTGTTTGTTTATAAGTTTTTCTGTCTGGTTATTTGAGTACTTTCATCCTTTTTCGAATGAACTATCACAGAGTATCGGACTATTCTGTCCATAATTTTTCAGTAAAATTTCAACACTCGATTCTTGATTTCCGTACAAGAAAAAGGCATAGCTGAATCTTCAAACAATGTTTATATACGTGAAATATTTCCAGTATTAGCAGAGAAAAACATTTCTTCAACATTCGCCAGGTCTCTGGAATGATTTAATATTCATATAATGTATTCTCGAATTCCTTATTTTCCCAAAATAAAGAAACATTTCGATAAATACGTAATTACTACGACCTCTTTGTAGAAAGGAATCTGTTTCCTCTGACAGGAAAATGACCATAACCTAAGATTTTCAAAATATAAACGGTGAAATGTGTCAGAATTTCATGGCCAACCGGGATACATTATGAAAGTGAATGGAGTATAGACACACAATTTGAATTGGTGGAAATCAAATATTCCTCCAAGAAATTCTCGCTTGTCACAAATAAATTATATTGTATTCTCCAATGAAATGGGCCACTTATATAACTTTTCCATTTATCAGATTTCCAATAGATGCCTCTGAATTATCCTGGTTTAATGATTGTCTTTTTAACACATCATGTGAATTATTTATTATAATATAATCATAAATTATGAATTTTTTGATTGTTTGTAATAAGGGTTCTTTCTTCATAAATTCGAAATAAATAAGTAAGATTGAGGTTAAAGGACTCTCATAAGAAATAATTCATTTATTGGGATAGTCTATAAATTCGCCGAATTAACTATAAGTTTCCATGGTATCGACAGATTTGAAATGATAGAACTGTCAATAGCTGTCATTTGTAAGGTGTCTTTATAAATGATTGTTACACTATGATGCTACAACCATTATTACGATCAAGTAGAACGAACGCTCAAAAATGTAAAACAAAACTTATTCATTTCGATTCCGATAGGACTTCCAATAAAATTGATAAGTAAGAATTCTTCAGGCGTATTTTGTTGGAAATTGGTGTTATAATTAAGACAGAATTCCTGTCTGCTGAGATCGATGGAAAATTAATGATGGCATAGTCAAAGACAACCATGTAATGTTCCCATAAAAGTTTTCATATTACACGATCTGAAGATTTTTTTCCGAAAGTCGATCCTCAGGTTGCATGATCGCAAATGAAACCGAGTTTCCTTGTGAAATAACTACAGTCTTTTACCGCGCTAATGATCATTCTGATTCGGGGTGGTGAACAGGTTTTTCTTTGATCTCGTCGATATCTTTCCCTTTATGTTCATGCTTTCCTCCGCTGTTGCACCTCACTTGAAAAGTACCGAATATGTACAAACAGAGACGGGAGTTTCTGTAATTGGCAAGTCTAAAATAGCTCTTTCATTTTTAGCGAGAAAAACTGTATACCAGCACATCTGATGGGTGGAATTGAAAATTTAGGGATCGTTGTAAGGGGAAATGTAGAGCTTTTGAATGAAAAACCAATTATTGGGGTGAATGTTATCCTCGCTTGATCAAAAATTAACGGATCTGAACATTTTTCTGAATTGTTGAAGTAATTCGCTCCGTTTCATTTTCAGTTGGCCACCCTGTAAGTCGTTGAAAACACACGTTTCTGTATATGCAATCAAACTGATTTGAAGTAAATTCGGGGAGCAATTGGTCCAAAATAAAATACATTTCATGTATCTATGTCGTCGAAATCAAATTTAGTGATCACACAGTACATTTCTTTCCAAAAAACATTCTCTTGAAAATATTCGCACGGTTTGGACAACATCGTAGAAATATTGAGCAAAATTCAAGGAAAATCGAAGAGAAATGAACCATCCTAATTATTATTAGGGGCGCAAGCAAAAAACTGAGGTGAAGAAAAAAATAATTGATGGGAGGAAAGAAGTTTCGATGTACGCGGACATATTTTTGCGAAACGAAATTGAATTTGGCGAACTTGAAAGCTCGGTCTTTTGCGGCTCCCAGCTAAATTCGATATTACGAGCGCTGCCACAACTGAATCAATAAAATTGTATGTCAAACACTGTTGTCCGACAGTCAATTAGGAGTCTCATCAAGTATAAAGTGAATTTTTAACCAGATATTTCCTGTTGAAATTGAATAATGTTGTTGATGCTTCTAGCTGAACCTGAATGAGTGCAGAATTTATAATTCGATAAAAGCCTTCATAGTACCTCCACCGCTAAATATCTGCATACGAAGCGAAAACATGGGGCGAACGAATGGAATAACTGGTGATATACATTGGCGACTATTGAATAAAGTGCTCCTAATCCATTTGCTTCATCAAGCACTATGACATCCATAAATCATTTGCGGTTCCCGGTTTATCAAAATTCAATCCGACAACCAGAGTACATCCATGGAAAACTCAATTTTCTCCGAGCTGAGAATAAAATGTCATTTCAATTTGAAACGACCGCAATTTGTTCGTGAAAATAAAATTTGTCTAATATGAATTTTCAAAAGTCGTGGACAAACTTGAATATTCTACTCGCATAATATGGCTATCATTCACTTGGCTGAGTAACCCAACTCGATTTTGTCATCCGCGTAAATGATGGCCATCGTTATACAGAGTGTAACAGCCAAATGGAATAAATTCGATAACGAATAAATGAGGGGTGTTAGGAAAAACGCTCGGACACGTCGATTTGTGATTTTAAATGCGCATATTTTTCAAGAAAATAAAATTATATAGGGTGTTCCATGCGACCGTGGCCAATACCAACTTTCTTTTTTCAAATGCTACCCCCTGTATATTATTTATTTTTTGGATTCTTCAGAAAATTCTAGACATAATTCATGTGCAATGTCATATACATACCTATCTTCAACTTTATCGGAAATATTAAGTGGTTTCAGATTTTTTACAAAAATTAACATTTCAAATGAAAATTATTTCATTTCACAAATTCGATACATTACACTCAATACTTATTTCCCATTTACCTCTTGATATGAAGAAAGTAAACAAAAACCATTACTGAGAAGAAATAAAAAAAAAATTGAATTCTACACCAGATTAGCACGTTGCCAAGACGTTCGCGGCGAGCATTTTGAACATTTCCTACATTGACATTAATGTTTTTTTTAATAATTAAGAAATAATCAGTATCACTTATTAGGTTTTAAGTGTAATGTACCGAATTTGTGAAATAGAATAATTTTTATTTAAAACATTGATTTTTGCAATAAATCTGAAAACACTCAATACTGCCGAAATAGTTGAAGATAGGTATAGGACATTGTACATGAATTATGTCTAGAATTTTCTGAAGAATCCAAAAAATAAATAATATACAGGGGGTTGCATTTGAAATAAGATAGTTGGTATTGGCCACGGTCGCATGGAACACCCTATATAATTTTATTTTCTTAAAAAATATGCGCATTCAAAATTACAAATCGACGTGTCCGAGCGTTTTTCCTAACACCCCCTCATTTATTCGTTATCGAATTTATTCCATTCGGCTGTTACACTCTGTATGTACTTGAATACTATTGTCCACGATCATTGAGAAGAGAATTCATAATCCATATCATAATTGAGATAAAACTTCACATCCTGAAAGAAACATTGCGCACTTTCTATTATATCGTAAATTGATTGAAAGAAATAATAAAGGAAAAGAGAATTATATGTATTTATTTGATAAATTCTGTCTCTACAAACTACTGAATTTTTTTTTGAGAGTGGCTCAATCGACTCTCAATCCAATATAACTCACACTGGTTCGGCTTGTAGACTGAACTTGACTAAATTGGAAACTTTCTAATTGAAAGTCCTATTTATAAGCTATATAGACTTAAATTGATGAAGAAAGCCGCATATTTATATCTATCATCGCTTCAGAGTTAGAAGGTGTTTTTCGCAAAGTCCTAGAATACGTCGTCAGCGTTCTTCTGATGTTGAGCCCCATTATTTAGTTTGTGAGAAACTCGGAAAGCCAGTCCGCCTTGATTCCCAATTAGTAGATCGATAAACTGAACAGACTCCGAAAACTTGCAACTAATCTAAAGGTTTTTCTGTGTTTGCCGATATGTCGAGCGATAATTCAAACAATGGAATTACCAACTCGATTCTCATTGTTAGTTTATTACGAAATTGATTGAGAAAGACATGAAGCCAAACTGTTTTTCGTGAAAGAACAGACTCAGCTTCACGATTCCACGAATGTCATCACTCACCTAACGAGACTCTTGCTGGTACAGCTCCTTGGTCCAGCCAGAAAGAGACCCATGAGACTATGACCAGCATGCAGCAAGGTATGTAGATTTGTATGAGGTAATAACTGAACTCTCTCTTGAACAGTAAATCCACCTTTAGACAACTGTATTCCCCTGAAAATCAATCAAGAAATGTCTTTAACATATATTGTCCTCTTCATTTTCGAATACATATACCGAATAATTTTAAGGACGAGTATCCTTTTAACCGGAAGTTAAACCAAAAAATAATAAGACTTCGTACCTGTATTCGTTTTACTGTTACAGTAATCTGTGAGAAATTTTTCTAATGTAAAGCGTGGTAGGTGTAAATTTTTCACCACTTGTACAGGATCTCCTTCTTTCCATAGGAAAACGAGATCATCTGTTGTCCAACCATCTGAAAAATAGATGATGATGAATTGAGACCAATGCATCAGAATCTTTCTATTTCTTCAGTAGTCCATAACAATTACACTAGTTTTTCTTTATCTTATGTAAATTCCACATAAGTTCATACTTACAGCTGGCCATTCTAAGTGAGCAAATCTGTCGATCCAGTGGATACAATTTAAGGTTCATAGGACAAGACAACGTTAGGGATATTCTGAAAGAAAAACCGTCTTTATGATATCGAGTACCAAAAAATATCTACTTTGGAAAGTTTTTCAATTGGTTCTTGATAATAGAGGACTTTAGGGGAATTTGAATGATCCTTTGAGTAAGGACCTATAGGTCATGATTCAACAAAAGAATGGAGTATATATACTCCATTCACTTTTATAATGTATCCCGGTTGGCCATGATTTAGGTTCATCAAGTTTTTTTTACTTAGAAATAACGCAGGTTGGTACTCGTTAAATGTCAAATGATTCCCAAAGACGTTGCCAATGCTAATTTCTATTTACTCTTTTGCAACTTTGTAAATAGAGTTATGTTGTTTATTTAAGGTGACACAGGTTTCGTAGAACTATACTACATTTCCATACTGAAGTAATTCAAGTTGTGCAAAAAAGTATACAAATGTCTTCTGTATGCTTATTTCTTGATTATTTTGAATCGTGGGGAATTCCACTGTTCGTTTATAAGTTTTTCTGTCGGGTTATCCGAGTACTTTTATTCTTTTTTCGAATGAACTGTCACAAAGTAACGAACTATGCTATGCATTATTTTTCAGTAAAATTTCAACAATCGATTCTTGATTTCCGTACAAGTAAATAGCATGACTGAATTTTCCAACCATGTTTATATACGTGAAATTCATTCATTCACCAGGTCTTTGGAATTATTGAATTCACATAATATTTTCTCAAATTCATTATTTTCCCAAAGTAAATAAGCATTTCGTTAAATACGTAATTACTATGATCTCTATGTAGAAAGGACAATGTTGCTTATTCATATGACCGGAAAATGACTATAAACTAACATTTTTAGAATATACACGGTGAAATGTGTCAGAATCTCATGGCCAACCGGAATACATGATAAAAGTGAATGGAGTATAGTTTTGCCAACTGTCATTTCTCGGATGAAGTGAGATTATGTTGAACGGTGTGATACCATCTATACATTTTCAGCGACAGTCACAAACAAATTCTCCTTAGGTTGGTCATTTGGGCAGACATTTTGGGAGAAAACTTTCCATGCAACTTTTTGAAAAAGATTAAGATTCAAGTTGTCGTCCATGATAATATGTAATATAGGGTGGCCAAGAGATTGACGTCAAAAAAAAAAACAGGTCCCTCGTGTCATGGGCTATTCGAATCACCGCCATGTATGATATGCGATTTTTCACGGTTTTCGGGTTATGAATTTTTTCATGAACTTTGAGAATTTTCGACTTGACCATCTTAAAAGAGATAATATTAAAAAAGGTACAAGACTTCTCTGTGAAATTCTTTTTGTAACTTTATCTCCATGAATTGTACTTTTATACATAAAATAACCAGATTCGTTACTTTAATAAAAGTTATGGAAATGTTGGTCTCAAGTGAAAAAGTTACGTGAATTGGATTATGATCTGAATTTTCGAATCAAAATTAAATATGTAAAAAGGCGAATTCACGGTTTCTTAGTAAGCTTAAAAACTGCGCTCAACAGTCAGCTTTTAGAATCATTGATAAAAAATGGTACTTAACAGTCTACTTTTGCTAGAATTAGCCTTCAAAGTCGTCGAGGTCGAAAAAAATCAAAGAACTAGACATTTACCACAAAATTATTTTTTGCCATTTTGAGATTTTTCTGATCAAGTAATGATAGAAAATGCTGAAAATTAATGAAAACTAGCTTCAGATGTTGGTCAAGAGGAGTTCTAGATGAAAAAAAGGAATAGGTATGGCAATAAATCACATATCATATTTATAAAATTTACAGAAGGTTTTTAAAGTGGCCACCTCTAGCCATAAAAAAATTCATAACTCGAAAACCGTGAAAAATCGCAATCGCATAACATACATGGGGATGATTCGAGTAGCCCATGACACGAGGGACCTGTTTTTTCCTTTTTGACGTCAATCTCTTGGCCACCCTGTATATTAAAAAGGTCTCACCTTATACTGTACAATACGGAACCGTGCGGATGAATCCGAATATAAACATTCGGCATGATAATATTATGGAAATGTCCCTCCTTTTCGTTGGAGAAGAAGAGATCTGGCATCCATACCCTGCTTGCCTCAGTCAGTGTCAAGTACTTCAAGCGACCACCAAAATCATTGAACTTCAACCTCTCATCTTGCCATTGTTCTCTGAATGTTAGCTGGACGCTGTATTCCTGAAATCGTTCGACATATGAAGTGCAAGTTTTCAGATTTGTTTTTTCATGCCTCATGCACAGACTCGAACAAAACGGCCAGAAACATAACCGCAAGCTTCTAACATTCAATATCGTGTCAATCTGACACATGTCTATTCAACTTTCTGATACCTCCCCTACAATTTATTCGGATTCAAGTCCCCTGAAAGTCACGGAAAAAGTGGTGGTGCTCTGAAACTGCATAACGACATTTCCAATGCATTCCAAATGAGAATGGTAATGAAAAAACATATATGAACATCCGATTTCTTAACAAGACCGTATTCTTGAGATTTTAATTGATGATTCTGATGATGAAAGGAAGGATAATGAAAATGAAAGATGAAAGTATGAGAAAATTCGATGAGAGAAAGACTTCCGGATGATGTATTGCTTGCTTTATCACCCTTCAATTATTATTGGGGGGATTTGGCTGGGAAGAACTTGAATGACATTTTTTTCTCGAGGGTTTCACCCTTGAAACTACTCAAAGGAAAGTCGTATTTTTTTTTCAATAGAATGCTCCAGTTTTCACTCGAACTAAAAGTGTAGGGTTCCAATTTCGTCTGTATAAATATTTTTCCGCGTAGAATCTTGCGGGGTGAGATTAAAAAATATAAACGAAATCGACAAGGAGCGTGTTTTCAGAGATCCTTATTGTTCTGGGAATCCGAAATGATCTAAATGGAATAAAGTTTGAAGGTAGAGATTTTTGTTAATTTATACTTAGGGTCAAAACTGTCAAAACACTCCGTATATTTCTTTGATATTTGGCATATTCGGAGAATTAGTTCCCATCGAAGATTGTTAGGAAAATCCGGATCCCTATCAACAAAAAATTAATATATCGATGAAACACCGTGTAACTAGGAAACAGGAACTGCCAGGCAAATAAATGTATATCTAGAACCGCCTTGGTGATCTCAACCAGGCTCTATCTTTCCGTTTCCCAATGAAACACCCTGTATAGCAATTTCTTCGAGCAGCCTGCTATTTCCGAAAGGAAATATCATTCTTTATTGTCGAAAATATATGAATCTTGCAAAAAAGGAATATCCGATAGCATATTGCTGAAGTTGAAGGTCAATATATGTTTTCATGATACAATAAGAAGGTATCGACAATATCCGAGCAACACAATTACTAAGTAGGTAATATTTTCTTTCATTATCTCCAATATCCAATATTCGATTGTGATTCCTTTCACAATAGAGATATTTTCGACGAACTTGACCTGAATTTTTTTGCTTCTCTATAATCCTCTATTGAAGCCTTTTCTTTGACTAAGAAATATTCTCATTTCACCGACGGAAATGAGAATATCGTTGTCAATATCGCAATTCAAAAATACACAAGCTGTAAAAAACAACATTAGTTCACTTTCAGTAGAGATTATTTTCATTATTCTATTTTTTATCGGTGAAATAACTGAAAAATAATTTTAAGATCTGGTCACTATAAGTATGGGTATAATACGAATTCACAGACTCGCACTGGTATGAATATATCTCTACAGGGTCTTTCACGAGGAACCTCACCCATATTTATACGGGAAACTACTGAACGTATTTTCATGAAATTCAGCACTTATAAGTATTTCACGATGCTGATGAAATCTAAAATATTTTCAAGGCATGAGCACCTCCGGTTTTTCCGGAAATGACGTCAACTTCCGTTTTTCAAATTAGAAAACCATTTTTTTATTGCAGAAATAGATTCCTTAGAAAATTTCAAGTTATTTTGATGTAACATATTTCAGTTTTGGTTGGAAAAATCTCTCTGAGCGGGAAAATTCGAAAAAAAAATCGAAAATAGAGCTCCGCTGAAACAAGAATAACTTCGAGGTTTTTGGATGGAAAATTTTCATTTTTGGGATTTTTCAAGATGTAAGATTGATGTATCCATTTTGAAAATCGAAATCGCGATTCATGATACAGGGGGTGAAAAAATCGCTTTCAAAGTTAGGGATGACAAAATCGTGAAAAATCAATTTCTTCAAATTAGAACCCCATTTTTTTATGGCAGATATTGAATTTACGTTAAAAAATAATGTGAGTGTATGCATCACACCCTTGCCCTAAAATGGATATTTTCTGAGTTAATATCCACTTTAGGGAAGAAGAATTTTCGAATTTGTACATCTGACAATTTTTTTGCATGTATAATTTAATAACAAGAAGTCGCAGCCACTATTTTCACCCTTCTTCATTTGTGCCTTCCGTTTCACATTATACCTCTCACTTTCCGATTAAATTACGAATTTCGTACAACCTGCAGGTCGGCCACAGTTCAATTTGTACGCCATAATGGGGTAGAGCGCACAAAAATGCATAGAGTTGGATTAGTTCACCGCATACGACATAAAATCAATACCGTGACTGTATTTCTTCTGCAACGGTGAAGAAGACCCAAAAAATCAGTGATCATCCTCTCTGTGACCTACAGATCTTGAATAGCGATCCAGACTGAACCCTCTGAACATCGAACAGAACTCATTCGGTCCGCAATCCTCATTATCGAAAAGTCTCCATTTCACGTACCACTATGGAAAACCATATTCAAACTCGCAGCTAGACTTTCCCGTTATATTAAGCTCTGCCCGACAATATCCTTTGAATATACGGAATTTTATTCGATCCGTGCACGTGTTATCACCCAGGCGTTATAAAGCAATCAAGATAGGATTCCAAGACAAATAAGCGGTAACAGGATAAAGTTACCACTGTTTCTTTATTTATTTTTAAGTAGAGTGAGAAATTGCAGTCTTATACCTTCTTATATTGTAAGGATCTCAAGTTTGTTGAGTTGGCACATTGAGCTAGAAATTTTGTGCAACTCTCATTAAATTTATGAGCCAATATACCCTTCTGAAGACTGGACATTTCAACCTGATAAGCTAACCTACTTTTATTCTGTATCTCCCTTGGAAACCTTGAAAGTGATCATCAACCATAATTGCCTTGTAGTCGGAGTACTAGGAATTGTAGAGTTCAATCTAAGGTTAGGTAGATATTAAACTATTGCTATCGAGAATATGAATTACTAATGCTCCAGAAACTAAACCGATTTGAAGGTGTGAACGTGAAGGAAGAAACTAAGTGAGTCTATTCCCTTCGATGGAGTCGAAATGGAAATATTTCTCTCCCGAGAAAAATCGTGATGAGCATCTGGATATGTCTCGAAGGAGAGTTGTCACCTTCAAAGTGTCAGTTGCGTTCATCTAATGCGAAAAATTCCATTTTGAAAGAGAAAATTCTTCATACCGAGCAGGAAATTGGTAACAAGAAAAACTCGCAGAACGTTTTCAGCTACTTTTCATTCGTGATTCTAAATGGAAAGAGGATATCTTCTAGGGATGGGATCAACAAGTAGCAGATAACTCAAAAGTGCATGCACATTAACGAAATCAAATCGGAACATGCAATTCGTTTTGTTCTTATGAGTTAATTGCGTGTCTTTAGGGGGCTTCAGCGCCTTGTTCATGCTTGCGCTGGTGCTGGTGCCCTCATCGCAATCGAGTAGACATCCATCTATCATCCACAGGGATGGGCACCCTGACAAAAATATTTATATATATACAATATAGTCCAAGTGTCGACAACATTTTTATTCACATCAATAACAAATAAGTTTCGATTCTTTCGACAATGCAGAACAACCACAAGCAGAAATGTTCCAATTGATAATTTCTGGTAATTTTTCTACGCTTCAGCGTCAACATCAATATATCTGAGCGCGATTCTAGAATCTCACGCCTCTTGAATCGAATAATAATAATGACAACCTTCAAAACTCATCATTAATGTTATAAGGTCAATATTGAATTTCAAATGATAATCATGGGAGGAGAATATGTTACCACAATGATAAATGGAGTTTCTGAACAAATTCTGAGTATTGTGATGACGTTTGGACACTAATGAAATTTTCTATTTCAATATTTTTGATCACAACTGAAGTTCAGTGAATTCAATTTAGGAATGCAACGAAATTCAGTCAAACGAATCCCTAATACCAACAATTGAATGTGTAATTGCAAAATGGAATGAGTATTATGTTCAAAGTGAAACAATTGGTTATTGGTACTCAAAATATACAGTCTCATCAAAGCGAATGATTAAGTTAGGAATGGACGAAATATTTCAAGCGTTTGGTCAAACCTGATAACCTGGGACTATATGTATATGTATGTATTGCAGTAGAAACCCATTTTCAACGCTTTTTCCTAGTCAGAACTAGTTTTCACCTATAGGCTTCGTTAATGCAAGGTGGAGCTATAATTAACTAATGTGAATATCAGTGAAAGCTATCTAAAAATGAGATTCAATATATTCAAATCATATGATACGAAATAAGACACAAATCACCTTATCCCCTGATGAGTCCTTGTAACGACGAAACTGTAGTCGACGTGATTCCCGTTCCATGCTGTGGCCGTTCTGCCTATTATTTGAACAAGGTTGAAAGCTCGTTTGCATTTTATGAAAATTTCATTAATTAAAGTTTTGTGTCTTACTTTGTGAAAACTAGTGATTATCATTCAATATCTGTCAAATCTAGTTCTAATTCAGGCTAACCGTTTAAAACTGTTTCAACTAGGGAACATTAGGGTTCTAACTAACAACTAATCTCTGGAATCGCAACCCAAGACAATTTCAACCGTCTTTTATTATTGAGTAGATTTCTTATTATATTACAAGTTGTTCTGGTGAACCATTTCGAAATCAAGAAGGAAATTGCAGTCAGAAATTTTTATTGCCTATAACCTCACGAATAAGTCTTTTCAGTCATCGAAGGACCCGCAGAAGATAAAGTCATTTGTGACATCGTTTTGATTCTTACTATAGGTACTCCATTCATTTTTATAAAGTATCCCGGTTGGCCATGACATTCTGATACATTTCACCTTGTATATTTTGAAAACATTAGGTTATAGTCATTTTCCTGTCAGATAACTACGCAACATTGTTCTCTCTACATAGAGGAAGTAATTGTGTATTTATCAAAATGTTTATTTACTATGGAAAAATAATGAATTTGAGGAGATATTATGTGAATTTAATAATTCCAAAGACCTGGCGAATGTTCAAGAAACTTTCTTCTCTGTTAATACTGGAAATATTTCACGTATATGAACATGGTTGGAAGATTCAGTTATGCCATTTGCTTGTACGGAAATCAAGAATCGAGTGTTGAAATTTTACTGAAAAATGTTGGACAGAATAGTCCGTTACTTTGTTCGAAAAAAGAATAACCCGGCAGAAAAATCTTCTCAACGAACAGACGGACCTATGGAATTCATCACCCCTAAAAATTCCCAAGAAAAAAGCCTACAGAAGACATTTTAATATCTTTTTGCACAACTTTAAATACTCCAGTATGAAAATGTTGTAGTAAGAACTACGAAGCCTTTGTCACATCAGTTACACCTTAAAAGAACTAACTCCATTTACAAAGTTAAAAAAGAGTAAATAGAAATTAGCATTCGCAACGTCTCTGAGAATCATTTGACGTTCAGCGAGTACCAACCTGCGTCAGTTTTAAGTGAAAAAACTTGAATAGTCCGATTCTTTGTGATAGTTCATTCGAAAACGAATAAAAGTACTCGAATAACACAACAGAAAAACTTCTAAACGAACAGACGGACCTATGGAATAGAGGTGTTGACACATGTTACAAATTCATATAAATTGAGGTTTTCCACATTGAAGGAAGTTTTTGAAATACTAAAAGAATATTTACGTGATCTAATTACTCTCATTAAATTAAAAAGAATCGATTTAAAATGTGTAATCTACTACCGTTTATCACGTGGCTGCAAACACGAATGAGAATACGTGACGTCACTGTTCTCTAAACAAGCTAACCTATAACCTAACTGTCATGACGAGTACGAACTTACGAAGAACCGAAGAGAGTAAAACCTGGTAAAACGTATCACCAGCGAACTATTTCACGATTATTTGTTATTACGAAAACGATTTGCTCGCAAGAAATCACACAAGATCAGTTCGCTTTGACAGACGGCGAAGTCTGTTTACCGTATAGTGACGTCATCATAATCACTTCGTTTCAGCGGGAATTTTGAAAACTATTTTTATTTAAGCATTTTTTTATTGGTATTTGCTATATTTTTTCCATGGAAATATTTTTTCGTGTTTGTCTACAAATCTACAAATTAAAATCATTGCCAAAAAAATAGTCAACATCCCTATTCCCCAGAGTAAATAGAAATTAGCATTGGCAACGTCTCTGAGAATTATTTGACATTTCACGGGTACCAACCTGCGTCAGTTTCAAGTAAAAAAACTTGATAAACCTAAATCTTGGCCAACCGGGATACTTCATAAGAGTGAATGGAGTATACTGACTGTGAGGTGGTGTTTTGTAATCTTTACTTGTAGTTTTATCGTTTACTTTGTAAATAGTCTTTTTTGTGTAACTTTATACTCGACACCGAGTTACAGCAATATATGTAAATTAATTATTTATGCCGTTTGAAGCTTTTTCTAAAAAATCCACACTTATAGTCCTATTTTGTTACGACTGCGACTGCTCGAATTAAAATGATGTAGATGAAATTTTGATCGAAGTTTCTTCTGTTGATATCTCATCATTACTCGTATTTTTATTGAAAAAAATCGATATATGGCAAACTTCAACCTCGTGAAAGCTCCAATATGTTCAGATAAAAGCTTAGGCTGTCGGTTGTTAAGTGCCAAATTTTCTTTATCGCACCATGCAACCACTGGTTGTGCAAAGTTTTCAATTTTTAATATTAAAGTTTGACCCCGTATTCTCCGTTATCTACGTTTTATTGAAAAATTTTGTTAAAACATTTGGTCTCATCTTCATTGATCAAAGAATTTCCTGTTAACAGATTGGCCTACTTTTTCGTTTAAGAATCTTTCAATAGTTTCAATCTGAAGAAATTTCTAGTAAGACCGCCGCAGACAGAAAGAATCTATCAATCGCTTTTTTTTTTCGTACCAAGTTCTTCAGAATATTGAGCGTGAGATTTTTCATCCAAAATGTGCCTTTAACGAACTACATTTGGAGCTGTGAATGTACAGGGTGGGCAAAATTGGTGCTACATGAACTCAAACTTTTTAACTCGAGGAGATAGAGAAAAATGAATGGCACCTTATAGAGCTCTTTTTTGGAGAAACTGATAATGCCATCAATTGCATTCCTCTATCTTCTTTCGTTTCCGAGTTATAGGCCAAAATTTAAATTTTGGCGATTTCTACTTTGGTCATTATCTCCGTTTCTCTTTATTCTAGGATGTTGAAATAAAAACATTATACAGGCACTTTTCTGATAGCAATCCAGTGGCGTACTCTGATTTTTCCTAAGGGGTTTATTTGCTGAGTTATAACATAAAGTTGTGTGGCAACAATTTTGCCCACCCTGTACAATTCATTCGACCCTTAGCCTATTTCTGAGGGTGTCTAAATAACGAATTTCCTCGGGTGTTTCTACATTGTCGAGGACCCAAAAAATTATTAATATTTATGTCGACACGAGGACAACAGTGGACGTCTCTGATCATCCATCATCCAATACTTGACATGACTGGCATACCGCGCTTCACTCACCATTTTATAATCGTCTATTTTGCTGATAGACCGAAGAAAGAAGTTGATGTAAACTAAGGCGGGCCCGTCTCCTATGTGTCCTACATTGCAAGAACAGATTAACATTAAAAAATCGGCTTTTTCTTGCTTCTTGGTACCAAACGACTGGGCTCCAATCCGAACAGAATCTGTTGCTCCCGCAATCATCGCCCAGTTAAATAATAAACATATCATGCGATAATCGAACGATGTTCTCAATGGTATATACTGATATTTACAAGAGCTACTAAAACCAAGGAAAAGGGCATTGAAAAACGTTGACGACATTTTCAAAGCTATTTTGTCTTTCAGCACAAACAAGACTGACGCATTGGCGACTGAGATTGATCAAAAGAAACGAGAATCGAATACAGAAGCAGAATGTAAGTCTTCTAATCCCCCCATCTTCATTAATCAATTCCAGGGTTTACTCTTCGTCGAGTAATATTCTTTCATTTCTTCCTTTTCATGATACTTTCACTTATAAGCTTCTCAATCGCGACTTAAATGTGCCTTTCATGGTGAAAGCTCATTTTATTTGCTATCAATAGCGAATCTTGCCTCCCGGAAAAGCCATCTGTTTTGTTTCCTGAATTAAAATATTCTCTTTAACATTGATAATCCCAGTTATCTCCATTTCCCTCGTCCTCAAATTTCCACTTCACTTTTAGGAGTAAAGGAGCGAGGAATTCTTCCAGTGGCAAAGGAAATCTGTCTATATGCCGGAAATTTATTGCATCGCTATAAATATGATCAAATCTCTACCTTCAGGAAAACCTGTTGATAGAATCCGCTCAGAGCACTCGCCAGCAATTCCCATATTGCCTCAGTCGATCCTGTTTTCAAAGTTAAAATGAGACTATTCATACTTTGGTTCAATTATATCACGTTCTTTCTCGCATAAAAAGATGCTTTAGACCTGACAAAATTCAAAGAATCAATAACTTTCTTGCGCTTATCGGGGAATTAACCAGAAATAGATAAAAAAGTAGTTTTTATTCCGGCAAGTACAATGATTTGAAAGAAATGTATATCTATATATATAAAACAAAGTTGTTGGTTACACCATTTATAACTCGAGACCGGATGGGCTGTTTGTTATGGAACTTCATTTATGGATTCGTCTACGGCCTGGTTATTATAAAATACATTAAAACTCTGAAAAATTCGATGAAAAATTTGTTAATGTAGGAAATGCTTTTCATCCTTTCGAATAATGCCACTAGATGTCGCTACGATTAATGGCTCTTATCTAGACACTGTAGCGTAGACGTGAAGGTATTATATTTGATATTACCGCCACTAGATGGCGATGATAATTACGATTTATGAAATCCATCGTAAGTAGGTATCATTTAGGCGTAACAGAGTTCGCCGGGCCAGCTAGTTAATTTCATGAAAACACCAAACTCCACTCAAATATCCGGTTCGTAATCGCTCGGCAACTACCTTGCTATCCACTCGCCCCGACGTCACGATCCGCATCCACTCGCTGCGAACCGGGTAGGAAATACTACCTGCTTACTATATCCCTCTAATTGCAGTTATCTGTTGCACCATTGTTAAGCTTTGTTTTCAAAGCTCCATAATCTCCGAAAGCAACGAGTGGAGTACTCCACTTCAGCCACAAACTGTATTTGTCTCATTCCTGAACATCTCCCTGGTTGCAATCAGCAATAAGATTACACTTCGATTCCTATTTTGAACCTGCCATTCAAGCTAATGAGGTCTTTTTAAAGAGAAGTTATATTTAGAATTCGTTCGGTAAGTTATGGCTCGAACGAAAATGAATGGGTAGGGGGTGAATTCAAAAAAAATTGTGTAGGATTTCATTCAGTCTGGAATATTTCTCTTTTGATCTCTCGTGCGTGGGATGCTTTATTTTATTTCCCAAGAAATTGATCCTCTTTACATCTTAATGATTTTACACGAAAGGTTTTTTCCATATTTTCGACTTCTTGAAGACTTTATCTTATCGATACTAGTTGAAGGAAATCTGCTAGCAGTTTGTTTAGCGTCAAGTGCTCCTTATTGCTTTAATTTGATTGTCGAAGAATAGCTGACAATTTTTCTTGTATGTCAATCCAGGGGCCGACTCAATAATTAACTTTAGGGGTATGATTTCAGCGGTTAAAAAAAGTTCGTACTGAAACGTAATTTGATGCCGGGTGCAATAAATAAACAAGATAATGGGAGTCTGTGAGCCGATAATTCCTCTTCTCATTCATATTCACAGTCGATAACAAAACTGCATCTTATAAATGAGCAAATCGTGGATTTTTTGTTCGTGACCAGAATAATTCCGATTCCAGGGCCCCACAACGCATTTATCAATTTTTTCGTTTCGAAAAATACGAGATGCTCTGATTAATTTATGTACACAATGTTCCGACACCCTTTCCTTACACCCATTACGTATTTCTAATTGGGGTTGTCACGACAGGAAAGTTTTCCTGTCGTATAGTTAGTCCGCTCATCTCTGGATAATAACTTGTTGGCTTATTTCAGCATCAGGACCCCGTACCGTTATTTCAAATTTTATTAATTGCACTGCTGAAGTCGAGCATTGTGTCATATATATTCATCCGGTTCGTGTAACAGCTCGTCAAAATAATTGGATGTGCTCGTTGTTCCAAGAAAATGATTTCATATAAACATCACACATCACGTCGCAAAATTTCGTTCTCTAGTTTATACGTTAGGAATGCAATTTCAGCGATTCAACATTTTATTTAATTATTTATTCAATGCTCACACTTTGGCAGAAATGAAGAACAAAGTGGAATCGGCATGCGGATGTTGCATATTTGATTAGTTTCGAAAAAAAACTCATTCTTTGTCCTTCAAAGTTCGAGTTGCATAATAATTTGGAGTATACAGGGTGAGTCATAAGGAGCTGAAGATATTCCTACCACATATTTCGATCCGTCATGGGTTTTGAACGGTTATCTTCAATTAACTGAAATTTTCAGGGAATTTCCATGTCCGGTCAAAAAATGTTGGTTGTTTTTGTCTGTCGCAAAAATATCACCCTGTGTATGTTTTTTTTCAATATTGATTGAGGAATATTCAAACCATAGTAATTAAGGAGGAAAACATCCGTGAAGATTTCTGTTAACATTTTTGTAGGATTTTTAATCAAATAATGAAAATCAATTAAAAAAGGAGTAAGATGTTGATACATTAATAATTTTCTCAATATTGAGATATGACTATTTCTAATCAAGAGTGAACATTCATTGAAGATTATGTCTGAATCGCTAATCTCAATCAAATCTTTTTTGTAAAAAATAAGAATGACTCGAGTATTTAATGGCTACTCAATTTTTCCAAAAATTTGGAATTCAATGTCTGGGCATGACTTATCGATAATTTAAGGGCATCAAATATACCTAATTTTCTCCACAAAAACACCCACATAGGGAGGTTTATACCCTATTTTTGGAATAGCCGCCATTCTAAATAATTTTTTTGAATTTTAGTTGACCCTTTCAAATGATATCGATTTCTTTGGACATTAAGGTCCTACAGATGTGAAGAAAAAAAAATTTCGAAAGATAATACCACCACCTTTTATGAAAGTAGAACCATATGAAAGCATTTAACTCAAAAATGTCATAAAAAAAATCTTTCATTCAAAAAATTTACTGAATTTTTAGTAAATCCTCAATACTACAAAAACTAGCACATTGAAGTATAATTTTTTTCAATGAACTAACACCCAAGGATATCACCTACAAAACAACACCCACATCATTTCTGTAAGTGACATAATTTGAGAATTATTGTTGATCATCAATCATGATCAAAAGTACAGTGCTGAGTTTTTATTATGTTTTATCAATTTTCATGAGGGTCATGTTCAAACAGCAATAACTCTCAAATTATGTAACTAACAGAAAAGATGTGGGTGTCGTTTTGTAGCTGCTGTCCTTGCATGTTAGTTCATTGAAAAAAAATTATACTTAAATGTGCTGGTTTTTGTACTATTGAGGATTTACTAAAAAATTCAGTAAATTTTCTGATTGAAGTTTTGTTTAAGAATTTTTTTAAGACATTTTTGAGTTGAATGTTTTCATATTGTTCTACTTTGATAAAAGAATGTAGTATTACCTTTTGAAAAACATTTTTATACACATCTGTAGGACCTTTATGTCCAAAGAAATGGATATCATTTGAAAGAGTCAACTAAAATAAAAAAAATTAATTTAAAATGACGGCTTTTCTGAAAATAGGGGGGTTTAACTCCCAATGTGGGTATTATTGTCGATTAAATTAGGTATATTTGATGCCCTCAAATCATCGCTAAGTATAAAAGCTGAAACATAAATATTGCCAAATTGCGATACTGCCAGACTTGAACGTAAAAGTTTTTCTGTTCTCTGTAATATTTTTCTTTCCGGAGAAATAGAATATTTATTCCCGCTGAATTCTGCTTTGAAGATGAAATAATAAATAGCATTCCATTCGCATTTCTGGAAATTCGAATTCTCTAGTTTCTGTTCTATCCTTGCGTATTATTCTACTATCTTGGTAAAAGAAATATCAATTCCAAAGGACAACCTAAAATATTGAAATTACATATTCTGTTATCATTTTCAATTGAAATCTGGAAGTTCCAGAGAAAAAAGACGAATAAACCTTAAACGAGCAAACATGTCCTGTTGACTCAACATTCGGAGTACTAAAATTTCAATTGTTGATTATAATTCGGTATGTGCCAACATCAGCGATCAAGCGAACACGAAAAACAACAAAAAATACGTCACTTCTGACCTTTCAACAACCAATTTTTCCAAGCATAAATTCCGAGGTTCCAATTATTGAGGAAGGAGTGCGAACAGTTTGAGCAAAAGTCAATTTCATGGCTGGCAGTGCACCAACTGTCCCCGTCGTATATTATAGAAGTGCTCGAGTCAGCTCAAAAGCACGCGGAGTCTTTCTGTACGCCAATTACTGCTCATGGTCGAAATCCGATTTCCCCCGTTTTATATCTACTGAAAAGCATTAGCATAACCGGAAGATACAATAACGATGGAAACCGCAGAGAACTGTCACGGAGAAGCATCAAGTGGGGTTAGTTAAAGTTCAGGGTTGATGTCGGGCACACGGCACGGGATACTCTCGGGTTAAATTGTTTAACTGAAGTATGCAGTTAGGACCTCAGAAAAAATACCTCTGGAAGTTCGCCCGCATCGACATTTACCACATTTTTATTGCTCAACTTTTACGGGACCTCTAGACGAATACGACCGCGGCATTCGAGATCCGAACCTACCCTGAAAATTTTAAATTTTTTAGGCTTTTCAGTTCTAGAGTTATAGTGTTCATGGCCGGACGAACAGACAGAATTAAATTTGGAAGATATTAATAAATTTCCCTCAATCTACTCGACAGGAAAGATAGCGGGCGGACGAATAAAGAATTGGATCGAAATTCAAGTAGAAAAATTGAAAAATGAAAAAAAATATAACATTTTTCCTAGTGAGTTGTGAAACACCAGAAAAAACTCTAATTGTGAGGAGAACAAACGAATTTTCCTTCGTTTAATCGAACAGGAGATATTCGGAGAGAGCTTATACAGGGTGGTCCACTTTGTTCAGTATCAACCTGATCCATTCATCATCAAGAAAAAATGTATCTTGATACTTTTTCGAATCTGCCTCAGTTGCTTCACAAATTAGTGTTTTTTCGTTGGAAAGAACTTACTTTCACTTTAAATCTTGCTCGAAAAATCGTTGCAAATTCTGAATATAAACCGTTCTGTTGCACACTCGATTCACATACGAGGATATATTGAAAAATTCTTAGACTACTATAGGACCAAAGAAAATTTCAATGTCAAAATATTGTATTACTCAACATATTCTCCTCTTAATTGAATACATTCATTACAGCGAACCTGCAACGTTTCTAGACCTTTCAAAAAAAATGTTTCTTCTTGCTCTGCAAACCAGTCCTCCACAGCTTTTATTACCTCCTCGTTGGAAGGAAATTTACGACCGCTCAAACTTTTTTTTTAATTGAGGAAAGAGATGATAGTCGGACGGAGCCAAATCTGGTGAATAAGGGGGGTTTTCTAGTAATTCTAACCCTAAATCACGAATTTTTTGCATGGCAACATGAGATTTGTGTACTAGGACGTTGTCCTGTGAAAACAAAACACCTTTGGATAGCTTTCCGCGTCTTTTCTCTTTAATTTATGTTCGTAGACTGGTCAGTAATGTCGAATAGTAATCTCCAGTTATTGTTTTATCCTTATCCAAAAAATCAATCATTATTACTCCATGGCAATCCGAAAAAACTGAAGCAAGAACTTTTCCAGCAGATTTTTGGAAACGAAACTTCTTAGGTCTTGAAGAACCAGAGTGTCGCCGTTCCATCGATTGTTGCTCTGTTTCTGGATTGTAGAAATGTACCCAAGTCTCATCCAAAGTAACAATTCGGTTTAAGAAGTCTACATCGTTTTTAAATCGAGCACAGATCGAACGCGATGCTTCTACCCTTGCACGCTTTTGGTCAACATTCAAAAATTTGGTGATGTTTTTCTCATGTCCAAATTGACGTGAACTATACGATGAACGCGTTCGTATGAAATCTTCAGTGCTTCAGATATCAGTTTTAAGACAATTCGACGGTCTGATAAAATCATGTCATGAACTGCAACGATATTTTCGGGGACTGACACAGAAACTGGCCTTCCCGATCGGTCATCATCTACAATGGAAAATTTCTTTTTTCTTTTTTCTCGATTTTTACAATTTCGGTGGACATCTTTTTCTTAAATTTATTGCGTAACTCTGGTTTACTTTTTTGACGTCGAACTCTACACTGACGCTTCTAATAAGTTATTGTTCGTTGATATGGTATCGCAATATTCTGTTTATGCATGGAACTGGTCTAGGCTAACTAAATATCAATACATCCTCATATTTGCCCAGTTTGGATCAAGTATACTTGGATTTTCCCGAAAATGAAAATTGAGAACGCAAATATACCCATTTTTCGTTAAAAATTGCTTATTCAGGTGAAGAGGCAAAGTATGCTTTCGGACAGGGCCGCATCAGTCATTTTTGCTGGTACAAAGTAGACCAGCCTGTACATGATTTAAGGAAGCAATCCGGTCACGAGAAAGTGAAAAAGGTGTTGAATTCTCTTTGTTTATTTGATTTAATTCGTTTGTTATGGCGACCTAATTCAAGTGATTCAACCTTGAATTTTGACCGACAATGACTGTAACTGCGTAGCTGATATATAGGGTCTTTCACGAGGAACCTCACCCATATTTATACGGGAAACTACTGAACGTATTTTCATGAAATTCGGCACTTATAAGTATTTCACGATGCTGATGAAATCTAAAATATTTTCAAGGCATGAGCACCTCCGGTTTTTCCGGAAATGACGTCAACTTCCGTTTTTCAAATTAGAACACCATTTTTTTATTGCAGAAATAGATTCCTTAGAAAATTTCAAGTTATTTTGATGTAACATTTTTCAGTTTTGGTTGGAAAATTCTTTCTGAGCGGGAAAATTCGAAAAAAAAATCGGAAATAGAGCTCCACTGAAACAAGAATAACTTCGAGGTTTTTGGATGGAAAATTTTCATTTTTGGGATTTTTCAAGATGTAAGATTGATGTATCCACTTTGGAAATCGAAATCGCGATTCATGATACAGGGGGTGAAAAAATCGCTTTCAAAGTTAGGGATGACAAAATCGTGAAAAATCAATTTTTTCAAATTAGAACCCCATTTTTTTATGGCAGATATTGAATCTACGTTAAAAAATAATGTGAGTGTATGCATCACACCCTTGCCCTAAAATGGATATTTTCTGAGTTAATATCCAATCTATTTCTGCAATAAAAAAATGGTGTTCTAATTTGAAAAACGGAAGTTGACGTCATTTCCAGAAAAACCGGAGGTGCTCATGCCTTGAAAATATTTTAGATTTCATCAGCATCGTGAAATACTTATAATTGCTGAATTTCATGAAAATACGTTCAGTAGGTTCCCGTATAAATATGGGTGAGGTTCCTCGTGAAAGACCCTGTATTGTATCAGCGACTTGAGCATTGTGGTGTATTTTCTTCGAACATCTTCGTCCTAAATGGACCATTCACACGAGAGCAATAGCCGAGACGTCCAGTGGGCCAGCCCAGCACTGGCCTCGTGTTAATGGTCCATTTATGTCTGGACAATCTTACGACTCTGCGTACGCCCCTCATTCTCATTGTGGTGGAATTTATACGACGCAAAAAGCAAATATCTACTTCTTTTGAAATGATCTGTTAGGTTAAAACTAAAGATAGTCGTCAAAACCTCGCAGATATGCGATTTCAGCTTGACAGCGACGTTCAGCTGACAGTTATCATTATTATTCGGATGTTGATCGTATTATTCCAAAAGTGAGTCTATAACAATTCAAGAGACGCTGAACAAAACGAGAGCAACTAGTTTCGGTTAGGATATGGATGACCCAAGAGCCTGCAAAACAATTATCAATTGTATTCAGAGCCGGTTGTAGCGGCGGCCAATCATATCTCGCACTGGCTAATTTCGGCATGCAAGACGGCCGCCGGCACACCGCCCCATCAGAAGACACTCAAAGCATCATCTAAATTATTACCAACATACCGGTGACCACCCAGCACCTTGTGTTCGTTTTAATTCAAGGACTAATTAACCTAAATAATGTTTCTCTCGCTTCATTGATAACTAATTCATCGAATCTTTCTGGCCTTCATCCCATGACAATCACTCTAAAAACCTTCGCTCAAGAGTCATCATGAACATTAGACCGACCTTGGCAAGTTGATGAATAATCATTGATAATATTCGAGGAGTGATGAAGTTGTCAGTTTCGGTCATAGTAAGGAAATGGGCCTTTCACGGAAGCACTCTTTAACGAAAACGAAGCGAAGACGCTCGGCTTTTATGATCTGATTCATCCTCAGTATGATCAGTACACTTTACCTGCTAGTGCTAATTAATCTAATCGAGAAACTATTGGCCCCATTCGAAGTAGAGATTGTTTAAAAGCTTTCAAAAATATTGAGTTCAAACTCAAATGGTAAGATGCTGCTCATTTTATCTCGTAAAAAACGATAAACTGGATAAACAACGAGTTAATCGATAACCAGCGCATTCGCCAAATTGCAACGTTCACAAAACTGTCGGGTGTTTTTTTAATGTGATAGAAGATAAAATTGGAATAAAACACATTTAAATTTAATTTTATGATGTCTATGTTTTAAAAATAATTTTTGGCGTATGTCCACAACGACTATAGTCCGTTCAAATATAAGAAGGAGCTTTGTAAACAAACAGAATCGTCTGGTTTGCGCACAATAAAGCTGCTATTGGTCAAGCGGTGATAACAACGCTCTCTTCGACAGCCCTGAGAGACTGCCAGGATCGTACTCGGAATGTGGATGGTACTGGATAGAAATGATTCAATAATTTGAGTCAGCAATTCCCACATTAGAACGTTTTTCTTCAGAAACTCTAGTGCAAAATTTCTGTTATGATTTGCAACTGTCATAAACATTTTATATCCGACGTACCCTATTTTTTATTTCGTTTTGTTTTTATATAATTATCTACTAAATAATTTCTTTTTCGGATACTCGAGATTGCGGAAAGGTAATTCCAAGAAACACCAGAGTTTTAGAGATTTGGATCGGAATCTTGCAAGATTCCGACAAAGTAATTCCGGGAAACACCAGATTTGGGTCCTTTTCCCTAATGGTGAAAGCCATCTTGATTTGCATAAATATCGAAGTTTTCAATTGACAAGACTCGTAAATGATCTCTGTTCAAATTTTTAATGGTCATTTATTTGAAATATCTGAAATATATTTAGTTTCGGTCCAAAATTTCATATTATTTTGGACGAAACTCTTTGTCAGCTGCTCAAGGTTCCGACAAGGTAATTCCGGGAAACACCAGATTTGGATCCTTTTCCTTAATTGGTTAAAGCCATCTTGATTTGCATAAATATCGAAGTTTTCAATTGACAAGACCAGTTAAAATACCTTGAGCTAGTGTGAAGGTCTAGCTGTTCAAAGTGTTCAAAGATTTTGTTGTGAAAAGTGTATTGTGTTGGAAAATCTTTTGACAAAGTGTATATAGTGTTTATAGAACAATGTCGAATTCGGAAACGGATACTGCATCTGAGGGTGATATGTGGGGACCCCCACGAAAGGGGTTCAAAAGGTCGCATTTCTCTGCCGAAGAGAAAGAGATAATTTTTAATATTTCTCGAAAAGAATTGGAAGAACATCCTGATTTATCGAAAAGAGAGCTGTATTCAGAATTCTCAGAGAATATGAAGGTAATAAAACATTGACGCCACCTAAAAGGAGAGCCCAGTCGTTGAAAAAAATCGATTCGGTTGACGATTTCGATATAAACCTCATCAGAAGAATTGTCCACGGTTTTTTTTTCCGGAATGAAATCTCAACGATTTCCGAAGTTATAGAAATCGTGAATGATGACGACAGTTTGCCAAATTTCAAAAAAACAACGTTCAATGAATTATTGAAAAAAATGGAATTCAAGTTCAGTTAAAACTGAACGATTGTGTGAAATCTCCTCGATTTGACTCTGCACGGAAAGAAACTTTACGAAGGCCATCCTACCGCTGCGCCAAACATGTTATTATTGCTCCTTCTTACATTTGAACAGAGTAAGCAGACCAATTTTGGACCACTTTTTCGAGTAATTCGGGCCTTATAACATGCAATAACACTAGTTATGTTTGCTTCCAAGGCGACTTCTGGTTTGTCAGCATAAACCAATGACTTGACATAACCCTAAAGAAAATAATCCATTGGAGTTATGTCGCATGAATTCGGCATGATATTAGAGGCCAATTAATTGGATCATTTCTAGAAATAATGATATCGCCAAATCTTTCTTTCAATAAATCAATTGTTGGTAGCGGCATGAGATGTAGCACCATCTTGTGGGAACCAAAACACTTCTGGGTCGATATCATTCAAATTTTGAAACAAATAATCATTGATCATCGAGCACCATCCACTTTAACATTAGCTCCAGCATCGTTTTCGACAAAATATGGACCGATGATGCCTCCAGCGTCTGAAGCACACCATACAGTGCATTTTTCAGGATGCAATGGAACCTGCAAAACTTCTTGAGTATTGTTTTCACTCCGTATACAGCAATTTTGCTTGTTTACGTAGCCGTTCAACCAGAAATGAGCTTCATCACTGAAGACAATTTCTCGATAAGAAAGTGGATCAACTTCAAGCTATTTAGGGCCCAATCAGCAAACAAACTACGCTTATTATGGTCAAATGGCTTCAGTTCTTGAATCAGTTGGATCTTGTGTGGGTGTAGACCAAGAATTTTCCATGTGATGGATGCACAGAGTCCGAATTGTTGTGAACGTCGACGAATAGACAAATCTGGATCTTCATTAACACTATCACTTACAGCAGCGTTTTTTTTCTTCTGTACGTACAGTTCTTGGTCTTATTATTGTTGTTGCATCGAGTAGAGAAAAAATTGTCCGAAATCTATATATAGTTCGACGAATAAGCTGCTCTGATGGACGATTATGTAAACACTGATTTTTTTCAGGATAATGTCAAAACAACATGGCTTCTACCTTCTGTCAAATCACAGTTATCCCTATCGAAAATTCTATCACTAAAAAAAACACCCGATATAAGTCAAGGGGCCTTCAAATTTTTTTGGGGATTGGGAAGGCTCATTCGCAAAAGGTCTCCATTCTGTCCGTCCGGCGGCGAAGGAAAACTTGAGCGAGTTCGTTCATGGACAAAATTTGGCAAGGGCTTTCGTGAATATGGCTCTTCGGAACTTTGTTTTCCTGATTTCAAGACAACTGATTCGATCGGCATGAAATTCTCAGATTTAGAATAACGCATTCAAGCCACATGCAGAATTTTGTCAAAATCTCCAGAACCATATAAAATTCAAGGGAATTATGGAAAAAAATTCCCAATATTTATCTAATAACAGATCCGGAACCATAGATGATTCATATGACAGCTGCTGTCAAATTTTGTTCGGCAACTGCCAAAAAAAATTCCTATGCGAATCTACCTGCAATGTGGTTATGCTCAAAAGGTGGTTGAACGAACGCTCAAAAGCTCTTGCTTTCTCATCAGTGCTCAATGTGGTTTTATATCTAGATTATCACGAATAATGGTTGATTAAAATGAGAAAATTCATTGCAGAATAAGAAACATGTGACTTTGTGCTGTTACAACCACAAACAAAAAAGTTTGACCATTTAATTTGGTCCCTTCAACAACGCTTATTGCGCGCGTTACAATTTGGCGAATGCGACGGTTATCGTAGACCTCCTCGTTTTCAGAAGATTTCATGTTTATTTCACGATATAGAGAGAGCAGACTCTCAAAATTCAACGATGTTGTTAACTTCATAAAGAGAACATTGTTCAAGGTTGACAAAATAAAATGAGTTCATAATAATAAAACTATAAGTAAGTAACCAAATACCTATGTAATGTTTTCAGTTAAATAATCATTTATGGCAGTTTGGGAGACATTCTGGATCTATATTCGAATTTTCCATCCGAATGAATCAGTTTTCCGAAAGATTTTCGTCCCTAGTAATGTCTTCAATCAGAAGTTGAGAAAATACTTATTTGTATATGTATACTTGAATATCCTACTGTAGCTTTTCAATAAAATTTTCCACCTCTGCGTTTTAGTTTTATTTCTGTATATCCCCGAGCTATTTTTTGTATATTTTTGGTGGGATGAAAAAAGCAGCAATGAAAAAATATTCGATGTGCGTTGATTCCAATATTCCGAAAGATTTTGCTATGAAGATGATAACCATGAGAACTTAAAGCTGAAATGTTGAGTGCCCAAGCAAGTGCATGAATGTTGTTCATATGCATATACCCATATGATACAGAGACGTTTCAGTTTCGCTCAGAATATTCCGGAGTTTGAAGAGAGGAGGGAAATAATTATTCGATCACTTGAAAATATGACTTTGTAGAAAATTCAAAATTTGTCAGACGAATGAAATGAAACTGAATAGGTACTGAGAGAAGGTTTGGATTCAACTAGTCTTTAAAGCTGAGCCCTACGAGCGGAGCTGGGACGAAACGTAAACCCCATCCCGATCCACAGCCCAAAAAAAAATATTGTACATATATTGTCTTCTGGGCTATACGGATTGTGAATTAACATTTCAACAATGAGCAAGATTAAACATGAGGCCAGTAATGCAATTTGAGGTTATGATCTTCAAACTCGAAGGAATATTCTGAGCAATTCGCCCTCCCAATGGTCTGGAACATAAACAGTTTTCTGCGAGTGATTTTCAGAGGCAAAGACGAGATTTAAGATCATCAATTAATTGTCAAATCGCTAAAAATAAATACCATTCATAACTACACACTTAGGTTCAAAGGCAGACCAGAATTGCCGCGGCAAATTTCACTTACCATGGTTACGTCATCTATCTTTGAGATACTTCTGACAAATATGTTGATCCATACTAAAGCGGGACCATCTAACGATTCAGAAAAATGACACGCATTAGATTAGATGTGTCTCAAATGAATACACCTTACATAAGATTTAAAATAAAAATGAAATAAAAGCTTCTTGGACTGTATATGTTGATCGGGCATGAAAGCACGGAGCCAGGAACGGATTGTGGCAATAGGGCACCCGCACCAACTCGATCGCCACAAATTCTAAATGAATGACGACTAGTCATTGAAAAACGCCCCTTCTCAGACATTCGGTAAACTCAATGCCGCTAGAATCAGCTAGAAGCTAGCAGGCCAGCTGTTAGCAGAGAGGCCGCTAGCTGACCACTAGTCTCTACCACCCATGCTGGCTGCTTGTTGTGTAGCTCGCTAACTAACCTACTGAACGGTGATTTTCCATCACCTGCCACTTACCATCTTGATGTCGCTAATCGTAGCGATGCTTCTTACAAACAGGTTAACTCTGACAATGGCTGGTCCATCTAAACCGATGGACAAGAATATCTATGTTATGTGCTTCATGACACGTAAATAACAACAATTGTAACCAATGGATCTTTCTCGTCTCATTTCTCATCCGAATGTTCGTGCTAATTTTGTGCCTTCGAGAAGTTTTCAAACTGAACGCCGACTACTCACCTGTACCGTTCGCGCCTGCTGGTCTTATACGGGCATCATATCTTCCCGGTCCAAGAATTTGATCCAGTACTTCTTTCTCCTTCTCCCTGAAGTTGATCTTGACATTTGTTGAACTGCAAAGGACGGTTTCAGTTAGGTGATTCGCAAACTATAGGCACTTTGTGGTTTTTCAAAATATTTCCCATTAAGATCAATACACAATGCAATATTGAATGTTTAAAGTTGAACAGACAAAATTATCTAACATCGGTTGGCCATGAAATTTTGATACATCTCGCCGTTTATATTTTGAAAATGTTAGGTTATAGTCATTTTCCTGTCAGATGAATGAGCAACGTTGTTCTTTCTACATAGATGTCGTAGTAATCACGTATTTATCGAAATTTTCATTCACTCTGGGGAAAGAATTGAATTAATTTGAGAAAATATTATGTGGATTCAACAATTCCAAAGACCTGGCGAATGTTGAAGAAAAGTTTTTCTCCATTTATACTGGAAATATACTTCTCCACAAGACTTAGGGATATCGTATTCAGTCGTTTTTGAGAGTATGTAATCTTCGAGAAAATCGCTGTAGAATCATTTAAAACTCAATAACAACTTGAATCGATCCAATAAAAATCAGTATGAGACATTTCGTCAATCTGGGTCGCCTTTTTTCAGAAGTTTGGTTCTTTTGCATATGCTTCATGAATGTTCTTATTTTGAAATTAGGTCAGTTTATCAACGGCTTCGATTTGAAACGAGTTTCCTGAAAATGCCAAGACGTAAATTAACAAACGCTGAGGCTAATAGGGCTATCGGAATGCTACAGGGTGGCCTAACTCAGGTTTGTAGCGGAAAGGCTCAAAGTCAGCCAAAATGTGATATCTCGACTTTGGGAATAGGTTCAGGGAGACAGGTTCCGTGTTGGAAAGACCAAGGCTTGGTGGGCGACGAGAAACAACACCTGCTCAGGATCGTTTCATCACCGTTACGGCGAGAAGAAACCCTACATCTACATGTAGAATGCTACGGAATACTCTTCAAAATGCAAATGGGGTCCAAGTTTCCATCAAACCATAAGACGACGTTTGAGGGAGGTGAATCTAGGATCTAGACATCCATTAAGAGGAGTTTCATTAACACGTGACCATAAGCGTCAAAGACTGGAATGGGCAAGGCAACATATCAATTGGAACGATCAATGGTGTAGTGTCCTTTTCATTGATGAATCCAGATATGGACGATTTTCAGATTCTCGAAGAATAAGGGTATGGACAATCCCACGCATACCCAGTAATCGTCGCTATGTCCTAGAAGTCCATCCATTCCGAGGGGGTAGTGTTATGGTATGGGCCGGGATATGTTTCAACGGGCGCACAGATCTACACATTTGTCCTGGGAATATGACCGCCTTACACTATAGGAAGCATGTCATTGACAATGTTGTGCCAAATTTTCACGCTGCTATTAGTGAAACTTTTCAATTCCTAGACGATAACGCTAGACCGCACCTTGCATCCATAGTTGAGAATGCGCGCGAGGAGCTTGGTATTCCACATTGACCAATACCTCCGCACTCACCAGATTTGGATTGCATAGAAAGAACATGCATGGGATATGCTACAAAGAAGATTAGACAATCATCAACCTACCCCAGAATCCTTAAATGATCTGATAGAGCTTTTGCCCCGTTTATGGAATCAAATTCCTCAAGAAATGTTCAACAACCTCGTGTGCAGTATGCGAAGAAGATGTCAAACTGTTATTGATGCCCGTGGAGGCCATACATTGTATTGATAGTCTTAAAATGCTTGAATTCTCTGGGAATAAAATTACTCGATTTTTCTTAACGTATACAGCGTATACAGGGTATACGCTACAAACCTACAGGCTAAAATTAATTTGCAACTTGAAATCATATTAATATGAATTTCCATCACCAAAATCCTATCTTAACTATATTTTTCTGCAATTTGAGTCAATATCCCTATCTCATGTGGAGCAGTTTATTTCACGTTCATAAACATGGTTGGAAAATTCACTTATGCTTTTTTCTTGTCCAGAAATCAAGAATCGCGTGTTCAAATTTCCGTTACTTAATGATAGTTCTTTCGAAAAAAAATAAAAGTACTCGAATAACCCGACAGAAAAACTCAAAAACAAACAGTGGAATTCCCCACTTTTCAAAATCCTCGAGAACTAAGCCTACAGAAGACATTTAAATACCTTTTCACACAATTTGAAATACTCCAGTATGAAAATGTAGTAGCACTAAGAAACCTGTGTCACAGTTAAACCTTAAAAGAACCAACTCCATTTACATTACAATTAGCATTGGCAACGTCTCTGAGAATTATTTGACTTTCTCGAGTACCAACCTGCGTCAGTTTCAAGTAAAAAAAACTAGATACACCTAAATCATTGCCAACCGGGATACATTATAAAAGTGAATGGAGTATAGGTGCATATGAACCAGGGGGTAATTTCAAAGGTGATCACCGGAATTTGCTGGCGAATATAACTCACGGCAAAATCAATATGTCCGCTGTTTTATTTTGAAATTCGCCAATGAAGACTGAGAGAACCCGACCCCTGACATTCTTGGAATACAGTTCATAATTCCAAGAATAACCTCGTTGCCCGATATATTGGTATATTGTCAAGCTCTATATCATTAACTAAGAGAACTTTGATTAATTACGGCTGTATATTAGTGCTTGCTTATTAGCAAACTGTCATTGATGAAATTGCAGGTTTCAGAATACACTTAAACAAAGTTTCTGCAATATGACATTGCGACCTTTGATCTTCACTCACAAACACCTATATTGAGTAAATAAGTTTTCATTCGGTTTGGCCTGCACGTGGTCTAACATTTCGCACCTCCCACATTTGCTAAGGGCAAGGATATTCGACTTCGCATACAGGCTGATTCCAGTAACTGCACCGATATCATAACGCATTTCACAATCACTCAACAAAAAAGAGTCGAATTCGTACATATCCTTACTTATTCGTGCAAGAGCCATCGTTTCATCTAGGTTTACTGATAGCTGGACGTACATCATTGAATTTGACCACAAACTCGTCATCAGTGAGTGCAACCTAATAGTTTAAGAACATTTTCGGTTTGGAATTTGAAAACTGCAGACGAATAAATGTCCAAGTCCCTTTCCTAGAACAAGCGGGCGAAAGAGAATTGACTGACCACTTGTAAAGTGGAGAATATTAATCTAACATTTTGGATCAGATGGATTGAAGGGTTCGAGGAGAAAACCAAATTGGTACAAAAATATGATCCACAAAAGAGATTTGGTAATGGCAAATTGGGAGATTCACACTATGAATTGTTCATAAAAATATTCTCTCCAACAACTTTGGTTCCCTTTAGACTTTATCTGTTCCCAAATCTAAAAAATTCCTACAATGGAACCAATTTAATCAAACGAAGAGGTGATGTCTACTCCATCTACTATAAAAGACTATTTGAAGTTCTTCAAGAAGGCCACTTCAAAAATTGGGTTTGTTAGATGAAGAAGAGTCTTTTCGAGAAAAAATAACCAATTAATATTCATCTATAGTTTTCGAGATAATGGAAAAATATTTTTTCAAAAATTAATAGCTCCGTGAACATTGGACCTATTTTGCCAGTTGACTTACTTTAATCAGCGGCATTTGTAATTCGCAGACGAACAGACAGAATTGAATTAAATTACGAATTCTTCATAAGGGATTGCAACCGAAACGTTTAAAACCTTTTCAGGATCAAGATCAGAAAATTACAGAAATTTGGTAAGAAGATAACTTCTTCGTTCCCAGGAACAAATGGGCTAAAACTCGAGGTGAGGAGAAACCTTTAGGAAATGAAGTTTGGTAGTTCTTCTTCAGGTACTGCTATTACGTTCGTAAATGAATCAAATTATGCAACAAGGTCCAATCAATTTGAAGGGTTCAAATAAGTTAGAATTGGTAACAAGCGAATTATCTCGTCTGGTATTCATCTATTCCTAATATGCTCTCAAAACGTCAAATAGTAAAAATTCAGGTTGAATCCATTTTAAAACCTCCGGGAAAAATTAGTTGAATGCAGATGAAAATAAAATGTATTTTGAGGCAATGATTTTTGTTGTTTAATTTCCAATTTTAAAACTGTTATGTTACCTAGAATCAAATAATTATTTGGATAAATTATTATGAAAATGTATAAACAAAATGCAATGTGGAGAAGTACTCATCGGAGATATAATTTCAAGAATCATCCCCCTAGTTTCCAAAGAAAATACATCAAAAGGACCATGAAAAGAAAACTGACAATTTCCTCATATTTTGAATCGGTGAACCCCTTAGATCTTTCTACGATAAAGAAGCTGCGATTGAGAGGCCCATATGGCATAAACCATTAAACAATCATTGTTCAAAACAATGTTTTCTACTATCTCCCCTATCATCCCTTAAACATTCGTATGAAACAAAAATAAGTCTATGAAATAACATCTTTTCCTTTAATTCCTATCATCCCTTTCACTAGCCTGGAGAGAGAAGGAAGCACAGTATTCACCATTAGAAGAATGAAGAATTGAATAGCGAAAGTAACCTCAGCATGCATCCCCCTTTCCTGAAAACTTAACTTACACGTGCTTTATACTCTCGTGATTTCGATAGGGAAATACTACGAAATTATCATACTTAAAATCACTCGAAAATTCATAACAACACCGGAGGGATTGTTTTGAGCCTGTGATGATCATTGTTAACGTTCGATTTTCAAACCAGAAAACATTTCTTCAAGGGAATCGAAAAACAGTTTAGAATTTTCAATGGCACCAAAGAATGTTAAGACTATGTTAATTGCAAGGTTGTTCAGAATGTTTATATCGGCTGGAATGCACATGACAAGTCTGTTTTATGGGCGTATTTCTTTCGAACGAAGGGCGGAATTAAAGTAAAAATTACCGAAAAGTTTAGGACGTTTATTCGAAAGCATGCAACTACTGAATAAGGTTGGATGAAGAGTAAACACAAAAATTCTCAATACTCACATTGTCACGTGTAACAAACAGAGGAGAAGCAGGATAAAGGTGTACGTTATCATAATTATTCAAATTCTTGCTCCGGTCAGAAGGGCGACGTTCAAAAATCATCTAAAACTGATGGTCAGGATGTTTTGCGTCTACGTGGAACCCTCTGTACCCTTCGACATGATGGGGGCGAAGCGAGAATGGTCAAAATAAATCAGATGCACCTTATTTATACACTTCCTACGTGAATACAGGCCCGTCTGTGGCAGCGTCGCTCTGACGAACCTATACTATACGTCCTGTGCCCGATTTTGATGCTCCTTGTATTGATCGTCTTCTCAGCAGGCGCGTCAACTTTCACGCGCAGTGTCAAAGAAACAGTTGCCAGATTTTGTAGATTAAATGTGTGCTACCTATGTATGTAGCTACCACCAGGAATGAAAGAAGGGTTACCCTCCCAAGACCTGTCAAAAAATACAATCCCTATCACACGAGATGAAGACACGCGCGACGAATTTCCATCGTTCAGACGTGCTCGCTGCTCTTCAAACACAGAGGGAAAGATCCAATCATACACGATATTTCGAAGCACGAACTATGAGACCATGCGGTTCAAATTTATAAGTTACCGAAAACGATGGAAATGGACTTAATTTCTCCAGAATTTGCCCTTCACCAGAGGCAAAATATAAATTTTTCATTAGAGATTTACAACCCTTTCTGATCCCTTCTAATAGGAGCCCAACTATCCAGTGTCAATGCACTGGATGTAAACAATCAAGCGTAGTTTGAAATTTTTATCTCGTTCATCTTCTCGCTAGCATTTCACGGGTCTCTATCCATAACTCAAGCCTCATGTGATGAGTAACAGCTAAACGTAAACTCTCACAAGACCTAGATAATTCCTTCTATACTGGAAACAAAACTTTTGCATCTACTCATGTTCTTCATGGATAAAGCATTTTAAGATGCGCAACCTCCCGCTGGCACTTTATTGTGAAAAACTTCTTACAAATGAAGAGCTCGGCTACTGCTACGGTAGAAGTGTTCATCTTTTGGGGCTCTACACGAATCAAGCCATTTTTTGATGTCTTCATACGAGTAAAACTGTTGATGAGCCAGACCATGTGCCATCGACCGGAACAAGTAACAATCTGACGCCGCCATATCTGGAAAATACGGCGGGTGGGGTAGGAAGTCCCATTTGAGCGTTTCCAGATTGGCGTCAACAGATTTAGCAACGTGAGGTCGAGCGTTGTCATGCTGTAGATGTAGAATAAATTCATCTCTGTTCCTATTGTAGTCGTTTTTCGCGCAATATTCGACTCAATCGCATCATTTGAAGTCGATACCGTTCTCCAGTAATGGTGACACTCGGTTCCAACAGCTCGTAATAAATAACACCGACCTGGTCCCACCAAATACACAGCATGACTTTCACAGCGTGAATATTCGGTCGAGGCGACGACGTAGATGCATGACCGGGCAACCCCCAAACTCTATATTCTTTTGGTTACTGTAATATACTGCTCCACAAGAGTTAGGGATATCGTATTCAATCGTTTTTAAAAGTATGTGGTCTTCGAGAAAATCGCTGTAATATCATTTAATACTCAATACCAACTTGAATCGATCCAATAAAAACCAGTATGAGACATTTCGTCAATCTGGTCGCCTTTTTTCTGAAGTTTGGTTCTTTGCATATGCTTCATGAATGTTCTCATTTTGAAATGAAGTCAGTTTATCAACGGCTGCGATTTGAAACGAGTTTTCTGAAAATGCCAAGAAGTAAATTAACAAACGCTAAGGCTAACATAGCTATCGGAATGCTACAGGGTGGCCCAACTCAGGTTGTTGTAGCGAAAAGGCTCCAAGTCAGCCAAAGTGTGATATCTAGACGTTGGAATAGGTTCAGGGAGACAGGTTCCGTATTGGAAAGACCAAGGCATGGTTGGCGACGAAAAACAAGACCTGCTCAGGATCGTTTCATCACCGTTTCGGCGAGAAGAAACCCTACATCTACGTGTAGAATGCTACGGATTACGGAATATTCTTCAAAATGCAGATAGGGTCCAAGTTTCCATTGAAACCATCAGACGACGTTTGAGAGACGTGAATCTAGATTCTAGACGTCCATTAAGAGGAGTTCCATTAACACGTAACCATAAGCGTCAAAGACTGGGATGGGCAAGGCAACATATCAATTGGAACTATCAATGGCGTAGTATCCTTTTCACTGATGAATCCAGATATGGACGATTTTCAGATTCTCGAAGAATAAGGGTATGGCCAACCCCCGCATACCCCGTAATCGTCGCTATGTCCAAGAAGTCCATCCATTCCGAGGGGGTAGTGTTATGGTATGGGCCGGGATATGTTTCAACGGGCGCACAGAACTGCACATTTGTCCTGGGAATATGACCGCCTTACACTATAGGGAGCATGTCATTGACAATGTTGTGCCAAATTTTCACGCTGCTATTGGTGAAACTTTTCAATTTCTAGACGATAACGCTAGACTGCACCGTGCAGCCATAGTTGAGAATGCGCGCGAGGAACTTGGTATTCCACATTTACCAATACCTCCGCACTCACCAGATTTGAATTACATAGAACATGCATGGAATATGCTCCAAAGAAGATAAGATAATCATCAACCAACCCCAGAATCCTTAAATGATCTGAGAGAGCTTCTGCCCCGTTTATGGAACCAAATTCCTCAAGAAATGTTCAACAACCTCGTGTGTAGTATGCAAAGAAGATGTCAAGCTGTTATTGATGCCCGTGGAGGCCATACATTGTATTGATAGTCTTAAAATGCTTGAATTCTCTGGGAATAAAATTTCGTTATTTTACTCGATTTTTCTTAACCACCCTGTATACGCTGCAGACCTACAGGCTAAAATTAATTTGCAACTTAAAATTCATATTATTATGAATTTTCATCACAAAAATCTTATTTAAACTATATTTTAAGTCAATATCCCTAACTCATGTGGAGCAGTTTAGATCCATTGGCTGCAATCCATAAGGAACCCAAGTTCCCTGTCTTTGAATCATTGGGGAGTTACTTCTAATGCTGAAGAAAGCTCTTCTCGAGTTTGGCACGGATCCTCATCCAGCAATAGCTCCAATTCAGCGTCTTCGAAAGTTTTTGGCCTTCTTTCAGGCGGAGGGGCGTCAACATCGAAATAACCGGATTTGAAGTGACGGAACCAATCACAGCACATTGTTTCACTTAGAGCAGCATCTCCGTGAACTTTTTGGAGCTCTTGGATCTTATGAAATTATTACTCAGTTTCAATCCGATCAGTTTCGAAATATGGGAAAAATAAAATTTGCAAAACCAACTTTCTAGTCTCCGAAGTGGGCCACCATTTCACTGTTGGGTCGAAAATTAACAGTGCTGTGCCTAAGGTGGCGTAAGGACACAGTAACAAAGCCTACACAGAACACAACTGCTTCTTCGAACTCGTACAAGGTACAAGCTTCGGAGCTTGTAGTTTCTGAGGGGTCCCCTCGGGAGACCTAGTAGTAATCAGTACAATCAATGACTCCGAAACCGTTGGGTGGATTTTCACCATTGAAGAACTCAACCCCACACCTACCCTGAACAATTTCCAGGTCTTTTTCTTCGTAAGTTATCATGGCTTCGGACGTACGGGCAGAATTTGATGTGAACACAGATTCTTCATCAGTGAGTCCAACCTAACTGATCATTTTCGGTTCGGAATTCCACAATAACAGACATTCGGGCAAAATTATATCGCTCGTGTCCGTAGGAGAGCGCTAGCAAAAAGCACTGATAACCGTGGAAACTGTTTTTGTACACCTGGAAGTGTTTGATTGTTTGATTTCCTGGATATTCCAGTTAATCTGTCATTGTTGTTTTTATCGAAGATGATTGATCTGAAACTATTCAAAGTTGGTTATCTTTGAAGAGTAATTCTCCATTGTTTATTCATGATATGCATCCATCGCAACGCCACTGTCCGGCACTCATTAAAACTAAACCTTGACAACACAGATTGGTTATCATCAATAAACATTATTATCACAATTAGTTGGGTCTTGGTCAGAACCCGGCAGACCCAGTCCAAGTGTCTCAAAATGAAGACCTTCTTACTCTTCTTTTTCCTTTTCTTCCTTGGATATAAGTGCGATTATATTTTCCAAACACAATATGCTGAGGTTGCTGTTGACCATTTCAGGTAAAATATCACCATTATCCATATATGATATTTCCCAAAATCCGTTCATGCTAATATTAGCAATTGATCCAGTGTACCTATTCAGACATACCCTATATTATGCGAGGAATGCCAAATGCAATTCTTCTCGTGTTATCATAACAACCAGATGGCTTTTCGAATTTTTCATTTTTCCACATCTCAGGACATATTAAACTAACAGAAAATAAGACGCTTCAATCATCTATTCGATGCAGCTTTTCCGATCAATTTCAGGAAGAATTCAGAAGTTTCGGTCTGAACCAAAACCCAGATAACAAGGTGAGCTTCTTTACAAGAATTCCTCATTTCTCATAAAGTCCGAACAGAGTATACATGGCTTTGTCAGAATCATAATGATCATTTTGCCCGCTACGGAAGGGCAGTAAATACAACCTTGAACTTCACGACAAGGACAAGATAAATACATAGTTCCATCATAAAGCGCAATCTATTCATTTTACCACACCTGTTAATTTCCTAAATCTGGGTTGAGTACTAATTTACGGGGGAAGCCGAAATTTGTTCAGCATGTCACGAATTCTCTTTTAATGTATCGGTGAAAATGCAGCGGATATCTACATGATCCCCGAATGAAAAACGTTTCAATTTTCATTGCGAAAATTTATATACAGGGTGTTCCAACTGTTTATTTCTCATGAAAAAATGATATTTTCTCCGGGTCTTCGTTTCCGGAATACAGGGTGTCAAAAATCTATATTTCCTTCAGTTTTTTGCTGAAAAAGAACCGTTTAAATTGCAAAATTGAGTTACTGTACACACATTGTCACTAATAATAGCTACTTTCTTGCACTTTTCTCGGTCTTATTAGACGTGCCTGTGGCGGAGATATTCAATTTGCACAAAGGTTTTACCCCCCAACTTTTACGCCACTTGACCAATTCGCATTTGCACAGCAAATTCTGATGCGCCAATGTGTTTTACATAAAAAAGTCCTTCTGGTTCATTACTCATTGTGGACCGTTTTCGAGAAAACTGGCATTTTTTTATCAAAAACAATTTGCTAACGCATTGTGAATTTTTTGTGATTGGAAAAATGAGTATAGTGATAATTAACAAGTATTAATTTCGACGAAATTAGACAGCTAGGTTTCTAAGTTTAAATTGCAAAGTTATTTTTAATTATTTTTTTAGCGTCCCTAGTTAACAAGATTACCGGAATTTTTCCAGTAACAAGAAATTTACAATGCGTTAGCAAATTGTTTTTTCGATCACAAAATACCAGTTTTCTCGAAAACGGTTCACTTTAGAGTAATGAAACAAGGGTATCTTTTTTGTGCAAAACACATTGACGCGTCAGAATTTGCTACGCAAATGCAATTTTATCCAGTGGTGTTAAAGTGGGGGGGTAAAACCTTTGTGCAAATTCAATATCTCCGCCACTGGCACGTCTAATAAAACCGAGTATAAAGTGCAAGAGAATAGGTTTTATTAGTGACAATGTGTGTATAGAAATTCATTTCTGTAATTCAAACGGTTCCTGAGATATGAGCAAAAAACTGAAAAAAATACATATTTTTGACACCCTTTGAAATTTTTTTATTTTATCATGGGGAATCAACAGTTGACCGTTGATATACAGGGTGTTTCACCATAAACTGGACAAACATATATAGCCGTGTAGATGACATCGAGAAAGTCGTTTTTGCCTAATGACATATACCCCGTTCTCGACGCATAAGCGAGATAATGTCAACTTTTAACAATATTCTGATAACTGTGGTGACATTTGAAATAACGATTTCTGGTCATATCTTAGTATTTTTGAGGGCTCAATTGAATTGTGGTGTAGAATTTTGCGGAAAAAAATTTAAATTTGCGGAAAACCTGCAAAGTTGGATTTCTTTTTCTCGGTTGTCAATTTGGAATGCATAATCTAAACGTACTCGATTCCCTAAGATTTTCCGTGAAAAAAATTTCTAAAAATTCAGTGAAAAAAAAATTCGCCTAAAAGTTTTGGAACTTTTTATGTTTGAACTATCATTAATTCTGAATACTTGGGTGCAAACAGAATAAAAAAATATCAATTGGTTTTCTCTTTGTAGCCTTCCAAAGATTACGCTCGGAGTACTTTCATAATTTTTATTTGAAAAACTGGAGGCCGTACGAAGGCCAAAATTGTGCCGCTGGGCTGCCAGAATGACCCAGATAGTAATTTGAATTTATGAACCAAAAAAAATTTTCTGAGTTAATATCCACTTTAGGGCAAGGGTGTGATTAATACACTCACATTATTTTTTAACGTAGATTCAATATCTGCCATAAAAAAATGGGGTTCTAATTTGAAAAAATTGATTTTTCACGATTTTGTCATCCCTAACTTTGAAAGCGATTTTTTCACCCCCTGTATCATGAATCGCGATTTCGATTTATAAAGTGGATACATCAATCTTACATCTTGAAAAATCCCAAAAATGAAAATTTTCCATCCGAAAACCTCGAAGTTATTCTTGTTTCAGCGGAGCTCTATTTTCGATTTTTTTTCGAATTTTCCCGCTCAGAGAGAATTTTCCAACCAAAACTGAAAAATGTTACATCAAAATAACTTGAAATTTTCTAAGGAATCTATTTCTGCAATAAAAAAAATGGTGTTCTAATTTGAAAAACGGAAGTTGACGTTATTTCCGGAAAAACCGGAGGTGCTCATGCCTTGAAAATATTTTAGATTTCATCAGCATCGTGAAATACTTATAAGTGCTGAATTTCATGAAAATACGTTCAGTAGTTTCCCGTATAAATATGGGTGAGGTTCCTCGTGAAAGACCCTGTATATGTTTGTCCAGTTTATTGTGAAACACCCTGTGAAAGAAGAAAACGAAACAGTGTTCTTATTGAGAAATATTGAAAACAAACCTTGTAAAATAACACATGGAGAGCTGAAAATAATAACATTCAAAAATTAGCATATACGGGGTGGCCCACATAAACCAGTCCAACCGTTTCTGTGAGTAGATATTACTCTTATCGGAAAACTCCAAGACCTGTCCATTTTCATATGGAGGGGGGGGGGGGGACATTACCACGTGATCTTGTTCGTCTCTTGAGTAGATTCTGAGAAAATTGACAATGACAGGCACATGAGTAATTCTATGAGGGTTCCGTATGTGACGAATCGAACCATGAAAATCTGATTTATAATTTTTATCAATCATTTATTTCAGCTACAACACTAATAGTACCTTCAAGTTGAAATACCTCCTAAATGACAGCTATTGGTCAGACGATGGGCCAATTTTCTTCTACACTGGCAACGAAGGGAGCATTGAACTATTTGCGCAAAATTCCGGCCTCGTCATGGAGTTGGCGCAGAAATTCAATGCCCTCATAGTATTTTGTGAACATAGGTAATCATCAAATTCTCGATTCCAATAAGGCGATCATCTCAATCTCCACTACTCTTCCAGATATTATGGCACATCTTTACCATTCGGCAATTTATCCTACACCAAACCGTATGTGGGCTATCTTTCCTCCGAACAAGCCCTGCACGATTTCGTAGACGTGATTGACGTCCTTCAAAAATCGAAATATGGTTCCAATGGACCTCTTCCTGTTATCGCATTCGGAGGATCCTATGGCGGCATGTTGGCAGCTTGGATTCGGATGAAATATCCCGCTTCTGTTCTTGGTTCCATTGCAGCATCAGCTCCTGTTTGGCAATTCACCGATTTAACGCCCTGCGGTATCTTCAATACAATTGTAACTAACGTGTATGCATTATCGGGAAATGGTTACAGTTGCAGTGATGCCATAAAGAGGTTCTGGCCAGCTGTCAGGTAAGCAACCAGCAAATAGTGATATACCTGTCTTTGAATACCATCAAATAGACTTATGGCCTCCACCTTAGGCTACCACACCCCAGGTCCACATGTTTGACGTATAATAAGATCATTTTTGGGTTCAGTCCAACAAAATCATACAATATGGGTATGAGATACATCGTTTTATATTACAGGAGGGTGACAAAAACTCCAGATGGCAAGGCATGGTTGAGCTCCGACTGGAAGCTATGCCAGAACATCACCAAAGACAACGACGTACAAAAGTTCGTGGGAGACATCTCTGACGCTGTCGTGAATTTAGCAATGGCTAACTATCCCTACCCTAGTACCTTCCTGGGTGACCTACCAGCGAATCCTGTAAATGCAGTTTGTGAGAGACTCCAAGGGTATGAGAATTACACCAAGGACGACAAGAAGTACGTGAGTTTCGTAGGAAAAGCCATGAACATTTACACAAATTACAGCGGTCAAGCTAAATGCAATGAATTCGGTGAAGTGGACGGTTTGAGCACGAATGGATGGGACTACCAGGTGAGTTCTACGCCAAGAATGAACCCATTTTGATTAAAATTCGTTCTTCCAGACCTGCACGGAGATGGTGATGCCCATGTGTTCAGAAGAAGACGACATGTTCGAAACAAGCCCATGGGATTTCAACAAGTATTCGGCAGACTGCATGAAGAAATGGGGAGTGAAACCGAGGAATCCTAGCGAGGTTATCCTACAGTACGGAGGCAAAAATTTGAAATATACCTCGAACATCGTGTTCAGCAACGGACTTCTAGATCCTTGGTCTGGTGGAGGAGTACTCAGCAACATATCGAGAACAGTTTCCGCCATTGTCATTCCAGAAGGCGCTCATCATCTCGATTTGAGATCCTCGAACCCTGCAGATCCACCATCAGTAAAACGTGCCAGGGAATTTCACGCTAACAGTATTCGTCACTGGCTTCATAAACATTATCACGAAAAATCCGATGGAGTAGTATTACTAGTGTAAACTAGTCTTATAGATACTCATACAAAAAATACAATCATTATCACTTGTTATTACATGAAATATATCATTTTTTCACGTCATGTTTATTATATTTTTTATGTAAAATAAAATATTCAAAATGAAATGAAAACAAAAGGATTTTAATCATTCTTTTCCTTTCCCAAACACGAAAAGTACACATCGCGCCATCTAGCGGTGGAGTTTAAAAACTCGATATTACGAATATCAATTTGGCAGTTCTCTCGTCCCCCACTGGCATAATTAAACCTGCACTTTTTCAATAAATTGGACGGATTAATAACAAAATCTTCACACATGATTCTTCGGAGCATTAGATCTATTTTTGAGCGCTCGTTCTACTTAGACGTGGGCTACTTCATTCAATTTAATTGTTGGTTGAAATTAATTGTGGCCAAAGAGATGTCATTGAAAATAATATTCAGTGATCTGGCTTCAATCAATTCCTTTTCAACAGCAAACTATCCATAATATCAGTGTTCAAGGAGAATCTTTAAACAATAATAATATATATTTAAATTTCTGACTTGCTGTCGGAAGCATTCGAATGAAACAAATTGTTAGCATTGTTAAATTATCATCGGCCCAAAAAAAACATTGAAGGTTCTCAGCTCATTCTGTAGAGTTTAGGATTAAGAACCTTGAAAAATATTCAGAATCTCACGTCTGCAAAAGCGTAACAGGGAAAAATAAATTAGTTCAAAAGGGGATTATTCTTACACAGTCATAACATCCATTATTATTGCTCCATTCGTATCTTCGTAGCGGAAAAATGTTTCGTTCCGTATGTTCAAAATTACCTAAAAGAGTTCATTATTTGAAAAAATCTAAATGAAACATAATTATTACCAATCAAACTTCAATTTCATATTAAATTCCGGAAACTCACCACACAAAATGAAATTATTATGAAGAAAGTTACAAAATGGCCGAATCAAAACATTTGAATTCAAACAGAGCACACTTTATGGACATGGAAACTATCCTCTGGCACACAGAACATTTCTCGATTTCTCCATCTGTCAGATCGTCGCGTTAAGTCATAGATGAAGGAAATTATCTATTTTCTTACATCTTTGCGTAACCTTGGGAATTTTCTGATCACAAATTTCGCAAAAATCCGAATATAACGAATTCGTCTGCGATATCAGCTAGACAAATTAAAAAAAGAATTGCATACTAAGTACATATTTGAAAACGTAAAATTCGTCAGGAATCATAATTCAGAAAAAATTAATTCCTCGAATTAAATTTTCTCTTAATCAATTCCTGGTCAGAATTCGTTCATTTAAAATATGCGTCCGCCATTTGCTCATAAAAAAATCCATATATGTTTCAAATTACATGGATGGGGAGCAAATATGGTCTGTATGCGCCAGTGGCGAACTAAGCTATATGAAAATGCAACGACAAACTGAATAGTCTCTTCTGGTCTCTACTTTATGTCGTTTGTGAACCCCCTTACTCCTTCTCAGAGACGCTCATGTTGCCAATCCTGATTACCCCCAAGAAAAACATATATCTACCGCCTCATTAGCTGTACCGATTCTACCCATAAAAATAATTAATTGATTCGATAATGATTTCCGTGAATCGTCAATGAGCATAGTCATGTGTCCACATCAGGGATAGCATCCTTTATGAGACAGTAATAGCTACCGATATCTCCGAGGTCAACAAAGAAAGTCACGATCTCGAGCTTTCAAATCGAAACAAAGATCCCAAAACAAGTTCTCTCACTTTCCTATCAACTTACTCCCTACATATCTTCGCTAATTCAATTTGGGTCGGTCAGTTAACGAATCTTACTTGCGCCAACATGAAATATTTCCTTCCGTTTTTGATTCTATCTTTGGTACTTTTTATGGTTTATTCAGCTCCAGTAGAAGAAAAGAATGAGAATAATCCTGCTAAAGGTGAGTGATCTATTCTTCTGTAGACGGAAATTGCTGAGCTTCATGTGTAATTTGCAACAATTGAAGAAAATTTTTTTATTCGCTGACGAGATTTTCTTAAATTGGAAAGGCGCTCGCAGAAGTTTATTAAACTGGATTATAATGATTCGCAAGTGCGACTGCAACTCAATCAAAACAATCTTCTTTCTTTGATCTGATATAAACTGGTTGTTTTTAAGGCTTGAGATTCGTTATTAAATCAATATTTTCTCTTTCATCCTTTGTTCAGATTATAATCCGTAACGGTTTTATATATAATATTTACATTATTTCGAAACAAGAAAAAACTGTTTGTTATCGCCAACAAATACCGCAATATTTATTTGCTACATCATAGTTACCTTGGATTATGAAAAAAAATTAATTTTGGTACAAATAGATAAATCTGAAATTTGGTTTTCCCTGAGATGGATAAGAACGATTCTTTGCCCAATTTCCGCATTTTAACTAAAACCATCGTGTATTCATATAAATTTTAATGAAGTAGAATGTTTACTAAAGGTTTGTAACTGAAACAAATGATTCACTTTAGTACAAGTTAACTTTGAGCAACGTTCTGGAGAAATGAAATTAACTCTTAACTGATTTTAAGAAAATATCTACACCGGTACTAGATAATATTTTCAAATAATTATTAATTATCTTATGTTAAAGCTTCCTTTGGACAACCTTTCGACGAAATCGTTGTGCAATCATCATTGACCATAAGAAGAAAAGACAGTGCAAGGCAGGTGAAAGATCCACAAAAGATCACATCATCTTAATTTAGATTAATAAATAATTAAGGCATTTTATTTCTGTTCCATTTTTTTTTGTATATTGATTATTTTCTTTCCAGGAACATATATTTTTTGGTATAATAAAAATATTATGTCCCTAAAATTTTAATAAATAATTTATCAATTTGAGGATAATTTTAATGATAAAATCAGATCAGAAAACAATAGATTTTATTTTCTTCAGGTGGACAGAATAGAGTCTCGATATAAAAATAATATTACAACTTGTTCACTACTCAAAAAAGTATTTTTCATTTCATATTTTTTAAACAGAATATTTAATGAATGTAATCAAATCAACAAATAATATGATCACTGCAATTATATAATTTCTTCCAATTATTTTAATATAATATGCATCTAGTCAAATATGACTCTTCCACTATTTTATTATCTATCACAATGATATCAACATATTTTTGGCAGCTTCCGCTTTTCTTGTAATTTCGCGGCTTTCTTCTTCATGTTTTGTAAACGTTTGTCGGCGCTGATGATGTTTATATTTGGTGTCACGTTTCTTGAACTACTACTCGATTTCAACATTGAAGAACTGGAGGATTTTGATGAGGATGATGCAATTCCATTAGAAGCTGATAAAATTGAATATCATTTAAAAAAATCCTATATTAGGAAGAGAACCACTGCATATAACTAATTCATTCCAAGGTATTCGTTATTTTCAAATATTATAACACATTCAACAATTCTGGTCAAAAGGAACCCATATTTTTCATTAAAAAGCTGAACTAAAGAAAAACCTCATTATTATTTTTTGAGGGCCAAAGCAAGACTGGGGATGTTAATTTGCACAGAAACTTCTAACACCATTCCTACAATTCGTGTTGAGATATAGTTCCAATTCAAATCATTCAAAATTTGTTTATTTCAGTTCAAATTAGTTGAAGCCAATGAAATCCAAAGAATGTTGGTCAGAAAAAGGCTTGAATTCGAACAATTCTCTACCAATTTCACAAATCTACACCCCATTAGTATTATTCACATATAAGACTTACATTTATCACTTGAAGATTTATAGTTGTCATTAGAACCACTGCCACTATGTCTGTGACTTGAACTCTTTGAAATTGTTAGTTTCAAATTTGAAGAAGTCACCGAAGATACAGATTGAGAGGAACTTGAGGTAGCATTATTTGAAGGTGAACTATATAGTTTTGTTTTTTTACTTATGTCCTGTAATAATTTCAACTAAGGTTACCGTTATAAAAATTATGGGATGATTTAAAACTTCTCAACCAAAGAAAACTTTCAGGATGTCAATCCATATTATTTAATGGTAAGGAAGTTTTGATGATCATTCAGGATGTGACTTTAACTTCAGAATTAAAAACAGTTAATTCAAATTTTCCTTTATACAATTCCACAAATGCTGAAACAAGAGCAATTTTTAAGTCAGAAAGATTTGATCTTCGAGTATTACTACCCCAATCATCCAGTGCAGTAGATTGGCACTGTTGATTGAAAAGGAATGAATGACATTTTGTGGATTCTGCTTTAGGAAAATCAATGCCATCCAATCACTTTGAATAGACTAGATTACACAATAGCCATATAGTTATTTACAAAAAGTTAAAATGTTAAGTCAAAATGAAAACTAAACCAAGGCGACAAAGTATTACTGCAGGTTTTGTGTTTTGAGTGGATACTTTTTTATAATATAAAAAACGAATGGCTTCAAAGCTGACACAATTGAGAGACTACTTATGAAACTTCTAACTGAAAAATGTCAATGAGTTTGGGTGTTATTGCATTAAATCCCAATATAATTCAATACTCAATGAGCAAATGCTGCTAAATAATGGTATTTAAACTTCAACCACTAATAGAAAATAATAGATAAAGCAACAATGTTATCAAAAGCCATAAAAATAGAAGCTTAGGCCAGAAGACTAAGCAAACCCATAATAAGCAATTCCATAAAAAAATAAAAGTGGTTTTCAAAATTCATTACTCACCTTACATGTGGAGCAAACCCAGCTCTCGAATGAGTCTTGTGAGGTAACTATTGGATCGTGACAATCCTGATGATAAAGAGCATGACAGTGAGAACATTCAAGAAGTTGATTCTTTGCAGCCACATCCATCCCACTGGAACATAATATTTTTTGTTTAATCTTTTGCACATTGCATTATTTTTCGAAAATAGTTTTCACACATATTATTATAAAGATACTCACTCGCACACGACACACATAAGATCTTCCTTCAATAAATCCAGCTCGAGTTCATTATCAGAATTTGATCCTTTACTATCCTCGTATATATTGAGCATAGGCTTGTATTCCTCTACCCTATCAATACACTCGGACTTCACACAAGGGGAAACGATGTTTGTGAAATCTTTGGTTATTCCATACTTATTTTTTATTGATTCTTCAAGAAATGATTGCAAAGCTACAGCATTGTCCTTAGTGAGAGAATCACCAGAATGCAAGAATCCAACGCATTTTATCAAATGCCAGTCCATATCAGTGACATTCAGGATATTCATTCTGATTTCTATTATTTAAACGTTTGAGCAAAATAAAACAAACCCTGAAATCAATCACAGTTCAACCCAGATACATCAAAAATATTATTAACAGTTGGTCTCTGACAGTTTTGCCATAACCTATTTTGCTGAATATGAATCATAGAATTTGGTAATCCTAGAAAATTGGTCATCGATAACAATGGATTATTAAAAAATGTCAACTGTTGTCAACAAAATCCAAAACTTGTCAACTAGCTAGTGGCTAGAAATAAATTCAAATAAAACAATAACTAAAATGTATGAAGCTTAAGAATATTGCCATTTTGTCATGATTTATTTCCATGTACGCTAATGCAACAGTCATGTAATTTTTAAGTATGGTCCCATTCATGATGGATAAATATTATGATTTTCTTTGTTGCAAACTAATATTATTATTAAGATGGGTAAGTCCTGATTGTATGAGGATAAGAACATGATAATTGGATAATGAGGAATAATCTCAATAACATGTCACTCAATTTCATATCAGAGGATGGAGTTTTGATGCAAAATAACAGTGTCAACATGGGAGCTACGAGTAATATGAATACTGCTCGTTTGGCAGCTTTACAAGATAGAAAAAAGTCTATTGAAGATGCTTTGAGCAAAAAGGAAAAAGAACTGAGAGAATTATGTCTCCAGGTAAGTTTAATCCAGTAACTCGGGTTGACCAAATTTTTATTAATATGAGTATGAGAAAGCCATAATAAATAAACTGTAGTTTGTTATCCTTTTACTTCAAGAGTGATTTGCGTAAGAATTATGAGTCATGAATAAAGGATAGTTCCACTAAACTTATCAGTACTTGTTTCTTATCATGATTTATTATCAAGAATTAATACATAGTCAATTGTTTTGATATAATAGTTTTAATTGATGTTCCCAAATATTTTCATGGAGGATTTTCAAATTGAATTCTCATCGATAACAATTATCCTGATTTCTATTAAATGTTATCTGCAGTTCATTCTGCCTAGATTTCTTTGGGGAAATATTTATTCATCTAAGTTATGAAATTATATCATTAAAATATGAATAATAATGTTCTTTATTTCAAATCATGTACAATCAAACAAATTACAAATGAAATAAATACTAATATCATTATTTTAGTAATCATAAAAAGATTTATGATAAGCCCTGACTGTGGATTGCTGTAGGGCAGGCAATGGAAAAGCTCTCAATGTATTACCCAACATTTCCTATAAGGACAATGAATTTTGAGAAATTGAGCTTGATTAACTCTTATTGTTATCATTATTGCAACATGGCAATTTTTTTAGGAAGCAGATCTTACTGGGATCATCCCTTCAGAAATGCCTTTACAGCCTGGAGAATCACCTCCAAGCATACGAAGAAAGGTGGGAACATCATACATGCTGCCAGAAAACTTGCTCAAACACACGAACAACAAAGGAGAAAGCATTGCTGATTTAGAATTACAACTCCAGCTCCATGCTAATATGGCTGAAGCTGCTCTAGGTCTCGCTCACAAACAAAATTTGAGCAAGGTTGTTGAATATAATTTTCAAGTTTTATACTTTTAAAATGAATCACACTACATATTTTTGCAATTTTCAAATGGAGTTTCCCAGAGGCGTTTTTAATTTAGATTATTCTTACAGACTGTGAGGCGTCAGCATAAATCAGAATACCAACATCATAAGATGGAATATAAAGTTTTACAAGAAAAAATTGCACTCCTGAAAGAGGCACAATTGGTGCAACAACAAGAACAAACTTCTGTAATCGATCAACAAAAACAAAAAAAGAAACCAAGACCTGTTGATCAAGGTAAATCCTGCAGAAAAAATACTTTGTCTGACTTTGTTTTTCCAAAGTTTATGGAGTAATAAGAAAAAAATATTTTCAGAAGATGGAATATCTGTGATATCAAATGACCCATTCCGAAGGAGTGAGCATAGACAAAGCATACGATCGATGCGGCATACCTTACAAACTGACAATATAACCGAATTATATCCTCCATTTCACCAGAGGATGCCCACTAGGTCTTCCGAAGTTCCTTATGATATGAACCAACAGATGAGGTTCGAAGATTTGTCCTCATCATTTTACAAGCTCAATCTTACTGGCTTCAAAACATACATTGAGAGGTGAGTTTCTCATTCTGGACAAATTTGATCAGAACCATTTCTCAATGTGAATCAGTAGAATTAATTTCGAGTGAACTTGTTTTTGTTTTAAATGTTCTCTGGGTGAGAATGTTATATGAACTCAGTTATCCCTTTTTCCAGGAGAGAAAGTTACGCTCCGGTGCAGCAAGCGTACAATTCAAAACCGACAAACTATCAACATGTTCATGGAAGCCCAACCTACCCACCGACCCAGTTCCAATATAACCACCCATCCTACACTCCTGTACAACAAGGTAGTCCTGTTCTATCACACGGACCTTTGTCCCCACATGGTTCATCAATTTCACCTCACAATCATCATATTCCGCAGATTTCTCCTAACAGTTCGGAAATGTCCTCTGTGTACAGTTCAAAGTACAATAACCCGAGGTACTACCAAACGATGGTGAATCCTGCTCATTATCAAAATTACAACAAATACACTAACAGCAATCCCATTCCGATCTCGAGGCAGGCCAGTCCGAACTTGAACGGCAACTTGAACAAGTATCAGTATTCCAATTCTCCTATACCCTGCCAACAATCCTACATATACAAGAATTGCGTTGATTCTGTGTCCCCCAATCTACAGAATCCCCATCAGCTACAGCCACATCAGCAGTATGAGCAAAACGCTGGACTCGGAGGATGTTGGAAAAAGAAAGAAAGCGGTGAAATTATTTGGTGCAATTCTTCGAGTACAATCGATCCCAACTGGCAGAGGGACAAGAGGTATGGCTCATATTTCCAGGGTGATTGATTTGAGATTTATAGAGCCCCAACCATAGTTTAGGTTTATGTCTCTCATGAATTATTTAGGTGCAAGTGCATTATTCGAATTTGCCAGTGGAAACTAGTAGAAAACTGGTGAAAGAATGTGCGTCATTTTTCAGATTTGGCAGTTTAGACCGTCGGAAAAACAGGAGGATACAGAAAAGAGTGTCACCGAACAGTGACAATAAATCAGCAACCCTAGCTACGATCTCCTATTCCCTAGATCAGAAAAAACCTGCTGTTATGCATTCACCACAAGTAAGATTTCTTGATAATGTGATGGCTCAAAGATGCAATAATTTCAATTATTTAAGGTTCAAACTAGACATTCTCAAGATAGGCAGCTGGTCAGGACCCAGTCGTTAGGAAGTGTAGGTGTACAAACTGTTGATAGTGTCTGGCCCAGTGATGATAACTCTTCATGTGAAAGTGAAAACCGCAGTATACATGAGAGGTCAGGCAATACAATGAGAGGTCAAAAACCAAGAGAATGGTTCGTGCTGATCAACACTAACATCTTCAATATATTCTTTAAACTGCTCTGTATTTCAGGAGAGAAACGTCGCTTGACAGTCCTGAATCGCCAGTACCATCGATTGTTAGTCGTTGTCATTCAACAGTTCCTCCAGTCTTGGCCCCAGAAGAAAAATATGTAACAAACACCTGCATACCTTCTCCTATAATGATTAAACCACCATTAGAAATACCGGCTGAATCAAATCCATCACCAAGACTACCTGAAGCTAACATGGAACTCTTCAACAATAACATTCATAACATACCGAAAAACTGTACTATAGTTCAAGCTGGACACTGCAAACCGTACCATGAAGAAACTAAACCATTTGAAATGTCGGACTTTTATAAATATTCAACAAAATTCAAAAAATCTCCTTCCAAGAGCGTTACATCGGAAGATAGGGTCACATTGGACAGATCAACACAGTTTCCTAGAAATTTACGGGACCATTACGAGACGAAGAATATGTACCACCATCACAACCACCAGACTGATTGTTCTCCAAGGGGCTCAGTGTAAGTCGAATAATTCATGATATTACGGCTGATTCAAGCAAAGATACATTTTGAATACAAGCTAGACTTAATTACGCGTTTTCAAATTTGTTTAGTTTGCATTGTGTTGATTTCATTTAGTAATATTGAATATGATTTCTGCCGTATTTCGCCAATACCTCTCCGTGTTCAAGAGTCCCATTTTCATAATTTTTTTTTAGTAGTTCAGGTCAAACGGACCATGTGGGCAACAGTTTGGACTACAATCAGAGCTCTTCAAACCAGGATCGATTTCAACAGGATAAGAACCTGTGGTACAATTCGCAACCGCCAGGAGAACAAGAAAATAATAATGCAACTTTGGTTTGATCGATTTGCGTTGTTCTATTTTGGAACTGTCTATTAAAATCTAAAATTTATTTTCATACTGCCGCCAGTTAGGAAGTTCAAAGTAATATTTGTTAATACTCATGAAAGAAAGACGCATTTTGAATTTATTTTATCGGAGAGCTTCTTATGATCAAATATTTTCATAGTGTAATCAGTGGCATGAAACTTAATTTTTTCAGAGGTGGTGAGAGCTTGATTATGTAATTTTTTCAGGATTGTGCTTTTTATATACGAAATTATTTTTTGTATAGTTATATGCTTCCATAAATATTTTTCATTTCAGTCCAACAAATGAAAGTAATTTGAATTTTCATTTAATTATTACAGACCACTCTTAGTTTTTTCAACAAATGTTCGTAGACATATCTAGAAATGGCAATATTCGAAATTCACTGTTTCTCAGAGGATAACTTGCTTTATTGCATGTTTATATTTCTATCTACACTTGGAAGAATATTGAAATCTATTGTTGAATAACTTGTTGGTCTGTTATATTGGAAGTTATTGTTAACAAATAAACAACTGTGATAGTTGAGAAATCCTCACAAGTTTATTATTCAATTTTTGAATGTATAAAGTTTCTTTCGAAAACTTTCCATGAAATAATGTTTGCATGGAATTATTGAGAATTTAAGACAGCTGAATGAATGCGCTGGAGAGTATCTGATGAAGAAATTATTTTTTATATTATATGGATATTTACGCAAGTACATTGAAGAACAAATAATGTCCCTATACAATTAAGTACAACAGAGTGTTTCATTATGCTCTTAATGAATAAATGAGTGAGAAAAATATGTATATACTTCGGAATAGTCGTGAGAGATCGTTATAAAAATTTTATGCCTTATGAATATTTCTGTTATATTATTCTATAAGATAAGGCCAATATGGGTGCCTTACGCATTGTGAAATTTCATCAAGCCATGTGATTTTAATTGTGCCTTAATGGCTTCTATTTATAATGTGGAATTTTAAGAGTCAGAGCTATTTTTTTGGAATAAGGTTAGACACACGTTTTAGTTTTTTATTTATATTTGAATTTAGTCACGAGAATTATATGATAAAATAGCAAATAAATAATCGACATTGACAAATGTTTTTCATTTAGCCACTGAAGATGTTCAGGAAATAAAGGTCCTATTTGGCATATATAAACCCGTGGATACACAAAATTTATGACATAGGACTGCTTAAAAAAAATTGTATCAGTATACAGAATATGAGAGATTGTAACTGCATTAAACCACTCTGAACCCTTATGTAACATCCTAAATGTAGTTGCTAGTTCTAGAATCAATAACCGCACTAGGGATGTACATTTCTTTTTTTTAATGGCGAAAGGAAAATTATTAAAAAGTAATTTTGTAGAAGTGACCATTTGTTAGTCTTCTGTAGTGAGAAGCTTGAAGTTCAATTTGCCGAGTTCGTTTCCTTACTCGGAAATAAGACACACATTGGACAACCATTTTTGTACCATCGACGTATTACAGGTTACATACCTCATGATGATTGAGTAGGAAATTTTCGAACAAAAAATTTCTTCGATATTTGAACATTAAAAGCTGCATTGACAAGAAGAGATAACTAACTCCATCAATTCGCAGATTCAAAACTACCCATAATCGAATCTTGAACCGAAAAATTCAATATTCTCATTTTTCGCATTCGCGAAAGATTGAAGAACACTTTTTTTATAGGGTTCATTCATGTTTTTTTGTATGATATGGGTGATTTTTACATTTGAAGCTTGGTTGAACAGGTACTCCAAACTCCAAGGTTGATGAACACATGCGGACCAATTTGAACATAGTGTCAGGGCCACTAGAACCAACAGCCTTCCCTGAAGATTACAGAATTATCCAACCGTAAAACTATATCATATTGAGTGAATTGGAAACAACATAAATAATACCAGGATAATTGCAAAGATCAAAAACAACTTCTTTTTCCCTCTTCACGTCTCAGTTATCATCACCGCATGTTCATTATGAACGAGAGAAAATATTGAATCAATTAGGTGAATCTGAAACCATCATGGGCGTAGCTAGCCTTTTTTCCTGGGGGGGGCCTGAGGGGGCACAGTGGAAAACGAGCAAGGAAAAACAAATGTGTTTTTCAGTTCACGGGGGGCACCGTGAATTCTGGGGGGGGCCGTGCCCCCCCAGGCCCCCCCCTATCTACGCCCATGGAAACCATTGAATTCACGATGGGTGGATTGTTTCTTTTTTCTTTTGTTCTCGCTCGCGACCTCTAAATTAATTTATTGTTTATACAAAAACGTGTGCTATGCAGTTTTTCATGAACCTAGACACAGTTTTAATTATATTTTTCATTCTGAAGAGATGGGACGTGATTTGCACCCTTTCTAAGGCACATCCCAGAGAAATTATTTTCTTCATTTGAAAGGGCATTATTTCACTTAATATTGCATCAAAGGAACTACACCCTCCGGAATACTACGTACCCTAGATGCACATGCCTGTACCTGTATGTACGGCAGAAAGTACCTGACACAATTTTTGCAAAACTTCCTGATGATTAATTCCTTGGTTTTTGCGTTGTTCCTGTTTCAATTTTCCATAAATAGGTTCTCGATGAATAATGAAGCGAAATTATTATTAATAATTTTAAAACTATTATCATTCATATTCATTCTTCTGTTTTTCGAGTTCGTGAGCCGCAATTGAATGGAAATCTTCTGGAAGTTTACAGGGGGGTATTATAGGAGTTTTAAAATATTTTTTCTGGCTTGATGACAAATATACACACAAAACAATATGTTTTACATTTTATTGGCTCCTTTTTTAGTTTTTTCTACCAATATCTCAAAAATATTGGAGGGATTGTTTCAAAATCAATAGAACTTTCGAAGAAAATGGGAAAATCTTTGAAATTATTCAGAGAATTAGAAAATCTGAAAGAGAGACGTTAAAGATGCCGCAAATCAACCAAGTTATTGTGGAATTTCGAGCCAATAATGTTCTTGCTTGATTATGGACTCATTGATAAGAATCTGAGTAGAATTCAATAAATTCAGTCTGTTCAGCCGTTCACTATAACTTTCGAAAAAATACCTTAGTGTTGATATTTTCAAGGTAGGTACCTACGTTTGAGGTCCAAATGCCTCCGTTAAGTGAATAGGCTGAATCGGTCAAATGGTTTCGGAGTTGTTATTTTGAAAATACGTTCCCAATATTTCAGAAACTACAATTTGGTTTCGTTCTGTACAATATATAGGCAGAGTGTAGGTTCAAAATTTTGTGAGGAGACGGTCCTGAATTCCTCCGAAAATAAATCAATCAAGTCAATGAAGACACGATTGAATTGTTTCGAAACAACCAACTATGGAAATTGATACTTCAATTGAATGTTATCTTCAATAATTGAAGAGATAATAAAAACGGAGGTGTGTCATAACGTCAGGCGACAACGCGCAATATTCGAAAAACAATAACGCGAAGGTCGATTGACCTGCCATGTGATTTAGTTAACGAATTTGTTGAAAAATATATTCGCTTGATAGTTGACGTAGATGCATCTATAACTAAAACAAGAAACAATTGGTTGGCTAAATATAACTCAACCGACAATTATTCTTAATGTCAGCAATTTCTCAAGGACTTTCAGCCTTTAGAGAGGCTCGTCCGCTATCACGATTCCTATTGGTCGACTCCATTGCACACCCCTCTTGTTGAGCAACATTCCATTTTATACTTTCTTCATAATTAACCGGTTGCCAGGCACTGCTCTGATAGGATCACTCGCTACGACCAAGAGTCCAGCTCAGTCGATTGCATTTGTCATGATTTGAAAAAAAATGCGCTGACGAACTTGTCCGTATTGAGAGGTAGCCATTGATTGAGACACTTCTACGCCATTCACCCTTATCAACTCTAAACTTATAAGTAGATTATGGTAGACCAAATATTTTTTGACTTTTGCAAAAAATATAGTGTAACTTCTTCAATGCAAGATTCAATGTTCAATTTCAAATCGAAGCTGGACAGTTTTAAGTGCTACCGGCGCCTGCTTTCCATTCGGAGCTATGCAGAAATGAAAATAACAAAAATACCCCTTATTCAGAGACCTACAGCTTCGAGAATATCCCTCATCGCGTGTGTGCCCCCCTTTAGCGAATGATGAAAATTTGCAATACCGGTTACAAAATTTTTCGTCATTCAAAACAGTCTGGACCCATAACTGGACCAACATTGTTTGTTGTTCGATGAAATATTTTTGTTATATGTATTTCAAACATATCTAATAGGTGTACACTGTACAGACAACCTGTTTGATTATTATTATTGAATACAATAGTCTTCGACAAATTAAAATGGGAAACGCAATGAAAGATTCGTATTGCATCAGCATTGAAAACACGTATGAACGTTTTTATCTCTGACGTTAATCTGATCTGTGTACATAAATTTGTGTTTACCGAAAAAACCTGTGATGTGTGGAATTTGGGAAATATTTTTTTTAATTCCATGCACGATTATTTTTTTGCTGGAGCCGGTTTTATGAATCTGATAATGGCTTCGATTATTTCGTAACACTTTGGTTAGTTAGAGGAGTAAAAAACTTCATATACAGGGTGTCTCACAGAAGGTGTAACAAACTAGATGAGTAGATAATAGTACTGATGAGAATAAGAAAAAATTTCCTAGAAAAATAGGTCCTAAGTTCTCCAACTTCCGAGATAAAGGGATAAAAGGGTTGCAGAAAAAAATCTTCACCTTTTGAAACTTTCACCACTTAAAGACCTTTTCTTTGGCGGTAATATCCAAATATTCAGTTAATCATGAAATTCCTCCTGAAAAATTCCTTTTTTTACCCATCCCACATCATCAACAGTGTGCAGTGAAGGTACCTACCTAAGAAAATTAAAACTTCACGCCTAGAAATTCATAATTTTCCATTAAATTCCATTGATACCGTTTTCATTAGATCTTAGCAAACAAGGTGCATTTCACACAGTCTAGGAGGAAATAATTTATGGCCAATTACGTTACTGAACTGGCTACAAAAACCAAATGATCATAAATAATAGCTACGGCCAATGATTGCTGCATCAACAAAAGACGAAATTAACTGCCAATCAAGCATATCGTGAATAGGTATTTTGTCTACCAAAGTTAACAGGACATTAATTTATCTGCAAACTCGACACAGCATTTTTTTATGGGTTTGATTAAGCACCAAATCTTCCACCGTATTCTGTATAACTTCTGAAATGGCAATCACTATAAAAACTATTTATTTTTTATTGCAAAGTTCTAGATGATATTTAAAATTGTGAAAAGCACTGAGTAGTTCGAGATATTCCAACGATTTCAAGTTACTGGGTTAAATTAGGTTAATTAATTTAATACTTTTCGTTGAAAGTTGAAATACTCCCTGTATCTCGGAAACAAAACTTTTTCGATCCCATGTTTAAGTGCATTATTTTCTTGAAATAATCCAAGGCATCTCCCCTCTTTATTTGTACCTCCAATTTGGAACGCCCTGTATAGCTAGATCAGATTACGATGTTTCATAATGTGATGCAGTTTTGTGTATTTAAAGAACGCCTATAGTTACTATATGAGAGCGAATGCCATAAGAAAGAAGAATTTCACTGGAAGCAGAAATACAGTTACCTAATAATTTCTGACAACAATCGAAGACTTTGCGTTCTTCTACCAGCTGGAGACAGTTTGAAAGGTCGGTTTTTGAACTGCAAGTACGTGCAGACTCGATCGTAGCCATTATTTCGAATGCAAACCATCACGTATGCTACTAGTTATTTCGTGAATCAATTCAGATAGAAGATCAAGTTCATAAGAACAACAAATCTTCTCATTTTGTGGACAAAAATCAATTCTTTGGATTTTTTCAAGAAAATTCGCTTTACTGATGTACCTACATACAGAGTGTATCAGCCAAATGGAATAAATTCGATAACGAATAAATGAGGGCTTGTTAGGAAAAACGCTCGGACACGTCGATTTGTAATTTTAAATGCGCATATTTTTCGAGAATATATAGGGTGTTCCATACGACCGTGGCCAAAACCAACTTTCTTATTTCAAATGCAACCCCCTGTATATTATTTATTTTTTGGATTCTTCAGAGAATTCTAGACACAATATCCTATATCCATCTTTAACTATTTCGGAAGTATTAAGTGTTTTCAGATTTATTGCAAAAATCAACGTTTTGAATAAAAATTATTTTATTTCACAAATTCGGTACATTAGACTTAAAACCTAATAAGTAATACTGATTATTTCCTAATTATTAAAAAAAAGCATTAATGTCAATGTAGGAAATGTTCAAAATGCAAACAGACAACGTGTTACTAACGCTATGAGAATAAACAAATCTGTTTTTGTTTTTTTTAAATTTCTTCTCAGTAATGGTTTTTGCTTACTTTCTTCTTATCAAGAGGTAAATAAGTACTGAGTGTAATGTATCGAATTTGTGAAATAAAATAATTTTCATTAAAAATGTTAATTTTTGTAAAAAATCTGATAACACTTTATATTTCCGAAGAAGTTGAAGAAGTATAGGACATAGTACATGAATTATGTCTAGAATTTTCTGACGAATCCAAAAAATAAATAATATACAGGGGGTTGCATTTGAAATAAGAAAGTTGGTATTGGCCATGGTCGCATTTAACACCCTATATAATTTTATTTTATTGAAAAATATGCGCATTTAAAATTACAAATCGACGTATCCGAGCGTTTTTCCTAACACCCCTCATTTATTCGTTATCGAATTTATTCCATTTGGCTGTTACACTCTGTATGTACCCTTGTAGTATGACATCTGTCCACAAATTTTCGATTCGGGTGTAATAAATGCAATGTTTTTTTATCTTCTACAGACTTTCGATAGCAATAACATGATTTTACTAATTGAAGTGAAGCATGACCATGAACATGAATTCCCCAATGAAAGTTTGAAGGTGAGTATCGTTAGAAAAAAACAGGTACCATACTCTTTGTCAGGATTTACCTAAGTGATGCTTCGAGCAGGAAGTAGGTATTTGAAAATCCGCCAAAGGAGGAATCGGAGAATCATCTACAAATCCTTTTCAACGTTTTTTTACAATATCCGGGTTAATTATCGATAAAGATGAAAAGTTTGCATTACGTCAGTTTTAGAATAACGATTATTCTCTTTCCTTTTAATACCTGAACTTTATTTCATTGAAAACCCATCTTTAATTTAGCAACTTCTAATAGAGACGGTATGTTTTTTCGAATTCTGAGCAATGGTTCGACTCACTGATGCCAAATACATGGTTGAATTTGATTTTGTCATGTCATAAACACAATAACTCTCGAACGGATAGACCTATAGACTTGAAGCTTTGAGGGTAGTCTCGGATCTCGCCCAATATACCAGCAGTACGACCAAGTTGAAATTCAGTTTGTATACCTAGTAAAGTAGCAAAGATCGAATGTTCCTATCAAATTTCAAGAGGATCTTATCATCACCTCCTCTAATCTAGATAATGCATCAATGACTTATAGTAAATTCCATTCCATATGTTCTTTGCCCTCAGAGGGATTTGTTACATTCAGCTCAATATTTTATTGATCGAACTGAAATTTCTAATCATTGGAATAGATTGAACTGAATTTTCGCGAAATTTAAATGGAGGTTTTACTATGGGAATTTATTTGAAGGATTATCAGAGAAAATATTGAGCAGAAGGTGATAACATCATTTTGGAATTAAATGCATTCGCAGTTTCTCAACCATATTTAATTATAAATTCAAATTGGTTCTGAGGAGACATTGGCTGACACTGAACTTGACACTAACTGGAGAATTTCTTCTATAAATAAAATTAACTGCTGTAAATAGAGATGTATAATTTGCGTCTAAAGAAGTTGCAATGACCTTTCGAACCTTTCGAATATTAAAGATGTACAAATTATTTTCGTAAACGTAAGGTATACTTGAGGGAATACTCTGACTAAAATAAAATAAAACGGTACATTTCTAGATTTTAGATTTTTGCAGGTATCAGAGGTGGATTCCAGGCAATTATATTGGTACACTGATTTATTTCAGTGAAAGAAAATTGCATTAAAATATAATTGAATTGATCACCGAGTCTTCAGGTATTAATGACATAATTTTTATTCATTGTAGTAAAGCTGAGACGATATGAATTGTTATGGCAATTATATGAAAGGTCCTTCTTGAAATCTTTTGTATCAATTAAAAAGACCCTGTATGTGTATATCCTCATCAAATAGTCTTCTATTCTGACGATTGTGCCAGGTGAAGTTTGAAAAACGTGAGGAATTTTAAATAAAAAAGTGCAAATCATCAGAACATCATTCGTATTGCTTATTCTAATGCAAAATTTAATAGATCCTGTTTATTTCTATTCGGAATAAGCTGAATTAAAGATAGATTCCTTGGAACTAATTACTTCTGGGTTTTATTGTCTATACATCATAAATAATTGAAAAAAATCTTTCAAGCTTGAATGCTTTCTGAATATACCTACTGGTCGCAACAGGCTTAGTTCTTCAGAGATTCATCAGCAATCCCTGGTGCTATCTTTCGGTAGAACTCAATTGGGTATCGATTCATCAGCAGTTCTTGGAGTTTCCAATGATAACTTCGGAAAAATTTTTTGGGGGATTTCAAATTCTGAGAATACTCCTATTTTGTTCAACGAATGATGATCTCTTATCATTTGAAAAAAATCCTTATTTCCATTGATTTTATGAACTTCATTCCAGTGATATGATCTATAAGTTGTATCATTATTTGTAATGACAGTGTGCATGAAAATCCTGGATCAGACAAGGTTCATGCGATTTGAAAAATTAAAGTACAAAATACCTATTTTGGCATTTTATGAATGAATATCCTATCTCCGATAAAAATGGAGATATTGAAAAATATCACGTTGATCGGATGACTTCAGTATCAGTGTCAATGAAATTATTTTAATGCTATCAACGAGAATCGAATCAGAATACTCGGAAACACTCGAGCTGGCCAAAAAAAATAAGATTTACAAAAAATAATTCTCTAGAAACGTAGTAGCTAAATGTGGCTCAATGAAAGTTGCCTAACATCACCGTTAAATAACAAATTAAAATAAACTTTGATCGCTCCTTACAGTCTTTATAGACGAAGCTCGTGAGTTTTATGAGCTCATGACTTGGCAGAAAATTGATTTCCTTAAAATCCATTGTATATTACGAAAGGAGATGTTTTTGATCTATATATGGGTGAGAATTACCCAAAATTATTCTTCATTGAGGATTTCTTTCAAAAAATCTTACCATTCTCTTCAGAACAATTTTTTAAATTTGGACAGTTTTTGCTTTTATTCATCTGAATAAGGATGAAGAGTATCAATCGAAGAATATTTTGATGATTCCCTTATTGAATGCTTGATGATTTATTGGTTCAAGTTACCGGCGATTCCATCGAGAAAATTAATTAAATTTCCGAAGGAAACTTTTTCATTCTAGTCCCTTAAGTTTTATATTTCATGTGATGACATGATCAACATAATTGCAATTCGAAGCTTATAATATTCATATCTTACAGTCAGTATGAGTTGGTCATATCGGGTTGTTCCAGTGAATACTCGGTTTTATTCGGTTTGAAACGCATCCGTTATGATTGAAGACAATAATTGATCCGATTTGGAATTTTTCTCATCTTCGAAATGTAAATTGCAATCGAGAATAATGAACCAAGGACTAATTAACAGATAACTGCTACATACTCAACTCATTCGTTTTTTTACAGGATGTTTTGAGAAAATTATTAACACAAATAACTGCAATTATAAGATAATCTTTTTGGTTGGAATGAAATTATACCGGAAGAATTTTGATTATGATAAAAGATTTCACACATTGCCTTGCTATGCATTATCTACCTCATAGCATAATTCTTTCAATCATTTCGGAGATTAAGCTGTTTGAGTAAACAAAGAAGATCAATCAATAATTTAAAGATTTATTTTCAAAAATACAATGAATACCAATTTTCATTTCAGTTTATTCACCGACACAATTTATCTCATATGCTACAAAAAATATAAATGTGAGAAAGTTATATTCTACTTATCTAAAGAATTTTCAAATTTTTTCAAGCAAAAAATGTTAAGGAGAGAAAGAGCTTTAGGTATTGGTCATTGTGACAAACGCAATTATTATTTTTATTCGAAATAGAGCACACATTGAATAATTTTTTTTTCAAATCTATTATTATAACGAAAATCCTATTTGTTTAGACTCATTTTGATCTCTCAATTTCGTACCATAGTTTCGAAACGTCCTGTAGATATGCAATAACTAATTTCCTCATTATTTCGTATAATCAGGACACTCTACCTCATTATTTCCTAGAATCGATGATCATTCCTGAAAAAAAGAAGATAATTGGGATTACAGAGGTGTGTTTCAAGTGCGAGCTTCCCATTCGTCAAGTTTGAGAGGTGTGAGAAATGTGATGATGCAAGTTTTTATCATCATATAATGCAACATGAGAGTTTTACCTGGAACTCATCTCGTCACACTTTTACATATCGAGAGTATTTGCTGTTACATTGACCCTTGACTTTCGTCCCATACCTTCAGAGCTTTTCGTTTTTTTCAGTTCAATGCTTTGTTATTCGTGCAATGGAAAATTTTCAGCCTAGTTTTTGTTTATTATCTGCCAGGAAACGAAAACACTTCAAATCGTGACTTCCCTCTGATTTCGGAGGTACTATTTTTGATGCATATCGATTTGAACACATTATCCCAATAAAACAAAAATGATAGGGAAAATTTTGTACATAGCCCAGAAGGAACTGAAGGCATTTGGTACAGAAAACGAAGAATTTACCTGCGAAAATTATATACATACAAAAATTCATTACACAATCGCACAACCATACAATAGGCTCATGTATGAAAATGTTCTTCGAAAATATTCATTAATTCCAATGAGAAATGCATTTTTCATAATTTCCATTTTCAAAGTAACGAAAATAGATTCGAATACTTGAGATATGGATAGGTACTTACCTTCCGTAAAGATAACGATATTATGGATTGTTTTTATCTATACCTATCCTTTGACTTTTGTGAATTTTTCTTGCGTATATCGTCTTATCATTTTTTGATAATAAAGTGATGATGATAAATGCCGATCCAGAGCAAAAAAGCAGAATACTCTTGTTACGAAATAGTTACCTGAAACTTGTTTGTTCTTTCGAAATAATTGTGGGGACCTGAAAAACTTTTTTTACATTTGACGTCGCTTTCAGATTTCTCTTTCTAGAATCGGGTTATTTGGACCTTAATTTTGGGATAGTTCATTCTTTTAATTTTTCATTTAATTGAAATGCAATGCACTAGTTCCACAAAGCAATATTATATTTGTATCGTTACGAGAGGAAAAAATAGGCTGTTTATATTGTTTCGTCCAAAATTACAAATGATCATCTTACCTCAAGAGATCATCTAGTACACCTTTCCCCCATTTTGGGAATTTTCCGATTGTCAATCTAGAAATTTCTAAGCAAAAGCCAAAAGCCCATTTATCGATTGCGATGGAAAAACCTGCGCGAACAATTTCAATGAAAATTCGCCAATTCAAATCGTTCCTTTACAGAAAAAACTGTTCATATCACCATTTTAGGAATTTTTCAGATTCACCTGCGGAATCTTCGCGAATCACTGACCTTGTCTAATTCTTGGAGAGTGGAGGAGGTCGAAAGTAGTGGTGCTCTCCAGCTTTCCCCATGATATGAGACTCCAGTTCAGGCGTACTTGTGTGATGAGCTTTAACAGGCGCGCGCGCGTACATACAGATACCTATGTCTATGGTAAACATATATATAGTCAAAACTCAGTGAACGTATTGCAGTTGATGATTTCCAGAATAAAAGGACAGATTAGTCCTTCCAAGAAATCCCAAATCAAAATCGAAAATATAAACTGATAAATTTTGTGGACATTTTCCAATTTAGTTTGGCGATTTGAAAAAAAATTTCGAATTTCGATTAATTTTTCAAAATGTGCGACACAGAGGGTGAGAATGTGGGAGAAGCCACTTATTATCAACAGAAGGATGCTAACAGTCCGAAGACACCCCCACAGACGTGGATCAGCAGGTTACAGATATGGAAGAAATCCAGGGTGAGTAGAGTCAAAAATTTGAATTTTCCCGGTCGCATCGATTTTCACATGTCATTTTCCATCCAATCGAAGGAAAAGATCTTCAATATCAAAACAATTACTTGTTCCTCCCCTTCAATATAAGGTTTGTCCTTTACTTCACATTAACGGGATAAATTTATGCATGTACCTTAGCTGATTATTGTCAATGGTCGTTCATAACGATATTGTACCTGAAATACAAAATTCGTCCTGGAGAATTTCCCTGGAAATCAAATGGCACTACGCGAAAACAATTTTGGATTCATTAAAAGAGTCAAATCACTAGTAAAATGTAAATATTTCGGTTTAATTCCATCGCAACCATGCTATACCAATTTATGCCCTTATATTTCATGGAAATATAACCGGGTGTCAGTGAATTAGTACGGATGATTTCTCAGGGTGATAATTGATGTCCGAAAACGCTTAGGTCTCAAGATGCAAAGTGTTCACCTACTCGTTTCGACTTTTTCATAAAATTATTTCTGCATTTAATATGAGAACCTTAATCTGACTTTGTGATTGAGTAGGTATACAATAAGATTCGGACATTATTTTTTGCATTGGACACGAAAATAAACTTAGACGTTTTTCTTGTTAACGATCAACATTCAAAAATAAATTACGCTTTTCTGTTTTCAAATTTGTGTTGTTATTTTGAAACAATACAAAAATTACGACATATTTAACATTAAAAAAATTAAAATCCTCAGCCATCATTCTTGAAAATTTGTTCGCACTTATTTACTTACCCTGTATATATTCTACGTGCATGTTCCATGGTTGTTTCAGGGACATATGCCTTTCATGAATTCGCAGTGTGTGATGGAAAATTCCGTTTTACTGCTTGAATTTGCTGTTATGCAAATAAAAGAATAATAATTAATCATTATATATTTCCCATTGTTATTGGTACCGATAAAACTGGAACATTAATTTTTGTACATCACATAGATCCTGAAATATAAACATTTCTTCTTGAATATAACATTTTCTATTGAAAAAGAAATAAAAACTATATCATACATGAATTTGAATAAATCAAAATTACGTCAAGTTTTAATGAAAAAGATAGAGGATATTGAGCGAAAAGAGATGGTGTTATTCAACCAAGGTTCTTGAGAAATATATCTGCAATTGCTTATGGTTATTGCGGAATAAAATCGTGTTTGATATATTAAAAGATAATGAACTTTTGCAAAAAGTTTCGTCATGAAATTTTTTATCTGTCCCATTATCGGATAAGTTCCCAACATTTTTGATTTTCACTCCATGCGTTGTTGAAGTTTTTTTCAATACCAATAAAACGTGGTTTATATCAAGAATGCTGTAGCCTTGTAGAATTCCTAATTTTCCGATTCATAAAAAATTAATACATTCCAGTTTTTAATTAAATACGTCAATTTGCATCACGGCATTTGCTTCAGTGTCATTGAGGCTCCGTGTTGAAACCAAATGACTGGCAAAAAACGAAGAGTTGAAAAATGATTCCAATAAATCTCACAATGGATACAAAGGAGTTTGTTCCGACAGGAACTATCAGGAAATACTATCAACACCCAAGAGATAAAAAATTTAAGTTCACTTGATCTCAACACTGCTTTGAATGATTTTACTCAATGACCTCGAAAAATTCATTCAATACCTCGCAAAACTCGCTAATGGGTTGGAGTAGATTTTTCTCGAATTGGTGTTGTCACCTTGACTTTCTCACTGAATCTTATACAGGGTGCGTCATTTAAAACGACCATACCTGAATATTTCCTGAAAAGGCGCTGAGGGAGTCTTCAAGATTACACAGGATTTTTGTTTGGTTCTCAGAGAATATTAAATAAGCCCTTTCTTCATTTCCAAAGGCGCACCTCAATGAAATGTATGGAAAATATTCTGAACAATAAAAGGGACATTTATTCGATCCATTGATGTGTTAGTTTTGGCAGAAGCTGCCGAAGCAAAAAATTATAAATGAAATGAAAAGCTCTACAATGTTGTTATAGAGATAACTCAAGTGTACAACTCATTGTACAATGTCAATGCCAATGCCAACTTATGTGCCAGCGGTATTTCTGAAAGTAACACTCATAGTCAGATAACTCATTCATTCGTTGAATCGCATAAAATTATTGCAAGGGTTAATGAGCAGAAATGAAAGGACCAAGTTTCTCATGCGCGACTCAGAAGTGAAAGATCCAATAATATCATTGGATTAAAGGATATATCTTGTGAATAAAATACATTTGCGAGAACATTCAACGAATCCAAAAAATATGAAAATCGCATCAAAAGTATAATCAGCCTGTATTTTTCGTCAATTCTTGTAAAATTGATCTTTGCATTGCAACATTTTTGGATCCTTTCTTAATTTAATTTACAAAAGTTATTATCGAATGATATTTCACAAAAAAGCCTTGAGAAAAGCACGAGAGATTCCTATTTTAGGAAAATAAAGATTATTTGGGATGAGAACCAGACAAAATCAGCCGAAGAAAAAATAGGCTGTGATATTTCAAATTCGATTCAATGAAATATTTTCTAGAATTTTTATGTTGCTATTGAAAAATTTGTGAAAAAAATTAGCTGCTTAGCAACTTTTGGACCGATTGTCTTATGAATCGATGAAATGAACATTGCACTGTTTTATTCCAAATTTGTATGATTAAATAATGTGAAACTTGCCTGTTTAATCCATGTAGGTGAAAATCACGCTGCATCTTCGAGCAATTCACAACACAGGAGCGTGATAAAAATTTCTCCCAAATAAATAAGTGATAATGAATAGAATTTGAACAATTACAACTGGCAATACGTATACATTTAAACATAAACTATTTTTTTCGTCAGCTGAGCATCCGTATTATGCAAGTGTAGTTTGATATTAATTTCCTATGATGCTGCCAGTGATTGATCAGTGATTTGGTACTGAGCATCTAGTTTGGTTTTTCAAAAACTTCTTGTGAGTACATAATCCTTGTTTGTTTCGAAGATTAGTTCTTATCACCAGCAAATTTAAGTTAAGCATTAATTTGATGAATTATTCCCAGATTGTGATGTCTTTTCAGAATAAATTTCACGATTCAACTGTGAGGTAACAAAGAGATCAGCGTGAAAATTCTTCACCTTTTTATCAGATGTTTTTAGAATTGAAATTTTGACAACGACCTCGATAACCAGCTAATATAAACAAATACTTCGATAGTCATTTTATAAATAATCAATAATAGTCTTGTGCGTTCTCAAAACAAAGGGTTTTCTTATGAGTGACCATAATTTGATTCTTGGGAAAAAAACTGCATATATGCACTGCAGCGATAACACTAAACCAATTTACGAAAATTGTTATGTTAATTGTAGCATCCTCGAATCGCATGATAGCACTGTCTAATAACATGTAAATAATGGATCAAATCAGAAAATATCGATCAATGGTCAGAAATGAGGTCGTTATAATGTCAATAAGGGGTTATCAGTGACTTTTAGGTCTTATGTGGAACTTTGATGTTTCAGAACGACAGGCATCAGCTTCTCACAAAATACACACAGCCATCTATATCAGCATCTACAACAGCAACAAATCTATCAGATTACCAGTCAAGCACCACTTTATTCAGAAGCAAAATGGCAACATTACAAGAAAATTTGAGATTATCACAACCTGAAATCGAGCCATTGAACACCAAAGAACAAGAGCAAGACCCCGAAGAAGCCCTGCCATCAAGCCAAAGACCATCATGGGAATCATTCAGCACCCTACAGAAATTCAGAGCTACAAGTACACAGGTAAATAGAAATCAGCATGAATAAAAATTATTTTAATTTCGTACAACATAATAATAATATTTGAAATCGACTTCTCTATTACGTTCGTTTATAGTCCATGAAAAATTAAGATCTGGAAATAGTGGGAGGATTTTATTGGTCCATTATTTCCAGTTGAGAGCATATTAGTTTTTCGATGGGTACTGAAAATTAGTATGTGATTTGCAAAAATCGCAAATTGTTGGGTATAAAATCTCGCGGATAATTTGCCTTCGATTCGCTATTCGTATACACAGAATGTATTTGTTTCATGAGCCTATGTGGCGGAGTTCCCGTTTCGTCAAAAATATTCGAGAGTCTAATAAACAGGTGAATAACAATAAAAAATATTACTAATAAAACAATACGTCAGAGTGATTACATTTAGAATTACATAATCGGAGTAATTTTTGGGGCTAATTCAACAACATTGATTGATTAATTCCATTTATGGAATCCTGTTTTATGTAGGTACATGATTGACGAAAAAGAATTTTGTTTAAACACAATATCTTTAACAACATCTCGTCTCAGTCAAGGAATATAATAGCACCAAATCTAGATCAATGGGAAAAAACAATATAGTTCAATGCATTCGAAATTTTCGAGTAGATAAATTTCAAACCATAATTCCAATCAATTGAACGGGAATAATGAAACAATAAAAAAAATATGGAATAACGGTACCATTATTTGAAAGTCCAGACGAACATCTTTACATAACGAATAATTTTTTATGCTTCTTACATAGAATTTCCATCTTGCTACATTCTCCAGGTTGTAAAATTGGGCTATATAACATTAATGAGTGAAACGAGCGTTGATTCAAGTATTTCGTATACTTCAATAAGCGAAATTATTAGGTTTTGTCGTCACCTCCGCTATATCTTGGCGGATGCGCCCGCGCTGTTTAATTGTCCAACAACAATCACAATAAATTCTGAAAGCACCATGCGGTGAAAAAATTTTTATACGGTCGGAAAGAGGAATAATCGGTTCTTACGTGGGTAAAATTTCGATTCTCTAGGCGAAGTAGAAGTATTTTAAAAAAAATCGTGAAAATCGCGAAAAAATCCGACAAAAAGGGCCATTTTAAACTCGATAAAACTTTTTTCACAGATATCCTAACCGCGATGTAAATATACGGATAGAAAGAGGAAAAGTAAATGCAAAATAGCTTGGTATTCATATTTTCCATAATGTCCCCATTTCTTCAGGAAACTGGATCAAACTTTGACATTTCGCCTATAAAATCACCGATGAGGATAACTACTTAAAAGGTAGTTCTGCTGGCCCATAGGTACTAGTAAGATACTGAGTCGATCCCGTTGGGAATTTTAATAAAAATTAACCAGAATAAGAAAGGAAAATTTTTCGAAATGAAGAATCGAGTTGCCTTTGAGATACACACTATCAATTAAATTCAACTTATTTTATCCTTTAATTGAGTTTTCGGGTTGAAAAATTTATAATCACCAATTATATCCGCAAGACAAAATCATTTCAAGTTTGTATCTCATTAAATAATTCTCCTCCGATTCTAGAAATAAAACTCATATACCTCCTTATAACAATGGTCGAGGTATGCATTGAATTGCAAGAATAATTGCTGCATTAAAATATATGTGCATTATAAATCAGTTCTGATAATAGACATCAGAAGTTGTTAAAGGATTAAAGATTCATTGATAATCGTGAAAGGATTTTCATTTCTTCAATATGGATGATGAATCTCAAAAAGATCAGAGTGTCTGCATATGGCATCAGTGCCACAGCATTCGTATATATTGAGAAAACAGCTCACAATATCTAAATACCTCGAATTTTCCCGATAAAGTTTATCGATACTTTTGTATTTCAACAGTATCGGCACTTTTCTTGATAAACCTTAACAATTCTTCAGAATACAGGCATAAGATAGACCACTGCATGTTAATATTTAAAGGTGGTCATATTTGAGAAGCGAGCCCAGTTCATTTCATCCGTTTCCCAATATGCTTTTTTTCGAAGTTTTGGTTTTGAGATATGTCGAGCTTATGTGTGAAATTAAGTTTTACATTGTTTGCATTTTCCGCACAGTATCTCAGGTTAGTCTATTCTAGTAGCAACGGTTCACATTCTCATTAAGTTGAAACCCTACGCAGAACTTTCAATATTTCTGAAATGCCACCAGACATAGATAGGTACAGGGTATTAGTGAAGGAGTATATAAGTAGTTATTGCAAGGATTTCTCATGCAGAAAAATTCATATGAACCAAGTTTCGAAACCTTCAGTTCAGGATAGAATGATAGAAAGTATACTAATGAAAGATAAACAAATTTCCTGCAAACATTGGTCCTCACTCTTTTTACTTCCGAGGCGCAGGTTGTAAAAAAAATAGATTTCATTCGTTAAAAAGAAGACACAAAGATTTGACTTCAGAAAATTTCCATTCGTTTTCGTTATTTCTCAGAATACATATTAATGATACTGATTATTAGACATGGTTCTTTCACAGAATGATTAAATTTGCCATTGCCATGTTTTTGCACAATTGTTTAGACTATTTTCATAAATAATGCAGATTTTGAATGGAACATGATGAATCGCGTAAGAAGAAATTATTTATGCCAGAAAATCCAGTCACTCAATACGCGAAACTGTTGTTGGTGTTTTAAGACATGCAACAGACGCTGACGCTTCTCGTACGGTGAGTCCGACACATAGATCACTTTCATTTGTCGGACCTAAGGTCAGTTTTACATTTCTAAACAGGCAATGAAGTGATTTACTAGTGAAAATATTGGTTAAGGCCGAATATACATGCTTCTCGGAGAGAGGTGATGATAAAAGATACCCTGTACTCGCATTTTTCGTCAATAGATTCAGAGCGATTGATTTTAGCGGTAGCCAATTTAGGATTCAGATTGTCAACGTTATTGATATATTCGTAATGAAGGTTTTGAATCGGGCGGACACACATGTCAGTATTATTATACCGAAGGCAGAGCCGAAAGCCATATGTACCATTTCCCAGGTTCGACAGCAGGTGGAAATTTATTTTCCTTTTGTGACTTTGATTTTCTTTTGTTTAAGCTTGTTACTGCGCTCATAGTATCATGGGTGTCGATGCTGGTGGGATACACATCAGGATATACATCCCCTGCAGACAAATCTTTGAGGAGGGACTTTGCAATAGGCGAAGATGAGGTAAGCAACTGTCATGCATTGAAGGAAACAAATGCGGATTACCTTAAACAATCCAACGCTGAGATCCACAATTGAAAATTTTGTTGTCGCACTTGTCAGATATCTGACACCATTCTAACGTCATCGGTCTAAAGACTCCCCCGATGTGCTCGATAATCGATGTATTTTTTCACTCAAACTCAGATGGAAATTAATTAAGTTCGGAAAGTTATACGTCATTAAACGACAGCAGAAGCTGCGGAGTTTTTTCAAGGACAGGGCTTCAGCCTTCAACAGTCGTGAAAACATCAATCTTAAACCAGAAAATTTTATATAAACACTTCATTTCGAAGATGATTTGAAAAATCTCGTTTATTCCTTAATACAGGGTGGCCAAAAGATTGACGTCAAAAAGAAAAAAACAGGTCCCTCGTGTCATGGGCTATTTGAATCACCCCCATATGTATGTTATGCGATTTTTCACGGTTTTCGAGTTATGAATTTTTTTATGAACTTTGAGAATTTTCAACTTGAATTGGATGATCTGAATTTTCGAATCAAAATTAAAAATGTAAAAAGGCGAATTCACGGTTTCTTAGTATGCTTAAAAACTGCGCTCAACAGTCAGCTTTTAGAATCATGGATAAAAAATGGTACTTAACACTCTACTTTTGCTAGAATTAGCCTTCGAATTCATCGAGGTGGAAAAAATCAAAGAACTAGACATTCACTACAAAATTATTTTTCACCACTTTAAGATTTTTTTGATCAAGTTATGATAGAAAATGCTGAAAATTAATGAAAACTAGCTTCAGATGTTGGTCAAGAAAAGTTCTAGATAAAAAAAAGAAGAAGGTATGGCAATAAATCACACATCATAATGTAAATAAAAAGAAATTTATTTATAAAATTTCAGTAGGTTTTCAAAGATGCCACCTCTAGCCTCAATACAAATTGTACACCTTCTTAGAAAATTTTTTTTTAATCGCAAAAAACCTGCCCTGTTCTCTCTTAGGACACGTTCGGCTTCTCTTAACTTCAGTAGCAGCTCGTCTTCACTCGAACATTCTGGGGCGTAAACAATTTCTTTGAAATAACCCCAAACGAAAAAATCCATGGGATTGAGGTCAGGTGAACGTGGGGACCACTTGATTGGTCCGCTGCGTCCGATCCATCTGTTCGGGTATCGTTCATTCAAGTGATTACTAAGATGTGTCGAATGTGTATTGAGGCTAGAGGTGGCCACTTTGAAAACCTACTGTAAATTTTATAAATAAATTTCTTTTTATTTACATTATGATGTGTGATTTATTGCCATACCTATTCTATTCTATTCTTACTATATTTTCAGCATTTTCTATCATAACTTGATCAGAAGAATCATAAAATGGCAAAAAATAATTTTGTAGTAAATGTCTAGTTCTTTGATTTTTTCCACCTTGATGACTTTGAAGGCTAATTCTAGCAAAAGTAGAGTGTTAAGTACCATTTTTTATCAATGATTCTAAAAGCTGACTGTTGAGCGCAGTTTTTGAGCATACTAAAAAACCGTGAATTCGCCTTTTCACATTTTTAATTTTGATTCGAAAATTCAGATCAAAATCCAATTCACGTAACTTTTTCACTTGGGACCAACATTTCCATAATTTTCATCAAAGTTACGAATCTGGTTATTTTATGTATAAAAGTACAATTCATGGAGATTAAGTTACAAAAAGAATTTCACAGAAAAGTCTTGTACTTTTTAATATATTTTGATGGTCAAGTCGACAATTCTCAAAGTTCATAAAAGAATTCATAACTGGAAAACCGTGAAAAATCGCATAACATACATGGGGGTGATTCGAATAGCCCATGACACGAGGGACCTGTTTTTTCTTTTTGACGTCAACCTCTTGGCCACCTGTATACCTCCTCACCTGGAGATATTCGAACCAAAATTCAGTGTTGACAATGTTTGCAAAACTTCGTACCGTTCAATTTACAATATTTCTTCAAGTTTTTCATTACTAAAAGCATATTCTTTCAGATGTCCTGGATCGGAGGGCTCATGCCGCTCGGTGCTGTATTGGGAGGACTTCTAGGAGGCCCCTCAATAGATTTCTTCGGGAGAAAAAAGACTCTGCTGTTTACCGACATATTTCTGATGCTAGCATGGTCTTTGAACTACTTCGCACAAGACTACTACTACCTTTACGTCAGTCGTGCACTTGTGGGGGTGGGAGTGGGCTTCGCTTCGCTCACATTCCCCGTTTACCTAGGAGAAACAATACAACCGGAAGTACGTGGTACCCTTGGTCTTCTGCCAACAACTCTAGGAAACCTCGGCATTCTGATATGCTTCACGATAGGCATGATGATAGATTGGAAGGATTTGGCTGGATTAGCCGTCCTGATGACTTTACCGTTCTTGTTGATCTTCATTTGGATCATACCCGAAACTCCGAGGTGGTACGTTTCAAAAGATAAACTGGAAGACTGCAAGAAGAGTTTGGAATGGTTGAGAGGCAGTAAACAAGATATAACCAAAGAATTCGACGATTTGGTAAGAAACCAGAAGGAGCAAGTACTGAAGAACGAGAAGATCACCGATGTCTTCACCAGATCGAATTTCAAGCCACTGACCATCTGTCTGACTTTGATGATTTTCCAACAGTTCAGCGGCATCAACGCAGTGATTTTCTACACAACATCAATTTTCAGAGCATCCAAATCAACTTTAGCGCCCGAGATTTGCACAATTATAATCGGGATAGTGAATGTTTGTTCGACTTTCATAGCCAACGGCCTAATCGATAGACTTGGAAGGAAAATACTTCTTTACATTTCGAGCGTTTCGATGGCTGTATGCTTAGGAACCCTTGGGTTCTACTACTATTTCAACGAAGTTGCCAAAATAGACGTTTCGGAATATGGTTTCGTTCCCCTAGCCTGTTTGATCGTTTTCGCTCTTGGGTTCTCACTTGGTTTCGGTCCCATTCCTTGGTTGATGATGGGCGAAATTCTACCAGCCAAGATCAGAGGTCCGGCAGCTTCAGTAGTTACTGCCTTTAACTGGGCGTCCACATTCGTCGTAACGAAAACATTCCCCATAATGAATAAAAGTCTAGGATCCTGCTACACATTTTGGTTTTACGGAATTATGGTCGTATTAGGACTTATTTTCACTGTGATATGCGTTCCGGAAACGAGAGGAAAGAGTCTCGAAGACATAGAAAGACTGATGTCTGGTCAGGAAGTCAGACGGGTGGGATCAGCAGCCAATATGAAACCTTTACCGTCAACTTTTTGATCAATTGTTAAGTTTTATTTGTAAATATAAATTATAACCAAATAGTGAATGTCAATAGATTACTTTTTATATGTAGAACTCGAATGATATGTTTCACTAGGTGTCGTCATTCTTTAACTGTTTTATAAATATTTAGGAGAATAATTTATTAAGACGTAGAACGTTTATTTTTATAATAATGAAATAAATTATTTCAATATACACAGCATTATCAATTCCAACACCAACTACCTATCAGACGATTTCCCCATATATATTTCTTGTAAAAGCCTTATCCCACTAATAAGCTGAAATCTGCTAATCAGAATGGGAGTTTAGTATGAATTATTCTACCAGGATGTCGCTGGTAGTTAGATAGCTCTACAGTGACTGTATAACCACTATATAGCCACTGTAGATAGCTCTAAAAGAGACAACTCTGGTTCTAACTCGCGGCATAATGATAATTGACCACAAGTTCTAATAAAATGAAAAGGGAACCGTTGTCTCACCATCACTAATTATACGATTTAGTTCTGGATTTTAAACTTCAACCATTATTATGGCCATGAATAGATATCAAAAATGAAGAAACTGGCAAGAACACCGCATGAGTATTTTCCCATACGGAAACTCCCCTGTAATTATCAAAAATAAAATTTAAACTTATTGATTTTCATTGCTCCCACCCCTTTCATGGAACCGACTTTTGAGACTTATTCTCGGCGACACTTTAACTGGATATGCCACTGGATGGTAAAAGTTGTACGATAAATCCAGAGAATTCAAAGCGTTTGTTTAATCTTTTATTGTGTCATTCACACAATTTACCGCAGATATATCCGCCAAATGAAATATCACTTAATACGTACGTATTTTTCAGAATTTTCCAATATGCCAATAACAGACCTTTTTCACGAGTCAATTAATATATCTACGAACATAGCATATGATCGAGACACAAAAGTTTGGGGTAATAGGAATATTAGCTTTATTACTAACCTAATTATTAAAATGGCGTCTTGCATCATCTGAAAATTAAGCTAGGTGTGAAACAGAAAATAAACTCAATTTGAATAATTTAAAAAATTTATTGAATAAATTATAATTAAACACATGTAACACTATCATATAGAAATAGTATAATTGTCACTTGAGTGAGGTGAGGAACAGACTTTTAGTTAACTATTGGTTTCTAACCCGTTTTGTGTACATTCCATCGATCGATAAGTCCTCTGCTGATGAAGATTCAATGGGAATTCAATTCCATTACCCAAACTGAAAAATAATTATTTTGAGATAGAAAATCTAACTTATGTAATATTTCATTTCCCACCTTGATTTTATGGGTAAAAACCATTTCTTTGGGTCATCACCAAATACTTCACAGAAATTATTGTATCGACTCAAACTAAAACCATGCTTATCTTCACCTGAGCGAAATATAGGAGCTCTAAATGCCTCTGCAAGATGTGAAATTATGAGTTCGGATTTCAATAATATGCACACCAGTGCAGTATTCACACTAAAGCTTCAGTTACTGAAGCATATTTCAAACCAGTAATTGAAAATTTCTCTAAATTATATTTCTTCAAATATCAAGTGGTCCATTCAGAAAAAAATCATCATTTAATGCATGCACCATTCAAACTTACTATTGAAAAACTTACCCAGTGTGGTTCTGTTTTCACTAACCAAATAACAGTGATAAAAAAATAGTGATATTAAACTTATTGCAAACATAACAGCAACAAAAAACAGAAATAGAATATGAAATCTCCCTACTCCTGAAAGTTTTCCCTAAAATATGAAACAGATAAGTTTATTGCTGAACCACTATTTTCAATTTTATCAGAGTGAGTATGTTTTGAGTATTATTCTAGCTTGTTGATCACGAATATTTATGTGTACCGAAAATCTAGCTGAAATTTATACCCTTCCAAGTACGTCTAGAAGTAATGTTTCTAATAGAAGATAGGAATTCTCCCAAGTTATCTTATTTGTCTACTTGGATATCAAAACAGCCTCACTCAAAGAATAGTTTACTGATGCGGAGTGTAGCATAGTGTTATGAATTCAATTACCAAAGCATTTTTCAAGGTTTCCTTTGAGCAACAAATAAAAAGTGAAAATTTTCTCAAATTTGAAAGTTGAGCAATTTCACCAATGCTTCTAGGATTTTTGGTATTGATGGTCGTTGTGTTGGTGAAAAGTGTTCCACAATGCCAAACTCAACATCATTAAGCTATATAATTTAAGTTCTACACTTACATTCCAAAATGCAATGAAATAAGGAAGTGCAGTAAGGGCCACGTATAAACAATATAATAAGGCATAGCCTAAAAATAAGACAAAGAATTTATAGTTGGTGAATGACACACAATTGTTGACCCACGGGCAATGATGATCCATTTTGAGTACACATTCGCCACATACTGAGCAGTGGTGAGCCCGATCAGGTTTTATGCATCTACATTTATCACAATATCTTACTGCTCCATTTATGTTAACATTAACATTGGGTAAATTTTTGGAATAATCTTCTAAAATGTTCTGTTGCTCATCTGCAGTTTCTGCACGAAGTAGCTGCTCATGACACACATCAGATATTCTATACTGTAAACAAAGTCTGTAAAACACTTACACTGTGAACTATTCACAAGACAGCCCACTACGCAAGCTCTGGGTTTGACAATTAAGTTCGTGAACCTGCTTATGTTAATAGCACTATAAAATATGTATTTTTAGCACATTGTGTTTTCCATAGATTCAGTGTCTCTGTTTACGAATAGATAAGAAGGCCTTCATAAATCACAAGTGGAACAAAAATTTCCAGAAATATGAGCTTGTTAGTAGAAATGGACATGTCCCAATCTGAACAAATGGAAATTTTTTTTTTAAAGGCTTACAGTGATAAGTAGAAGATAGTTATACTGTCCAGATAGCAGCAAATTAAATTTATTCTGTTGAAATCGGCATTGGGGAGGAGTTACCAGTTTTATACATTTGTAGAAAAAAATCTCAGAGTCAGCTAAGAAAACAATATTTTGGCTTAATTTTGGACCATTATAGAATAAGGATTGGTGAAATGATAGAATTATGAATGAAAAATGTATGAATAAATGAGATATGAACCTAAAATTTGTGTTAATTCTGTGAAACAAATGAGGAGCGAGTTTTGATTACGGCAACAGTCTATACTTATGATTTTTTCTCTCATGTTTCTAATGCAATGAAAAATTGATCCACAAAAAAATTCATATGTTCGAAATAACCAATAACAAGAAAACCTCAAAAATGTATATCATGAGAGAAGTACACATAGATTGCACCCTCCGTTCAGTAAATAGAAGGAAAGGACAGAAGTTTAAGACACCATATTAAGATCAGGAAAAACAGTGTTTAATTAATGTATGCCAAAAAGAATAGGAGTGCTTGGAAGAACCCTTGAATTTTGGGAATAGACAGATAATTGACATGTTATCAACCATACTTCATGTAGGATAGATATTATTCACTACAGATAATATACTGCAATGTCCTCTTCACTCACCTGATTTTCCTCAAACTGATACTAGATGAGAGGGCCATTGAAACGAGACATTTAAATGATGAGAACCATGAATGATATGAGCTATGTTGGTTATTCCAGTGAAGAAATTTCCAAATTGTCTGTATGAATGGATCGGTTCCGATGACAGTGTTTTTCTTCACGCTAGGGGCGTTTTGGATGTGTTCATGGAATGGAGATGGTAGTGATGGTGTTTTTGAACCTCTTCTTGGATGAGTTAACGAACTTAATTGTCGGACCTTGAATGAAACTGGATAAAATACTAACTTTTTGAGGCACCCTCCCTATATCAGTAAACACAGTTTGCCAATAGGCCCATAAAAACATAGCTAAACTTATATGGTAGAATATTAAGTATAAAATTTTAACCATAAGTGAATCCACAGTCACTAAAAATAATAGGATTAGTCATTGCATTCGAGATATATGTCTGTATTTCTTACAAAAACATAATTGAATCACATAAGCATAGTATGACCATGCGACAATTGTCATAATAAACAAAACGGGGACCCATTTCATCACCTTTATGCACCAAAAACATGGTCCTTTGGTATTTTGTGAGGCTAGTGGCATTTTTATTATTGTTTCATTCCATTGTATATCCACGATTTAACGCTTCTCCTGCACACAGGAGAAATTTGCAACAGTTAATAAGTACCAGGAAAAATTCTCAAAACCCTGAAAAGACCATCCACAACATTTTACACAGCGATCCCAAAATTCTGACTTTTTTGACGTTTATTCGGCACATGTCAGTGTCAGTGTCAGTTTTAGGACTTCAGCCACAGAACCTTAATATAATAATATTGGCTGCGAATACATATTTTTTTCGGATCAGAAAAAAATTGGTGGATGACTGTTCTAGAGCATCCTATATGGAGAAGACTCCTTATTTTCGTTTTCAAAATTCAAAGTTATGAAATACGCAAGGAATTGGTTGCTCCGGATAAGCGATGCGCCACCTAACGACATTTTATATAACCAAGTGAAGGTGTTTTTTCATGATTTTGTAAAAAACGCTCTCCTCATGTCGTTTTAGGAAAAGATTGCCTTCTTTGATTTAATATTTCACCGAAGAATAAAACTCGGAATGTATAAACGGCCCTGTAGATAAATGGGAAAAATAATGAATTTTCTCTATTTTAGTTTTTTAAATCCAACTCGGTTTAGATAGATACAGGAACAAGGAAAGTTGGAGACAAAGACTACGCCAATGTTCCACTTACGAACTAATATAACTATAACTGATGTTTGTGAAATAAAGCTATAATTTTAGCCGAAAGAATGATTTTTTCTAGTGGAATGATCCTCACGAAATTTTGCATGAGAATTCATGTCTTTATTATAGATTATAGAACTAACTTCTGAGTTTCCATCTTCCATCTGTTGGGATCATCTTAGCATTTTCGGTACAAAATTCGAAAACTCCGGACATTTGGGCAATATGATACCTAACTCATTTCACAAAGTTCACATTGCTGTCGGAAATAAAATGAAGCCTCCTATTGAAACACTCTTTATCATCACGTATTATATTTTCCACAAGTTCATTCAGTTCCGTGAATATACGCCCCCAAGTACTGAAAAGCGATACCCCAAACTTGACGCCCCCATGCTAATAATGAAGTAATGCTCCAGTTCAATAGCTTAATGCTCTGCAGTAGCTTCAATCAATCAGTGCACAGTTCAAAAAAATGTGTGATTGAAATTAATATGGCAGTTTTTTGTGTATTAATTCTTCTGATATTGGAATTCTCATTTTCGGAATCTGCTCATACTAGGTGAGGACTTTTTAAACACAAATATTTGTATTTGAATAAAAAAATTTAATATTTTCGGGAGTGAACACCCAATTCGTCAGAAGTTCCTCACGTATAGGTACCAATTAAATAGGTCAATATTGCTCTCGTGGTTTTTCTGATACTCCTGCTCGGAAAGAGCCTTTATTATTGAGAATAATTGTTCAAAAGACAATCCGTAATGAGTCCCATCAGTATATTCATCGGGTTGTCTTGATGTGTTATATTAATTTCAGACCGAGAATTATTCTGGAAAATGGCGATCTTAAAATTTTGGCTCCCAAAGGGAAAAATATCAGTTTAGAAACAGTAGGAATAGGAAAAGTGCTTCTGAATGGAAAAGATTTATCTGAAGCAGTTAAAATGGTATGTAATTGTTTTTTTTTATCTACGGCAAGTAAATAATTTTGAGGCGACATATTATTACTCTGCAACTCAGTAAGTTATTAAAGATGATTGGTCTTCACCTTTTCCGATAGGTCCTCAAATCATCCAACATTTTGGAAAAGTATACAACGAACTTCGAAAACTCGTTCAACAAGATAGACGAGTTCAATAAAGTCCTCTTCAAAAAGTCCACTGGCCTTCAGCCGAGAATAGTCAAATTAGAGGCAGAACTGGCTGCAATGCTGAATGTGACCTCAAGTACATTGGTAATTATTGAAATAGGTACTCCAGATATTCATTTCCAATGACCCAATTTCAACTTTCAGTCAAATGCAAAACTCACTAGACTCAATATGCAAATACAAACAGCAACAAGAGACTTAACAAGATTAAAAGTCTTATTGAACAGAGACGAATGCAAGAGTAATCCTTGCGTGAATGGAGGAACATGCCAAGACATGTTCAATAATTACATTTGCCACTGTCCTGATAGGTGGGAGGTAAGTTGAAAATTCTTTGTGGAATTATGACATATAACATTATATGTTATATTCTAATTGATTTATGTAGGGTCAACGATGTGATATAGATGTGAACGAATGTGCAAGATTCGTGGGGACTGATTTAGGATGCCAGAATGGCGCAACTTGTATCAACAAACCAGGATCCTACCAGTGAGTGATCTGTGATAGGCGCAAAATCACTTTAATTAAAAATTGTTTGCAGGTGTCTCTGTGCTAATGGCTGGTATGGCGTTCACTGCACCCGAAGATCCAAAGATTGCAATTCAGCCAGTTCTTCGAGCTTATGTGGCCATGGAACCTGCGTACCTCAGAACACAGATCTTGGTTATAAATGCATATGCGACCAAGTGAGTTACAAAAAGAAGCATTATTGTCTCGCTCTTTCATTTCTGTTTGTTTGATGACGACTATGACTTCTTAACTAACTCACCGATAGATAACTGAGACTCCAAACTTGTTTCCTCGTTTTCTGCAAGTAGTGCAAGTTGTATCTTGTGAACACATTCGTACATAGAGTTGCATGAACCGAATCCTCCGCCAATTTGTAACAATGACAGGATTTGCAACATTTCCCATACATTCAATCGATTTAGTCGGAAAATTCATTTCAAACTCATGTAGATATTGAAATGAACGAATATCTCAGGTGATGTATTCGTCAAACCTCGAATATGTGAGAGAATCAACCTTTCAAAGCAATTTTTGGGAGTACGGTTCTTTCAAAATCTGATATACACTGCGCAAAAAAATCAACGCACATTCTGAAAATCTCAATTTTAATGAAAGTAAACTCTACATTGACTTTATAACTTATTTTTTATGAAGGGAAAGGTTTTGAACGAAACAAGACACATTAAATGGAAGAAAAATTCAGGATTTCACCGAATCTTATGTGAAAGAAGAGAAATGAACAATGAACAAAATACTGAAATGCTGATAAGTGATTTAATACTCGGTATTTCCACCCCTTACGTTAATTATAGCTCGGCAACGACGGTTCATACTCAAAATGAGTGATCTTAAAATGTTCTGATCTAATCCTTCCCAGATTTCTCCGAGTTGGATTCCTAAGTCATTAAGAGTAGCTGGATGATTTTCTGAACGTCTCAGCCTTCTATTGAGGTTGTCCCAAACCTGCTCAATCGGATTGAGATCTGGACTTCTTGCTGGCCATTCCATTCGAGAGACTTCAACCTCTTCAAGGTACTCCTGAACGATGCGCGCACCTTGGGGTCTGGCATTATCGTCCATAAAAATGAAATTTTCACCAATGTATGGGGCAAATGGCACTACATGCTCTTCAAGAATGTTCCTTATATATACTTATCAGCATTCATAGCTCCATTATCAACGACCACTAGGTCTGTGTGAGCAGTCAAAGATATTCCACCCCATACCATAATCGATCCTCCCCTGAAACCAGTAGTATTCAGGAAATTGCACTGAGCATATCTTTCATGTGGACGTCTGTATACAAGGGAACGTCGATCACAATGGTTGAGGCAGAATCTAGACTCATCTGTGAAGAGAACTCTTTCCCAATCGGCCTCTTCCCAATGGATATGCTCTCTCGCAAAATCCAAACGAGCCCTTCGATGGGCTGGGGTAAGGGCTGGGCCCCTTGCCGCGACACGAGGCCTTGAATCATATTCTCTGAGGCGATTTCTTATTGTCTGAGTGCTAATTTGCACCTCATGAGTTTGCTCAAGCTGATTTTGAAGGAGGCGAGCGGTTGCAAACCGTTGCCTCAACGAGGAAACTCTCAAGTAACGTTCTTGAATGCACACAAAAAACACTGTTAGTAGAAACAATGGCATAATCATTGAATCAATGATATACTGTATTCCCTATTCCTGAATGATTACTATATTTAATTCAATGCTTATCTTGTTCTTCCTATGCCAATGCTGCCTATTTTTGATTCAATTATAGGTCTCATTGATTTTATCTAAGCAGTAAAAGTATTCAATAAAATGCTATAATTGAGATAAGAAAAGCGTTAGTTAGTTTCAATGAAAGAATACAATTAAAACAAACCCAACTTTTTTTCTATCAATTAACTATAATATTTCAGGAAAATAAATATATTATTGAATAACTATACATTTGGATTGTTTTAAATGTAGGATATATTAAAACTGAAACAAGATGTAATTTCTTGAAAAGTAGTTTACTATAAAAAGAATGAATGCTTGATTTTGATTTAAATGAACTTCATATTGGAGAAAGAAACTACATCAATTGAATCAATATGATGCAGTTGTTAGAAATATTTTACTATATTTGAATTGAAAGTTTATTGATTGAATGATAAGATGTATCAAATAAAACTATTTTGAATGTTTTACATCTATTTATTATTTTATCAACAAAATCATAAATGTTATATCAAGAACACAATAACAATAAGTAAACAGTAACATACTAATATTCATAACAAAACAATAACTTATTTCCTCTAATTTGAACATAGTTATGGTACTGTGATAATAAGCGACAATATAGGGATCTTAAGGGATATTTTTCTTTTCGATTTTCTAAACCTCAAAAAACTACATAAGTAAAACCTTGTTTGAAAATAGAATGAATGTTAGAGACTTGATAAAATTTTTACCAACATCCAACTCTGTAAGTAGTGGATAACTGTGGGACATGAACTAATTATGATCAATACCCAGTTTCATAAAATAACAAGTTACAATTTTACAAGTAAAAGTACTTGTAATGCACATTGAAAACAAGGAATTTCACCAAATACTGCTCCCACTTTTAGTTGGATTACAATTTTACGAATTAATTTAATCGGTATTGTTACCTTAGTTCTTAGTTAGTTATTTTTATGGAGCGGATATTGGACAAAAAACTTACAACTCGTAGAATATTTGCCTGTTAACTTATAACTTGTTTTATGAAACAGGCCCAGGTATATCAAAAGCAACCACTAAGATTTGGTTCAATTTAATCTTGAAATTGGATGTCCCTCCTTCGAAAGCGATGGTGCACCAAGTTTTAACTTAAGGGGTTGAAATAGCTAACATCCTAGCAACTATCGGTAAAATAAGTACCATTATTAGATTGTCTTTCGTTTATGGCACACATTCACAATAAAACGGAAGGCTTTGAGACATTTTTATATGAATATGAAGATACTTACCCTGAAAATGTGGAACTAGAGATTCCATTCCCCTGCACTTATTTAATAGCTCTTCCATTTTCAAACTCTTTCTTCGCAGTAACACGCAACACGCAACTGAATACTAAATCAAAATCCTGTCGCGTCTTGTCTTGATGCAGTCGTCTTCGTAGCTTTATTTATTATTTTTGAATCAATCATAGGCTTCATTGGAATAAATCTAGTTATTGTTCCGTTACTATTTTTAGCTATTGAATTAAATTAATCAATTCATTCAAATATAGATTGTATTCAAAGCAAATATAGTTCTTTTTTATTTCAATATTATTCTGATCGATTCATTCAAATAGAAGTCTTATTTAACGAATATGCAGTTCTTCCTTATTTTAATATTATTCTGACTATAATTAAATGACAGCCGTATTATTCAATGAATTATCTGAATTTAATTACTCCAAAAATAATTTATTGATATAAAAAGAAGTTTTATTGGGCCAACTGAAACGATGTCAATAAAATATCTACTATTGCCGTTAGCACAGTCTTTTTTGTGTGTGGCAGTTGTTACCCGTGGTCTACCCTGTCCTGGTCTTCGGACATTCATACCTGTCTCCCTGAATCGCTGCAGCATTCTGGACACACTTGTATGGGAAACTCCAAACCTTTCTGCAATTCTTGTGTATGTCCACCCTTCTTCTCGCAAAACTACCCCTTGGGCACATTCCTCTTGGGTCAAATTGCGTGTTTCGCGTTGCATAGCGATCGAGTGTAGAAAATCAAACGAAAGAAAAACTATTGATCACTAGAATTGATCGAGAACAACTGATTTTAGAATGGAGCCAATACATTCAAAATCTGATAATATCATCTTTTTTTATTCCTGCTGGGAGAAAACATCTGTATTGAAGAAAAACGTTGAAAGTGGATAACATATGCATGAATAATTCTGATAAAAATAATTATCATTGAGAACACCTTCAGTAGTAGAATAAATTTGAGATTTCCATAATGTGCGTTAATTTTTTTGCGCAGTATAGATTGGTATGAGGGTGTCAATAATTGTAACCAAATTCACTTGTCAAGGCGATCTGGAATGAGTAATCTATTTGGGTTCAAGCAAAATTCCTTATTTTCAATTCTTTTCGTTCTTTCATTAGAAAAAATAGATCACACTTGTGGGGAGTAAACAAAAATCTGATAATTCTCCAGAAGAAAATAAAATAAAAACTTCAAACTCAACTCAAAGTTGGATGAGAAATTAACATTCACTGAGTTTCTCACCTTTTCATCTTTAGTTCTTCTTTTTCTGCAAAATTAGTTCATTTTCATTATACCCAGATCCTTCGCCAATTTGCAACATCCGCTTGTTGAGAAAATGATTGTTTTCTGGTCCTTGTAGGGCTACAAAAATGACGTCGCCTCACAACAATGTGTAGATGTTGATGAGTGCAAATCTGGTCGTCCACCTTGTTCTATTAACCCTCTGGTTTCTTGTATAAACACCCCAGGATCTTTTAAATGTGGAAACTGTCCTGAAGGTAAGATTCAAATGATCCTTTTGAATTTTCCTAATGTAACTCTCTTATTCAGGTTTTACCGGCAATGGATTTTACTGTATAGATATAAATGAATGTCAAAATAATCAGAATGGGTGCAGCAAAAACCCCTTCGTGCAATGTATAAATACTCTGGTAACACCAATTTGTTTTATCTTACCCTCATTATAATATTCTTCCAGTCCATATATACTCTTTCTTTCTGAAATCTGTTTGAAATTATTTCTGAATTTTTCGAAGGGATCCTATAGATGTGCAAATTGCCCACCTGGATATCTTGGAGATGGTCGCACCTGCACATACAAATCAATCTGCAATGTGAATAATGGCGGATGTCATCCTTCAGCTACTTGCACTGATACCAAAAGTAAACCACATAATCATATTTTGAAAGAATCTATCTAACTCCCCTTTCAGATAATGCAATAGCATTAGTGGAATGCACTTGTCCTCCTGGTTATATAGGAAATGGATTGGGTCCGAATGGTTGTACACCACCACAGACCCCATGGTCTCCGTGTTATCCAAACCCATGCAAAAACGCAACGTGCGAAGTCGGTAGGAATTCAACATATACGTGCAAGTGCAATCCTCCATATTTCGGTGAGTAAAACCACCTTTATGCCCCATTTGATCAATTCGAGAGATATCTTTGATCACCAGGTAAGAACTGCGATATGAGTCTAGCTCCATGTGCAAACAATCCATGTAAACATGGGGGAACCTGTATACCTAGAGGATTTGTCTTCAAATGTGCATGTACAGGCTCTTGGACAGGCCCCACTTGTGGAAGTGAAAGAAGTGGTGAGTTTCAAGAATACAACCCATCAAGCCAAAACACTTGGCTTAATGTTAGAGTTAGATTCATTGAATGTATTTGCAATTTAAGCGTGTGGGGGAGTGATCAGTCAAGAAAGTGGAACATTAAAATATCCACCAACTGATTTCTTGTTGAGGCCAGAAGTTCGCAGCTGTGCTTGGATCATTGAAACAACGAAAAACCAAATATTGAAGATCGAATTCAAACAGTTCCACATGAAATACACGAAGGAGTGTAACAAAGATTGGATACAGGTGAGATAAAAGCGTCTTAATTTTTATGTGACCATTAAAGTCGAGGAAAATATGGATTCGGATGCTGATTGATACTGTATGAAATTTTTCGAATATTGCAGATGCACGATGGTAGAAACACAGCATCCCATACTTTGGGACGATATTGCGGCAACAATCTGCCTAAGAATGGGTCATTCTTGACAACTCATAACTCTGTATACATTTGGCTTAGACTCGATGGTACTTCGGCGGATTCAGGGTTCGAATTGAGCTGGAATTCTTCCGTTCCAAGTGAGGAATCCTCATCATTGAAATATACAATTCCAATGAACATTTTTTTGAATTTACAGCATGCGATTACAACATCACTGCCACCAGCCATGGTTCATTCCAATCCCCTGGGTCTCCGGACAAATATCCCAATAACAGGTAAAATGACAATACAGAATTATAAGAAAAATTTTTTTTCAATTTGTACCTCTGATTGAGGAACACCCAGTATATGTAAATCCTTTTACTGCATTTTCTTTCAATGATTTACAATTTATGACAATATTTATGAATGAATAGTTTTCCACTAAAGTATTGATCAAAACTTCTCGTTTTATTTTCTTTTATTCAGGAATTGTTTCTGGATGATAACAGCACCTGCAGGAAAAAGGTTGCTCCTCACTTTCTTCAGTTTCGATGTAGGTAACTCGGTCAACTGCAGCGGGGATTATTTAGAGGTACATATATTTGATCCGAAGTTAGAAGGAAGAGACTTGTTGACATCATTCCATGTTGCAGATTTTTTCATATTCAAAACTAACTGATTCGCCTTTCGCCAAGTACTGCAACAGTTCGATGATTCCATCTCCCCTGCATACACCAGGTTCAGTAGCCTTCGTTCATTTTCGTTCAGACGAAAGAGAACAACATCCTGGTTTTCAAATAAGTTACACAGTCGTAGAAGGTAATTGAAGTAAACTGCTCCACATGAGTTAGGGATATTGACTTAAATTGCAAAAAATATAGTTGAAATAAGATTTCTGTGATGAAAATCCATATTAATATGATTTAAAGTTGCAAATCAATTTTAGCCTGTAGGTCTGCAGCGTATACAGGATGGTTAAGAAAAATCTAGTAAAATAACGAAATTTCATTCCTAGAGAATTCAAGCATTTTTAGACTATCAATACAATGTATGGCCTCCACGGGCATCAATAACAGCTTGACATCTTCTTTGCATACTACACACGAGGTTGTTGAACCTTTCTTGAGGAATTTGGTTCCATAAACAAGGCAGAAGCTCTCTCAGATCATTTAAGGATTCTGGGGTAGGTTGATGATTATCTAATCTTCTTTGGAGCATATCCCATGCATGTTCTATGCAATTCAAATCTGGTGAGTGCGGAGGTATTGGTTAATGTGGAATACCCAGCTCCTCGCGCGTATTCTCAACTATGACTGCACGGTGCGGTCTAGCGTTATCGTCTAGAAATTGAAAAGTTTCACACAATAGCAGCGTGAAAATTTGGCACATCATTGTCAATGACACGCTCCCTAAAGTGTAAGGCGGTCATATTCCAAGGACAAATGTGTAGATCTGTGCGCCCGTTGAAACATATCCCGGCCCATACCATAACACAACCCCCTCGGAATGGATGGACTTCTTGGACATAGCGACAATTACGGGTTTGCGTGGGATTGTCCATACCCTTATTCTTCGAGAATCTGAAAATCTTCCATATCTGGATTCATCAGTGAAAAGGACTTTACTCCATTGATCGTTCCAATTGATATGTTGCCTTGTCCATTCCAGTCTTTGACGCTTATGGTCACGTGTTGATGGAAGATTAAACTCCTCTTAATGGACGTCTAGAACCTAGATTCACCTCTCTCAAACGTCGTCTGATGGTTTCGATGGAAACTCGGACCCCATCTGCATATTGAAGAGTATTCCGTAGCATTCTACAAGTAAATGTAGGGTTTTTTCTCGCCGAAACGGTGATGAAACGATCCTGAGCAGGTGTTGTTTTTCGTCGCCCACCAAGCCTTGATCTTTCCAACACGGAACCTGTCTCCTGAACCTATTCCAAAGTCGAGATATCACACTTTGACTGACTTGGAGCCTTTCCGCTACAACAACCTGAGTTAGGCCACCCTGTAGCATTCCAATAGCCCTATTAGCCTCAGCGTTCGTTAATCTACGTCTTGGCATTTTCAGAAAATTTGTTTCAAATCGAAGCCGTTGATAAACTGATTTCATTTCAAAATGAGAACATTCATGAAGCATATGCAAAGAACCAAACTTCAGAAAAATGGCGACCAGATTGACGAAATGTCTCTAGCTGATCGATTCAAGTTGTTATTGAGTTTTAAATGATTTTACAGCGATTTTCTCGAAGATCACATACTTCAAAAAACGATCGAATACGATATCCCTAACTCTTGTGGAGCAGTAGGTATATTTGAGCGAAGTTTCTGAACTGAACGATTTGATTGTTCCATTCAGGTATACCTGGCTGTGGTGGAACCTTCACATCGAGTCGTGGAGAAATACAGTCTCCCACGTATCGAGGTAGATACCTCTCCGATCTCGACTGCGAGTACAAGATTAAGTTGTCTCCCGAACTGAGGGTGAAGCTGGAGTTCGTTTCTTTCGAACTTGAAGCTGATGGAAGCTGTAAATTCGACTACCTTGAAGTAAGACGAGAAATTTTAAAAATATAGTTTCGAATTTTAACCTTTTTATAGATTTTTGAAGGGCCCGATACGAACTCGCCTCTGATTGGCAGGTACTGCGGTTCAAACTTACCAGGACCTTATATTTCGAATAGCAACGAAATAACAATTCATTTCCGATCAGACTGGGCCACTGGCTTCCAAGGATTCGTTCTCAGATACGAAACAGGTAAAGCTCAAAATGTAGAGTTCTGTCTTTTACCAAAGGAAGACTATTTTTTTAGTATGTGGCAGAAAATTCACTGAAAAAAGCGGAGTAATCACATCAGACGGATATCCAGATAATTATGCACCTGGTGTTTCCTGTCTGTACGAAATAATACAGCCTCCTGGATATATCATAACTCTTAATTTCAATGATTTTCATTTGGAACATGCTTCAGATGTAGACGAGCCATGCTATGATTATGTAGAGGTGAGTCTAGCGAAATATCTAACCATCTGAAATCATTATACAGGGTGTCCTGCATAAACTAGTCACACGAGGTGGGACATCCTGAAAATCGATTTAAAGCATGACATACTCATCTCAAATCAATAGAGAGCCACTGGAAATACTAACTGTAATGTGAATTTTGTTAAGGTCAGGGATGGGGACTCTGAGAATTCCACTTTGATTGGAAGATATTGTAATGAAACATCACCTCGAGAGATAATTTCAAGTTTCAATTATCTCTGGATCAAATTTGTGACAGACGAAAGCGTGAGTGACAAAGGATTCAGAGCCAACTATACTGTAACGAACATAGGTAAGACAATTATCATTATTGGTACTTTTCTCGAATCTCGTGTACATAAAATATCCTCTACTTCTGTATACAGGTTGTGGAGGCATGTTGAAAGAGACGACTGGAATCATATCAGCCCAGTTCGATCAGAACAGTGTTGGCTCGCAGATAAATAATTGTAACTGGGTAATGAGAGCCCCTCCAGGAAACCTCATTCGTGTGATCTGGATAACTTTCCAACTGAAGCAAAGATACATCTGCAGTCACGAGTACCTACAGGTATTCGATAATAACACGATAACTGGAAGGGGTGGACTGATAGGAAAATATTGCGGAAATAAGTTACCACCATCTTTCATAAGTACATCCAATGTGGTAACCCTATCTTTAGCTTTGGACCGTGTAAGTGGCTCCACTAGTGGATTCACCCTTTCCTATAATTTCGTAAAGGAGGCCAAACGTAAGTTGATGAATCTTATGTTGAAATACGAAGAATCTGACCATTTCCACGTTTGCAGTATGTGGGGGCGATTTCCATTCAGCGGGTGGAGTCATCAGATCACCAAATTATCCGTCACGATTCAATCCGAATGTGGACTGTGTCTGGACCATAACAGTTAAGCAAGGTCACCAAATTCTGCTCAACGTTACGAATTTTCATTTGGAAAACATAGACGCATGCAAATATGATTCTCTGGAAATCAGGTACGATCCACAAACCTACCGAAACATTCTCGCCTCAGAATCGCACTCAGAACCTTCCATCATCATAAACAGTTTTTTGTAGGTTCATCTGTACTCATCTCTCAAGTTTCTGCTCAACTTTAGTGAACATTTGGTGCCATGGTCGTATGCTTCAGTGCTTGTGGTTTTTGAACCATCTATTTACCTTTTGTTTCGAAAGCTATGCCCATTCTCCTGATCAGTCCTTCACTGGAGAGGATCCCTAATGAGATGTACTTGGTTAAAGAGGACTAAGCTTTCTGATTTTTGATCCTCTCATCTGTATCTTCCTTAGACATTTTCAGGATGGCTTTATGGACTAATCTGTCCATCACTAGATGAAGAGTTGTTAGATCTGTGATGATTTCGAGCTTGTATTCTCTAGTTTGAATAGGAATAGGAAATACTGGGGGTGAAAAAGCTGTCCGTTTTGCTCTTGGAGCAGAAGAATCATGTTCTATTGGTTGCTTCCTCTATCCAATTCATTCCAGCAGCTATTCCTCTACATCATTTCTATAAGCGTCAACTCTTAGTTGAGTTTGTGTCCTTGTTGTGGGCCTTCTCTGGCCTGATGGACTCATCTGTCCATCACAAGATGAGGAGTTGTTAGATCTGTGATCATTTCGAGCTTTTATTCTCTAGCTTGAATAGGAAATACTCGGGGTGAAAAAGCTGCCCGAACGTTTTGCTCTTGGAGCAGAAGAAATAGTGGAGCTTATGTGTCATTGTTGTGGGCCTTCCTCAAACTCGTCTGCATGTTTCATTTTGTTACTGCTAACCATCTGTTTCCTCAATAGATTTTCGCTTTACACCTTTTTTCTGCAGAAATGGAAAGTCCGTATCTTCTCCGCTTGTAGGACGTTTCTGTGGCTCGAAAATAACCAAACTGATATCCTCTCATGCAAATCAGATGTACATTCACTTTAAGACTGATCACCATGGATTCGGTGGAAACTTCGAGATCATTTGGGAGTCTGCTGCAACTGGTTTGTATGTTTCCTACTTTCGATTCATGATGTTAACCTATTTGCTTTAAGGTTGCGGGGGCATTTTATCAGCACCATCAGGATCTATCGTTTCTCCCATGTATCCAGAACCTTACAATAAATTCACTGATTGTTACTGGAAAATATCAGTTAGCGCTGGATCTTTGGTATCGATTATATTCACTGACATTGACTTGGAGCCTCACAGTTTTTGTCTGCTGGATTACGTAGAGGTAGTTTTGATTTGAATTATTTAGGAAAAAAATTCATATAACGGCCATCTACATTACAGGTATTCGATGGATCTAGCGATGCGTCTAAATCTTTAGGAAAATTCTGCACCCTAACACATCCTACCTTCATTCGGACCACCCAGAACAACGCGTTTGTGCGTTTCAAATCTGACGTAAGCTACCAAGGCAGGGGTTTCCAACTCCAATACACAACAGGTAAAAATGCGTAAAGATAGTCGTGAGTCTATTTCATTCATCTGTGATATCATGGAGATACTGCATTCTAACCATTTACCAACGTGAAATTTCAGTTTGCCAGAACAATCTCACAGGTTTCTATGGTGTTATTGAAAGTCCAAACTTCCCAAATCGCTATCAATTGGCCGAAAACTGCGTGTGGAACATTATTGTTGAGCCTAAGAATAAGATCAACATAACATTCACTGCATTCGATGTGAGAGCTTGGAACAATTATGGGAACAAGTCATGTACAAACAATGCAGTAGAGGTAGGTCTATACAGGGTTTTGCTTAGAATGAATGATATTGCTTGATCAGTTCGTTGGTACTCCCTTTTCCCTGGTACCTTCAGAATTTGGAAACCTATTCCGAAAGGACTTTACTGCTGACCTCTTCGTTTAGGATTTGATTTCAATCCCACACAAGTTCGTTTGGCGTAGAGTGCTTTCAGTGCTGCCTGAATGCCCTAAAACTTTCATCTATTTTTGCTGTATTTCCTCTACGTCAACTTGGAATATTGATACGTAATTTGTTATGCTCACTGGGTATTGCTGCTCAAAGCATATGTTTTTTTTTATTTTAAGAATTCCAAATGGTCTATTTTGTATTTGCCCAAAATAATGCAGTTTTTTTAACTTTTTCAAGATCAAATATGCAGTTGAAGACTTCAACGGTAATGAGTCACCAAACTACGATACATTCGGAAGATATTGTGGACACATGGAAACCCCTAAGCTGTTGACTTTAGACCATGATAAAGTACAAGTGTCTTATAGTACAAACAGTACAATTATCGGTTCAGGATTCAGACTAGAGTGGGTTCTAGATGGTAACGAATTCAGTGTATAATTCTTCAACTATGTCTCCACCCATCAACTTTCAGGATGTGGAGGAAAACTTTACCACTCTGGTACTATTCAATCACCAAATTATCCTAAGGGTTACCCAGAATTATCAGCTTGTAGATGGGAAATTGAGACAGAATTCGGAAATTCCATTGAGCTGACGTTTAGTGATATCGATTTGGAAAGGACCAATGGGTGCCATTACGATTCAATCAAAGTGAAGTTCAGTTGAAAATGTTATGCAAATTTAATGGAAAGAATATTTTGTAGGTTTTCAATGGACCAGACAGCACTTATCCAGAACTGGCTCATTTCTGTCACCAAGATATACCTGTCAAAGTTACCAGCAATGGCAACAAGATGAGCTTGTATTTCTCAACAGATGCATCATATCAGGGCAAAGGATTTTCTGCCAATTTCACATCAGTTAAATCAAGTAAATTTTCGAAATCACCTTCTAACTTTTTGTGGAAATTATTCCACTTTGAAGATCAAGCATTTATCAGTCGAAATCGAGATCTCAATAATGATTTTTTCCAGAATGTGGCGGTAGACTGACTCTATCAAAAGGATCCATATTCTCGCCCAACTACCCTAATAAATACGGCAGGAATGATTCCTGCGAATGGCTGTTAGAAGTCGATGAAAACCATCTCATCGATCTGGAATTTGAAGAAGTTGATCTCTTCAAAAACGACGTACTCTGTACCACAAACTATGTGAAGGTAAGTACTCTCATCAGTGTTTTTTGTTTTATTTGAGATTTATTTTCATCATAGGTATACGATGGTCCTACCGCAGCTTATCCACTCTTGGCTAAAGTGTGTGGTAGCAAAAAGCCCAATAAAACCATAACCTCTACTCATAACACTATGTTTGTCAAATTTTGGGGTGGTTCATTTGTAACTACGAAAGGATTCATGGCACACTTCCATAAGGTAAAATATTCATCATATTCCTCTTCAAGGATTCAACAAGCATTTTTCAGGCCTGCGGAGCACGCATCGTTGCATCAGTTAGTGGAGAAATACAAATGAACCCGGAATTCGTCGACAGTAATCGAATAAGTAATTGCACTTGGACCATAGTTGCCCCTGAACCCAGTAAGTCTGTTTCATCCACGATGTACGCATGAGCCACTTGCCATTTCAGAAATACACGCATGCGTGGTTATTACAACAAATTATTCGACTCGAATTGGCTACTTTTCAAGTCATGAACGCTCAGTTTTTCATATATCTTTGCAGATGAACACATCGCCCTCACTTTCACCCACCTAAACATGAAAATGATGGACTGTAGTGGGTATCCCGCAGTCACTATTTACGATGGTGAAAACGCAAACGGAAGCCTACTCGAATCCTACTGTGGCCAAACTGTTCCTGGAACATTATTGAGTAGAGGAAATGCCCTTCATATAGTTTCTGAAATATATATTGCACTGAATGCCAACTATGAAGTATTTGATTCAAGTAAGATTGTGAACATTTCTTATTTTCTTCTATCATCCTGACTTTTTTTGTGTGAGGACACAGGCCACACACGGTGTCTTTTGGTTAAGCTGCATCTACTGTACAAGTACCCAATATAGGCACAGTATTCAACAGCAATTGGAGTAGTTACAATCTAACTTTTCACCTAGAAGTAAAAAATATTTCCGTTCTATAGAGACATTTAATATGATCTCTTGTGATTCTATCTATTTTCACAGCTTGTGGAGGAACTTTTAATACCTTAGGAGGTTTGATAACTTCTCCAGGATTCATCAAGGGAATAGACAAACTAGGATCCTCATCATCCGAAACTGAATGTGAATGGACTCTAAACGCAGCGCCTGGTAATAAAAAATTCAAGCTGAATATCAGAAGAATGATTGTAATGGTGACCAATAATTTTTTCTTCCTTTCTTAGGTAACTTCATAAGTTTGACCTTCCAAGATTTCAATTTACCAAAATCGGATAAATGTAAAACAGATTTCTTGGAAATACGTCGATACAACTCAAGTGGTAAACTTTTGGCGGCCTTCTGTGGCGTTGAGAAACCAGCAGACATCTCAGTAGAGGGTAGCTTATGGTTATTTTACAGAAATTCTATAAATCAAGACGGCACTTCCCCTATAGGGTTCAAAGTGAATTTTGCTATAGGTAACGACTTGGTACATTGAACCATTGCGTCACATAACCAAATTGCGTGTTCTAGCTACCAATAACATTCTCACTACCACATCTGGTCAAATCGCGAATCCGCTTTACCCAAAACCTTTCTCGAATTATGCTGACTACACATGGAGAATATCCGTAACGTTTGGCAAGAAGATTATCATCAAATTCAAAGAAACATCTCTGGGTTCTCACTATGAGGTAGACTGCATAGGATCAGGAGTGAAGGTATAATCTTAATCTTAATGTAACTTATCAGAAAAGTGCTCTTTTATATGCACTTTGGAAGTTTTTCCCTCAGTTGATTATACGGAGATCTGCTGGCCCTTTGTGTATCCTTATTTGATTGAATGATTTTTGTTGGTGATAGATATACGACGGAATAGACAGTTCTGCCCCTCTACTGAAGGAGTTATGTGATTACGACATTCCAGAGCCCATCAAGACGACTTCAAACGAAGCTTACATTACAGCATCCTTCACAAATGGAATGTCAAAATTCTTGATCGAATATGAAGAAATAGAGAGTTACATGTCACCACAAGCGCGAAATACAACAGGTAAAACAATTCGATATCTCGACAACTTCATTATCTCGAATATAAGACTGATAATCCATTCACTTTCATAATGTATCCCGGTTAGTCATGACATTCTGACACCTTTCACTGTGTATATTTCGGAAATGTTACGTTAAAGTCATTTTCCTGTCAGATGATTAAGCAACATTGTCCTTTCTACATTCAGGTCGTAGTATTTATCAAAATGTTCATTTACTTCGGGAAAATAATGAATTTGACAAAATATTATGTGAGTTCAATAATTCCAATTGAAGACCTGACGAATGTTGAAGAACCTCTTTTCTCTGTTAATACTGGAAATATTTCAGGTATAGAAACATGGTTGGAAGATTCAGTTATGCTTTTTTCTTATACGGAAATCAAGAATCGAGTTTTGAAATTTCACTGAAAAATAATGGACAGAATAGTCCGTTACTTTGTGATAGTTCATTCGAAAAAAGAATAGAAGTACTCGAATAACCCGACAGAAAAACTTCTGAACGAATAGACGGACCTATGGAATTCCCCACTTTTCGAAATTCTCAAGGAAAAAGCCTACAGAAGACATTTCAATACCTTTTTTGCACAACTGGAAATACTCCAGTATGAAAATTTAGTACTACTAAGAAACCCTTGTCACAGTTAAACCTTGAATGAACTAACTCCATTTACAAAGTTGAAAAAGAGTAAAAAGAAATTAGCGTTGGCAACGTCTCTGAGAATTATTCGACATTTCACGAGTACTAACCTGCGTCAGTTTCAAGTGAAAAAACTTGATAAACCTAAATCTTGACCAACCGGGATGAAGTTATACAGGGTCTTTCACGAGGAACCTCACCCATATTTATACGGGAAACTACTGAACGTATTTTCATGAAATTCAGCACTTATAAGTATTTCACGATGCTGATGAAATCTAAAATATTTTCAAGGCATGAGCACCTCCGGTTATTCCGGAAATGACGTCAACTTCCGTTTTTCAAATTAGAACACCATTTTTTATTGCAGAAATAGATTCCTTAGAAAATTTCAAGTTATTTTGATGTAACATTTTTCAGTTTTGGTTGGAAAATTCTCTCTAAGCGGGAAAATTCGAAAAAAAAATCGAAAATAGAGCTCCGCTGAAACAAGAATAACTTCGAGGTTTTTGGATGGAAAATTTTCATTTTTGGGATTTTTCAAGATGTAAGATTGATGTATCCACTTTGAAAATCGAAATCGCGATTCATGATACAGGGGGTGAAAAAATCGCTTTCAAAGTTAGGGATGACAAAATCGTGAGAAATCATTTTTTTCAAATCAGAACCCCATTTTTTTATGGCAGATATTGAATCTACGTTAAAAAATAATGTGAGTGTATGCATCACACCCTTGCCCTAAAATGGATATTTTCTGAGTTAATATCCACTTTAGGGCAAGGGTGTGATGCATACTCTCACATTATTTTTTAACGTAGATTCAATATCTGCCATAAAAAAATGGGGTTCTGATTTGAAAAAATTGATTTTTCACGATTTTGTCATCCCTAACTTTGAAAGCGATTTTTTCACCCCCTGTATCATTAATCGCGATTTCGATTTTCAAAGTGGATACATCAATCTTACATCTTGAAAAATCCCAAAAATGAAAATTTTCCATCCAAAAACCTCGAAGTTATTCTTGTTTCAGCGGAGCTCTATTTTCGATTTTTTTTTCGAATTTTCCCGCTCAGAGAGAATTTTCCAACCAAAACTGAAAAATTGTACATCAAAATAACTTGAAATTTTCTAAGGAATCTATTTCTGCAATAAAAAATGGTGTTCTAATTTGAAAAACGGAAGTTGACGTCATTTCCGGAATAACCGGAGGTGCTCATGCCTTGAAAATATTTTAGATTTCATCAGCATCGTGAAATACTTATAAGTGCTGAATTTCATGAAAATACGTTCAGTAGTTTCCCGTATAAATATGGGTGAGGTTCCTCGTGAAAGACCCTGTATATATAGTTATAGTAAAAAGGGGTTACAGTTCACTGCGACCTTAAGGTCTATTGTGCCCCCTGACAGAGCTGTTATCATCGCGCTTCCTACAGCTCGCCCTCCAGTTCCAGAGATTTGATGAAATCCAGTATCCGGGACGGCTTCAAGGAGGATAACTCCCCACTTCTACAAGTTTCTTGTCCAAAGCACTCTTTCCTTTGGCTTGCAATGGCATAGCATTCCGTAACCAGGTGAATAGGAGTTTCTTCCTCCTCCCCACAGAATCTACATACATCAGTGTCTGATAAACCCATTCTCAACAGATGCTTCTTTAGGCGACAATGTCCTGTGAGAAAGCCAGTGAGTAGGTGAAGTTGGTTTTTACTGAGATCCAGATATTTTTTGGATCTAGCAGTTTCAAAGTTCCGGAGGAACTTTTTGGAGTGATCCATCCCTGGGAGATTCCGCCAGAGTTTTTCTCTTTCGGTTCTCTCCTTCAGCATAAACTCCTTCTTATAGGTGCATTTTCCTATACCACAGAAGGGTTCTAGGCCAGTGAGTGGCGTTTGTGCGCCCTTTCTGGCCAGTGTATTGGCCTCTTCGTTTCCTACGATTCCCGAATGACCGGGAACCCAGATTAAAAAGACCTTATTCTTCTTGTCTACCTCATTGAATTTGTTTCGGCACTCCCAAATCAGCTTTGAGTCAATGACGTAGGAGCTCAGTGCTTTAATAGCAGCTTGACTATCTGTATGAATAGCTATATCGCATTTCTGATAGTTTCTTTCTAAATTTATATCTAGACAAACCGGGATAAAAGTGAACGGAGTATACCTAGAGTAGCACCCAAAAATTTATCAATTCAAGGCCTTTTTGAACTTCATGTATCTGCCCTGAGAATTAAGCCTGAGGATTCATCCCTAAATTCAGTTCTTGTGTTTCAGTTGAGGGATGCGGTTCTTCCGATGTTATTGACATGAAATCCATGAAGAACTACACCTTGAAATCTCCAGGGTATCCTGATGGATACGACGATCTGCTCAAATGTAGTTGGACATTTATGACGTCATCGGAAAATCATCTGGTTATTACTTTCCTCTATGTGGATCTGAAATCTCCGTATGGCTTGTACTATTCTTGCAATTATTTGGACTCTGTAGAAATATTTTCCGGTGTTGAGACAACTGGAGAGTGGAAATCTCTCAAGAAAATTTGTGGGGTCAATGAAACACACTCTATTTATTCGACCTCGAATATGATGAAGATCGATTTCAGCACTGATTATAGTGGAAATGGTACAGGTTTTATGGCTGAAATTAGAGAAGGTATGTGGCGATATCGAAACATATTGAATTATCGGTTCGGCATATGAAAAACATCAGACTTATCGACTTATGTTTTTTCGAATCATTAACTTTCAGAATGTGGAGGTGAAATATCGGAATCTGAAGGAACGATTGTATTTAATAGTACAACTCCACGAGGGGAAGAAGTAAGAATTTTTTCCATTTGAATTTTAGTGATGGTATTTCAAAATCTTGGAACAATTGATTGATTTATATCGCCAGGCAAGTCCCGGAATGGAAACAATTACAAGTTTCAAAGATAGAGAAGTCCAATCCCACTTTTTTTCTATAAACATTTTCTCACACTATTTGGTCACATTTAAAAAAAAACCTATCGGCATTTGAATGATCTCATAAAATTTCCTGAATGAAAAAGAGAAACTGAACAACGTTGATCAAAAAATATCTATCGATAACACTTTATTAAATCCTAGAAAGTACTAAGTAGGTTCTCTATAAAAATGTTCGCAGTGCCAATGGAACATCACAGTCCCAATAGGAAAAACGATTAGCGTCGATTTCCCCAAATTCGATATTGCACGTGGTCAACAAGAAGGGTGCAGAAATTATTTGATGGTAAGTGCGCGAAAAATCTCTTTGTACCCTTTTAATTTTCATTCATTCCAGCTCAAAAACGGTTTGGAATCAGACTCACCACCACTAGGAGATGGTAAATACTGTGGTCGAATTCCTCCCACTCTCAAAACAACAAGCAATCGTTTGAGCGTGAAATATTCTGGATCCGCCAATATCAAAGTAAGTGAGAACTCAACAGTTTCTCGATATTGGTGTATATCATTTCTAGGGATTCATACTGCACTTCAAAGCGATTTCTTACGAATGTGGTGGTTACTCAGAGCTGAGTATGTTCGAGAATTCTACGATAATTTCATCCCCGAATTATCCAAACGTTCCACCACCACACACTGATTGCGTCTGGGTCTTCAGATCACCCCCTGGAACCTCCATACAACTCGATTTTCATGGGAGATTCGATTTGACACCATCTGAAGGGTGAGCAGAAAATTTTATTTCCTTTTCGTGATAATGCTCTGTCGATGGTCATTAAAGAACATTTCAACCTGCTTAAAATCATGATAGGAGACGTCTACTTGTTCTTAGTTCAGATTTTAATGAAAATTTCCGCAAACCATTAAAAGAATGTCCCAACTTAAATCACTTGTAGGCTTTGTTACAAATTGGTGAAGGATCTGGGTTGTGCAGCAATTTACAAAACTCGTATTCTAGATACCAATAAACTGAAATAGACAAGGGAGTGATTAAGAATCGAAATTGCCATTCAAATTTCATCTATGTTCGAAGTTTAAATTATGTATCTCATCGACAAGTTGGTTCAAAACTGATTGCAAATTTTCTACCAAACATTCAGAAAAGAAATCAAATCAGTGCCAATTTTAAACCTTCTTCCACAGGAGATAGACAATTTAAACTTCAGAAACGATCTCAAAACCTGAGGAAGACGTGATATCAACTCACTCTCTTGTCTGTCTTGTCTTAGTTCGGTACATTGTTATACGAACTGGTGCTTTCGCCAATTTATAACTTGTGTATCTGCGGAAAATGTCTACGTCCTCAGGGGTTGAATTCAAGCGTTGGTCGACTCGAACTTTTCAGATATTTTGGTCAATTTATTGAACAGCCACATAGCACAAGTTCTAGGTCAGTACAATTCATAGTAGGATGTTTTTTCAGATGTACTTCAGAAGCTGTTGAGGTGAGAAATGGCGCGACAGAATACTCTCCTCTGATAGGCAGATTTTGCAAATCGCAACCAAGTACGCAGTTCTCAGCCGATAATATGATGTTTGTCAAATTCTTGACGGATGTTGACGAGCCTAGAAATGGCTTCAAAGCAACCGCAACGCTAGGTAAGATGAGGAAGCACTCGTAACAATTCTACATGATTTATTTTTTCGAAAGTCTTAGTCCTCGATTATGAATTGCGGTGTGTACCTTTCAATTTTCAGCAACATGCGGAGGAACACACAGGGGCACGAGAGGTACGATTTCTTGGTCAGCAGACGACAGCAGGCTTCAACACAGCAAAAATAATTGCACCTGGCGCATTGTTGCCCCTCAAGACTACAATCTCGTCGTGAAGGTAGACGCTGTAGATATGCCACTCATCAGTTTTGGTTGTCACGGAAGTATGAAAGGTTTACAGATTTATTCCGTCGATCCCGTACAGAAAAAAGGTAATATCGAAAAGTTAATCCATTAAATTTTGTATTCATACCGCGTTTATTACAGAGGTGTTGGTTAAGAAAATTTGCACCCGTCGTGATACTGAGGATGTAGCCATTAATTCTAACGAAGCTGTCATCTACTTCAAACATTCGTCGGTCTCGTACTCCTTGAAGAAGTTCGTGTTGAGTTACAACGCAACCAAACAAAGTGAGTTTTTTACCAGCGCCATGACATCATGAATAGCAACATTCATTCCAGGTGTTCTAGACCAAAATATGCGCTTCTTTCCATTGATTTCTCTTCCTATGTTATGGATCACGTCTGCTTATTGCAGTCCATGTCCATGTATTATTTCACATATTCCATTAATATGCCGTATAGGATATTCCAGGAATATTATGGGCGGAATATTCCAGAAATAATACGTGCTGAATATTCCAGGGATGTACCATAAAAAAGATTAAATTTATTCTGAATATCCTATGAATATTCTAGAAATATTCTATACAGAATATTCATTTTGGTATATTCTCAGCATATTCTTTTAGGAATATGCCTGGAATATTCGTATGGAAATACATATTCTCGAAATATGCTACATAGGATATAGATATTCTATGAATATACAGGGTGGCCAAGAGATTGACGTCAAAAAAGAAAAAACAGGTCCCTCGTGTCATGGGCTATTCGAATCACCCCCATGTATGTTATGCGATTTTTCACGGTTTTCAAGTTATGAATTTTTTTCTGAACTTTGAGAATTTTCGACTTGACCATCTTAAAAAAGATATTAAAAGAAAAGTAAAAGACTTCTCTGTGAAATTCTTTTTGCAACTTAATCCCCATGAATTGTACTTTCATACATAAAATAACCACATTCGTAACTTTGATAAAAATAATGAAAATGTTGGTCTCAAGTGAAAAAGTTACGTGAATTGGATTATGATCTGAAATTTCCAATCAAAATTAAAAATGTAAAATAAACGGTTCCTTAGTATGCTTAAAAACTGCGCTCAACAGTCAGGAAAAGGTGGAAAAAATCAAAGAACTAGACATTCACCACAAAATTATTTTTTGCCATTTTAAGATTTTTGTGATCAAGTTATGATAGAAAACGCTGGAAATTAATGGAAACTAGCTTCAGATGTTGGTCAAGAAGAGTTCTAGATAAAAAAAGGAATAGGGATGGCAAGAAATCACACATAATAATGAAAAAATCCATGGGATTAAGGTCAGGTGAACGTGAGGGCCACTTGATTGGTCCGCTGCGTCCGATCCATCTGTTCAGGTATCGTTCATTCAAGTAATTACTAAGAAGGTGTTTTGAGGCTAGAGGTGGCCACTTTGAAAACCTACTGTAAATTTTATGAATAAATTTCTTTTTATTTACATTATGATGTGTGATTTATTGCCATACCTATTCCTTTTTTTATCTAGAACTCTTCTTGACCAACATCTGAAGCTAGTTTTCATTAATTTTCAGCATTTTCTATCATACTTGATCAGAAATATCTTAAAATGGCAAAAAATAATTCTGTAGTAAATGTCTAGTTCTCTGATTTTTTCCACCTCGATGTCTTTGAAGGCTAATTCTAGCAAAAGTAGAGTGTTAAGTACCATTTTTTATCAATGATTCTAAAAGCTGACTGTTGAGCGCAGTTTTAAGCATACTAAGAAACCGTTAATTAGCCTTTTTACATTTTCAATTTTGATTTGAAAATTCAGATCATAATCCAATTCACGTAACTTTTTCACTTGGGACCAACATTTCCATAATTTTTATCAAAGTTACGAATCTGGTTATTTTATGTATAAAAGAACAATTCATGGAGATTAAGTTACAAAAAGAATTACACAGAGAAGTCTTGTACCTTTTTTTTAATATCTCTTTTAAGATGGTCAAATCGAAAATTCTCAAAGTTCATAAGAAAATTCATAACTCGAAAACCGTGAAAAATCGCATAACATACATGTGGGTGATTCGAATAGCCCATGACACGAGGGACCTGTTTTTTTTTTGACGCCAATCTCTAGGCCACCCTGTATTACGAATATTCGGAATATACCCATCCCATTTTGCACATTCAGAGAATATTCTATGAAGATCCGGTGCTGTCTGGGACTCTACTTCTGGTATTTTTCGTTGTTCTTTAATTGATGATGAGAAATACAATTGCAAAGGTGGTTAATTGGCTCAAACTCTCTTACTTTTGTTATTTCACACCAAATCAAAGTTTAATATCATCAATTAAACTCTGCTAGATACAGATTCTTTATAATCTGTTTTATTGGACTTTCTCCTCAGCTCCAGTCAATCTATAACTTTCCCTTCTGTTCTAGACTGCACCTTTTCGCTGAACACTCCCACCGGCAGGATTCAAACGCCAGGCTATCCTAGACTAGCTTATCGCATCATATACTGCAAGTGGGTCATAAGGGTTCCCGAAGGAAGGAGAATAACCCTCACATTCACGGATCTGGATCTCGACGAGTATTTGGATTACCAGAACCAGGGCATTGCGATGCTGGACAGCGGCGGAACCAGGACGACTATAGCGCTCATGCGATTCAATAACGGAAGCACCACAGACAGAAGGAGGCAGTTCAAGTCCAGCTCCAACACGATGATCATATTCTATTGGTCGATGAATGCTAATGGTCGTGGGTTCACGGCCATTTATAATTCCAATGAAGAAACAGGTGAATTTGGAAAGAAAGAGTTATAGCCTTCTTAAACTACTCTTGATCATTTTTTAGTCTGCAAAGGATCTTTTAACGAGTCTAGCGGAAGTATTGCTATTCCAAATGCACCCTCCTTCTTCTGTTCTTGGAAACGACATCAGACTTCATGGAATACGACTCTGAAAGCCTCAGTGACTATGCATCTTAAATCCAAGCGTCCCCCTACTGCAAATTGTAGAACTGGCATTTCGGCTATGATGGTCTACAATCGTAAATACCAAATATTTTTTATATGCAACTGGCTTACTTTTAATATTTTCAGCTGATTTTCCCAGGAACTTACTGTTTTCAGTATGCACTAATACTAGTACTGCTGTCTTAAGAACATCCTATCCAGATCTAAGTCTTCAGGTACGTATTAAAAATATTGCCGTTTCCTAATAATAATAATTTGTTTCACAATTATATCAAGTAACTAGACAGGCCCGGATCTAGGGTGGGGCAAGCGGGGCGCTTGCCCTGGGCGCCAGCTTAAGGGGGCGCTAAAAACAACCAGAGGTTAAATTTTTTTTATTTTTGATTTTCTCGGAAAAAAATATTATTATTAAATATGACCCGACTCTGAAGTGCCATCTTGACCACTCAAAAAAAGGACAAACATCCTATCTTCCCAAAAATATGCAAAATGAAATTATCGATTTAATGGTCACCAAAGTTCGGAATAGCATTATTAATGAGATCAAGGAGGCCAAATATTTCACTATTATGTTCGACCCCAGATGTATCTCTTACAGAACAAATGAACCAGGTTATACGATATTTAAAGAGAACGTAGTCTGGATATGAGATAAAGGCAAAGACTTATAATACTAAAAATAAAGGAAAGATTTATTGAAGTCTTAGAAGTTGACAAGCCGGCATATATATAAAGGAGTCCAATCCAGAATTCTACACTCTCTGAATCTTGTGGGTGTCCATTCGTCTTTATCATGTTCAGAAGCAGTAAATTTATTTGTTGTACAAAAACTGTATTGTTTTTTGTTAGTTCAACCACACGATGGACAATTATGAAAAAGTGGACGAAAACAAATTTTAAAGGAAGTAGCCAAACTAGAAGGACTAAACATGAAGCTGTTAATGCCATGCTCAATAATTTACTGGGAGTTGTGAAGGCTGTGGAAGAAATCAAAGAATCCTCACTAGTCGCAGAGTACAAGTATGAAGCTGGTCATTTGCTTCATGCTGTGATGGATTTTAGATTCATACTCAACCCAACAATTTGGGATAATATTCTGCGAGAGATCAATATGGTCAACTTGGAAATTCAGAAAGGAGATATAGTTATTTCACGTTCATTATCGTTCATGCAAGGTCTTATGAAGATCTTGCAAGGAATGACAGAAAAACTTATTAAAAACTGGATCTCGGAAGCTACACTTCTTTAAGAAGAATTGGATGTGAAGCCAATTCTTAGAAATAAACGTGTTTCCAAGAAGAAAAAGCAGATTGACGAAATGTGAGATGATGAGTCAAGAACGTATCTCGTTGGTTTATTCTCCGAAGAAATTAAGGTTGTTTTCGACAGATTATTGTCAAAAATCAAAAGAAGATTAGAAAGCGCAGAGAGTCTGCATACGAATTTCTCATTCCTCAATGGCCATGCCCTTTTAAACATGCAAAAAGAGGATCTGCAGAAAATGGGACCCTTTTAGCGCAAAAATATTGAAGAGACTTGATTTTTGTTAGGAACTAGCGGTTTTCAAAATGTTGGTTCCTGAAATAAGTGAAAGATCGACTTCATTAGACCTGCTACAAATTCTTCACAGGCAAGATCTGAAAAATGCTCCCCCTATAATTTCAGTATAACTGACATTATATAGAATATAGTGCACATTGCCTACCACGTCTGCAAGATGTGAAAGCAGTTTCAGCAAATTGAAAATAATAAAAAATTATTTGCGTTCCTTAATGAGTCAGAAAAGTCTCTATGGCCTCTCGATCTTAGCTATAGAATACAAAACTGCTTCCGAAACAGATTTCGAGGAGCTGATAGATGCGTTCGCGGAAAGAAAATCACGCCGCGTGAAGCTATGTGACGAAAAAAGTCCAATTTCTTTCCTTGTGATATTTTCCTTATTATTAGTTTTCATTTTCATTATTCATTTGTATTATTTATTTTTGTTTTTTCTATTAATTCATATATGTACATATCAAACAAGTGGGGGGGCGCAATCATGAATTTTTGCCCCGGTCAGAAAAAATCGTAGATCCGGGCCTGGAACTAGAAGGAGTTTGTGTAGCATCCAGAACAGAATTTGATGTTTCCATGCCAAATTTGCATAAAAGTCAAGGATTATTTATTTCAGATATTCGGTAAAAGAGAATCATTGAACTATACCTTCGATTACGACACATACCCTTGTGGGGGGCTGAAAACAGATGAAACGGGACAAATATCAACGCCAAATTTCCCTAACAAACCATCGACTTCCATAGAATGCAGTTGGATATTGAAACTACCGAAGGAACACCAAATAAATGTATCGTTCACCACGCTCGATTTGGGAGATGACTGTGACAAGAATTTCGTTGAAATATTCAACGGACCATCACCTAAATCTCCAAGGATCGGGAAATTCTGCAAGGACAACGTCACTAAATTGGGATCGAGTCCCTACTCTGTGGTCTCAGAAAGAAATCTTCTGGTTATAGATTATCATTTTGCTGCCGATAGTAATGGGAAAGGGTTTAATCTTAGCTACCAACCTTTGATTAATGGTGAGTGCTTAAGGACAGAAGAAAAACTTCCTTGGGCTCTATAGTTCCATTGAAACGAGACTAAAAACCTGGAGCAAGTTTATTCTCAATTGTTTTTAGAATGTTAGAATTTTCCTCGTAGAATCAGATTTCTTCCTCTTGGATCTATACAGGCTAGACAAAAATTTCTAGGAAGTTGTCTTAGATTTCTATGGAATATAGTTGGATTGAAAAATGTGCCTGTTTTTTTGGTTTTAAGGTTGTGGAGGAATATTCCACGATAGGAATCGTATGATCCAGTCTCCAGGGTATCCCAAAAATTACCCAAATAATAGCGAGTGTGTATGGGAGGTACGCGCTCCAGATGGTTACCACGTCGGTCTCTCTTTCATTGGACGATTTCATCTGGAAGAGAGCGACGATTGCGTTGACGATTTCCTGAAGGTAACTGGTTCTTGAACTCATAAGATAACCCAGCTTGTTAGCTTATTTCACTCGAGCAATACAGAAAGCTATTTCCAAGAGAATAAATTGCCATAAAAGTTCAGTTTTCAGGAAACTAAAACTCTGAATCTTTTCTAGATTTGGGACTGGAAAAATGATGACTGGCACCTTCTGAAAAGCCTTTGTGGCAGAGAAACGCCTTCCAGTGTGAATGCAACTGGGAATCGAATGAAAATCATGTTCAGAAGCAATGGGAAAATTCAAGCTCGAGGATTCAAGGTAAGATATTGATTCTCGCTAATCATGATAATATTTTCTTGACACTAACTCCAAGAAGACTGAAATTCAGTTTCTGAATGCAGGCTGATAAGGAAATTGTTCGAGGTTATGGAAGAAGCCACATTGTGGAACTATTTTCTAAATGATTAATCATTTTAATTTTCCACATAGCCTCTGAAGCATATAATTTCTTGGAAATTCACTTACTTATTCATTTCATCGATGACAGATGTATGGTGTACATACATGATGGTCCACAGAAAACGTATGAGCGAAAGCTCAATTTTTATTTGGGGGTGGTCTTCTTCAATTGCAGATTCTTTGTATCTCAACTTTACAAATATACTGCTCCACAAGAGTTAGGGATATCGTATTCAATCGTTTTTGAAAGTATGTAATCTTCGAGAAAATCGCTGTAAAATCATTTGAAACTCAATAACAACTTGAATCGATCCAATAAAAATCAGTATGAGACATTTCGTCAATCTGGTCGCCTTTTTTCTGAACTTTGGTTCTTTGCATGTGCTTCATGGATGTTCTTATTTTGAAACGAAGTCAGTTTATCAACGGCTTCGATTTGAAACGAGTTTTCTGAAAATGCAAAGACGTAAATTAACAAACGCTGACGCTAATAGGGCTATCGGACTGCTACAGGGTAGCGGAAAGGCTCCAAGTCAGCCAAAGTGTGATATCTCGACTTTGGAATAGGTTCCGGGAGACAGGTTCCGTGTTGGAAAGACCAAGGCTTGGTAGGCGACGAAAAACACCTGCTCAGGATCGTTTCATCACCGTTTCGGCGAGAAGAAACCCTACATCTACGTGTAGAATGTTACGGAATACTCTTCAAAATGCAGATAGGGTCCAAGTTTCCATCGAAACCATCAGACGACGTTTGAGAGAGGTGAATCTAGGTTCTAGACGTCCATTAGAAGGAGTTGCATTAACACGTGACCATAGGCGTCAAAGACTGGAATGGGCAAGGCAACATATCAATTGGAACGATCAATGGCGTAGTGTCCTTTTCACTGATGAATCCAGATATGGACGATTTTCAGATTCTCGAAGAATAAGGGTATGCACAATCCCACGCATACCCCGTAATCGTGGCTATGTCCAAGAAGTCCATCCATTCCTAGGGGGTACTGTTATGGTATGGGTCGGGATATGTTTCAACAGGCGCACAGATCTACACATTTGTCCTGGGAATATGACCACCTTACACTATAGGAAGCATGTCATTGACAATGTTGTGCCAAATTTTCACGCTGCTATTGGTGAAACTTTTCAATTTCTAGACGATTACGCTAGACCGCACAGTGCAGCCATAGTTGAGAATGCGCGCGGGGAGTTTGGTATTCCACATTCACCAATACCTCCGCACTCACCAGATTTGAATTGCATAGAAAATGCATGGGATATGCTCCAAAGAAGATTAGATAATCATCAACCTACCCCAGAATCCTTAAATGATCTGAGAGAGCTTCTGCCCCGTTTATGGAACCAAATTCCTCAAGAAATGTTCAACAACCTCGTGTGTAGTATGCAGAGAAGATGTCAAGCTGTTATTGATGCCCGTTGAGGCTATACATTGTATTGATAGTCTTAAAATGCTTGAATTCTCTGGGAATAAAATTTCGTTATTTTACTCGATTTTTCTCAACCACCCTGTATACGCTGCAGACCTACAGGCTAAAATTGATTTGCAACTTGATATCATATTAATATGAATTTTCATCACAAAAATCTTATTTTTGCTACATTTTTTTGCAATTCAAGTCATTATCCCTAACTCATGTGGAGCAGTTTATTTTAACGAATGTCGGTTGGATGTCTCGAATACTAATTCATTACTGTCATTATTTCGGTACGAAAAATGAGGAAATACTAGTTAGTTGAAAAGAATATAACTGGTTGTAGGCTAAATGGGAATTCAATTGCGGCGGCACTTTCGTAGCGACCAATTCCCTTCAGTACATCGTAAGTCCAGGATATCCAGAGAGATACCCGAACAATATGGAGTGCGTCTACCAAATCCTGCCCCCCAGCTCAAGGCAATATGTCAATTTGAAGTTCCATGATTTCGAATTGGAATACGGTAATATTCCCCCTTTTCTCCGGATATAATTTTCATCATGAATATGTTTACAGGAATGCCCAGTTGTGTTTCCGATAATGTAACGGTGAAAAGTTCTGGTACTTATTATGATCGCAGTGTAAGGACCGTTTACTGTGACACTTCGACACCACCAGAAAATTCTTACAAGGATGGAGTGAAAATTACGTTCAAAACAGATACATGGGTGGTTAGAAGAGGCTTTAAATTCTCATTCACCACCACAGGTAACCAGATCAATTTTTTATCGAATTGAATAATCCTTCCCTTTCGTTTTTAGGGTGTGGTGGTAATATAACATCTCCCACGGATATCTCCACGCCAACGAAAGCTTGGGATTCTTCTTACTTTGGCAATATTGAGTGCGAATGGAAAATCATAGCGCCTCCCAAAAAGATTATATCCCTTAGGTAGGTTAAGAATTCCCCTCGAAAGTTCCCAGGAGCCATATTAAAATTCAGGAAGAAGGCACAAACATTCATACTGTGCGCTTCATTTGCTGTTCATCAGAGAATGGCATCAAAAATTGTGTTATCTCAATTTCGAACTCAAGTACCTAGAGTCAGAGCCGGATTAACCATTAAGCAGAGTAGGCGACTGCCTAGGGGCCCCGCATCAGCTAGGGGCCCAACGTGCCTCATTGAATGTTTTATACGAGGAAGATTGCACTGCCTAGGGGTCCCTCACATGTTTAATCCGGCCCTGCCTAGGGGCCCCCTCACATGGTTAATCCGGCCCTACCTAGAGTATCTATCAATTTCGTTATACAGGTTCTTCCAATTCGTCACATCCTACACATCTTTATGCTCATACGACAACATGATAATCTACGATGGATTGGAAAAGAAGAGTGAAAACAAACTGGCTACTCTGTGCGGAAATCTAACATCAAATTTACCCACCTTCAACAGTCCTAACAATACTCTCACCATCAGTTCGAGTATAGATCCTAACACCAAGAGTATACAGTTTGCTGCTGCAGTTTTCTTTAGTCCAGGTACACGAAGAAACGATATGGTGGGACAATGGTCATGCTATAGGTATATAATTGATTTTTAGGTCCAGCTGAAGGCTGCGGGGGTACCTTCAACCTAACGTCGTCAAAGACTATCAGATCTCCAGATTTAAACGAGGCTGCTGATTGCTACTGGAAATTTATTGCTCCTGTGGATAACACTATCGAATTTGAAATTACAGATATGTTGATTCCTAAATGTACGAAGAAACCATGTGCGTGTAGCTTCCTAGAGGTGAGTCCATTCTATTTTATCCTCAATCAAAGGTATACGAGGATGTATTGATATCTAGTTAGCCTAGACCAGTTCCGTGCATAAACAAAATATTGCGATACCATATCAATGAACAATGACTTAGAAGTGTCAGTGTAGAGTTCGACGTCAAAAAAGTAAACCAGAGTTACGCAATGAATTAAAAAAAGCAGATTTACGAAGATATGCTTAATACCCTTGGTGATCAATGTCTTCGTATGCGACCGTGGAAAATTGAACTGCAAGCTTCAAAAGAGGTTAATTTTCCATTGAAGATGATGACCAATCAGGAAGGCCAGTTTCTGTGTCAGTCCCCGAAAATATCGATGCAATTCATGACTTTTATCAGACCGTCGAATTGGGCTAAGCTAAAACGGATATCTGAAGCACTGAAGTATCATACGAACGCGTTCATCATATAGTTCACGTCAATTTGGTCATGAGAAAAATTTCTGCAAAATGGATCACCAAATGTTTGAATGTTGACCGAAAGCGTGCAAGGGTAGAAGCATCGCGTTCGATCTGTGCTCGATTTGAAAACGATGTAGACTTCTTGAACCGAATTGTTACTATGGATGAGACTTGGGTACATTTCTACGATCCAGAAACAGAGCAAAAATCGATGGAATGGCAACACTCTGGTTCTCCAAGACCTAAGTTTCGTGTCCAAAAATCTGCTGGAAAAGTTCTTGCTTCAGTTTTTTGGGATTGCCATGGAGTAATCATGATTGATTTATTGGATAAGTGGAGAACAATAACTGGAGATTACTATTTGACATTACTGAGCACTCTATGGGAAAAAATTCAAGAGAAAAGACGCGGAAAGCTATCCAAAGGTGTTTTGTTTTTACAGGACAACGCCCCAGTACACAAATCTCATGTTGCCATGCAAAAAATTCTTGATTTAGGTTTGGGGTTACTAGAACACCCCCCTTATTCACCAGATTTGGCTCCGTCCGACTATCATCTCTTTCCTCAACTGAAAAAAAGGTCGTAAATTTTCTTCCAACGAGGAGGTCATAAGAGCTGTGGAGGACTGGTTTGCAGAGCAAGAAGAAACATTTTTTTTTTTGAAAGGTCTAGAGACGTTGCAGGTTCGCTGTAATAAATGTATTCAATTAAGAGGAGAATGTGTTGAGTAATAAAATATTTTGACATTGAAATTTTGTTTGGTTCTATAGTAGGCTAAGAATTTTTCAATATATCCTCGTATATTTGTCTAAATAAGTTCGTGGGTTTTTTTTCGGAAATGGTAGCTTTATTGCAAAAACACCCATAAAGTCAATACATAAAAGTATTATCAGCCTGGAAGTTACTATTGAGCTTAGGTAAGATATTAAGTATCAATAATCTGCGAAGCTTCAAAGTGGAAGTGATTTGAATGATTTGATTGCAACACCCTATGTACTTTGGTTTATATGATCCGTTCTTCAGATATTTTCTGAATATTCATATTCTTTCAGTTCAGAGATGGAGGAACCTCATTTTCAACTCTTATAAGCAGACTCAGCTGTAACTCAACTTCTTCAGTGACCAAATATCAAACCTCTACCCGTTACGGATTTCTGAGATTATATATGGAACCATCACATAGGAGCTCTTTCAGAATAACAGCCAGATCAATCATTTGTAAGATCTTAATAAATAAATCGAATCAAATCTTGAAATATGTTCTTCAGCATGTTCGAATGCATAATCGATCATTTTTCCAGCTCCGTGTGGAAAATCTGTTTTGAACGTGACCAAGGAGCTGCAGAATATCACGTCTCCCAATTATCCGAACCAGTATCCGGAAAATATACGGTGTAGATGGATCCTACTAACTGGAACCACCTACAAGAGGATGGTGCTGAGGATCAAGGACTTCGAACTATCAGATGAAACGGTTGGTTCTGAAACCGGTGATACGTGCAAGTACGACTTTTTGGAAGTCGAAAATGGAAATGTAAGCACGATTGATCATTTTTCCCGCTCTACAAAATAGTTCTGAACTGAAGAAGCCTATATCAAAAAAACTCACAGACATTCTTCATAATTTTTCCCAATATTGAGAACTCTATTAACTTATAGACTTCAGGTATCCTCATTTATCAGTAAATATGTACGTCTTTTTCAGCAACATGATGCCTATGGGGAAGGTTTAGGACCTTCTACAGTTTTTGCAGGCAGAGGAAAAAGCTCAAAAACTTACGTAAGTGTTCTCAAAACAGATATAGTCACAATAATAATACGATTTTTTCAGGAATACACACTAATGGGAGTGCATACTTTTTGCGGCCAAAATAACCAAATTTTCGATTATTATTCTCCTACAGGATCTTTGGCTTTGATATTCCAGAGCAAATCTGGCACGAACCACGGAAAAGGTTTCGTCATCGAATATCAACTAACAGGTGGAAAATTCCTTATGAAATTAATTGCTTTAGGAGACTAATCTGACACTATTGTAGGTTGCAACAGGAACTACACAGAGGATTCCGGAAAGATTGCTTTCTCGCTTAGTGAAGATCAAGACTGCCTCATAGGCATAACAGTTCAGAGCAACAAAACAATATCGCTTTACTTCGCTGAATTTTATTCATTCCATTCGGACAATTGCACTGATGAGTATCTCCAGGTGAGTACTTCACAGGGTGTCCTTTATAGATCTTCCCACATGAATATTTCGTTTATTATTTAGTTTAGTTTTTTAATTTCTGGGGGACTACATAATGACCCACATATTCTGTAGTTGTCATCTACTTTCATTTAGCCAAACTTAAAAACAGTGTCTCGATGCTTGAATTACACTGCGCAAAAAAATTAACACACATTCTGAAAATCTCAATTTTAATGAAAGTTAACTCTACATTGACTTTATAGGTAACTTATTTTTATATTTTCAACAAGACACATTAAATGGAAGAAAATTTCAGGATTTCACCGAATCTTATGTGAAAGAAGAGAAATGAATAATTTTCAAAATACTGAAATGCTGATAAGTGATTTAATACTTGGTATTTCCACCCCTTGCGTTAATTACAGCTCGGCAACGACGGTTCATACTCAAAATGAGTGATCTTAAAATGTTCTGATCTAATCCTTCCCAGATTTCTCCGAGTTGGATTCCTTAGTCATTAAGAGTAGCTGGATGATTTTCTGAACTTCTCAGCATTCTATTGAGGTTGTCCCAAACCTGCTCAATCGGATTGAGATCTGGACTTCTTGCTGGCCATTCCATTCGAGAGACTTCAACCTCTTCAAGGTACTCCTGAACGATGCGCGCACGATGGGGTCTGGCATTATCGTCCATAAAAATGAAATTTTCACCAATGTATGGGACAAATGGCACTACATGCTCTTCAAGAATGTTCCTTATATACTTATCAGCATTCATAGCTCCATTATCAACGACCACTAGGTCTGTGCGAGCAGTCAGAGATATTCCACCCCATACCATAATCGATTCTCCTCCAAAACCAGTAGTATTCAGGAAATTGCACTGAGTGTATCTTTCATGTGGACGTCGATCACAATGGTAGAGGCAGAATCTAGACTCATCTGTGAAGAGAACTCTTTCCCAATCGGCCTCTTCCCAATGGATATACTCTCTCGCAAAATCCAAACGCGCCCTTCGATGGGCTGGGGTAAGAGCTGGGCCTCTTGCCGCGACACGAGGCCTTAAATCATATTCTCTGAGGCGATTTCTTATTGTCTGAGTGCTTATTTGCACCTCATTAGTTTGCTCGAGCTGATTTTGAAGGAGGCGAGCGGTTGCAAACCGTTGTCTCAACGAAAAAACTCTCAAGTAACGTTCTTGAATGGCAGTTGTTACCCGTGGTCTACCCTGTCCTGGTCTTCGGACATTCATACCTGTCTCCCTGAATCGTTGCAACATTCTGGACACACTTGTATGGGAAACTCCAAACCTTTCTGCAATTCTTGTGGATGTCCACCCTTCTTCTCGCAAAACTACCGCTTGGGCACATTCCTCTTGGGTCAAATTGCGTGTGTCGCGTTGCATAGCGATCGAGTGTAGAAAATCAAACGAAAGAAAAACTATTGATCACTAGAATTGATCGAGAACAACTGATTTTAGAATGGAGCCAATACATTAAAAATCTGATAATATCATCTTTTTTTATTCCTGCTGGGAGAAAACATATGTATTGAAGAAAAACGTTGAAAGTGGATAACATGTGCATGCATAATTCTGATAAAAATAATTATCATTGAGAATACCTTCAGTTGTAGAATAAATTTGAGATTTCCATAATGGTTAATTTTTTTGCGCAGTGTATTTTCATTCGATTCTGCAGATTTTAGATGGCGATCTGAAAACAGGAAAGGAGCTACGATTGTTATGTGGCTTCGAGAGACCAAACTCGATATTCAGTACGACAAATCAGGTCTGGCTGAAAATGCTATCCAAAAAAAATCCCATGGACCTGCACCTCGATCTGACTTATTCCTCAACAGATAAAGGAAGGGGTTGTGGTGGATCGATTTATGATGTGTCTGGGACGTTTACCAGTCCTATGTATCCTAAGGACTTCAGAAATGACACAAAGTGTGTTTGGTATATAAGAGGACCTCCTGGAACCAGGCTGGAGCTTTCTATCGATGGTGAGCTATATATAATAATTCTTTGAGCAAAATTATTTTATTCGTCCTTTATTTCATTTTAGTCTTCGACATCCAGGCTAGCTGTGATGTGAACTATCTCAAAGTTACCACATATACCAATGGACTTCAGAACGACCATGCATTCTGCAAAGGGGATGAACCAGCTACTTTATTTTCGGATGGAAAATTGACTGTTCTTTACCAAGCTGCTATTCACAATGGAGGTGCTGGTTGGACAGCTTCTTTCAAAGCTGAGGAGAATGATAATGCTCCGCAATTGTTAAATGGTAGAATTATGTTTTGATGAATTCGTTATTTTTATAACTATTTTTCTTTTCAGGTAATATCATGGTCGAATGAGATTTAGTCCCTCTTGTTGAAGAATGTAATTTAAAATTTCCTAATAAATTATTTTTCTGACATCAAATTTTCTTCTCCTTTTTGAATTATCCGAATCGAAATGTGGAAATTTAAGAATTTCACAGTTCATAATTAATTTCGATATCACTATCGTTTCATTATTCATGGAAAATATGACAAAAATAAATAAAACTACATGTTCTTCAATTATTCTGATCATAATTTTGCTACCATTACCGCCTTGCTATTGTTAGGATATTATTTAATTTGAAATAACTATAAATTTTCCACATGATACAGAAATCATAGATATTGCAGAGTTCACTTTCCATTTCACTGCCACAATTGAAGATAGAAAATTACTACAATTGCGAATGAATAAGAAAAATAATATTTTCAGCTTTCAATCAAATATGAAAAAGATGAAAACGAAATTTCAACGTTTTCAATTATTTTAGTTCCAACATTTGAGAAAGGTACAGTTTATAATTAGTTTCGCTACCAGTAAAGCTTCATCGTTGATGGAAAATTGTTATAATTTCGAAACAATTGAAAATTTTCATTTTTCCACCTTCAAGGCAAAAACGAGAGGAATGGATGAAATTCCTCTTCATTTATTCCAATAGTTCTATGAATTTCACGAAATTTCACACTTCATAATTGATTTCGCTAGCACCATCGCTCGATTGTTGTTGTTTCAAATTGTTACTATTCTGTAACAATAATATAAAGCAAATACAGAAACAATTAGCTTCAAATTCAAATTTGGCCAGTCCTCGTACATTTGATTCAGTCATGAGCCATATACTCATCATTGTAGTCATGCTTGTTATATAAACTGCGATCAGTTTACGTTCTAGCTCAGATGTATTAACATCGATGTTCGGAAATCGACGGACTCAATTCTTTTACGCGTTTTGTTTGTTTATTGGTGCTTTAATTGTGATTTAGTGTTGTGATTAGGTGCAATGTGATTTAAATAGATTAATCTGAAACTTTGAGTTGGGTGAATCACTTATTTTAACGTATGTGTTTCATTTATTGATGAATAAAAGGTCCTTTTGTATTTGCTTCTGAAATTTTGATTGCATAAGTCTTAGGATAATCTGTCCATTAATCGTGCAATTGAATGCCGGTATAATTAAATTAAAAAGTTAAATTTTTCCACATTAGTGGCAAATATGCGAGAAATAAATAAAATTTCCCCAGTTTGCATTAAACGTTATGTGAAATCAAGATATTTCAAATTCAATTATTAATATCATTATCGTTCAAACAATAGTATCATTGTTGCAAACGCGAAAGAATTGAAAAATTTAAAGTTTTCACTTTTGGAGCAAATATCGCAGAAATAAACAAAATTTCTCTTTTTTCTTCAATTTTTTCAATTCCAGAATTGAAAAATGATTCAATTCATTTTTCTGACATCAAATTTGTTTCAATTCAAATAAATTGAGATTGATTCCTCACAAATGAATCAATGTTACCTCCTATTTTTCAATTTTAAAACAATTAGAAAATTTCATTCCTTCATTTTCTTCTCCTTTTTAAATTATTCAAATCGTAATGTCGAAATTTGAGAATTTCACAGTTCATAATCAATTTCGATATCACTATCACTTCCTTATTCATGGAAAATATGACGAAAATAAATAAAACTACTTGTTCTTCAATTATTCTGATCATAATTTTGCTAACACAACCGACTTGCTATTGTTAGGATAGTATTTACCTAATTTGAAATAATTTAAAATTTTCCACATGATGCAGAAATCATTAAAATTTCTTCATATTCAATTATTTCGAAGTTTTCACTTTTGAAGCAAATATCGCCAAAATAAACAAAATTTCTCTCTTTTTTTCAATTTTTTCAATTCCAGAATTGAAAATTGATTCAATTTATTTTTCAGACATCAAATTTGTTTCAATTCAAATAATCGAGATTGATTCCTCACAAATAAATCAATGTTACCTCCTATTTTTTCAATTTTGAAACAATTAGAAAATTTCATTTCTTCATTTTCTTCTCCGCTTTGAACTATTCGAATCGAAATGTCGAAATTTGAGAATTTCACAGTTCATAGTCAATTTCGATATCACTATCACTTCCTTATTCATGGAAAATATGACGAAAATAAATAAAACTACTTATAAGTAGTAACCGAGCACTTCACCGACAGGGTGGTGTGGAAACGAGTGCATAAACTATCGCGTTCATATTCCCTTGGTGGAATCGTTCAAGTAGCCGAGCACGTTCTATCTACAGGGTGCTGTGAAAACGAGTGCATAAACTATCGCGTTCATATATTCCCTTGGTGGAATCGTTCAAGTAGCCGAGCACTCTACCTACAGGGTGGTGTGAAAACGAGTGCATAAACTCTACCGCGTTCACATTCCCTTGGTGGAATTCGTTCGACAGGATAATGCGGAAACAAGATTGCGCCAAAAATGCGGCAACAAGTATGCGCCAATAAATGCGGAAGAAGTATGCGGCAAATAAATAGCGTTAGCGGTAGCGTTTCTTTTTTCAGCTTTGTTTAGGTGGAAGAGAAGGTAGGTCCCAGAGAACCCTTGGCCTTTCCGGGCTGAGTTGCATGGGATGTCATGGACGCCATTCCCAACTTCAGCCATCGATGGACCAACAGCGAGTGGTCAATGTGAGTATAACTTTTTGGATTTTTGGTGGTGGTTAATTTCAGGTATATTTACATTGATGTCGAAAAGGTCAATAGATGCGGAACAAGTATGCGCCAATTTTGACATTTAGAGGATTAGGCCTATTGGGGATACCACTAAAAAACAAAACGCGCCGAGCACTCGGTGTGAAAACGAGTGCATTAACTATCGCGTTTATATTCCCTTGGTGGAATTCGTTAAACTGGATAATGCAGAAACAATATTGCGCCAAAAATGCGGCAACAAGTATGCGCCCATAAATGCGGCAACAAGTATGCGCCGATACATGCGTAAACAAGTATGCGCCGATGAATGCGGAAACAAGTATGCGCCGATAAATGCGGAAAAAAGTAGAAAGTGGAGTAGGCCTACTGGGGATACCACTTAAAAACAAAACGCGCCGGGCACTCTACCGACAAGGTGGTGTGGAAACGAGTGCATAAACTATCGCGTTCATATATTCCCTTGGTGGAATCGTTCAAGTAGCCGAGCACTCTACCTACAGGGTGGTGAAAAAACGAGTGCATAAACTATCGCGTTCATATTCCCTTGGTGGAATTCGTTCAACTGGATAATGCGGACACAAGATTGCGCCAAAAATGCGGCAACAATATTGCGCCAAAAATGCGGCAACAAGTATGCGCCGATACATGCGGAAACAAGTATGCGCCGATAAATTCGGAAACAAGTAGAAAGTGGAGTAGGCCTACTGGGGATACCACTTAAAAACAAAACGCGCCGGGCACTCTACCGACAAGGTGGTGTGGAAACGAGTGTATAAACTATCGCGTTCATATATTCCCTTGGTGGAATCGTTCAAGTAGCCGAGTACTCTACCTACAGGGTGGTGAAAAAACGAGTGCATAAACTATCGCGTTCATATTCCCTTGGTGGAATTCGTTCAACTGGATAATGCGGAAACAAGATTGCGCCAAGAATGCGGCAACAAGTATGCGCCGATACATGCGGAAACAAGTATGCGCCGATAAATGCGGAAACAAGTATGCGCCGATAAATGCGGAAACAAGTAGAAAGTGGAGTAGGCCTACTGGGGATACCACTTAAAAACAAAACGCGCCGGGCACTCTACCGACAAGGTGGTGTGGAAACGAGTGCATAAACTATCGCGTTCATATATTCCCTTGGTGGAATCGTTCAAGTAGCCGAGCACTCTACCTACAGGGTGGTGAAAAAACGAGTGCATAAACTATCGCGTTCATATTCCCTTGGTGGAATTCGTTCAACTGGATAATGCGGACACAAGATTGCGCCAAAAATGCGGCAACAATATTGCGCCAAAAATGCGGCAACAAGTATGCGCCGATACATGCGGAAACAAGTATGCGCCGATAAATGCGGAAACAAGTAGAAAGTGGAGTAGGCCTACTGGGGATACCACTTAAAAACAAAACGCGCCGGGCACTCTACCGACAAGGTGGTGTGGAAACGAGTGTATAAACTATCGCGTTCATATATTCCCTTGGTGGAATCGTTCAAGTAGCCGAGTACTCTACCTACAGGGTGGTGAAAAAACGAGTGCATAAACTATCGCGTTCATATTCCCTTGGTGGAATTCGTTCAACTGGATAATGCGGAAACAAGATTGCGCCAAGAATGCGGCAACAAGTATGCGCCGATACATGCGGAAACAAGTATGCGCCGATAAATGCGGAAACAAGTAGAAAGTGGAGTAAGCCTACTGGGGATACCACTTAAAAACAAAACGCGCCGGGCACTCTACCGACAAGGTGGTGTGGAAACGAGTGCATAAACTATCGCGTTCATATATTCCCTTGGTGGAATCGTTCAAGTAGCCGAGCACTCTACCTACAGGGTGGTGAAAAAACGAGTGCATAAACTATCGCGTTCATATTCCCTTGGTGGAATTCGTTCAACTGGATAATGCGGACACAAGATTGCGCCAAAAATGCGGCAACAATATTGCGCCAAAAATGCGGCAACAAGTATGCGCCGATACATGCGGAAACAAGTATGCGCCGATAAATGCGGAAACAAGTAGAAAGTGGAGTAGGCCTACTGGGGATACCACTTAAAAACAAAACGCGCCGGGCACTCTACCGACAAGGTGGTGTGGAAACGAGTGTATAAACTATCGCGTTCATATATTCCCTTGGTGGAATCGTTCAAGTAGCCGAGTACTCTACCTACAGGGTGGTGAAAAAACGAGTGCATAAACTATCGCGTTCATATTCCCTTGGTGGAATTCGTTCAACTGGATAATGCGGAAACAAGATTGCGTCAAGAATGCGGCAACAAGTATGCGCCGATACATGCGGAAACAAGTATGCGCCGATAAATGCGGAAACAAGTATGCGCCGATAAATGCGGAAACAAGTAGAAAGTGGAGTAGGCCTACTGGGGATACCACTTAAAAACAAAACGCGCTGGGCACTCTACCGACAAGGTGGTGTGGAAACGAGTGCATAAACTATCGCGTTCATATATTCCCTTGGTGGAATCGTTCAAGTAGCCGAGCACTCTACCGACAGGGTGGTGTAAAAACGAGTGCATAAACTATCGCGTTCATATATTCCCTTGGTGGAATTCGTTCAACTGGATAATGCGGAAACAAGATTGCGCCAAAAATGCGGCAACAAGTATGCGCCCATAAATGCGGAAACAAGTAGAAAGTATCGCGTCTATATTGATAATAATATTATTCCCTTTTCATAATTAACAACACATCATCTTGGATTACAGACACTTCTTAATGAATATTCATTGGAATAAAATTCAGGAATGTATAAAATGATAATATTCAGATAATAAAATATACAAACGTATTTCAATTAACAATAAGTACAGAGGTTAGTTTTCGTCACTGCCTAAGCTCTTTTTCAGTTTTCCACAGATGCAACCAATATCAGTATGTATTGGACAGTTTATAATATATGAGAAGTTACCTTTTCAAATTGAAACATATTCATTGTAAGTGATATAAAATCATTTCAATTGTGGAATTTGTTCAAATTGCCAATAAGATGTAATAGGAAAATAAGTATGTAGTATGTATATCAGCAAATAAATTTGTTCACATTGGAAATATTTCTTTGATAAATATAACAATGACTCGAGTTCAAGCTGAATATTAGTATCAGTCTATTCAATTTACATTTACAGATTCACAGTTGAAATATTCTGAATATTTCACAGTGAAAAATTGTTAAGGTAGTAAACCAAATCTAAAATAATTTTTATATAAAGTCATGTAGCACCAATAAATTCAGGGATCAGAATATCTTAATCAAATCAAAGATACTGGAGGACTGATTTTTTCTTAGTCAATACAAAAAACATTGAAGAAAAACTTCTTATACTATCAATAGTATGTGAACTTTAAAAGCTTACTGAAATTGGAAATCATATCATTTCAATTTTGTCATGAATTAAAACATAATTTTGGTAGGTTTCCATCCAGTAAAGACCACTTATTCAAAATAAGGGATGGAATTCAATTTTTTGGCATCACTTTTGGGAAATTTGAGAATCTCATATGAATTTACTATGATGGCATAATCTGCCGTACCATCCAGAATCACAAACGCAAGTGTCGTCAACACAAGTACCGTGCTTGCATTTCAATTTGCAATTACTTCTATGGGGCTTGGCTCGTCCAATTTCACAGTGATCACCTTTGAAACCTTGAGGGCATCGACATTTGTTGATTCCCCGACATCTTCCGCCATTTTGGCATGGAATAATACATTTTGCTGTGAAGAAAACTTAAAATTAGGAATTGATTCTACTAAGGCGGCCTCATTAAGGCCAATTATAAAACTTAAAAAATGATCAAGAGTTGCAATTTTGATAACTATCTCCATATTTATGATTAAATAACATCGAGATTAGTAGTACTCAAGCATGGACGTCATATGACAAATGACTGTGGCAATGCAACAACTTACAATATTCACAATGAGGTCCATAATAACCTTTGGAACATTCACATGTGTCCTTTTGTATGCACTTCCCTCCATTCAAACATTTTTGGCTGCAAATGCCTTGAAAGAAAAATGAAAGAAGAAAATCATGTCACCATTCAAATACCTTACCTCCTTCACAATGACGACCTTGAAACCCATTTGGACAGCTACAAACCCCAGGCGAAGTACAATTGCCTCCATTCATGCATTGAGGGTAACATAGGGCTGTTCTACAATACTGTCCCATATATCCCTCTGGGCATTGACAAATTTTTTCATGATTGCACCATCCTTGATTGGCGCATTTCTTATCACATTCAGGGTCTGGACCTTCAAAATTTTTAATATTTTGACAGTTTATGCCTTATATTAATGAATCGATGATAATACCTGTAGATGATTTGTAGTTCAAACAAAGTTGTACAAAATACTTACTTCTTTGGGCACATTCCTTACGTAATTTGAGTCTTAATGGTGTGCCGTTCAAAGGCTTTCCTTTTCTGCTTTCAATCAGTAAGCCTATGCCAAATGTTGCAATCCCAGAACTGTTACCTAAACATGGCAATAATATACTGAATTCCTTTGGTCTTTTAGGAACCCTTCCTTTAGTTTTAATGGATATCACAGGAGCTTCTAGAATACTTTCATCAAATGACTGAAGGCGGTCAAAATTGTAGTAGTATTTCTTCATCCCAGCTTTCCAAGTGAAATTCACATAGCTAACTTCTGAAGGTATCAGAGGAAGATATTTCTCGAAATTTTTATCTAATATATAAGGAAGGACGTTCCCATTAGAAATCGCATAAATTTCCATTGACATACCTAGAATAAGGCCAAAGCTACTCTTACACTTGATAAATTTTCGTCATTCAGAAAAAAAAATTCAACAGATCAACTGAATTTTGGATGGCATAATTTTTATATTAATTTCGTCATGGTGTTGTTTAAAAACATTACACATATACATATCGATACATTTTCGCCAGAACATCGTAAGCCTCGATTACTGAATTTTACAGTAGAGCAGATTTTTCAGTTATCGTATTCAGGAAAGTTCGATTGAAATGAAAATTGGCATCCGAACGTATTTTGATGATATTTTAGGAAAAATTAAAACATTTCATTAAAAATCATGCTACATTTCTTGCTATCGTACTTACGATACTTTGGCATTCTCGACCGTAATTCTTAAACATGGTTTCATCGTAAGAGCAGCCCTTACGATAATTATGGTGAATTCAGAAATAATTTCATTTTGTGATCATTATCTTAAGTTTAGTCCTTAAGATAAAACATTTTTAATGCCAGATACCAGATTCAATTCATTGAAACACCCCGAAAATAATTAACAAGTTTATTGGCAAAATACAAAACAGTCATTCAACATTTACGAAAATAAATGGTTTTAAACTTAGAACACAATTCTCTTTGGTAAAAAAAAATCACAAATTATGCTAGTTAAGTTTAGGGGAGTACTATCTGATTAAATGCAAGTACCTACATAAACACACTATTAGGACTCTTCATCGTCTTCGTCTTCCTCATCAGATTCTGCTAGTCTATCTGGGGTAGCTGACGTTTTCAGTAACCTATATTCATGTTGGAATCTGTTTTTGTCACAAAGATCAATTAGATCCTTCTTCTTTGCGGTGGAAATACATAGTTTTTGGGAAAAAAGTCTTTTTGGTTTTTTCCCTTTCAAATCCATCTTGAAATGAGTGCAATGTTGGCCATTGTATGAATAGTCAATCTCAACATTTGTATTGCCTTTCTCGAATTTAATACATTTAATTTCACTTATTTTGATAGGATTTCCCTCATTACACTTGAATTTATTAGGTTTTAGTAATTCATCGGATATCTTTTTCCATCCTAAAAACTCAGTAAATTCCATTTTAATTATTTCAAACGGTTTGGGTTTGGTACGAGAGTTGGCTATTAATCTACACCATTCTGATGGAGCCCATACTATACGTTTTTTAATAAACCGCTCAATTGTTGCATGGACGGAGTCTACAGGCATATAAGTATGGCCTGGTAGTAGGTATCGAACACTTATTGATCTTATATTAATAGAGTCTTTGAGAAAATTTGATATCATTACAAACATTGCTTTATTTTTATTTTGTCCATAACAGCTATCACAATTTAGTGATAGGTGTTGAATTGTTTGTCTTCTATCAACTTCTTCCAGATATTTGTGAATTATAGTGCATATTTCATTACTTCCACGTCCTCCATCACATTCTCCCCACAAATAGCAAAAACCATTTTGAGTTCCACTCTCATAAATACTTAAATTATAAAAAGCGTATTTTCTGGAATAATAAAGAAGCAAATTGTCCCCATGAGGTGTGTTTAACACCTTTTGAAGATCGAAACTGACACATAAAAATCCTGGCTCTGAAAGAGTTTTTTTCTGATCAGCCAGAAATGAATCCTTACAGAGGTCTTTGTTTTCCGAGTGTTTTTCAAATATTTGCTTTGTTTCTTCCGTTTCTTCGAAATCTTGGTCCTTCCTCACTTCACATAATTTGCATTTATCTTTCTTCGGAAAATGAAATCCAATATTGAATTCACTCTTAAAAATTTTCCGAAAAACCTGCAGCGAAACGATATCATTTTTAGGTGTACCTTTTTCTGACTGATTTTTCCTAAAAAGTTCGTAAAGATATGAAACGTTCCGAAATTCAGTAGGTAAGTATCTTCTCGATGTTTTGTTCCTGCAATAATGAGATGGTACGGCAGGAAGCATCTTTATGAAGTCAAAAACATTAAGTTTTTGATTATTTCCAGTTTTGTTATGGGGCACATGCTTACCTCTTTGATCTATTTTGGATAGAGTGGCAGACGTAGAATTTTTTTTTGTATATCTCAATGTCATTTGAGATATATCTAAGGTTTTTAATAAAAATTGTTGACAAACTTCGTGTTCTACATCATTCCATCTTATAAAGTATTTGTAAGAGCATTGTCGTCTACTTTCTTGAGCCTCCTGTTTTCGTCGTTTTATTTGAACATCTTTAATACAGGACAGCAAATAGTCACGTTGCCTTTGTAAAGTACCCAAACCCCAATAAAATTCAAAAACATGTTCTCTTGCTATATCTGGAAATTTTGAAATACATTGGTTCAGGCAATTATCGCTACAAGGATTCTTTCTAACACACTTATTTGCACCGAACTTGTTCAAACTTTTTCTTAAAGCCTTTTTGCACGGTCGTTTTGGTTTTTTCAAACAACTGTTTCCCATTGTATTTTCTATAGTATCCGTTGAACTGCAGGAGTCACTTTTATTATTATTTTCATCAAAGGAATATTCTGAAGAATTTCGACGTGGACTTTTATTACAGGTGGTAATATCTTGATCAAATTCGCTGCTGGACGAGTCATAGTCAACGAGCTTTACGAAAGATGGCTTTGAAATTATAGGATTGAGTTGATGAAAGTCAGCATCAAGTGAAGAATTTGATTCCTTTAAATTGTATATTTCGATTCCTTCGGCAGGGGCATGACAAATTATAGGTTCATCGAGACCAAATATGATTACATTATCTGAATAATCTTGTGCACCGCTCAAGTTCGAGATTTGACCGATTTCTGAGGACTCCGAGATATTTGAAGCTTCTGTTAGTTCTGGTTCAGATAGTACCTTTGGAACCTCTTCACATTCGCTTGATATAAAATCAAATACCGAAGTCTGTAGATTATATGGGACAGGAACTAATTCATAGTAATCATTGTTAAAAGCTAATGATTCCATTTCTGAATACTGTGGAGACTCGGGCAAAGTTGATGCTGAAGGAAGTATGGCATTTTGTTCTTCATGGGTGCTCAGAGCTAATGCTACTAGACGTTTCGATCTAGCACTCATGTTTGAAATCTGAAATGGGAGAACGTTTCGTCTTATAAGCATAAAGGATATAAGTCAAATCTCATTATTCTTCAGAAAACCGTCTCAAACTTTGATCAATAGTCCTATTATTTTATTCAAACATCTGACAGGAAGACATTTATTGAATTAATTCGCATGTTTTCGATGAACTGCTGAAAATATGTTGGATTTTTGCTGTTCACTAAGTAGCAAAATGTGCATTTTATAGAAATGAAAGAATGAAGGAAAAAGGACTGATTTAATCTTATTGCTATACCCAAGTGGGTAGATACTAATCTCAAAATACAAGCAATGAAAACTCCAGATAAAATAAATGCACATCCTTCTTATATCATAATTATTATTTCTCCCTTAGAAAGCTACATAATTAATATGAGTGTGGCAATAATATTGAATTAGAACTACATTGATACAATGTTTTCAACAAATTGAATAACAATTATTTACACAAACTAACATAATTTTCGTACTTACGTTCTAGCTCTTCGACGATACACAGTGAACTAAAAGATCGTAAACATGCTATAGAGCATCGTAAGTCCCACTGTTTGTACCACGTGACACGCTCTTACGATGTTTTCGAGACGAAGCGATACTTTGGCAAACACAATTTTGTTTTGTTCTATCATTTGTGTCACTTACGTTATATTTTATTCGTTGTTTTCTGAATAACTATGCCACTCTGACTTACAATAATTTGCTGAAAGATGCCTGACAGTATGTTAGATACGATGGTTCAAAAAACTCATTTTTCGTATTTTGCGCCTTACGATGTTTTGGCTAAAGAGTGTCGATATATAAATTATCCCATCTCAGCCTCGAGGTCGGCAATTCGAAAAAACCTTTTTTTAGGATCTCAATTTGATTGAAATCCTCTATCTGCGAAGGGAGAATCTGTTTTCTGAATTTTGCTGGTAACATGTTCGATTCATTGATCAAACCCACTTACCACTGAACATTTTTACTTGTTTCTCATCTATCCATAAAGCCAAATCACCATTATTTCTAGGATCATTCTTTTGGCCGTTTCTCGTTTCGACTGTTGATAGATAAACGATGTAGACAACCATAAATCGCCACATACTGCAGTTATTTCCTGGAATAAATTTCATTGACATGCAGTGTTCACATAAAGAACCAACTGAAAGCAACCAAACAAAATATCCTACCATATCAAATTATCTTCAAACCTCATTTCTAGCATATATATCTGATATTTAGAAAAATGTTAAGCAGAAAGCGATTCTTTATCCATCAATCAGAAAAGCTCAGATAGCAGAAAATAAATAGAAATTGAAGAATATCAGTGTAATGGTTTATAACTCACTTCGAAAAGTAGAATTAACTACTTAAGAAGAAGATGTTATAAGATGTATTCCAATTCTACTCGAATATTATTGACATTGAATTCATAGGGAATATATAAGCATCATAATTATTATTTAAATATCTTTTATTTTTATTTACACCGGTCAATTAGCGGTCATAGAGAGGTGATTGTGATAACTTGTAGTTTGTCAGAAGAAAAATATGAATGGGAATAATCGGATGAACCTGACTTTTTAATTTTTGGGATAATTAGATATTAACTTTGGTCAAATTACGCTGAAATACTTCTGATGCCATTAAAATCTCGTGGTAGTATTTTCAAAAATCAAAAATAAGAAAATTCTTTGGCTGCCAAATGCCATAGATAATTATGTTGATTTTCTATGTATGTGACTTATTTACTGAGGTTATATTTTTCAAGAATTTTCTGAGCATCTCATATTAACCCATATTGTTGATAAGCAATATTTCTGTCTGAACGTAGTTTGTAACACTATGACCCCATAAAAACGTAAGGTAACTGATATTGTACTCTTGTAAAAAAAACATTTTTGACGAAGCAATGGGTTTAGCTACTACTGATATTCCTAAATTGAAAGTGCCAGAATTGAAAAAAGAATTGAAGCTACGAGGTTTGAACACGAATGGAAATAAAAACGATTTAGTGGAGCGATTACAAGACGCTTTGAAGTCACCAGAGATGAGCAGCGGATCTTTAGAATCTGATATATTAGAAGACGATCTTCTGAATGATGATGATGACGAACACCACAATACTAGTGAAACAGTATTAGATTCAGATGTTGAAAAAGTATTGGAAGAATCTTCTCTTAGTCTTCCAAACCTGAAACATGAACACCCTGTAAGTGATAGTTCTAATGGCATTGAAAAGAAGCCAAAAAAAATAAAACTCCAGAGGGATATTCCATCAATTGATGAACCATTAGAAAGTGTTAAACCAGCTACAATTAATTCGAATGATAATTCCCAACCTAAGGTCATTAAACTTACTGGAATGAGTTTCAAAGAAAGACTAGAAATGAGAGCTAAAAAATTTGGTGTGGAACTTCCTGGATCTGCCAAACTCCAAGCCCGTGCTGAGAGGTTTGGAGCATTAGAGAATTCGTCAGAACCTAGTGAAATGGAAAAGCTCAAAAAGAGAGCTGAAAGGTTTGGTGGATCAGTGGCTAAAACAATGACTAAATTAGAAATGAAGGAAAAATTAGAAGCAAGGAAGGCTAGGTTTGCTGCTAGTAAATAAGTGAAACCTGCTGCACGTCTTACAACTTTAATACATTCAGTGAAATATCAAACTTATGGACAGTATCAATATTCTTTTTGTACTAATCTTCATGGAAAGATATAATTCCATGTTCTTTAAAAATTTTGATTTTATTTCAGTTTGGATTCTATTTGGAAAATAGTGTTTATGGGTAACAGAAGATAATAGAGTTAAATATTTGTAGTCAATCTGTGCATTTGATCCACTAAAATAATTTTATGACAAGAAGTATCTAAATTGTCATTTTAAAAATTTTCATTTTGGAAATATTTTTTCTGTTTTCTAAATATTAATTCTCATTCCCTAGAGGTGAATTTATAAATATTGAATTATAGTAATATGATTTCAATGATTTCGCTCATCTGTTCAACTTGAACAATATCTTGAAACCCAATTATTTCAAATGTTATTCAACTGGAATTCGTAAATAAACTGATAAAAATAGACAAGTTTTGAATTTATTGAAATACAAAAACAGGTCCACAAAATATTGACATTTGTACATCATTTGTCAACAGTTAGCAAATTGTTGAAAAACAATCTGATAGCAAAACTGGCATAGAAGATGATGAATTTTCCTAGGTAATTTGTGAATTCCAAAGATTGTTTGGTGTTAAGGGATGAACATAAATCAAACAGAGCAACAATTATTATCAATAATTAGTTTATAGTATACTTATATTCTCCTAAGTAGAAAAGTCGAACAACATTCCATGTATAAATCACAATTTTAAATAACTTAAACAAAATGAAAAATATGATTTGAGGAAACTATACAAATTCAAAATAATTGAATTGTAATTTTTGAAGTCTCTTAGTAACCAAATGGTTAGTGTTGCTTTTTACTTGATTTTGCAAGTTTTTCATATTTGCTTTTGCTGCTGTACCACAAAGCAAGAGGTATCACTAATGAAGGAGTAGTCATTAATGCAAAAGCCAACCAGTCCCAACAGTGGGAAGAGAATTTCTTGTCATAATCTCTGAAAGCAATGATGCCACCTTCTCCAGGTTCACTGCTGTGAGAAATTTGAACCTATAAAGAAATATCTAGCTTAAATATTTGTGATGAATTCATTAAATCAATACATAAGATTTTTCATAGAAATTACAGAACTAAATTGAATAAATCATATAATAATATAAAAATATTGCAATCAAGACACTGACCAACAATCATAATTCTAAATATAACTCACAGTAGAAGCATCTTCAGCAGTCTTATATCTGACTTCAGCACTCGTAAAGTTGAAATATCCATAGCTTTTTGGTCTAACTACAACCACATGAGAAACATTCGATTGTGGAGGTATTCTGGCAAACTCTGCAAATAAGTGACCACCAGCTACATCAAATACATCTGGATGGAATGCATTATCACTCAGAGTCACTGCAACTGCAGCAGAGTTTCCAATATTGTAAATGGAGTATTTTATCTCTACATCCTTAGTTTCAACCAGGTACTTATTGAGAATTTGCTTGGAAACTAATAGTTTTGGGCCACTTTCTTCTTCAGTTTCCCCACACACAGTAGCGAGTACAACGAAAATTAAGCAAATTATTGGTTTGATCATTCTGAAAGGAAATGTAATTTACTTGAAGAAATAATAATAAAAATTAGTTAATAGAGTTCTAGTTGTAACTAACTCACTTTGTTTCTTTCAATTTTCAGATAGATTTTGGAAAATATAATGGGAAAAGCTACCCATACGAGTACTATGTGTCGAATGAAAGAACAGGTTTAGGTTAATCTGTCACTTCGAGTAATCATAAACGCCACGAAGCTCCACGTTCAAATTAAAGTTTTAGCGTGGAACTTTTACAGTTTGACCAAAGACGTTTGACTTTCACACAGCGCCACCTGAAAAACAATTATCCTCATTCTTGTTAATCTTGAAATTTCAAATTTAAATCGCATTCAGAAAGAATACCAATGAAAATTATTGACATTATTAGTATATAGGAATTAGTTGTTATTACCAAAGACCACCCTCTTTGTTATAATCATTGATTGTATTTTAATTAGTTATTCGTTTCAACTAGTTTTTCTATCTCGTAGACTATATAAAATATTGTGACGGTATTCAGTAAAATAAAAATGGGTTTTCCTCAGTACAAACTGAATTTTGGGGCTTTGTGCTCGGTAATCGCAGAGTTTCCTTATCAACTTCGAGCTGCCAAAAATTAAGTTAACTTAAATGAAAATGATTCAATTTTGAATTAATGAAAGCAAGCAGAATAAAAATAACGATATAACTTTCTAATTAGATCAGATCAGAGTTTATCAATTTAAATGAGCATAGAACAGATGAGCATTTCATTCAAAAGATTTTCCGTCAGATTTCCGGTCCGGTTCCAATCCATACAGTCGAATGTCGGCTGTCAGTGCGAAATTTCAATTAGTTGTCCTCGCCATAGATTCATAGATAAAATTGGTCCTCGCCCTTACACTGCTGTGAATATTTGTAAAGTGAGTTATTGGATCATTCAACAAAAATTTACCTCTAGCAAAAGCCGAATACTCATGAATGTGTAGTCTTTAAAATTTCGTATAAGTCTATTTTAAGATTAAACATGGCAATTCCAACCAGAATATTAGGCAGAATTCTTGGTGAGGTTCTTATATAATGTTTTTTCATCTCTTGCAAAAAATGTATTCGAACATCCTAAAGAAGAAAAAATGAATATACAGTTTCATATTTCGATTTGGACCAAATTTTTTTGGTTGGTGTCAAAGTTCAATTGGATTAACTGGGATCTATTAATCTTTTTTAGCTGATAGTTTGAAAGTTGGCCAGTCGGTTAGATTCAACAGTTACGAAGCTACAAGATGGAATTTGAAACTAACTGCCAATACCAAAGTTATATGCCAAGGATTCACAGGAAAACAAGGTACTTTCCATAGCAAGCAAGCTCTTGAGTATGGAACGAAAATGGTTGGAGGAGTTTCTCCCGGTAAAGGGGGAAAAACTCACTTGGACCTTCCTGTTTTCAATACAGTAAAGGAGGTGAGGTCCTGAGAAAAGCTTACTGGAATTTTTTACCCAGTGGGATGAAAATTTTAGGCTCGTAATGCTACTGGCGCTGATGCAACTGTTATTTATGTACCACCTCCAGGTGCTGCAGCTGCTATCATTGAAGCTCTGGATGCTGAAATGCCTCTGATCGTTTGCATCACTGAAGGCATTCCTCAGCAAGATATGGTTAAAGTAAAACACAGACTTCTCAGACAAAATAAATCCAGGTTGATTGGGCCAAACTGTCCCGGAATAATTGCTCCAGAACAAGTTAGTCTGCAAATTTAGAAAAAAATGTTGGGGTTTCATACTTTTGTTTGCAGTGTAAAATTGGTATCATGCCTGGACATATTCATCAAAAAGGAGTAGTAGGTGTTGTTTCTAGATCAGGAACCTTGACCTATGAAGCAGTGCATCAAACTACACAAGTTGGTCTTGGCCAGACACTTTGTGTGGGCATTGGAGGGGATCCATTCAATGGTACAGACTTTATTGATTGCTTAGAAGTTTTTTTGAAAGATCCTGAAACCAAAGGTATTATTCTTATTGGAGAAATTGGTGGGGTAGCTGAGGAACAAGCCGCTGATTACCTGTCTAAACATAATGGTGTAAGCTTCATTTGTTCCCTATCTAAGGTGAAATTCTTAATTGTGTAATGTTTTAAGGGTGCTAATGCAAAACCTGTTGTCTCATTCATTGCTGGAGTATCAGCACCACCTGGACGCCGTATGGGACATGCTGGTGCTATCATTTCTGGCGGAAAAGGTGCCGCCATAGACAAAATAAATGCTCTTGAAAAGGTAAGTTTTGGGATTTAATTTTGGTTGATGAATTTGTTTAATTTGATTTTCATTACAGGCTGGAGTTATTGTAACAAGGTCCCCAGCTCAGATGGGCAATGAACTCTTGAAAGAAATGCGGCGCTTGAATATTGCTTAAACAACTTCTCTCTAATGTAAATTTTTTATGATTGTGTCCCTTCATGTGAAATAGTTGTACTATAGCCATTTTTTTTTATTGTCATATTGCACAGTGTTATATCATTTCTCAAACCAAAAATTACCGTATTAAGGAATCCAAAGTTTTCAAGGCTTATAATTTTTTCTTTAATCTTTTTCTGTGGAATATTTTCTCCTCAATTAATATATACGTGGGTTCCGCGAGAAATTCCATTGTTATTTATGATATTAATAAAAAACTGTTAAGTTTACAAGTTTATTTTTCATCTACCAGAAATTATGAGATTAACCACAATATCAATGTACGAGCTGACGTTATCTGAAGGAATGTATTTGTCTCACAAATACAGAGAGGAAATTAATAAAAAAAATATATTGTCAATTGATATTGAACATCTACTGATAAAATTGGTGACCTATGAACTCGTTTATTTTCAATATAACCTGTACAGTCTTTCCTTAGATGGGTCGATTTGTATATAGAAAACTTGTAGTAAGTAGCTGTCGAAAAATTCAGGATATTTGAATAAGGTAGGTACTCCCGAATTTTTCTGTATTCTGTCCCCCGCTTTCATTCCATGACGAATTAACTTTGCAGGACAGGTCCGGATTCCTTCGTAATATGATCGATTCAATTGACAATTTTTCAGCTACAGATACTGGTAGGAAGCAGGTCCGTAATTCTATTCATCACTAAACAGAATTCGATTTCAATGGTCAATAAGTTCTGAAAGTTTTATATTGTCGATTTCTGGTAAAACTTATTACCTTAATGAATTTCAACCAATGAAAATACATACAGAGTGTAACAGCCAAATGGAATAAATTCTATAACGAATAAATGAGGGGGTGTTAGGAAAAACGCTCGGACAACGTCGATTTGTAATTTTAAATGCGCATATTTTTCAAGAAAATAAAATTATATGGGTGTTCCATGCGACCGTGACCAATACCAACTTTCTTATTTCAAATGCAACCCCCTGTATATTATTTTTCTTTTGGATTCTTCAGAAAATTCTAGACATAATTCATGTACAATGTCCTTTTCCTATACCTATCTTCAACTTTTTCGGAAATATTGAGTGTTTTCAGATTTTTTACAAAAATTAACATTTAAAATGAAAATTATTTTATTTCACAAATTCGATACATTACACTCAATACTTATTTCCCATTTACCTCTTGATATGAAGAAAGTAAGCAAAAACCATTACTGGGAAGAAATTAAAAAAAAACGTTAGAAGACAATTCTACACCAGATTAGTATGTTGCCAAGACGTTCGCGGCGAGCATTTTGAACATTTCCTACATTGACATTAATGTTTCTTTTTTAATAATTAAGAAATAATCAGTATCACTTATTAGGTTTTAAGTGTAATGTACCGAATTTGTGAAATAAAATAATTTTTATTCAAAACGTTGATTTTTGCAATAAATTCTCTGAAGAATCCAAAAAATAAATAATATACAGAGGGTTGCATTTGAAATAAGAAAGTTGGTATTGTTCACGGTCACATGGAACACCCTATATAATATTATTTTCTTGAAAAATATGCGCATTCAAAATTACAAATCGACGTGTCCGAGCGTTATTCCCAACACGCCCTCATTTATTCCATCTGGCTGTTCACTCTGTATATACTCACCTTAGATAACACCCTAGATGAAGAGAAGAATGAAAAATTTTTTGTTGAGGTCAACAAAAAAGCGAAGGAAGCTCAGACCAAGGAAGGAAGTATCAAGCACACCAATTAATAAACTGAAAAGATGCCTAATATATTTGTTTTGATGAAGAACATGAAAAGTCTATGAATTTACTAAATTTATTTGGCGAGGGGCGGGGGGAGAGAAATAAATGAATGCTCGATTTAATTTGTACAATTGCTTAAAAAATATATATTTAAAAACGGTGTACCACAGTAATCATTACAGTTGAAAAATGCACTCAAATTAATTTCGATAGAAAATTAAAGGGCTGAATTACAAAAAAAAAAATTGTATGTACAAAGTTTTCTTGTATCACTAATACATCTACATGATCAAAAGGAAAACATCTCATATCCGAAATTTTAATGGAAAACACAAAACGTTTCCTTCTAATACTTTCTTATACTACTAGGTATTTTGTTGTAATCAAAACGATCAGGGTAATTATTTATTGCTGGAGGTGGAGGACAAGCAGGAGCTAATGTCATATTGGATCCACCACCAAAGTTGGGATTCCTTCCAGTGTTCCACCTGTAGAATAAACACGTTAAAATATGTGAAAGCTAATTCTAATATTTATACCTAAAAAATTTCGAGCCTAACTAACCTCATTCAATCTAACCTAACCCACCTGTCATTTGGTGCGTTTGAGCGCCATGCGTCATCTTTAGGCCACTTCGAATTATTTGGAAATGATTTGGGAGAAGGTGAGTTCCAGGATGATGTGGGACCCCTCGAATCGAAATGTGGCATATCTGAAAGGAGTGAAGGACTTTTATGACCAAACCAATCGATATTTTCTTCAATTTGGTCAACTTTCAAATTGGAAATCATTATGAAAAATTATGTAGAATTCCTGTTGAATACCCAAACGATTGTGATTTATTTTCACAAATATTCTAAGTAAAAATCAATACTCAATACTCTTTTATATGCAATTACTTGAAAGTTTCAATGAAAAAAAAAAATAGAGTGTAATGTGCGAAATGAAAAAGAAAAGAAGATAGTGAACTTTCTACTCTGTACAACACTCTGATAATGCGAATTGCAGTATTGTTTCATTAATAAAAAGCCAATTCAAATGCAAAATCTCAATATCGAGGTGTAACACAAAGAATATCACAAGCTTACCAGATGACGCACCTGAATATGGTCTAGATGTGGATGAGGGGATTTTAGGCTTACCATCTGACATAATACGTCTATCCCCTGGACGATAGTGCGGGCTACGATCCCTTTCGCGTTCAAACCGGTGTTCTTTAGTTACCCTAAAAATAAGGCCATCAGAAATGTAAAGCAGATGCTGAATATTCATTACCTTGAGCTGACACTTGGAATTGAATCTCTATTGCGCTCATGCATATCTCTATCACGAATATTTTCGTACGGTCTACCTTCAAACTTGCCAGAACTTGGCCTACTACCCAGTGATCCTGAAGAATGCCTGCTGCGGTCAGATTCAAATTCTCTGCTACCTCTTTTATCTGATATTTCTCTCTTGTCATACGGAGATTTGTATTCTTTTGAAACAAACTTCTTCGGAGGACTGGGCTCTCTCATCTTCGAACTGGAAATATTAGTTATTATCGATTTTTGATTGATGGATATCAATTGAGACGTTGAGATTATCATAACATCGTTTCATAAAGAATTCGACATTAATTATTTTTTTTACTTAGATGAATGACTTCCCATCAAATTAAATATCTGATGAAATATGTAAAATATTTTAGAGTCAGGTGAGACGATTTTCGTTATATGAAATATGAATGAAATCAGGAAATATATGAAATCATATAAAATATTCTTTAAACCTCGAGTGGAAAAAACTTTGTTTTCAGGTAGCTGGATCAAACATTCATCCTTCAATACTTTGAATTGTTTACCTGCCATCAAAATGTGGTGGAGGAGGCTCATTAAAGTGTCTACCATCAGAAGATCTTTTTCTATCTTCAAAAGGCTCATCCCTCCGATAAGGTGCAGGTCTTTTGGTAGCCCTTCGGTCTTCCTCCAAACGAATCCTTGTCCTCTGCAACTCCATCTTCTCCAGTTCTATTCTTTCCCGTTCGAGCTTTTGACGTTCACGCTCTAATCTGATCAGTTCATTCTTCTCCCTCTCAATTTTTTCCCTTTCGATCCTCAGTTTCTCCCTTTCTCTTTCCAGCCTAATGGCTTCAGAGCGTTGCTTTCGCTCTATCTCTCTCTGACGTAGCCTCTCCTCGTGCCTGCGACGAGACTCCTCCCTCAGGAGACGCTCCTTTTCTCTGAGCCTCTGACGCTCACGAGTCTCCTAATATACAGTAGAGATTTGATTTTTTCATCTAACTACAAGGACTTTGTCCATATTCGTAGTCCACCGAGAACTTGACACATTACGATTGAAAAGGACGAGGAAACACTCGATTTGAAAGAAATAAAAAACAAAACACCTTACCAGAGTGTTTCTCAGGTCGTCCTGACAATAATTTCAAGATGAACTATAATTTATATTTCTTGTTTCGATAAAAAAAAGTATCGGATAACGCGACCTGATAAAATACTCAATTGCAATGATCAAATCATAAATAGTTTAAACAGAATAAAAGTTGACACTGAATCTGACACTTACTCGTATTTTATCGAAAGTCAGAATTTCTTTGCTTTTTCTTTCATGCGATCGTGATCTAACACTTGTACGATCCTTTGATGCTCTTTTGCTGTCACGGCTCTTTCTATCACTGGATAAATTCTGAAAATTTTCGATGTTTAATTGATCTTCGCTACTGGCACTGCATTGATTATTTACCCTTTTTCTATCATCTTTGCGTTCTTCTTTTTCTTCTGTTTCATCAGTCTTCTTTTCGGCATTTTCTTTATCAGATTTATCAGCCTCAGCTGTTTTTGTTTTATCCTTGTCCTCGTTTTCTTTCGATGATTTCGTATCATCATCCTTGATAGTCTTAACAGGTGATTTATCTTTCCTTGAAGAACTCAACTTTCGTTCAGGTGATTTTCTGCCATTTTTGCCTTGCTTCAACTGTTCCCCCCTCACTACATCAAACTAGAATAAATGGTAGGTGTAGTTGCCTGGATCAAACAAAGGTTCACGATTTACCTTTTCTATTTTAATGATATGACCATTGAGTTCGGTGTTGTTCAAATTTTCGATGACCTTATTTGCGTCTTCGACAGATCCCATCGTAACATATCCAAAACAGCATGTTCCAGGATACTTTGCATTGACGACAACCTTAGCACCAACCACTTTGCCATACTGTGATAGGGCCTGTTTTATGTCACACGCACGTGTATTCATAGCTACATTACTAATCCATATAGCTCGAGGATTAGCGTTACTAGGTACTTTTTTTCCATCTGAACCGCTGTGAAAGAAACAATACTACTTAAATATCGCCCGAGATATTAATAATTGAGGCCTGACAAAATTATGGATTGATCGCATATGAATTTTCAACATGCATGTTTACTTTGAGAGACGATTTGTGTAGATCTTATGGTATATGCTTTCGATAATCGACTCGATTACATTGTCCCATTGAAATATTTATGTCATCTACCGAGCAATAAATTATATGAATACAAGCAAATCAACATCGTTCAATGAATGGGATAAAACTCTTCAACTCTTCATAAGAAATGGGAATACCTATGATATAAGAAAAAGGTCAGAATTATAATTATTGAATTCATTAAAAATTCATCAATGCAATAATACTGAATAATTCGGCTTGTAGTCAATTTTATATCAATTGAAGCATTGATAAAATACTTTCCAAAGCAATTGTTCGCCAGTACGATATTATATGATAACCTATTCACGTCAACTAAAATATGAAAGGGGTAAAAACATAATTCGTCTTCGAAGGAAAAAACGGCGTCACATATTCACTTCTGATCACCTCAAAATCTTATAAGAGTATGGTTTTCTTCAATAATTGAAGGAACATTCCAATAATAAAATGCTTCCAAACTCGGCACCCCCATACATTCCATGCTAAAAATTTAATTTGATGCTATCTTCAAAAGAGCATGAAGTCCATGTGATGTCGTCAACTAATTTATTCTTTATTTGTCAGACCTCTTCAACGTCAATTAGATTTGAGAGAGCAAATATCATCTGAAAGATTATAGCTACCGAAATCCAAAAAAATAATTCGAAACTTTCAATGCAGATTGCTTTCAAACCACTTAACGATTACCAGATTGATAACCAACACTAATTAACTTCAGTAATTATTCATTTGTATGTTGTCTCTTGGTATACATCAGGTATTCTTTTTTGAAGAAGATTATTTATAGATGATTTCCAAGTTATCCTCCAATGAAACTGAAGACTGCTGTCACTGCATGGTGAAATGATGCGAGTGTCGATAAAAAAATTCATTGGGAGCTCCTTCATTTATTTCCGTAATGACTTCAAATTCTGGCTCTTGCCCAAAGATCTGCTCCAATACTTTCAAGTGGGATTCATCACTAAAGGGATAAATGGAAATGTAGTAGAATAAAACCAACCTAGCAGAATCTGCTGCTTCCTTCTTCATAGTTTCTGCTTCAGATGTTGACTTGTCTGCATTTTCCTCCTTGGTTTCTTCTTCATTTGCTGATTTCTTCTCATCTAGGGGGAGAAATGAAATCGAAGATATTTAAATTTTAGCTAAAATATTGTGCCCCGATGTCTGAGAACTTCACAGTTGTTAACATTAATTAACATTTATAACAAATAATCGAATCAAAATTCATCTGATATTGATAACTTTAGATAATCCCAAGATAACTGCTTCCATTTTTCACTGCACTTGTTACTTTCTGAACTTTTTCAAGGAATTCACGAAACACTTACTACATGACCTTAATTCAGTGACATAAAAACTAACAGCATCACCGCTTCATTGAGAAAGTTCAACATTGTTGATTCTCAATTCTCCATTTCTGGCACCAAATATTATCACTCCTCAATTGAAAAGTCATTCCTAGCAGAAGAAATGTTGATTGAAAAAAATCCTTCTTCAAAAGTTCTTCCAGTTGAACATCAATTCATGTAGAGTTGATCATACCCATTATAGTTGACACGATCTGACAGCTACCGTACATTCAGATAGAAGAATGTAGACTATTAGTTCTTCTTTTTCTTTTCAACTCCTCAATTACCGGATCTCCAGTGTATCTCAGGGAATTTCCATATCATGTTAGTTTTTATGTCACTAATATCATGTCATTTTTGAGTACTAACGAAATATTATATTGATTCTATTGGCAAAAATATTGAGAACACTTTTCTAAAAAAACTTACCAATTTCTGCTTTATCCCTGGTGGTTGTCTCTGACATGTTCTATTGAATAGAATTTATATTATTTTCATTGAAATCTAATAACTATCAAATGCTTACTTCATCATCTTGAATCTTTTCCTCCTCTTCCAAGGTTAAAGTGATGGGAGATTCGTGATCTTCATCCTTCTGCTGATTTTTTTCATCATTTGCATGATTTTCAGTGTCAACCTGATCCATGGGAAAGGAATTTGAAAAAATATTATATATATAAAATAATATACTTGTATCGATTTTATAATCCATGATATTAGTGACCCTGGTTACTGTTAATGACTTACGTCAATATATGAAACCTCTTTTAACAGAGCAACGCTTGGAGTTTTCTTACCAACCATCTCAACATCATATTATAAAACGACAATTAAAGTATTATATTTTTAATCACTGACCTTCTTAGATTCTGAGACACTAGATTCTTCCTTTTCTTTAGTGGATTCTACAAGTGAGTCATCAGTTTTGTCAGCTTCAGGCTTGCCTGAGAATATAAAATGAAATTTCAGAAACAAAACGCACCAACTCGGTTTTAAGAATGAAAATACAAAATTATTATTTATACATTCTTAAACAATAGGTTGTGACTAACAAATCTGTTTCTAACTAGGAAAAAATCAAATTCAAAATAAGAAAGGAGTCATAGAGTGAAATGGAGGCGAATTTTATATTTACCTGATACAGAAAGCCTCTTGCTTGGAGTCTTGTCTTCTGAAGGCTTGAATAAAAACGCTTCAGGATCCTCGCCTTCATCCACCAAGGCCTGTGTTGAAAAAATATAGGTTAATTATTTTAAAACCAAACGTCGGAATTATTACAGTAAAGAAACTTTCAGATAGAAAATTATGAATTCTTCATAGTTTCATATGATAAGCAATAATTATATCCCAAACAGACAAAACGTACCTTTTGCAATCTGTCCATCAACACTTGCTTTACACCCTTTTGATCTAGTCCTCTTTTCTCCAATTCAATTTTTAAATCGACGACTCTCAATTCATTGAGTTTTTTACAATCGGAATCAGCCATTCTAGCGAAATTCTTCGTTGAAAATTTATTACAAATTGAATAGCCGTATCGTTATGGTTATTCTATTTTATATTTAGGAAATTCAATATGACGTCCACAACACTCAACTTGACTAAGCTCACGGGAAGCCGAGGGGTGCGAGCGGAGTTGCCACATGCTTGTCATGGTTTTAGCAACTGAATTTTTATTTCTGTAAAACACCATGATAGCTTCGGATGCATGTATTTCTCTGAAATAATTATAGTTTCTCTCCTATTTATGTTGTGATATGATAATTCTGTAGATGTTTTGCTACCGAAAATTATCCAGTTAGGTAGATCTAGAGGAAATTAGGAAGTTTTGGCATCATGGTCGGCTGGTTACAGACGCCATTTCATGAAGTATATGTCAAATAGACCCTCAGAATCTATGGTTGAGACATGTATGAAAATATATACTAATGATATAATTATACCTGGGAGCATGTTACCACAGACTACATATTCATGTTACTGAATTTAAAATTTATAACGGAAACATAAGTTTTTTGCAAAAAACGCGAGCAAGAGAATTATGACTGCAGCGCCACCCTTCAAGTAGTGGCAATAGTGGATATAATTATGTACCGATAAATAAGATTGCTTACTTTGAATTGCTCAGTAAGGTAATGTTCACCGAGATGGCACCACCAACAAACTAGAACTTTTTCCACATAATTCTATACTTATGTTCTAATTCAAGAGCCAAGAGCTTTGATTTTTTCCAAATGATGTCCATAATAGGTTAACTGTGATGTTGTTTTATTTTATTGCCAGCTTTTAAGTTACTCTACCTCCATCAGGAACATCATTAGATGTGGTTTTGCGATCTTCTCTCAAAATTTAATTATGTAGAATCAAGGGTGGATAGGTATAGCTCTTTTTCATGAGGGGGTAATAACGATTGAAAATCATTAAATCAGATACACAATGTATGAAATATTTTATGTGCACCACATTCTTCGATACTTATGGGTACAGTGGCTATATATATAGTCACTGTACTCATGGGGGAGTAATTACGCCCTCTACCCCCTCGTAAATCCACCCTTGTGTAGAACATTCTAGTCTTGAGCAAAAATATGACTTTGTTTTCTAGTGAAAAATTTTATGGAAAATAAGGGCTTTTTCGTTTTTGTGAAATAACTATAGCTGACCGTGTTCATTTCAGTTAGGATAATGCGGCAACAAGTATGCGCCAATGCGGAAACAAGTAGAAGGTGGAGTAGGCCTACTGGGGATACCAGTCAACCAGTGATACCACTTAAAAACAAAACGCGCCGAGCACTCTACCGAAAGGGTGGTGTGGAAACAAGTGCATAAACTATCGCATTCATATATTCCTTTCCGCGATCCTCTATCTGGTTAATTTGTCAAATTAACAGATTATTAGAAATAAATTTGGCGCATTTCGAAATAAAGTGGAGTAGGCCTTCTGGGGATACCACTTAAAAATAAAACGCGCCGAGCACTCTACCTAAAGGGTGGTGTGGAAACGAGTGCATTAACTATCTCGTTCATATTCCCTTGGTGGAATCGTTCAAGTAGCCGAGCACTCTACCTACAGGGTGGTGAGAAAACGAGTGCATTAACTATCGCGTTCATATTCCCTTGGCGGAATTCGTTCAACCGGATAATGCAAAGCCAGTATGCGGCAATAAATGCGGAAACAGTATGCGCCAATAAATGCGGAAATAGTACGCGCAAAAACATAGTTAGCATTAGCGATTTTTTTTTTCAGATGTTTTCAGGTGGAAGAGAAGGTAGGTCCCAGAGAACCCTTGGCCTTTCAGGGCTGAGTTGCATGGGATGTCATGGATGCCATTCCGAACTTAAGCCATCGATGGACCAAGAGCAGAAAATCTATGTGAGTGACTTTTAGGGTTTTTGGTGGTGGTTAATTTCAGGTATATTGACAATAATGTCGCAAAGGTTCTGACGAAGGAGAAATGTCTCAGAGAACACATGCGGCAATAAATGCGGAAACAAGTATGCGCCAAAAATATTTAGCGGTAGCGTTTTTTTTTCAGATTTTTTCAGGTGGAAGAGAAGGTAGGTCCCAGAGAATCCTTGGGCTTTCAGGGCTGAGTTGCATGGGATGTCATGGATGCCTTTCCCAACTTCAGCCATCGCTGGACCAAGAGCAGAAAATCAATAGTTTAAAGCATCAAAGTGAGTGACTTTTAGGGTTTTCGGTGGTGGTTAATTTCAGGTATATTGACAATAATGTCGCAAAGGTTCTGAAGAAGAAAAAATGTCTCATGCGCCAATTAATGCGGAATCAGTATGCGGCAATATATGCGGAAACTGTATGCGCCAATAAATGCGGAAACAAGTATGCGCAAATTTTGACTTAAAGTGGAGTATGCCTACTGGGGAAACCACTTAAAAACAAAACGCGCCGAGTACTCTACCTACAGGGTGGTGTGGAAACGAGTGCATCATCTATCGCGTTCATATATTCCCTTGGTGGAATTCGTTCAAGTAGCCGAGCACTCTATCTACAGGGTGGTGTGAAAACGAGTGCATTAACTATTAACTATTGCGTTCATAAATTCCCTTGGTGGAATTCGTTCAAGAAGCCGAGCACTCTACCTACAGGGTGGTGTGAAAACGAGTGCATAAACTATCACGTTCATATTCCCTTGGTGGAATTCGTTCAACTGGATAATGCGGAAAAAAGTATGCGCCCAAAAAGCGGAAACAAAATTGCGCCAAAAAACAGTGCATTAACTATCGCGTTCATTATATTCCCTTGGTGGAATCGTTTAAGTAGCCGAGCACTCTACCTAGAGGGTGGTGTCAAAACGAGTGCATAAACTATCGCGTTCATATTCCCTTGGTGGAATTCGTTCAACTGGATATTGCGGAAAAAAGAATGCACCCAAAAAATCGGAAACAAAATTGCGCCAAAAAACAGTGCATTAACTATCGCGTTCATATATTCCCTTGGTGGAATCGTTAAAGTAGCCGGGCACTCTACCTACAGGGTGGTGTCAAAACGAGTGCATAAACTATCGCCTTCATATTCCCTTGGTGGAATTCGTTCAACTGGATATTGCGGAAAAAAGAATGCGCCCAAAAAGCGGAAACAAAATTGCGCCAAAAAACAGTGCATTAACTATCGCGTTCATATATTCCCTTGGTGGAATCGTTCATGTAGCCGAGCACTCTACCCACAGGGTGGTTAGAAAACGAGTGCATTAACTATCGCGTTCATATATTCCCTTGGTGGAATCGTTCATGTAGCCGAGCACTCTACCCACAGGGTGGTTAGAAAACGAGTGCATTAACTATCGCGTTCATATATTCCCTTGGTGGAATCGTTCATGTAGCCGAGCACTCTACCCACAGGGTGGTTAGAAAACGAGTGCATTAACTATCGCGTTCATATATTCCCTTGGTGGAATCGTTCATGTAGCCGAGCACTCTACCCACAGGGTGGTTAGAAAACGAGTGCATTAACTATCGCGTTCATATATTCGCTTAATGGAATTCGTTCAACTGGATAAAGCGGATCCAGTATGCGCCAAAAAATGCGAAAATAGTATGCGCCGAAAAATGCGGAAATACTTGGCGCCAAAATATTCGGAAATAGTATGCGCCAAATAATGCGGAAACAAAGTTGCGCCCAAAAACTGGAAACAGGATTGCGCCAAAAATGCGGAAACAAGAGTGCGACAATTAAAAATATTCACGTCGGAGTTCGCCAAATCGAAAAAAAAAAACAAGGAAAAGTTATATTTCTTTCTGGATCTCCGGTTTTCTTTCAGCCATAAGGGGCTTTAATGGCATGGTTCCCCTAACCCCACATATGCTGTACGTATCCATTTGACTTTGAGAAGAATCGTAGGCTAGAACTAAATTGAAACTTTTCCTTTCCGCGATCCCCTAATATCTTGTTAATTTGATTATTAACAGATTATTAGAAATAAATTTGGCGCATTTCGACATAAAGTGGAGTAGGCCTTCTGGGGATACCACTTAAAAACAAAACGCGCCGAGCACTCTACCTACAGGGTGGTGCGGAAACGAGTGCATTATCTATCGCGTTTATATTCCCTTGGTGGAATACGTTTCAGTAGCCGAGCACTCTACCCATAGGGTGGTTAGAAAACGAGTGCATAAACTATCGCGTTCATATATTCCCTTGGTGGAATCGTTCATGTAGCCGAGCACTCTACCCACAGGGTGGTTAGAAAACGAGTGCATTAACTATCGCGTTCATATATTCCCTTGGTGGAAACGTTCAAGTAGCCGAGCACTCTACCTACAGGGTGGTGTGAATACGAGTGCATTAACTGTCGCGTTCAAATTCCCTTGGCGGAATTCGTTCGGAATGATAATGCGGTAAAAAGTTAAGCGCCAAAAAATGCGGAAACAAAGTTGCGCCCAAACTGCAGAAACAGGATTGCGCCAAAAAACAGTGCATTAAATATCTCGTTCATATTCCCTTGGTGGAATTCGTTCAGAAGGATAATGCGGAAAAGAGTATGCGCCAAAATATGCGGAAACAAAGTTGCGCCCAAAATGCGGAAACAGAATTGCGCGAAAAATGCGGAAACCAAAGTTTGACAAAAAACAATATTATCATCGGAGTTCGCCAAATCGAAAAAAAAAAACAAGGAAAAGTTATATTTCTTTCTGGATCTCCGGTTTTCTTTCAGCCATAAGGGGCTTTAATGGCATGGTTCCCCTAACCCCACATATGCTGTACGTATCCATTTGACTTTGAGAAGAATCGTAGGCTAGAACTAAATTGAAACTTTTCCTTTCCGCGTTCCTCTAATATCTGGTTGATTTGTCAAATCAACAGATTATTAGAAATAAATTTGGCGCATTTCGACATAAAGTGGAGTAGGCCTTCTGGGGATACCACTCAAAAACAAAACGTGCCGAGCACTCTGCCTAAAGCCCAGTCAACCAGAGAAGTAACAGTAAGTCGCAGGGAATACCAAAAAATATCGCATTGAAGAACAACTTTGAGACGTATCATGGATTTACTAAGTATATCACATTGTGGACATTAACATCCACATATTGTTGAGTTTGTGAAGTTCCCAATTTCACTTATTTAGTTGTTGCATGTAACATCAATTCGGGATGTTCAAGTGAAGTGTACATTGCTACTACATTGCGACTTATCTCTGTTGATATTTTTCAAATGTTGCAATTGTGATGTTATAAGAAAGCGTAATGATGTACCATGAATAAATTCCTATGAACTCTTATTTAGAGCCCAGCGACTTCCCGAAGAAAACCTTAAGTAGGTAACCTTCGAAAGCGTCGCAGCCGATACGGAAATTTCATATACTAATTCGATAAGATATATTTTCGTCCTAAATTTTAGAAAATTGAAATAATAATCCAAAATATAATGGAAAATACGAAACGTATACATGGTGACATTTTATTTTAAGGATAGATATAATATGTGAACTGTGGTCTCTTGGTGTGAAGTAAGGTTAACTCTTTGGGTGTGGGTGTGACATCAGAACATTTTATATTGAGTGGTGTTGAGTGTAGAAGTAGAAATATATTCAGGGACATTTATACTCTAAGTAAGTATTAAACATTGTTAATTTTCATATTTTTTGTTCTATCTTTTCCCATTTTTCGACTTTTTAAACGTTGAATATTCTGACATAATTACTAATCATACAAAATGATTTGATTCACACAAATTTCACTCCCATCGTTGAATGAAAAATTGGATTTATTATCACATATCAATTATTTTAAATCATCGTGAGAACTTATTGTTATTATACTAGTTGAAGTTCCTTGAAGGAATTGGAGAACATGAAATTTTCAAATTTTTATATTTCAAAATGACTGAGATAATCCATTGGTACAGGTATATCGAGACACCCAGTGTCCTATTAATTGCCAATGCAAAATTGCTTGAAATTAAAGAGAGCTTTAAAGCTGAAAGGCCATCTATGGAGGCCTTTGAGCTCAAAAATAAAGATTCTGTCTAAAATTGAAGGATATCCAATATTTCCTTTTCGGGTGAATAATGTACCAGTGAAAATTGTCTCTGTCTAACAGTAATGTTTAAGTGGAGGTTTTTGCAATCTTCTTGAAATTGAAATCTCAATTCATCACTGCCAATAATTACTACAGCTCTATTTTTTCTCTTTCAGCCAGACCATAATGCCGCTCCCGAAACGGTCTATATTGATTTTTTTCGTTTGTTCTTTTATATTTCATTATTTTTGTTTTTGAAATGTTCAATATATGTTTATATGAAATGTAATAAAAACCTATATCAGTATTTCACATAGTTGTTTATTGACTTTATACTTTTTGGTTCTGAAAATACTATATACAACAAATTGTTATACAATATAAAATTTGAATTTTATTGTTAATAATAATGAGGGGATGCGTATGTGGAAATAGAAACATTCAGTGAGTTTTAGTTATTTCTCAACTTTCAACTATTATTTTTTTCCCATGCAGAGCTTTACAGCTTTGGATACATTGCCTGTTATATAAAATACCAGCTATTGTGAACCTTATAAAATGTACATAGAAAAATTAGTGCATTTTTTACAAGGTGTACAGATTGAAATTCTCAAGAAACAGGAACACCTTTTTATTATAATATTATAAATATAATATACCTATGAAGAACCTTTTGGAAAATCTCAAAAAAAGGTGTTCCTCTTTCTTGAGAATTTCAATCTGTACACCGTGTAAAAAACCTACTTATTTTCCTATGTACATTTTATAAGGGTCACAATATAGCTGGTATTTTATATAATACGCAATGTATCCAAGCTTTCAAAAGATATTCTATTTACTTCGCATAAGTGAAGTCCATAGAAGTTGCAAAATCAACTTTATTTGAGAGTGCACATTGCGACTTAACAATTTGAACCTGAATATAACTCTAATGGAAGTTGCGATCTGGTAGTTTATTTCGCTAAAAAATCTTTCTAAAAACTGCCAACATGAGAAGTCGCAATGTTGTTATCTATGGTACATTTTTTACATCCACTATGTGATGTCTTGGGTAATTATTCGCGATATGCGATGTTGCGGACATTAGGCACTCTCCAGTAAGTACTGGTGATCTTTTTCAGATCAACATTGTGAAGTCGCACATCCACAATGTGAGTTCTTCACAACTTCCCTGCGACCGAAATTGGTTAGCTGGGAGGGTGGTGTGGAAACGAGTGCATAAACGATCGCGTTCAAATATTCATGCAGGCACGATAGTTTCGGAAATATGAAGATTTATTTGACTGAGAAAATTCATTTTATGGTAAAAACCTTTTGATTTTTTTGTTTTTGTAAATCCCTATAGCGTTTGGAATGAATTTATGAGTATTTCTGAATAGAGGATTTGGTTGTCGACTTTTCGGTGTAAAATTTATTCATACAGGCAATAGTTTCGATCAAAAATTAATATCTCCGGGAGTATTGGGCCTAACTGAATATTTTTTTAACCGAAACGTCAGCAGTAAAATACCCTATTCACACATGTTCTCAAATGAACACGGCCAGCTATAGGTATTTCACAAAAACGGGAAAATCAAAAGTTTTTTCCACCGAAATGCCAGCAATAAAATACTCTATTCACAAATGTCTCAAATGAACTCGGAACGCTATAGGTATTTCACATAAACTAAGAAATCTGAAGTTTTATTCCATAAAATGGTTTTCTCAGTCATTTTCTTATTCCTAAAATAATTCGTTACGCGAAAAATCTCATTTTTTTCCATTGACAATTTTCTCGGTCGAATAAAATTTCATATTTCCGAAGCTATTGGACCTGCACGAAAAACTTTTTCAACGAACTAGGTACTTTATTTACAAATGCTCTCAATTTAATTCGAAATGCCATAGGGTTTCACAAAAACGAGAAATCGAATGTTTTTCCCCAAAAAAAAACATTTTCTCCACTCGAAAACTCGGGAATTGTGGGACCCTTCATTACGTCAGTGGACTGATTTGTGAAAATATGATATACCAGAATAGTGTTGTCTTTCCGCTTCGAAAAATCGATAAGGTACTTGTTATTTCACTGGGTGCACGACTGTTAACAAATTCGCCTTCTTGGGATTGAAGCGAGATATGACAATCGGTTTACTGTTTTACTTCGAAATATACGTAAAATCCTTCCGTTTGTGTGCACGGACCGGTAGTAGCGCTATTTTCACACGAATCCACCAAACCAGTACTTCGTAGACTGAGCAATGATTTATCAAGCGGGAATTTCTGAATCCAACAATAAATCGCTAATTTTCTTCGACAAAACCTGCCAACATTAGAGTTTATAAAGCAATCGGCCTTCTGATGATGACCATGATAGAGGTGCGCTCTCCATGTGAAGCATATATTGGCCTATGACTTAACAGTAGTTGTGCGACAGCGTGTTCATTTGTTTCATATTACGAAAATTAAATAAGTGCAGTTTTATTGACAGAGATTTTAAGTTAAGATGGAAATATCTTGTCGTGTTTGTTCAGTGCTTGTTCTCCTGAGTGTTCTCTTGAAGCAGTCGGCTCAACAAGGTGAGAGATCTTGAATAAAAGGAATCCCTTTCGAAGCAAACGAGAAATTTTAGATGTCCCTTTTTCATACACTTTCGAAAAGAAATGAAAGTTATCAAAAACAAATCAAATTTGTTTAAAAACAAATATACTCTTTCGCTCAACAGACATAAATCAGTCTGTACATTTTATGAGTGTCCTCTACAAATTTTATAGTATTCAAAGAAAAATTTTTCGAAATTGAGAAGAATATGGCTCCTTTATCGTATGACCATTTATTTCCGCAAATTTGCGCAGTGGATTTTCCTGAAGTGAATAAACGCACAGGGAAAAAAATAGGGATATTTCGACAAATCTTAGACAGACCAATTGCAGTGTGTTTTGAGATGGTAGAAACGGCCTGTAAGCATGATATTTCAACCTACATACTGGTTTAGTGCAGTGCAACTAATTTGAATAAAATATTTGGGGATGCATCTCGCCTGATATACGCCAAATTCATTGAAAAAAATGACCTATGCTCCTATTAGATTGGACAAGTAAATAAGCTCCGCAGAAAGTATTTTGAAAAGAATAGAATCAAGAAAAATATTGAATAAAAATATATTTCTTTGGATTCTTCTGGATACCCCCTTCTATAGTACCGTAACATCTACGAAGGTTTCATTTAACCAGGATGAACCGTTCATATATACCAAAATCACAAGAAGAAGACCACAGACGTGTCAGAAAAAGAAGAACCTATATAAAATTTAATGATTTATCATTTCATGGATACTATATGATATGTTAATTTCTTGAAGAATATCGATCCGCACAAGAAGTATCAGAAAACTGGTTTCATACTTTCATAGATTTTTTCAACAAAAGTTCATTAACCATATAGTGGCGAGCTCTATATATTCTTCTAGTGAAGTATAATTATGAAGTTTCAATTTGCTCAAATAATAAAACAGCAAAAGTCATAAGTAGTGTTTTCGTTCATTCAGCCAAATATAGGGAGTTTTCTTTTAATATTATTATTGTTTTTCATTATTGTGGTTTCAATATGTGCCAAAACCCTCACATTTATTATCTTCACATCCATGTGTACCTTTCATTTCGAAAGGTACGAAAGACCTATCACATTTTTGTTCATAAAATCAGTGAGAATATTTAATAATCAAGTCCAAATAACCTGGTACTTCCCTGAGTAGCATATCGATATCTTAATCAAATTAATAATTAATAATTGGCCGATATCGTAGTTTTCGTAGTAGAAATATTCAGGGTCAGTTCCGATGAATCTAGAGCAATGTTAATCGATTCATGTAATAAGACAAATATTTATACTTAATTCAACTCACGAGTTTGAATTTGATGCTCTTCCCTACCAAACAGGATTGAAATATAAGTCGTATAATTGCGGAAATAGAAGCATTCTGATATTTTTTTGTATATTAATACACTTAGATTAGAACAAATAAGATCATTCTATCGCATTTTGTAGAAGTAGGTAGGTACACTCACACGAAGAAACATGAAATCAGGTCACATTGACTTCTGATTACTTTTATTGAGAGTTGATTGAAATCAATTGAACTCTATTCTAATATTACAATTCGCCAACTCTTAGATTTTGGAAAACAAAAATATTTGAGCAATTGAGAAAAACTGTTCTGGGCAAAGAGTTTTTATGAAATTTTATGTGCCAAAGAGAATTTTCCATTGGTAACTATAGGGATTGTAGTGTTCTCAGAAATATGTACCTACTGGAGAATCTTCACGAGAAACAGTTGAACTGGAACAATAACCACCATATATGCGAATTTAGGAAACATCAGATACCAAGTTGTAAAAAATTCGTTATTTAGAGTTATTCCAAAAAGTCATCGAAAAATTAAAGGGAATTTCGAAGAATTCAAAAAAACACAAATAAATATCATGGAAGAATGTTTCTTACGACATATTCCTACTGTTTCGAGAATTCCTCATCAAAATATGTACCAGAATATTACTCACCTCATTCGGATTCCTGAACTATCGAATATTCAAATTATCGGGATAGGAATTTCTTTATTCAGGTAATTAAGCTTAAGTACATAATGGTTGACCTTCATTCGGATCTATATACGAGAGAAAAGCGAGAACCATATAACTGACAAATTATTTATTTTCAATAGAAGCATGAATATTCGACTTCTGAAAAAACAAATAATCGGGGCTATTCACTAAGCAAAGTTGTTATGGATAGCAACTGTAAATCGTCGTTATCCCATGTAATAAGCATTGGATAACGACGATTTACAGTTGCTATCCATAACAACTTTGCTTAGTGAATAGCCCCGAATATAATATAATATAAGTTATGTTCATATTGATCTTCCTAAGATGAAGTTTGAAATGCGTAGAAATACTTCTGAGCTGAAATTAATGCATTCATGGTTCTTGAACGAAATTCCAGGCTGTAAAATAGTCAATGGTTAAAATATATTGAAATTAGATGAGAAAAAAACAGAAATCAATATAGGTACTTATACACTAAATAGGTTTTCAGTTGGGCAGTTGAACCATATTTGATATTTCAAAATAAAAAATTAAATGGTTTTGAAAATCCTACAATGATAATCGAAGACATTATCCGCTGTCTGCGTCATTAGAAATGGTGAACCAAAACCTATCCTTTCGACCTTTTTTGGATTTCATGGTGTGAACGAGATCTACATGTGGAAATTATGATTAGGTACTACACCTTCGCCTTCTGTGACCTTGAAAGTCTTATCTAGGACCTCAAACTCTCTTCAGTTTCGAAAGAGTGACACCAAAAAAGTTAAAGTGCTAATTGACCTTGTCATTTGTATTCAGTTTATACGGTCTGAAATGTAACGAAAATAGAAATAAATCCAATATAGACTGTTATAGGTGAACACCTTCAACTCGGAATATTTGAATCATCAAAATAAACTATTTCAACATCCGATCAATGTTGATTATTCCATTTTGGGAAGTCCGGCATTCATAAAACACGGATTTTGTGTAACATTTCTCTGTCACAGAGCCAAGGCTCGCGGATTTACCTGAATACTGACCTTTACGTGTAACTTTATAAAAAACGGCCTAATATGATGTCGTGTTGCGGATCTAGTTTATCAAACAATTAACTGGCATGAATTAAATTGAGTAATGTTATGGTCTGTTGATTTTTGGTTGAGATGTTCAATACAGAGATATGTTTTACTGAATATCTCTAGCGGAACACTGTTTTATTCCTCACGATGAGCGAATAGAAGTGGTCAGCATTGAAAACACGTACATCAAATAATGAATAATGCGACTTCACAATCTAAATATCACCACAGGGTATCGAAAGCGTCAATCAACGGATGCACTCAGTAGGAGATGTAAACGTCATACAGAGAGAAATATCATTCAAAGAATATCAATTCGTAATACAGAATGATGCATTGCATATGGGATATTGCAAATTTTTCGGTTGCGGGAATTCTGACTCCTTTTCGGAAAATAGCTCAGACAGATTTTGAGCTGAAACAAGGGAAAGGACTGCATATGGAAGCTTCTCTGTCCAAAACTTCTCGGCCTTTTTCTTTCATATTCCTACCCCTACGATAAAAGGTTTATTCGAATCCATTGACCATGAAATAAACTGGAATAACTTGAGTTCTATGGTATCCGAGGTGTTGCGACAAGTTACCTGACAAATTGGTTACAAACAACATACAGCTTGGCAGCATTTACGTCAAGGTGTTCCCCAGAACTCCGTACAAGGGCCATTCCTATTCCTTGTATATATTAATCATTTACTGGAGACTGTGGAAGAGAACCAGAGTGAAGGTACTCTTTGCTGATGAAACATTTCTGAACACGGGATCAGATGAAAAAGGTCTTTAAGAATTAGACGAAGAAACCTTGATCCAGGCAAAATACTGGTTTGATGCAAGTGAGATGAAGTCCAATGTAAAAAGACTTCTATTTCAAAGTAGAACAACATGGACCTCAAGTTTCTTGGTATAACAATACAGGGTCTTTCACGAGGAACCTCATCCATATTTATACGGGAAACTACTGAACGTATTTTCATGAAATTCAGCACTTATAAGTATTTCACGATGCTGATGAAATCTAAAATATTTTCAAGGCATGAGCACCTCCGGTTTTTCCGGAAATGACGTCAACTTCCGTTTTTCAAATTAGAACACCATTTTTTTATTGCAGAAATAGATTCCTTAAAAAATTTCAAGTTATTTTGATGTAACATTTTTCAGTTTTGGTTGAAAAATTCTCTCTGAGCGGGAAAATTCGAAAAAAAATCGAAAATAGAGCTCCGCTGAAACAAGAATAACTTCGAGGTTTTTGGATGGAAAATTTTGATTTTTGGGATTTTTCAAGATGTAAGATTGATGTATCCACTTTAAAAATCGAAATCGCGATTAATGATACAGGGGGTGAAAAAATCGCTTTCAAAGTTAGGGATGACAAAATCGTGAAAAATTAATTTTTTCAAATTAGAACCCCATTTTTTTATGGCAGATATTGAATCTACGTTAAAAAATAATGTGAGTGTATGCATCACACCCTTGCCCTAAAGTGGATATTAACTCAGAAAATATCCATTTTAGGGCAAGGGTGTGATGCAGCACTTATATAAGTGCTGAATTTCATGAAAATACGTTCAGTAGTTTCCCGTATAAATATGGGTGAGGTTCCTCGTGAAAGACCCTGTATAGCCAACTATGTTCTCAAACCTGTATTAAACCGGATCAAAAAATTATCAAAAGCAATTTATATACAGTCAGACCAGTTAAACATATAGCTAGTCCAGAAGCATCGAAAACAGCCTTTCAGGTAGTTTTCACAGCAAAACTATTGTGTAGTTTTATGGGGAAGATCCAAAGACAGCGAGAGGGTGTTTATAAATTACTCATCGTGGTTGTTACTTCAGTGTCCCCCTGTTTACTCATATTATTCATTTATTACCTGAATTGTATTTATTTTGCGAATGAACATTATTATAAAAAAAATACTCACTGATGGCGTGAGTAGCAGACACCGTTTTGGAGGTTTCTTTCCAAGTGAGAATATACCTTACCATCTATTTTCAAACATACCTGTGTACTGGTCATCCTTGACCATAAAGACAGCCAATTGAAAAATAACTTCAATCGTGATTACAACAAGCGAAATGCAAACATCACCATACACCATACAAAATTAATATTTCATTTGATTAATTTATAATATGATTATAAGATATAGATATAATGGACCATGTCTTCGATATAATTGGATAGTTTATTTTGTATTTATATTTATTGATATATATTTATTAATTTTCTGAATCAAATTTTACTTGGCCAATTCGCCTTCCCTTGTGGGAATTGTTGATGGGTGAATATTTCAATTATTGCGAATTAGATTAATATTGTTTGTCACTCGTAATTTTTGTGTGAATGGATTTAATAAAAAATTAACCATCCAAGGACCCTCATGAAAAAATTGGAGTCTTGTTGAAATATTTCATTTCTATCATTTCATTCTTGTTTCAAATTTAAACCAGATCTGTACGCATAACCGTTATTTTTTAAAATTAATCTAATTGCGGAGAAAGAAAACACCCTACAGAAATGGAATGAGATTCTTATGTCGGCATTACCTAAACTCCTTTCTATACAGAATGAACCAAAACAAATTAATAATGATCAAGTGCTTCAGGCTCCCACAACCGCCAATTAAAAACAATAACTGATGATTATCAGAATTAGTCGCGGCTTATTATTGAATCTTTTGTTTCAACCACAATTATATCTCATAACGTTCAATTCGAAGCACCTAGAAATTGGAATAATTAAATGAAGTCTAATGAGCAGAGGAAGTACCTACAATGTATTTAGCAAAAATCACTCGTGTAGGTATTCTAGAAATTTCAGTAGGTATCTAAGTTATTGCTGAATAGCCACCTGCCATGATGTTAACCATACAGAGTCCACTACTCTATTGAAAACTAAAAAATTCAAGTTTTTGTAAAAATATAGTGTAACAGCCAAATGGAATAAATTCGATAACGAATAAATGAGGGCGTGTTGGGAAAAACGCTCGGAATCGTCGGTTTGTAATTTTAAATGCGCATATTTTTCAAGAAAATAATATTATATAGGGTGTTCCATGTGACCATGGCCAATACCAACTTTCTTATTTCAAATGCAACCTCCTGTATATTATTTTTTTTTGGATTCTTCATCAGAGAATTCTAGACACAATTCATGCACAATGTCCTATACCTATTTTTAACTATTTCGGAAGTATTAAGTGTTTTCAGATTTATTGCAAAAATCAACGTTTTAAATAAAAATAATTTTATTTCACAAATTCGGTATATTATACTTAAAACCTAATAAGTATTACTGATTATTTCTTAATTATTAAAAAAAACAAAAAAAAACATTAATGTCAATGTAGGAAATGTTCAAAATGCTCGCCGCGAACGTCTTGGCAACATGCTTATCTGGTGGAGTTTTTTTTTAATTCTTCTCAGTAATGGTTTTTGCTTACTTTCTACATATCAAGAGGTAAATGGGAAATAAGTATTGAGTATTATGTATCGAATTTGTGAAATAAAATAATTTTCATTTGAAATGTTAATTTTTGTAAAAAATCTGAAAATATTCCCGAAAAAGTTGAAGATAGGTATAGGACATTGTACATGAATTATGTCTAGAATTTCCTGAAGAATCCAAAAAATAAATAATATACAGGGGGTTGCATTTGAAATAAGAAAGTTGGTATTGGCCACGGTCGCATGAAACACCCTATATAATTTTATTTTCTTGAAAAATATGCGCATTTAAATTTACAAATCGACGTGTCCGAGTGTTTTCCCTAACACCCCCTCATTTATTCGTTATCGAATTTATTCCATTTTGGCTGTCCACAACTCCACATTGAGAAATCCTTTGATTGGTAATAGGATTTTTCCTAATTATGATGAGCTTTTCATCTAAATGAAGAACTGTCTATCGATTAGTAAGGATATAGAATTTCAATTATGATTGGTTAATGGATGATGCATCTCAACCACATGAATTCATTCAGTTCTTATATCCATATTGACCCTGTCAATCCTTATGAATATTATTCATTCTGTGGCACGTGGAACATTTTGCATGTTACAGATCCTCACAGAAGTTTATGCGTTTTTGCATTTTCTCTGGAACCTTCCGTTTACCTGTAATTTGAGGTATATACTTTTCGTTGGGACACACTGTAATTCTAGAGCACCGGTGGCTATATCATGAAATGTAATGAAAAGTAGTCTTGCTCAACTTGAGGAATAATAAAATTCAAGCGACATAGTGGAAATTCAATCGAGTTCCAATATCTTCTGATTATTTCCTGCATGAAGATTTTGAGACATTTCTTTAATTTTTTTCAGAGGGCGTGTTCTGCGAAACACCAAATCAGCAACCAGGTGCCTGCCTGAGTATATACCAATGCCCCACCCTTCTGGATATCCTCAAAACTCAATCGAGTAACCCCCAAGCCGTAGCTTTCCTCAGAAACTCAGTATGTTTTCGTAACGGCAATACCCCAATTGTTTGTTGCCCCACACAAAGGGTGCGAACGCAAAATCCTTTCTTGAATCCTGATCCTACCCCTCCAACCAATAATGCTATCGAACCTGTGACCAGCAACCCTTACACTCAACCACAGACTCAACCTACAACGAGAAGCAAACTGCTGAGGAAACCCAACTGTGGATTTAGCAACATCACAAATTCCAGAATTGTGGGGGGAATTCCTGCTAAGTTAGGTAAGTTTTCTGCACCACAAAGAACTGTTAGAAATCGTCCAATGAGGATATTCATTTTACTGAAGTCTTTGGAAAGTCATTTGGATTTAGATGTTCACCCCACAAGTCCAGAGAGTCCTACTTTTTGAGCCCTCTTTAACTCTGGCTTCATCCTCTGTTTTGTTCAGTTATTCATGGTATACCTACAAACATTGTCTTTCTTGAACAACTCATATGCTAATTGGGAAGCTTTCAGTGTAATAACATGAAAATAAAAATGACTGATGAAGACCACTTCAATTGAACAGATCTTGACGATCGCTAATGTTGAAGAGGTATCTTAGTAGGTAGCTCGTTTCCGTTTCTTGTCCTTGAGGAAGGCTCATGTTAACGGATGTGATTTTATTGTTCTCTAAATGGTACCTTGAAAAAATGCTGCTTCTACAGATGACTTAGATGTTTTCCGACTTTGAATGGAAATAAATTAACACCTAGAATTTGGTGGCCATTAGAATACTCTCAAAAGGCGAAAGAGCAGCGATTCATCGCTTGTCAGTTTTATATCCCATTATGGGTTTTTCCATTTATTCAATCTGAGATGAGCTCAATTTGTTTTTATTGAATACAAAACGTGATGTATGGACGTATTCAAGACTAATGATATATTATCCTTGTACCTTTGCCATGGTAGCTGCATTGGTATCGAGCCCATGAATTCTGAACTGACCACCGACAACAGTTACCTATGTACAGGGTTCCTGTTATTCAATGTTCGTTGAAAAAATGCGGAACCTGCATTTGATATGAGACAAATATTTCTGCGATCTAGGTTGAGATTACTTTTATTGATGGTTTTTCATTTGAGTACTGTAAATATCATCAAAAAATGTGTACTAATCATTGCACTTTTAGCTTTGGGTCCACAAAAAGTCCCTGTTCATATTAGGGAACGGTTGTTGATGAATTAAGGTTTGTGGTACAAGCTCAAATTCTTCAGAGAGCTGAAGCCTTATAACAAGTTTTGTGTAGAATATATCTCGATTGGAATTTGTAACAGTTCATGAATACTTTGCTACTAAAATAGAATATTACATGACATGAACCTATTTATTCAGTGCAGTGTCTCCATTGGGCGCACAGTATGAGGCCCAAGGCCGCCGGTGTCTTGATTTTGAAGACGAGTTCTACTTCAAACCATATTACCTAGTCTGTATAACTTCCTCCAGATTGAACTTTATTCCATTATTTACTTTTCGAAAGAGAAATTGATTTACCAGTTATACACATCCTGGGTTTTCAGATTATATCTCATTTGAATCTTTTATAAATCGTTAGGTGTAATTGGATTAAATAGTAGTTTCCTCTTCCTGTTGTGATAATTTTTTCAGGGGCAGTTATTCATTACATGGGAATATGGATTTTTGAACCTTATACGTTCAAACATTCCTCAAAATAAACTGCTCCACATGAGTTAGGGATATTGACTTAAATTGCAACAAAATATAGTTAAAATAAGATTTTTGTGATGAAAATCCATTAATTTGCAACCTGTGGTTTCAGGTTGCAAATTAATTTTAGCCTGTAGGTCTGCAGCGTATACAGGCTGGCTGGTTAAGAAAAATCAGGTGAAATAACGAAATTTTATTCCCAGAGAATTCAAGCATTTTAAGACTATCAATAGAATGTATGGCCTCCACAGGCATCAATAACAGCTTGATATCTTCTTTGCATACTACACACGAGGTTGTTGAACATATCTTGAGGAATTTACTTCCATAAACGGGGCAGTAGCTCTCACAGATCGTTTAAGGATTCTGGGGTATAGGTTGATGATTATCTAATCTTCTTTGAAGCATATCCCATGCATGTTCTTTGCAATTCAAATCTGGGGAGTGCGGAGGTATTGGTAAATGTGGAATACCAAGCTCCTCGCGCGCGTTCCCAACTATATGGCTGCACGGTGCGGTCTAGCGTTATCGTCGAGAAATTGAAAAGTTTCACCAATAGCAGCGTGAAAATTTTGGCCAATGACATGCTCCCCATAGTGTAAGGGACAAATGTGAAGATCTGTGAGCCCGTTGAAACATATCCCGGTCCATACCATAACACCACCCCCTCAGAATGAATGGACTTCTTGGACATAGCGACGATTACGGCGTATGTGTGGGATTGTCCATACCCTTATTCTTCGAGAATCTGAATATAATCCATATCTGGATTCATCAGTGAAAAGGACACTACGCCATTGATCGATCCAATTGATATGTTGCCTTGCCCATTCCAGTCTTTGACGCTTATGGTCACGTCTTAATGGACGTCTAGAACCTCTCAAACGTCGTCTGATGGTTTCGATGGAAACTCGGACCCCATCTGCATCTGCATTTAAAAGAGTATTCCGTAGCATTCTACACGTAGATTTAGGGTTTCTTCTCGCCGAAACGGCGATGAAACGATCCTGAGCAGGTGCTGTTTTTCCTCGCCCACCAAGCCTTCGCCTTGGTCTTTCCAACACGGAACCTGTCTCCCTGAACCTATCCAAAGTCGAGATATCACACTTTGGCTGACTTGGAGCCTTTCCGCTACAACAACCTGAGTTAGGCCACCCTGTAGCATTCCGATAGCCCTATTAGCCTCAGCGTTTGTTAATTTACGTCTTGGCATTTTCAGAAAACTCGTTTCAAATCGCAGCCGTTGATAAACTGACTTCATTTCAAAATAAGACCATTCATGAAGCAAATGCAAAGAACCAAACTTCAGAAAAAAGGCGACCAGATTGACGAAATGTCTTATATTGATTTTCATTGGATTGATTCAAGTTGTTATTGATTTTCACAGCGTATTTCTCGAAGATTACATACTTTTAAAAACGATTGAATACGAAATCCCTAACTCTTGTGGAGCAGTATATTAACCACCAAAGCAGTAGAAATTTTCTGTATGTTTGGGAATTGAACTAAGTGATCAATGTTCACTTATCATATTTATTTCTCAAATTAACAAACCCATCTACAGTTTCATGAAGAATTTATCGGAAAATCTGAAGCTAATTTCATGTTTGACACCTACCATATTCTCAATATTCTTACGTCAAATCTTATGGATGCCATAAATAAAGTGTCATTATTTTACCATATCACGTCCAATTTTCAAGATTTTCTCGGAACATTTGTTGGTGGAATACCAAATGGATCTCCACCATTTATAATAAATTTGAAATGTGGAAATTCAAATGATCTGTCGAACTGAGGGATATCGTTCAGTAGGATTTATTATCCTTAATTTTTCTTCTTAATGTCCGTGAATAATATAAAAACTATAATTTGTCCAAATCATATGCGAATAGAGTAGATGAAATGAAGCAGCAAAACCGCAAATTTATATCCCCAGACCATTCTAGTCAACTCACTCACCTATCAAGATGTAGAGATTGTAGGAGTTGACATTTTTCGAAATTATGCAAAAGAGATTGGAAATTCCTAAACACCTATCAGTACGAGATATATGATATATCATACTCCGCATATCAACAGGATGTTCCATGAGATAATTCTATTTATGAACGAGTTAATAAAGGGAAAAAATACCTCAGAATCAGTGGGAGTTTCACAGTCAATCACAATGGATTTGGAATAAAAAGAATGCCTCAGATTACTCATGAAATATCATACCTACTGAAATTTATATGACGAACTTAAAGGAAATTATAAAAGCAATATCCTCATGGGCGTAGATAGGGGGGGGCCTGGGGGGGCACGGCCCCCCCCCCCAGAATCCACGGTGCCCCCCCTTACTGAAACACACATTTGTTTTTCCTTGCTCGTTTTCCACTGTGCCCCCTCAGGCCCCCCCCAGGAAAAAAGGCTAGCTACGCCCATGAATATCCTGAAGTACCAGGAGATTTTGCGATAGAGAAACTTAGAAATTAGTTGCCAAATATAACGACACGAAGGCATATGCGTATCAATGGAAGAATAAAATCAGTACATTTTCATTTTCAGGCGAATTTCCTTGGATGGTAATTTTGGGTTATAGGAACAGCAAAAACCCTTCCGTACCAAAATGGTTGTGTGGTGCTTCACTGATTTCAGACAGACATGTTCTCACAGCTGGACACTGTGTCCACGGCAGATCTGATTTGTAAGTTTCAATATATAGACGATACGAACTTTTAATAATTTTTTTATCGACCTCTGCTCAGGTATTTAGCGAGAATCGGAGATTTGGATTTGTATTCCGATAACGATGGGGCATCACCAGAAAATATTCTTTTGGAAAGTGCACGAGTTCATGAAGACTACAGTCCAGTCAAATTCACAAACGACATAGCTATTTTGAAATTATCCAAAAGGGTTACGAATCGTAAGTATTTCTGCTTCCACAGATCAAGAAGTTCAACATTTCCCTATTGGGTCATGAATGCAATGGATATTTTCTATACCTGCATGCATCTTCAAGGATGATGAATCAATAAATATTATTATTACAGCTTCAGTGTGGCCAGTGTGTTTACCTATAGACGACAGCTTGAGAATCCGTGACTTTGTTCGAGCTCAACCAGTTGTAGCAGGGTGGGGAAGTATTAATTTCAGTAAGTTGAATTCTGATTAATTGAAAATTAAAACCAATGGTCAGGAATATTCCAAAGCTTTTTCTTAACAATTAAATCAACTAATCTCTGTTGTTTCAGATGGACCGTCAAGTACAACACTTCTCGAAGTGGCAATACCAGTAGTAAGTACAGATGAATGCAGAAGAGCTTACAGTAAGCAGAATTCAGTGATAGATGAGAGAGTCCTTTGTGCTGGATTCGCCAGAGGTGGCAAAGACTCTTGTAAGGGTGATTCAGGTGGACCCCTGATGTATATTGAAAGTGAACCTAACAATCTTCGTATAACACAAATAGGGGTTGTTTCCTACGGGTTTAGATGTGCTGAAGCTGGTTATCCTGGAGTTTATACCAGACTCACTAATTTCTTGGACTGGATAGAACGAAACATGATTTGAAAGGCAAATTGTATTTCAGAACGATGTAAATAAATAATGAAAATAATATATAATAAATTCAGATTTGTGTCCACACATTGATGCAGTATTCAGTAATTCATTAATTTTTTTATTGCCGATTAGATATAGAAAATAGTGAATGGCCAATATTTAGATACGCAATTCGCTTAAATTATCAGAAAATGTTTTTATAACGGGCACAAAGAACCTAAGAACTCTCTTCAACCTCTCTATATGAATGATTTTTTCATTCTGATTCAATCGTGATTACATAATTTTAACTATAATGTGATGATTTCTCAAATTCCCTTGTATTATTCGATTTAAGTTTTCTGTAACGATTTATATCTTCGAATGTGTGCATGTTCTGTCGCAGCTTAAATTAAACACCTGTGTGATATATGTTGAAATAAATGTGTGAAAAATTTTTTAATTTGTTTTATTTCTTAATATATATATAATTTTACTAAGGTATCTAGATCTCACTTATGTTATGCCGGTATTTGAATCTCAACGAGATGAAAAAGTCCAATAAATATCGGGTCTTGTCTAGAGTCGAATGCCAGCATAACAGCGAAATAACAAAAATTAGACAAATTTCAGAACTCACAACTTTATCAACAAAAATACAATAATTATACTCTCGAAGCTATGAAAATATATTTTTATTTTCTATCTACTATTTTAAACAAAAAGAAAGTTTACAACCCAAAGATAGTCAAATTATATTCATTCTGTAAGAATAAGAATTGAAGGGAACAGTATATTTCATTTCTAATATTATTATAAAATGGTATCAGTCATTTGAGAATTTCAAGATGAATCACAGAGGCTTTAATTGCAACACCAACTAATTATTGCAGAGACTTAAGTGGAGTTTTAACATTTAGCATTAGTCACAGTAAAATGGTGGATGCACTTATATAAAAATAAATAACAATTTGAAATAAAATTATTGAGGATTTGATTGAATTGTTTATTTCAGTGTTATAATTTTGAAAAAATACTAATTTAATATGGGGCAAAAACCTTCGTATCTATTTCCTTATTGAACAGGTTAATCTCAGTCTTAATGCAACGTTAGTGTTAACAATAAATGTCAATATAAATAATTAATATGTACTATGATGTAAATAGCAGTCATTCCTTTTTGATTATTGCTGTTTCTCTGCATTCGGGAATAGGTGTTATGATAGCTGGTGACATAGCTAGTGCTGGGTTAGCTACAGCTATGATGTTATCTCCACTGGCAGCTATAATATGTACTTTAGGTGAATATTTGCTACTATCTTCGATATCTTCATCGTCTTCAAGTTTCCGCTGAAATAATATAATTATTCCATGTTCAACATTGATTTAATTTCATTATTACTTGAGGGGAACTGCAGTTACTATATGAATATCTGGAATCTGCATCTTCAATATCTACAATCAATGAAGTCTTCCTACTGTTGGATTCCCTGAAAATTGAACACGACATATTGACTTTTGGATGCAGGGTGGCCCACATAAAAGAGTTCATCGGAATATGTACTTCCATATTCGTTATAGAATTAGTATTTTTCTTCAGAATGATTGTTATCCAGAATCAGTGATCAAGTAGAAATAATTCAAGTGAAACTTTAATTATATTGATTTGTGCTGAAAAAAGTTTCTCAGACTGAACACCTACCTAGAGTTATGTGAAGAATTCCGGGAATGATGCTGAAATAATGAATGTAGGGAAGTTCTTATTAGAATACCATCTTCAGACTCCTAAAAATTCGGATAAAACTTAAAAAAAATTCACTAAATATTTAACAATAACGATTTATTACAACCAAATGAACAAAATTAGCAAGCGTGCTGAAGCAAAGCAAATTTGTTAAAACCTTACCTTATTTCAGAAGACCTGCATGCTAGAAAGCAGAAAATATATAAGCGAATGGCATTTCGAAAGCTGGCATGTCAGACTTGAGACTACTCACTTACCCAATTATTTGAACTACTAAAAATTATAGAAATTTAATCTCAAAGACAATTAAAAGATACTATAAAATGATGGAAAATTAAAGTGTTATGTCTGCAAAATGTGGATGAATGGCTTGTAATAAAAATTCGATGAAGGTTTTTTAATGGAAATATATTTTTATATTAAAAAAAATAGATTATCTATACAAAACATTCTGAATAATGGTGAATATAATAATTACTTTTTCAACCCGTTACGATGTTAATTAACATAATGGCAATCGTTGTTTTTCGTAGCTGATAGAAGGAAATTTTTGATGATTTTGATTTATACAAAATTGATTTAGATATTTACATTCCTATCTCGAATCTGAATAGATTTAGCGTATCCACTGGTCACCACAATGGTTAATACTTTTTTGTTTGAATTGCACTTATTTACACGAAAAAAAACAAAATAATAAATATCTTCTGTACGCAACTATAATTATTGTAAGATGAAAAAAATCTTCCTATAAAAATCTATAAATTATTCTATATTATATAAGAAATTTGTATGATAACTACATGTAAAAATCACAATTCGGTAAAAAACCTACATTTATCTGACTAGAAGAAATGAGTTCTTGACTTATACCAGTTTAATTGTCTTCAAGCGCAATGACTATTCCGATATTTCACGTAGAATTAATCGATTATAAAACTATGGCGCAATTTTGGATAATTTTTCAAGCGAGTATTATAAAAAATATAGAATTTAGACCTCGATCGATAAAAAAAAATATTTCGGTTGAAGAGATAAATTATAAACGAAGATATCAACGAGGTATTACACATACCTACCGAAAATCTGAAGTAACTACAAATAAAAAAGAGTTGACAAGTCCTATCACAGTTTTTTTATGAATCACATAGGTACCTATGTATTTTTCGGGAAAATAAAAAATATTCGAATATTCCGAAATGAAAATTAGCGTGATGATGGCATAGTTATGGAGCTACTGTCAAGGTCCAAGTAAAAAGCAAAAGCCCCAAGCTCTGGTGAAGCACTGCTGTAAGCAAATAGCAAAAAATCATGCAAATAATATCGTTCAGATATCCTTAAAGCAAAGTTGATTAATCCACTAAGTTAATGTTTATTAATTGCGGTGGGTGAGGTTTTTTTCTCATATGTTGGCTGACCTGCCGTCGGTCGTCCCCTTCGTTATTTAGATCTAATTTCGCTCTTTTAGACGGCATTTCCCCATCATGTATCCTTGGACTATCCCTCGAATTCGAATTCTCCATCTCTTCATTATTCAAATGTTTATTCATGTACATTGTCGATAACCTGAAATCAAATCGGGTGATACAAGAGCTTCTTCCATATTTTTCCCATCCAACGGTCTCTAACACGATGGCAGAAATGAGAAATGAAGCTGATGGTGTATGGCCCCATGTGCCTTTCACGCAAAAATTCAACTTACTGAGTTTTGGAGTAGTAGCAGCCAGAATCTTTAACAACCTGTCTAGCTAACGGAAAAAGTTCGTCCCTTCGAGTCAACAAAGCTGGTATAAACCTACATATTTGAGCCGCAGCTTCGTTCACAGACACCTCATGAAGAGTTAGAGGTTTTTCAGGTTTTCTTTTACAGTCAAACCTGCCGTATATTGCTGCATACCTTCTTATCTCATCCATTCGTCTAGGATCATTTTCAGGCATGGACATAACTAACTAAAATATAACAAAATTGAGACACGTTTTCAAGATTGAATTTGGGTTTGAGAGGATTCAGTTGTTGCAATCCTGTATGGGAGCGTATTTTACCTCTAACTCTTTGCAAACTTTCTTTTTGGTATTATGTGGTTTTGGTTCATATTGTGGAAGGTTTTTGCTGAGCCTTTCGGCAGCTGCAGCTAGTTTGGCTATCTGAGACTCCATCAGCGTTGGGGTTAATTGTACAGACATACTACTCCCCGGACTTGAGCTAGAAGATGGGGGACATGCTGGATCTAGAGGGGAGTAAGGCCTAGAAAAACAAAAATCGTGGTTCTACCTATATGTTATAGAATATTCCTGAATTTACCTTTTGTTGAGGGGAAGTCCAGGGCTAGTTACTGGAGGTAAGGCACATACATCACCTGGAGATGGTGAATAAATTGTCCTAGTACTATCCATACTATCCATGGTATAGAAACCATGGTTGCTGGTTACTCTAGGACTGGACAATTCCAATTCGTAATCATCACCTGGGACTAGCGGTAGTTTGAATTTGGAAGGGTTTCCCACCCACTCGTGGAGGGATTTCTGCAGCCTTCTGACGTGTAGAGGTTTGGAAGCCATTCCTACCAGAGACATGATCTCTAAGAACTCTTCCTCGCATGCGTCACAAAGTTGCTGAACGTCATCTCCACCCATTTCCAATAGTGTGTCATAATAAACTAACAATGATGCATTTTGCATCACTCGGAAAAGTTGTAGTTCAGCTAGGTTGCTTGGGTACGATGTAGGAATAACTGAAAGAGAACCGAGTGTTGGAAATGGTATTTAAATGTAACATTGTAAATGCAAAAGTGAAAACATGATTTATTTGTGAATATCTACATCGGTTCAAAACACCACCCGAAAATTTTCAGACGGACTGATCTGTATTGTGTCAAGAACAAAAATTCGCTGATACGCCACTGGTACGCAATACAAGAGTCTCGCCACCATCTATTTCTCCGTACGGTTATCCCTAACCTTTCTACTTTATCGATTCTTTCATGAAGCCTCCTCTATTTTTAATTCGAAGCTTGCGCAAGAAAAAACACAAATGCATGGGAATATACAGAGAAAAAAGTTGCCAAGTGGAAGATCTTCGCGCAGATGAGGGCATGGTATAATTTTTTCCTTTGAAATTTTTGCTATAGATGCCTGAAAATTAGAGCTGAATGTATGGAACAAAGTCGATTTCGCTATCTGTCCCTATGTATGCCTAAATCTTCAAAACTACGCAACGGATTTTGAAACGCTTTTTTTTAATAGATAAAGTGATTCAAGAGGAAGGTTTATATGTATGATACATGCATAATATTGTAGAGAAACACTGGTGAATTTACAGGTTTCTAATGTGATGTCGTAAATAAACACATTTATTGCGCTTACATTGCAAACGCTGACTGAACCCCACGAGATAAATCAAAATAATGTACTCGGTATTGTACTCCTAAAAAAGGTCAACAAAAAAGTCCGCGATGGTATATTTCTATCTCTTGAGGATAGAAGAATAACCATTTTTTATCCTTAACATTTTACGGGAAGAAAGGGCTTATTTAGGAAGTTATTTTAGGCAATACAGCATTAATCCTTATCCAATTAAGTATCTTAAATATATTGTCCACTCAATAAAGATCAATATGGCCCTTTACTTCATGTTATTTAAATGAATATTTCCGAAGCCGGGGCGGGTCGCTAGTATGTTTTGAAGCGAACAAATTCTTCTTCACATTTTCTTCTTGTTCATGTGACAACCAAATATTCAACGGAACACAATATAACTTCTATACAGGGTCATCGTTAGTATGTTGTAGGACGAAAGTAGAAAATATATTTCCATCTCAAGGATGGTTGATGAACAAAGAACTTTTGAGGTAAGAAAAAGGTGATTGATAGCTATGTATGTAAAAATGAGCTCAGTAGATATCCATACAGATTTCTTTATAAGTTTCAGAAATCCTGATCGACAAGATGTTATTGAGTGAATAAGAAACGGCAAGATAAATATCAGTTACAATTAAACGGTAATGCCACTATGTAAAAGGTATGTTCATGTCAGCATAGAAAGCTACCGCGAATACCTACTTACCAGATCGGGAAGAGTTTATGGAACCAGTAATATTCAATAATATCCACTTTTTGTCATCGTTTCTACAATCAGAAAAACATGAACGAAATTGTCTTGCACAGAAAGAGCATGAAAATGCTTTCTTAGCCTGGATTCAGATGACATGACTGATGGAAATCAATCTTTATGGTATATAATTTAAGATGCGTTTCATACAGTGTGTCCCACTGAAATGAGAATGGAGGTTTTTCGCGTAGAAACAATGTATTTTTGGAAAATCGCTCAGTTAGGTATATTCTGCCAGGATCTTTCGAAATTGAAAGCAATGTTTTATGATTTTGGCTATTTGGCAGAAACCTTTGAAAAGGGTCTCAATCGACTTGGTTCGAAGCATTGATCGAGTATCAGTGGTCAAATAACGTTCTGTCCGTCTGTCTGCGAACACGACAACTCTCGAAAGGATAAACCTTGAAAGTTTTCAGGGTAGGTTCGGATTTAGAATGTGGTAGTTGCAGCTGGGTCAGGTACTAATCGAGATATACGTTGGCAATGATTAAAAAAATGTATAAATTAATCGAAAAGAAAAATTTTTGAATTAATGCTCATAAATTATTTATATGACGAAGTAGGAATCAATACAAAATTCCAGATTGTATTGAAGTGTTGATTTAAACCTCCATACCCTGCGCAAAAAAATTAACGCACATTCTGAAAATCTCAATTATAATGAAAGTTAACATTGACTTTATAACTTATTTTTTATGTTCTCTCGGAAAGGTTTTGAACGAAACAAGACACATTAAATGGAAGAAAAATTCAGGATTTCACCGAATCTTATGTGAAAGAAGAGAAATGAACAATTTTCAAAATACTGAAATGCTGATAAGTGATTTAATACTTGGTATTTCCACCCCTTGCGTTAATTACAGCTCGGAAACGACGGTTCATACTCAAAATGAGTGATCTTAAAATGTTCTGATCTAATCCTTCCCAGATTTCTCCGAGTTGGATTCCTAATTCATTAAGAGTAGCTGGATGATTTTCTGACCTCTCAGCCTTCTATTGAGGTTGTACCAAACCTGCTCAATCGGATTGAGATCTGGACTTCTTGCTGGCCATTCCATTCGAGAGACTTCAACCTCTTCAAGGTACACCTGAACGATGCGCGCACGATGGGGTCTGGCATTATCGTCCATAAAAATTAAATTTTCACCAATGTATGGGGCGAATGACCCTACATGCTCTTCAAGAATGTTCCTTAGTTATCAGCATTCACAGCTCCATTATCAACGACCACTAGGTCTGTGCGAGCAGTCAAAGATATTCCACCCCATACCATAATTCTCCCCCGAAACCAGTAGTATTCAGGAAATTGCACTGTGCATTTCTTTCATGTGGACGTCTGTATACAAGGGAACGTCGATCACAATGGTAGAGGCAGAATCTAGACTAATCTGTGAAGAGAACTCTTTCCCAATCGGCTTCTTCCCAATGGATATGCTCTCTCGCAAAATCCAAACGCGCCCTTCGATGGGCTGGGGTAAGAGCTGGGCCTCTTGCCGCGACACGAGGCCTTAAATCATATTCTCTGAGGCGATTTCTTATTGTCTGAGTGCTAATTTGCACCTCATGAGTTTGCTCAAGCTGATTTTGAAGGAGGCGAGCGGTTGCAAACCGTTGTCTCAACGAAGAAACTCTCAAGTAACGTTCTTGAATGGCAGTTGTTACCCGTGGTCTACCCTGTCCTGGTCTTCGGACATTCATACCTGTCTCCCTGAATCGCTGCAACATTCTGGACACACTTGTATGGGAAACTCCAAACCTTTCTGCAATTCTTGTGTATGTCCACCCTTCTTCTCGCAAAACTACCGCTTGGGCACATTCCTCTTGGGTCAAATTGCGTGTTTCGGGTTGCATAGCGATCGAATGTAGAAAATCAAACGAAAGGAAAACTTTTGATCACTAGAATTGATCGAGAACAACTGATTTTAGAATGGAGCCAATATACATTCAAAATCTGATAATATCATCTTTTTTTTATTCCTGCTGGGAGAAAACATCTGTATTGAAGAAAAACATATGCATGCATAGTTCTGATAAAAATAATTATCATTGAGAACACCTTCAGTTGTAGAATAAATTTGAGATTTCCATAATGTGCGTTAATTTTTTTGCGCAGTGTATATTCCTAGTAACAAACAGAAAAAATATTCCATAACAAGATAACTTTGAACATGAACAATTGCTTTCACGCACTGGTGAATTTGAATCTACCTACAAGGTGAATGAACGAGCGGTCAAAAACTACTGACTTCACGTCACGTGCTGAAGATGGCTCTTTTTTTATATCATATAGTAGGCCAATGGAAGAAATAATTCAACATGATGTCCAGCATTTGGCTTCGAAGCCCATAAAAATCATATTGTTTATTGAGGTCGTAATTGATAAGGGCCCAATTAATTTGCATCTGCCCTAATTTGCTCATTGATGACCCGAATGTTAATCGGAGTGCGAACTCCTCCCTTTGCAATAGGAGGATTATTACCTGCGATCATCTTGCTCTTCCACCCTGTAAAGATAACCCCTCGATCATAATCTACCTGCCCTTTCTCGAGCGATCAAGTCTTCCAGCATAATTAAATATCATAATTTTTTTGGGGATGGTCATAAAAAGTCGAGAATATCTGGTTAGTGTGAGAAAGGATTGCGCGGAGATTCTGGAAGGTCCGAAAAAAACAAAGCGGCCCTTCGAGATGTACCTGGCGTTTTTTCGTGGGCGCTCTATTGAAGCTCCAGGTTATTCAAATAGATGCCTTACGATGTTGACATACCGTGTTCTCGCATATTAAACAGGCTGACATGCGTCTTTTTTCATTAGTTCACACGATTAACGAAACAGCCTGTGCTAAAAGAAAAGTGAACGGGACCCTTGCTAATGACTTGCGGTGGATGGCCTTTGTTCGTGATATTTCTTCTGAAAAGTTTCGGAAGTTTCCGAACAAAAAACGCTTGAGACTAATCCCGAGTTCGACTTCAGGGACATACCGGCATCTTTCAACTTTTTTCCGGCCCACAATGAGCCACGGAAAAAACCATCCCATGGTTGATAACTGGCCGTTGAAAAATAAATAGCGAGACGCACTGACCACTTTTTCCTATTGGAAATGCATCGGATATTTAATTTATCTTGATTCCCTTCTCGATTATTCTTTTTTAATTCCCAGTTGTTCTGTCCCTGTCTTCGACTCGACGGCAAACGAGAAAAAATTTCACGATTATAACTTATAACACACTAGGTTTCAATTATATCGATCTTTATCCCGCGCCGCAGTTTGACATACACCCCCTTATTCACCAAGAAAAAATTCCCTCGAAAAATTATACTAAATCTTTCAGTTTTCAAATTTTTTGATAGCATATAAGCTGAATAATCTTCAGACCTGCACAAACTCGTTCCAACACGCACGCCTGTTAGGTCATAATTAAAAATCCAATTGATATTTTATTCGAATAAAACGCATATTTAGCAATATATTACGAACGCCTTATGAATTTATATATAAAATAAAATTGGGATACATTTTGTAAATATCCCTGTTTCTATTTTCCGAAACATGTTCGTTTCAATATTGAACGATTCAAATATGCTAATATTCAACATCGATTTCTGTAACATATCCTCAGATATAATAACAGATGTCATTTTTGTGTCACTCTGTATACATTCAGAGATGCGTGAGATGTAGATACCTATGAAATTTCGATAGTTTTTAATAACGCTTGAATTCGGAACGAATGACAGCTGAAAACAATCATACAGAGTGAAACAGCCAAATGGAATAAATTCGATAACGAATAAATGACGGCGTGTTAGGAAAAACGCTCGGATACGTGCGCATATTTTCCCAGAAAATGAAATTATATAGGGTGTTCCATGCGACCGTGGCCAATACCAACTTTCTTATTTCAAATGCAACCCCCTGTATCTTATTAATTTTTTGGATTCTTCACAAAATTCTAGACATAATTCATGTACAATGTCCTATACCTATCTTCGACTTTTTCAGAAATATTAAGTGTTTTCAGATTTTTTACAAAAATTAACATTTTGAATGAAAATTATTTTATTCCAAAAATTCGATACATTACACTCAATACTTATTTCCCATTAACCTCTTGATATGAAGAAAGTAAGCAAAAACGCCTGAAATGTTGAGTAACGTTAGAAGACAATTCTACACCAGATTAGCATGTTGCCAAGACGTTCGCGGCGAGCATTTTGAACATTTCCTACATTGACATTAATGTTTTTTTTTATAATTAAGAAAAAATCAGAATTACTTATTAGGTTTTAAGTGTAATGTACCGAATTTGTGAAATAAAATAATTTTTATTTAAAACGTTGATTTTTGCAATAAATCTGAAAACACTTAATACTTCCGAAATAGTTAAAGATAGGTATAGGACATTGTGCATGAATTGTGTCTAGAATTCTCTGAAGAATCCAAAAAAAATATAATATACAAGGGGTTGCATTTGAAATAAGAAAGTTGGTATTGGCCACGGTCACATGGAACACCCTATATAATATCATTTTCTTGAAAAATATGCGCATTTAAAATTACAAATCGACGTGTCCGAGCGTTTTTCCCAACACGCCCTCATTTATTCGTTATCGAATTTATTCCATTTAGCTGTTACACTCTGTATGTGTTTACTTATAATAAACACGCTCCTGGAACCTGGAATTGGATTCGTTTATGCTAATCCACAAGCGAAAAAATCATTTAAATACAGTAAAAATGAAATAGGTATCGTAGAGTTCCATTTTTGAAGGCTTCAGAGGTTCTTCTCTCCCATAATTTTTTTGCATTAATTTTATGTCTAAACTAATGATTTTTTAATGAGCAATAATTATAAGTCGTTTTTTGACACTTGAAATTTCATCGAATCATCACAGGGAGAGGCAACAAAATTCTGTTCAATTTTTCATCACATTCACTTTTTTAATTTCACTCAATAAACTTAATGCGCCCGGAAGATTTTCTCATATGTTAGCACTCTGTACTCATATACAGCATTTACAGAGGCAAATATCTGTAACTTACGTACTCAATATATTTTACGTGAGCTACTTTTATATTTTTCTCATATGTGTGAAAAACTTACCTTATTTTTAAAATTTTCTCTTATAGTCTACTTAACAAAACACGCCATTATTCATGTTGTATTTGTGAAATTCACCCCAAAAATACCATTTTTGTATGTTTTGTGAGGAAAAGTCTATCAAGAAAATAGGCCTATTAGAACCGATCCACTAAAATTAAGAAATGCCAATTTTTCAATTTAATTCTATTCAATTTTATTCATCATATAAGTAGAAAAACCACAATTTATAAACATTGCCAGAAGTACATAACCAGAGCTGATTTGGAAACACAATGAAACTAGCTCATTTTCTATATTTCCATATATTCTGAATAACATCAGTGATTTAATTTATATCCCTTTTTGCGTAATGCAGCTGAAGATTGAGATTTTACAAAAATGTATATATTTTTCTGTAATGAAAGTTAGATATTTTTGATTAATCAAATATTGCATTTGAAGTATTCACTGAGTAGTTATTCACAACATCCTCACTTCTCGATGAAACATCGCGTGTTCCATCATCAGAAGCATCTTTTGTAGCATTTTTTCGAAAGGTCATTAAAATGGATCCGAATAATGATATAAGAACTTGGCTACGGAGACAGCTACAGACCATGACAAAGTTTCGAAAAAACTGGATTTGTTGTAATAACATCCTAATAAAAACTTGTCGTTCATTACATTTGTTTCTACTGAAACCAAAGAGTAACAATTGTGATTACCTTGTGATGTAATGAAAGGACAAAAACTCGAATAGTATTCCCAATTGACTCGTTTAAATTTGAGAAATTCGTGTAAACCGCTCGTTTTTAAAATAATATGAAAATATCAACAATATAGACTGCGACCTCAAGTTGGGTTAGTTTTTGATGAGACGGTTTCTCAAGTGGAAACGGACCATTATTTGTCTAACCCATTACCGAAATATTTATTATATAAGATTATAGCGGAACCAGTATTTCACAATATGAAGGATGGGTTTTAACGGATTTTTTCTTCAAGTTACAATTTTATGTCGTATCGTAACCTAATTCGCTTTCATGAATTTACCTTTGATTACCTATATTATATGTAATGAAATTAATTATATCAAATGAATTGATAATATTTCGATTTCTTTCACAAATTCAATATGTAGTATATATTCCTTCAATTGCATTTTTTCATTTTCCCTAAAATTTATTAATTTTCCGGTTAAGATTTTCAATTTATATTGAAGAAACACTCATATCGATCAAGATTGAATTCCGCGTTAAAAATTGAATTCCTATTATTTGAATATAATTGATTAAAAAAATAGGCAAATAATTATTTGCTACATATTATTCTTTTTCTAAAGTGTGATGGTATTGAATATCATACACTCCTCCCTGATTTCCATCGATCAACTTCCTCATTACACCCTTAAGAAATTCATATCCATGTAACTTTCCCACAGAGAATCCTTTCTCATCATTATCATCAACGAGTAAAAAACCAAATTCTAGTACAAAAAAAAGTTTCCCAAGGAATCTTATGCGTCTTAAACGCAAAAAGTCAGGTATGCAACGAAAAAAACATGAATACATTACATGGTACGCAACATCGTTCAGAGCGTATTCAAATTAGATACGAAGGGGTGGTTTTTCAGCGGGTTAAAAAAACAGGTACGCGCTTCACCAAGATCTCATTTTTTATACAGGCGAATACCCTGGGAGGTACCGACGGAGGGTGAGTAGTGCCACCCTAAGCGACTACGGTCCAATCCTAGAAAGGTATGCTGAGGGTAGTTGCTAAATTGTTATAAGGCGAAACGCCCCTCACGGATTCTGCTAAGCATTAGGGGGACCACCATGTTCCATTAACGGATTCCCATTTTTTTCTTAGGGGTGCCGCACATTCAAATAGTGGTCTGGTGTAGAATGTCCCCTATCAAATGAAAGGAGTGAATACCAGACGTAAAATTATTTAAGCATCTACCAACTCGCATATATATTGAATTTATTAATTTTATCCCGGAATTTTTGGAACTGAAAACTGTTTATTAAACCTAAAAAATTATTATTGAAACGAGCTTGAAATTGTTGTTTTTCTCGACATTTTTCCTTCAACCTGAAAATAATTATCGCATCATCGAGCTTTTCAGTATTTTTGTTTTGTACTGAATTAAACAAAATATTTTTCAGAATGAATAATTTTCGCCCCAACCCATGACTAATTATTAACTTATAAAAGAGCTGTTTCTTTCTGTTTCTGTTGAAATTTTCATGTTGATATTTCAAGGGAAGCAAAATTGTCTCTCCAACCCGTTAAGAGTACAGATCGGCAATTTTTTTTTATTCCCCGAATTTATAATAAATATCAGTGTGGAAAAATATTCTCTGGACAGAAAATTATTTCTTTTACATGAGAATATTTGCATAAATCATAATCGTGCATAATCGTATTGAATTGCAAGAGCAGCGTCAGATTCTATAGATTTAATTAAGTATTCTATAGCTCTGCTCGAAGATTATTTTTATTTAACACGTTTCACGACGTTTAACAATTACGGAAAAATCCTCGGATGAGCAAAAAGTTTTCCCTTCAACCTAGGAATAATTATCTTATAATAGATCTAAACGATAATTCTTTTGTTGCATGAAATTAAATTTTCATCAAGAAAATTCATTTGAGAGGTGGAACAATTCTTCCTTCAATATAAGAACAATTATCTCATAATCAAACTTGACAATATTTACTCCTCGTTTCAATTTTCATGACAGTTCCTAACAAATTATAGGGAATAATTATCTCAAGCTTGACGATATTTTTTATGATGATTTTCATGAATTTATTTTCATTATTGTTGAGTGCAGAAAAATCTTATGTTGACAGAAAAATTCTTTCTACTACGTAGGGATATTCACAGAAAATAATATCATTATAGGTGTCAATTTTCACTAAATTATCGCATCATTCATGGGATCATTTTTGTAAACGCATTAGAAACTTCTAACACCTCGATGTGATATTTAATTATGTATCCTATAGACCTGCTCGAAGATTATTTTTATTTAACACATTTCACGACATTTAACAAATATGGAAAATCCTCGGATTAGCAAAAAGTTTTCCCTTCAACCTAGGAATAATTATCTCATAATAGATCTAGACGATAATTCTTTTGTTGCATGAAATTAAATTTTCATCGTCGGAAAAATCATTTGAGAGGTGGAACAATTCTTCCTTCAATATGAGAACAATTATCTCATAATCAAACTTGACAATATATACTCCTCGTGTCAATTTTCATGACAGTTCCTGACAAGTTATAGGGAATAATTATCTCAAGCTTGACGATATTTTTTATGATGATTTTAATGAATTTATTTTCATTATTGTTGAGTGCAGAAAAATCTTATGTTGACAGAAAAATTCTCTCTACTACGTAGGGATATTCACAGAAAATAATATCATTATAGGTGTCAATTTTCACTAAATTATCGCATCATTTATGGGATCATTTTTGGAAACGCATTAGAAACTTCTAACACCTCGATGTGATAATTAATTATGTATCCTATAGGCCTGCTCGAAGATTATTTTTATTTAACACATTTCACGACATTTAACAAATATGGAAAATCCTCGGATTAGCAAAAAGTTTTCCCTTCAACCTAGGAATAATTATCTCATAATAGATCTAGACGATAATTCTTTTGTTGCATGAAATTAAATTTTCATCGTCGGAAAAATCATTTGAGAGGTGGAACAATTCTTCCTTCAATATGAGAACAATTATCTCATAATCAAACTTGACAATATATACTCCTCGTGTCAATTTTCATGACAGTTCCTGACAAGTTATAGGGAATAATTATCTCAAGCTTGACGATATTTTTTATGATGATTTTAATGAATTTATTTTCATTATTGTTGAGTGCAGAAAAATCTTATGTTGACAGAAAAATTCTCTCTACTACGTAGGGATATTCACAGAAAATAATATCATTATAGGTGTCAATTTTCACTAAATTATCGCATCATTTATGGGAACATTTTTGGAAAAGCGTTAGAAACTTTAACACCTCGATTTAATATTTAATGATGTATCTCATTCATCAGCTGAACGATTTCTTTTCTGTTATTCTTCACAAAAAAAATCTTCTACCGATCGAAAAATTTTTTCGTTTATCTTAAAGAAATATGTAATATGTAATTATCTCATGATCGAACAGGAAGATAATTTTCTGTTCGAAATTTTCATGAAATTTTATTCATCCAATGTCGATAAAAAGAAAATCCAAATCATAAAAACGTTCAATGAAATTGAAAATCTGAAGAGCAAAAATTATAAGTCCGTTACCGGAAGCGGAAGTCATAAAGAAAGCGGCAAAATATAAGTCCTACCTGGACATGTCCGTTTCAATTAAGTTCATTATTCAAACTCGTTTTTTCACTACCCTTCATAACTCTGAAAGGAGTTTTTCATAGGAAGCCCACCTTCACATAGGTCCAGTTTATTGTACCGCACAATGCCATAATCATAACCCGGTATAAAATAGATCCTAAATAAGAAGGGCCTCATCATGAGGAACAACTTGAATGCTCAATAACTAATAAAGCTTTGATGTATTTTGGTTTTTGAGTTTCGATAATTGACTTTTGGACTCGATGCAAAAAGATTTATTCGTAGCAAAGACGTTTGTGCCCTGTATGAATGCAAAATCAAGATTTACATTTACATGAGTTTCTTCATCCGTGTAGGCTCGACAGAAAAACGTAATGGAATTGCATCTGCAGAACTGCTTCATGCCAATTTGTAACTCTAAGGACGCTGCAAAATTGAAATATCAACAGCCTTTGCAACTGCGAAGAATTTCAAAATCGAAATCTTTCAGAAACTAGACCATTCGATGCACTTGACGCCAAACAGAAATTTTCGATCACATTTATAAACAGACTTGCGAAAGCTTCAAAATGATGTGTCATTTGAACCCTATTGCAATTTAAGATTTTTGAGGGGGATGCCACCCCGCTCAGGGGGATGATCATGCACCCGCGAATTTGTCATCAATAGATGTATCCTTCCAAATAAAAATTGACCTGTCTCGGCATTTTTGGGAGAAACTTATACTCAAGGAGATATTCTGCTGGAATCTTTTAAATATGGGCCACCCTGTGTATTATGTTGAATATAAACGTGAGCGGGTACTGATATCTTGCATATAGCATATCGTTTATCTGATCAAGTCGGTTATTCATGTGGTATAAAGAGTTAAATGAATCGATATCTGCACTCTAATTGATGAGAGTCTGCAGCCTATTCCAGGGTCTGCCACTGGCTCTGTTTTTGTCTGGGACATTTCATAGCAGAGAATTCCTTCTTCAATTCGAGCGGTCGCCAAGGGATCGATAATTTGTTTTTTATTCCCGACCGAAAATTTCGGGATAAAAACTAGTCCACAACGGGTTCTCCGGTAAGGGCAAAAAGTAATTGATGAAAAAGTATCGGTTTTTCCTCTGCAACCGCTTCGTCCGATTTCATAGCCAGTGCTGGCATGCTCAGCGGCGTGTAGACTATTTTACAACCACCATCTCCAGTCAGATTTCTCATAATCATTAATCATATTACGAAATAAAACTTTCTTTGAAATATTGTCACCGAATTTATTACCCATAACGGATTAGCCATGCGACAAAAGAGGAGGTCGTGGTATACTTTGATGTGGAACAGCTGATTCCACGATCGACCGTATTTTTGTGGATTTCTACACGAAAATGAACTTGAGGAATGAAAAAGTTTCCACAAAAATATACGTTTTTGTTGATTCCCCGGTAAATTAAAAGGTTTTGGCAGATTAAATTAGTTTCGCAAATTGCTCCATTTCATGGTTCAAAAGTTTGGTTTCCAGGATTTGGTCCCCATTGGCCCGGTAGTCTTCATGGCCTTGAGGATTAAACACATATTATGGATATAAAAAAAGTGCTGAAAATTTATCACTTCATCAGCTTCCTATTTCATTAATTCATTTCAATGTAATTTCATAGTAAATTCGGAAAACATACAGAGTGTAAGAGCCAAATGGAATAAATTCGATAACGAATAAATGAGGACGTGTTGGGAAAAACGCTCGGACACGTCGATTTGTAATTTTAAATGCGCATATTTTTCAAGAAAATAATATTATATAGGGTGTTCCATGTGACCGTGGCCAATACCAACTTTCTTATTTCAAATGCAACCCCCTGTATATTATTTATTTTTTGGATTCTTCAGAGAGTTCTAGACAAAAATCATATCATATCTATCTCTTACTATTTCGGAAGTATGTATTAAGTGTTTTCAGATTTATTGCAAAAATCGACGTTTTAAATAAAAATTATTTTATTTCACAAATTCGGAACATTACACTTAAAACCTAATGAGTAATACTGATTATTTCTTAATTATTAAAAAAAACAAAAAAAAACTTTAATGTCAATGTAGGAAATGTTCAAAATGCTCGCCGCGAACGTCTTGGCAACATGATAATCTGGTGTAGAATTGTCTTCTAACGTTACTCAACATTTCAGGCGTTTTTGCTCACTTTCTTCATATCAAGAGGTAAATGCCAAATGGGAAATAAGTATTGAGTGTAATGTATCGAATTCGTGAAATAAAATAATTTTCATTTAAAATGTTAATTTTTGTAAAAAATCTGAAAACACTTAATATTTCCGAAAGAGTTGAAGATAGGTATAGGACATTGTACATGAATTATGTCTAGAATTCTCTGAAGAATCCAAAAGATAAAAAATATACAGGGGGTTGCATTTGAAATCAGAAAGTTGGTATTGGCCACGGTCGCATGGAACACCCATATAATTTTATTTTCTTGAAAAATATGCGCATTTAAAATTACAAATCGACGTTGTCCGAGCGTTTTTCCTAACACCCCCTCATTTATTCGTTATAGAATTTATTCCATTTGGCTGTTACACTCTGTATGTATTTTCATTGGTTGAAATTCATTAAGGTAATAAGTTTTACCAGAAATCGACAATATAAAACTTTCAGAACTTATTGACCATTGAAATCGAATTCTGTTTAGTGATGAATAGAATTACGGACCTGCTTCCTACCAGTATCTGTAGCTGAAAAATTGTCAATTGAATCGATCATATTACGAAGGAATCCGGACCTGTCCTGCAAAGTTAATTCGCCATGGAATGAAAGCGGGGGACAGAATACAGAAAAATTCGAGAGTACCTACCTTATTCAAATATCCTGAATTTTTCGACAGCTACTTACCACAAGTTTTCTATATACAAATCGACCCATCTAAGGAAAGACTGTACAGGTTATATTGAAAATAAACGAGTTCATAGGTCACCAATTTTATCAGTAGATGTTCAATATCAATTGACAATATATTTTTTTTATTAATTTCCTCTCTGTATTTGTGAGACAAATACATTCCTTCAGATAACGTCAGCTCGTACATTGATATTGTGGTTAATCTCATAATTTCTGGTAGATGAAAAATAAACTTGTAAACTTAACAGTTTTTTATTAATATCATAAATAACAATGGAATTTCTCGCGGAACCCACGTATATATTAATTGAGGAGAAAATATTCCACAGAAAAAGATTAAAGAAAAAATTATAATTTATTATAATATATATTATATAATATATATATTATAATTATAATTTTTTTTTCTTGAAAAATATGCGCATTTAAAATTACAAATCGACGTGTCCGAGCGTTTTTCCTAACACCCCCTCATTTATTCGTTATCGAATTTATTCCTACTCTGTAGGTATACTATAACTTCAAAATTTCGAATAAACATTTTCACAACTCCTGAGAATCAATCTGACAAACACCTCGAGTTAGAAGAAAGAACTACAGAGTAACCCGATTGGCCATGACATTCTGACACATTTCACCGTGTATATTTTGAAAATGTTAGGTTACAGTAAAGTCAGATAAATACGCAACGTTGTTCTTTCTACATAGAGGTCCAAGTAATCACGTATTTATCAAAATGTTTATTTACTTTGGGGAAATAATGAATTTGAGAAAATATTATGTGAATTCAATAATTCCAAGACCTGGCGAATGTTGAAGAAACTTTTTTCTCTGTTAATACTGGAAATATTTCACGTATATAAAAATGGTTGAAAGATTCAGTTATGCTTTTTTTCTTGTACGGAAATATAGAATCGAGTGATCAACTTTGACTGAAAAATAATGCACAGAATAGTCCGTAACTTTGTGAAAGTTCATTCGAAAAAAGAATGGAAGTACTTGAATAACCCAACGGAAAAACTTCTTAACGAACAGACGGACCTACGGAATTCACCACTTTTCAACATTCTGAAGAAATAAGCCTACAGAAGTCATTAAAATACCTTTTTGCACAACTTGAAATACTCCAGAATGTAAAAAGTACTACGAATCCTGTGTCACAGTTAATCCTTGAAAGAACCAATGGCGGATTACAGGGGGTAGAGGGGGTAATTATCCTTCATGAGTATCGAAAACCTGAGAAAAAGTTACGCAATGAGGTGCACTTAAAAAATTTCATACATTTTGTACCTGATTTAATGATTGTCAATCATTAACCCCCTTCCATCCCCCCTCGAAAAAGAGCCATATCCGCTCTTGAAAAGAACTAACTTCATTCACAAAGTTAAAAAAGTGTAAATAGAAATTAGCATTGGCAACTACTCTGAGAATTATTTGACCTTTCACGATTACCAACCTGCGTCAGTTTTAAATAAAAAAACTCGATAAACCTAAATCATGGCCAACCGGGATACATTATAAAAGTGAATAGAGTATACATATTTTCAGTCTATACTTTTTCGTAGATAAACAAATGCTCGAATTCATCACTTTTCATTTCAAATTTCGCAATTTTTCATTGAAAAACTACTTTACCTTGCTTTCTGTTTCAAGTACATACATAATTTTATCGATAAAATTTTCCTTTTTTACGAAACTGTTTGAGAGCGATCTTTCCGAAAACGGTGAGGAAATCAATTAATTGTGAAACGAATAATTTTTTGAATCAACGAAAGCTGCTGTAGAAGATCAGCGGACATTTCGAAGTGGACTGTCTCCAGAGATATCCAGGTCACAAGAAACATCAAAAAACGGCATCCGCCACTGATAAAACAAACGAAATGTTGTCCGCATCGTAAAGACTCCGACCCATATGGAAAAACGCATTCCAATTACTTATTCTGTTTTATAATATCTGCTATAAAGTGACTAACCGACCTTTTTTTGCTGCCGCTAAATGCGAATAAGATGCTTTATAAAGAATAGCAGCCACGACCAATTCGCCAAATTTGTAAGAGTGTCCATCGGTTTAATTAGTACCGCAAATATAAGAAAAAGTAGCTTCAACGCACATTAATTACAATTAAAATACCGCGAGGGGAGAATTTTCAGTACTGATTGCTAATTTCCTCGGTAATAACGAGAAGACGATACTTGGTAATGAGTTTTATGATACGCTTAACCGTGTCATCCTATTTCTGCGTCGAAATCGATAGCTGTGACCTTTTTCCAAATATCGCAATCTTCCGATTCCGAAAACATGATATGATTAATATAAAATTAAAGTCGATAAAATTTTTTGGGCGTCTTCCACTAAAGCGTAAATTGATAGTGGATTAAATATTTTGAATCGCCGTTTGAAAATAATTTACAGGCCGAATATACAGAAATGGGTCGATAAAAGCGCTGATGTGAATTCACGAGCTTTTGAGCGCTCCTTCCAATTAGACCCACCTTGTAGGTAGATTCGCATTTATCATTTTGAGAAACCGATTGAAATAATTTTCCGATAGCTGTCAAAACAAATTGTCAGCAGAGCTCTATTGTTATAGATATATTTTAATTGTTTTCGGTAATTTGAAAGAATTTCATCTCGTTCTGAATTCTGCAAAACTCTGAAAAAAACGAAAGGCCGTATCTCACAGTAAACAGTGCATTCGTAACATAGCGGATTAATTCAATGACAATACCATTTGGCCAAATGACAACGCTATCGTTTTCAGGGGGACAAGCACGCAGAAATTCAGTTATTTTAATAGGAAGCTCTAGAAAAACTCACATATCTTTTGAAGTTTTGAAAAAATTACAATAGAACGGAAAACAGTTTTCTGCAATTAGATCGCCATCCAGCTTTCAAAGATGTTTGAGGAATAAATCACAAGGATAACATGTATTATTCATGCTGATATCGATCACTATGTCAAGGTCAATCAGACGGTCAATTTTTTTAGCCTTGACCTTGCGCAAAGTAGAGAAAATCGGAAAAAAGAAAATAATAGGTATCATCTCGATTATAATTCCCCAAAAAAGGAGGGAATTACCAAATATTCAGTATTGCTTGAGAAATGTCATTGCTCGATCAAAAATAATTCAGATTTGTTCTTATTCTCATCCATTCAATTTGAATATTTTTGATAGATCTACATTTTTTTTTGTTATTACTGAATTTTATGTATTTTTAATTTCGATTCTCAACGAGTATAAAATTTTCTTATTGGTTTAGATATTCACAAAATAATAAATCATCATTTATTTGTTTATCATCAAGAATAATATTTGCAAACTGAAAGCATTATCCATTAATTTATTCGAACTGAAGAGGCAGTACCAAGACATAATGCTCATAGTCATAGGGGATCATTTTAATAAGCCTTTCAATATTGCATCTTCTGAAATATTGAATTTATTTATATGAAATTCGAATCGAGAATGAATAAACAATATTGTTACATAGCCTTTTCAAATTTCAAGATTTTAACTTGGATTATTGTTTTAATTATGAGAAAAATTAATTTTTCATTTTGTGATCATTGAATAAACCATTTTATGTCATTCAATTAAATATGTAATCACTGGAATATATAATAATATTAATTTTAAAATATTAACAACACTACATATGTTTATTGTCAAAGATTGTCGACTGGTGAATTTGAATAAGAGGTGGATAAACTTAAAAGGCAGTTTTTCGGATATTTCCTTTGGCGTAATTTCGACGAATTGGACGGTAGTTCCCTGATGATGTCTCACAAAGTCCGAAACATGATATGTTCACCGAAAACGAGAAAAATGGGTTATCTTACTTGTGTTGTTGTGATTCTTGCTCATGATTTTTCTAGGCACTGATGGTGATGTAGAATTCCTCTGGATCAACACCTGGTTGAACTTCGGCGATTGTCTAGCTTCTCTGGCAGTGGACAGCGTCGCATGGACGTCCGCGCCGGGTCGGACGTCGTTTTCATTCACCGGGTCCATGCCAGATACCATTCAAATGCACAAGAACTAGATGGATACAACACAAAACCTTCGAACGCAACTTGCTAACCGTCTGAACCAGAACTGCGGCAAAATCGGTGTTGGTTTATTTTTCTCCCCACTTGCTGATCGAGATCTATCCCCTCCCCCAGTTCATAGTCGCTTTTTAGGGCATAGGGAATTCCGTTCACCCTCTCCTGACCACCCCACATGAGCCATAGGGTGAGCCATTTTTACCCACGTGCGTTGGAAGATGATTCACTCGGCGCTGAGTTCAACCCCATAAGCATAGGCGCCCCAGTTTCTTTTCAATTTCGAAATTTTCCTCGCGGCTTAGTCAAAAATTCGGAAAATATTTTTGTCGATGCTTGGAAACGACATATGTATATTTCGATAGCCAAATTCGAGTTTTTCGTTGTCATATTCTTGGCGTGATTGAAAACCAAAAAATTTTCGGAAATGCAGACGATTTGTCTGTACGGAAAATGAAGTTTTCTTAAAAAATTATATGAAGCAATAGTAATTTTCCCAGCTGCGATAATAATACCAAAAAAGGAAAACATTTAAATTTAAATAAAAGAGCGCATCTTCACGAGGAGATTATATGCACAGGGCGATCCGCCAGAAATGTCAACGATCCTTACGTATGGAAAACCAAAAATCGGATGTGCCTGAAATTTTGACGGTGGCAAATGTCGAATAAATACAGAAATATTCAAGAATATGAATGGCACATCCAGTTATTTATATAACATATTCCTACTTGCTTATTTCAAATGCATATTTTTGGATTTCCCAATACATTCCAAATTTTATTCAAATAAATGAAATACCATAAACTACATACGGTAGTTTTAGGTTTAGTTAAAAATATTGACCTTATTTTAATATTCTTGAAATTTTGCAAGTTTCTTCTGTTGATGAAAATCAATTCATATCGAAAAAAAGCAGTTTATTTTTTCTAAAAAATGATTACGACTGTCTATGTTTCGAAAACTTGAACCATGTGAATGCATCACATTAGTTTCTTCATGTTTGTTGCTTTCGACATCATCATTCGAAGCTTGGTTTCTCAAAATGAGAGTTTTTCAACGTTTTCACTAATTGCGTGAATTTAAATTTTTGGTATTAAACCGTTTTCAAAATATTTCAGGAATTGAATGGCTTCTTAATTCGTTTTCTTTTATAATTCTTTGTTAGATTTTTAGACGAATTCGTTATTCAATGTGGCCCATTAAAAGTATTTTCTCCAAAACAAGCTAAAACTAAATTATTTCAATAAAAAATTATTTGGAAATGCATTAGTCCTAAAAAAAATCCTGCAAAATTTCATCCTCATATACTGAAAATTTTCCACATGATGAATCAGAAGAATTTTTTTAAATTCAACATCGACAGCTTGTACTTATTTTCCGCAACTCAAGTTTCATCAAGAAATTTCCACAGTTCGTAAGGTAAGGGTGCTGTCGGTCCGCAAAATTGCTATTATTGAAGATTCGAATAGGAAGTACAACTTCCAAATTCAATAACAACGTTAGATCTTCCCCAAATATATTTTTTATTGACAAATATGGTGTTTTTAGTGGGTCATACCCCTTTGGCATTTTTCACCAAAAATTTTAGATTTTTCAAATCGCTCATATTTTGCACAGGGATACTTGGAGCTATGCTGATCCACATAATATAACTAATTCTTGGCGGCGATGAGTAGGACGGAAGTTATGACAGTTTGAAATTTCGGATTTTTCGAAAAATGCCATTTGACAGGTGAAAATCTAAACGGTGATATTTAGGGCTTTGAATTATTTTTTATTGAATAGAGCGACCTCGAAAACCTACATTTTGATACCAAAATCACCCATGTGGCCCTTATAAGTAGTGAATTATTCCTGTTTTTATTTTGTGATTTTTCATTTTCGAGTTCTGTTCACGAGCTCACACCACTCAAGGTAAGGGTGCTGTCGGTCCGCAAAATTGCTATTATGGAAGATTCGAATAGGAAGTATAGCTTCCAAATTTAATATAAAGGTTAAATTCTCCCGAAATATATTTTTTATTGGCAAATATGGTGTTTTTAGGGGGTCATACCCCTTTGGCATTTTTCACCCAAAATTGCAGATTTTTCAAATCGCTCATATTTTGCACAGAGATACTTGGAGCTATGCTGATCCACATGATATAACTTATTCTTGGCGGCGATGAGTAGGACGGAAGTTATGATAGTTTGAAATTTCGGATTTTTCGAAAAATGCCATTTGACAGGTGAAAATCTAAACGGTGATAGTTAGGGCTTTGAATTATTTTTTATTGAATAGAGCGACCTCGAAAACCTACATTTTGATACCAAAATCACCCATGTGGCCCTTATAAGTAGTGAATTATTCCTGTTTTTATTTTGTGATTTTTCATTTTCGAGTTCTGTTCACGAGCTCACACCACTCAAGGTAAGGGTGCTGTCGGTCCGCAAAATTGCTATTATGGAAGATTCGAATAGGAAGTATAGCTTCCAAATTTAATATAAAGGTTAAATTCTCCCGAAATATATTTTTTATTGGCAAATATGGTGTTTTTAGGGGGTCATACCCCTTTGGCATTTTTCACCCAAAATTGCAGATTTTTCAAATCGCTCATATTTTGCACAGAGATACTTGGAGCTATGCTGATCCACATGATATAACTTATTCTTGGCGGCGATGAGTAGGACGGAAGTTATGATAGTTTGAAATTTCGGATTTTTCGAAAAATGCCATTTGACAGGTGAAAATCTAAACGGTGATAGTTAGGGCTTTGAATTATTTTTTATTGAATAGAGCGACCTCGAAAACCTACATTTTGATACCAAAACCACCCATGTGGCCCTTATAAGTAGTGAATTATTCCTGTTTTTATTTTTTGATTTTTCATTTTCGAGTTCTGTTCACGAGCTCACACCACTCAAGGTAAGGGCGCTGTCGGTCCGCAAAATTGCTATTATTGAAGATTCGAATAGGAAGTATAGCTTCCAAATTCAATATAAAAGTTAGATCCTCCCGAAATATATTTTTTATTGGCAAATATGGTGTTTTTAGGGGGTCATACCCCTTTGGCATTTTTCACCAAAAATTGAAGATTTTTCAAATCGCTCATATTTTGCACAGAGATACTTGGAGCTATGCTGATCCACAGGATATAACTAATTCTTGGTGGCGATGAGTAGGACGGAAGTTATGACAGTTTGAAATTTCGGATTTTTCGAAAAATGCCATTTGACAGGTGAAAATCTAAACGGTGATAGTTAGGGCTTTGAATTATTTTTTATTGAATAGAGCGACCTCGAAAACCTACATTTTGATACCAAAACCACCCATGTGGCCCTTATAAGTAGTGAATTATTCCTGTTTTTATTTTTTGATTTTTCATTTTCGAGTTCTGTTCACGAGCTCACACCACTCAAGGTAAGGGCGCTGTCGGTCCGCAAAATTGCTATTATTGAAGATTCGAATAGGAAGTATAGCTTCCAAATTTAATATAAAGGTTAAATTCTCCCAAAATATATTTTTTATTGGCAAATATGGTGTTTTTAGGGGGTCATACCCCTTTGGCATTTTTCACCAAAAATTTAAGATTTTTCAAATCGCTCATATTTTGCACAGAGATACTTGGAGCTATGCTGATCCACAGGATATAACTAATTCTTGGCGGCGATGAGTAGGACGGAAGTTATGACAGTTTGAAATTTCGGATTTTTCGAAAAATGCCATTTGACAGGTGAAAATCTAAACGGTGATAGTTAGGGCTTTGAATTATTTTTTATTGAATAGAGCGACCTCGAAAACCTACATTTTGATACCAAAATCACCCATGTGGCCCTTATAAGTAGTGAATTATTCCTGTTTTTATTTTGTGATTTTTCATTTTCGAGTTCTGTTCACGAGCTCACACCACTCAAGGTAAGGGTGCTGTCGGTCCGCAAAATTGCTATTATGGAAGATTCGAATAGGAAGTATAGCTTCCAAATTTAATATAAAGGTTAAATTCTCCCGAAATATATTTTTTATTGGCAAATATGGTGTTTTTAGGGGGTCATACCCCTTTGGCATTTTTCACCCAAAATTGCAGATTTTTCAAATCGCTCATATTTTGCACAGAGATACTTGGAGCTATGCTGATCCACATGATATAACTTATTCTTGGCGGCGATGAGTAGGACGGAAGTTATGATAGTTTGAAATTTCGGATTTTTCGAAAAATGCCATTTGACAGGTGAAAATCTAAACGGTGATAGTTAGGGCTTTGAATTATTTTTTATTGAATAGAGCGACCTCGAAAACCTACATTTTGATACCAAAACCACCCATGTGGCCCTTATAAGTAGTGAATTATTCCTGTTTTTATTTTTTGATTTTTCATTTTCGAGTTCTGTTCACGAGCTCACACCACTCAAGGTAAGGGCGCTGTCGGTCCGCAAAATTGCTATTATTGAAGATTCGAATAGGAAGTATAGCTTCCAAATTCAATATAAAAGTTAGATCCTCCCGAAATATATTTTTTATTGGCAAATATGGTGTTTTTAGGGGGTCATACCCCTTTGGCATTTTTCACCAAAAATTGAAGATTTTTCAAATCGCTCATATTTTGCACAGAGATACTTGGAGCTATGCTGATCCACATGATATAACTTATTATTGGCGGCGATGAGTAGGACGGAAGTTATGACAGTTTGAAATTTCGGATTTTTCGAAAAATGCCATTTGACAGGTGAAAATCTAAACGGTGATAGTTAGGGCTTTGAATTATTTTTTATTGAATAGAGCGACCTCGAAAACCTACATTTTGATACCAAAACCACCCATGTGGCCCTTATAAGTAGTGAATTATTCCTGTTTTTATTTTTTGATTTTTCATTTTCGAGTTCTGTTCACGAGCTCACACCACTCAAGGTAAGGGCGCTGTCGGTCCGCAAAATTGCTATTATTGAAGATTCGAATAGGAAGTATAGCTTCCAAATTTAATATAAAGGTTAAATTCTCCCGAAATATATTTTTTATTGGCAAATATGGTGTTTTTAGGGGGTCATACCCCTTTGGCATTTTTCACCAAAAATTTAAGATTTTTCAAATCGCTCATATTTTGCACAGAGATACTTGGAGCTATGCTGATCCACAGGATATAACTAATTCTTGGCGGCGATGAGTAGGACGGAAGTTATGACAGTTTGAAATTTCGGATTTTTCGAAAAATGCCATTTGACAGGTGAAAATCTAAACGGTGATAGTTAGGGCTTTGAATTATTTTTTATTGAATAGAGCGACCTCGAAAACCTACATTTTGATACCAAAACCACCCATGTGGCCCTTATAAGTAGTGAATTATTCCTGTTTTTATTTTTTGATTTTTCATTTTCGAGTTCTGTTCACGAGCTCACACCACTCAAGGTAAGGGCGCTGTCGGTCCGCAAAATTGCTATTATTGAAGATTCGAATAGGAAGTATAGCTTCCAAATTTAATATAAAGGTTAAATTCTCCCGAAATATATTTTTTATTGGCAAATATGGTGTTTTTAGGGGGTCATACCCCTTTGGCATTTTTCACCCAAAATTTAAGATTTTTCAAATCGCTCATATTTTGCACAGAGATACTTGGAGCTATGCTGATCCACATGATATAACTTATTCTTGGCGGCGATGAGTAGGACGGAAGTTATGACAGTTTGAAATTTCGGATTTTTCGAAAAATGCCATTTGACTGGTGAAAATCTAAACGGTGATAATTAGGGCTTTGAATTATTTTTTATTGAATAGAGCGACCTCGAAAACCTACATTTTGATACCAAAACCACCCATGTGGCCCTTATAAGTAGTGAATTATTCCTGTTTTTATTTTTTGATTTTTCATTTTCGAGTTCTGTTCACGAGCTCACACCACTCAAGGTAAGCAAGGCCGTAGCCAGGGGGGGGGGTCCGATGGGGTCCGGACCCCCCCTGAAATTTTTCTAGAGCTCAGTTCAACGGACACCCCCCTCTCCCCCCGAAATTTTTTTCTAGCTACGGCCTTGCAGTTCGACACAAAAATATAAATAGATTCAAAACTACGCATCTGATAATGAAAAGGAAATATTTAAAAAAATAATCTTATAAACAAATTTCGTCAAATGAAAATAAAATTGAACCACAAAAGAATTTCCTGAACAAATGTACCTAAATATCTAATATTGCCAAACTGAGACGGCTTATCCCAAATGAAGTTTCTTGAAATTTCTCAAGTTTCTCCTGTTGATAATAATCAATTCATATCGAGAAAAATCAGTTCGCTAGTAGAAATCATTACGACTGTCTATGTTTCCAAAACTTAATTCTGTAAATGCATCAGATTAGTTCTTCATGTTTGTTGCTTTCGACATCATCATGCGAAGCTTGGTTTCTCAATATTTGAGTTTCTCAACGTTTTCACTAATTGCGTGAATTCAAATTTTTGGTATTAAACCGTTTTCAAAATATTTCAGGAATTGAATGGCTTCTTATTTCGTTTTTTATAATTTTTTGAGTGTCTGATGATCATTATACTCATTTGTTAGATTATTAGACGAATTCGTCATTTAATGTGGCCCATTAAAAGTATTTTCTCCAAAACAAACTAAAACTAAATTATTTCAATAAAAATTTATTTGGAAATGCATTAGTCTTAAAAAAAAATCCTACAAAATTTCATCCTCATATACTGAAAATTTCTCACATGATGAATCAGAAGAATTTTTTTAAATTCAACATCGACACCTTGTATTTTCCGCAACTCAAGTTTTATCAAGGAATTTCCACAATTCGACACAAAAATATGAATAGATTCAAAACTACGCATCTCATAATGAAAAGGAAATATTCAAAAAAATAATCTTATAAACAAATTTCGGCAAATGAAAATAAAGTTGAACCTCAAAAGAATTTCCTGAACAAATGTAAATATCTAATATTGCCAAACTGAGACGGCTTAGCCCAAATGGAGTCGACAAGCCAAAATCTCATCTGCCTAGGTCTTGCTGTTTCGTGCAGAATAAGAATTGAACAAACAAGTAACGTGCAAAAACAGGTGGAAGTTCTGAAGAAATGAATTTCACACGTAAGGCTCCTCACAAGTGCACAACCCCCAAAACTTAGGTAGAAGGTACATAGCCAATAAAACGAAAAGGGATGCTTTTAATTTCGAATGGATCAAGCCTAGCCAATACCTGAAGAGCACGACGGTTGGAAGCAACTACCCTATTATTAAAAGGAGAATACTGCAAGTAGACCAACCCTACGACTACGGTGAGAACTCAGATTCTCATTCTTAATTCCTCGAAGATTAAACATAAAAAGACAACGACCGTTACAGCTCGGATAATCAGTATTCAAAGTGTTTCATCTTTCTCATTGTTTGAGGCAAGAGCGAATATAACAAAGAAAACACCTTTGAGGGAAGCTGCCCCTTCAGAGAACAATATTGCATAAATTAGTATGTACTCTAAAAAAAACGAGTGACATTCCCCTGAATTTTTATTCGATCGCTTCTTGTGATCAGAGAAGAATTAATATTTGGGAGCTTGAACTCCGTAGGTAATTTTTGTGTTTTGTCAACCCCTCGCAGCAACAGAAATCAAATACAAAACTTCAGATTCGGCGTATTGTGTAAAAAAAAACGTGTTATGGTGTTATTAAAAGAAAAAGAATATTAAAACGAAAATTCGATATGTACGGAACTGTTTATTCAATTCGCATGGAATTTCTGAAATACGCATAAACGAAATAGATGAACTGATGAGTACCTATCGCAAAAATCTTTAATCGTGCTATTAGAAAAAAAATGAGAAAGAACAGCAGAGAATCAAAATAATTCCATCAAATTGTAAACTAGTGAAAAGTCTTATTTGGAATTGAATTTAAATAATTCTGAATATTAAATCATTCGCACATAATAAATAAAATAAATCTCGCCATCTGTAGATATTCACATTATTTTTGTTGAAGATAGTGAAGACATTATCTGAAAAAGACGAGATTTGACTTTTTTGGTCTGAACTTAGTTGGGAATGTCTTTTTAAATGCAGGGAGCAACCGTATCAGTACTTAAAACCCGATTTCTGGGTGTATCAAAATTATGGGTTATGTATCAACATGATGGCGCCCATCATTTACCACGAAACAAAAAATTCGCAAAAAAACACAGGCGATGGGTGATACTAATGTAGGAATTTAACGATATACCTACTATTCTGTCAGATGAATTTATTCTTTCTGATCGAAAAAAAATATGTTTCTGACAAAGGTTGAAAAAATTTTTCCTCCAATCTTCCTAATTTTATAAAAACATTGATCGTGAAAGTTTTGATATTATTATTGTATTCAGTTCAAGAAAATAATCGCAACATCCAATCGCGTTTGAACTCGGTAAAAAAAATTCATATTACATACATTGATTTTTTTCTGTGATCTATTACATACAGAGTGTAACAGCCAAATGGAATAAGTTCGATAACGAATAAATGAGGGCGTGTTGGGACAAACGCTCGGACAGGTCGATTTGTAATTTCAACTGCGCATAATTTTCAAGAAAATAATATTATATAGGGTGTTCCATGTGACCGTGGCTAATACCAACTACAATTCTAGACACAATTCATGCACAATGTCCTATACCTACCTTTAACTATTTCGGAAGTATTAAGTGTTTTCAGATTTATTGCAAAAATCAACGTTTCAAATAAAAATTATTTTATTTCACGAATTCGGTGCATTAAAACCTAATAAGTAATACTGATTATTTCCTAATTATTAAAAAAAACAAAAAAAAAACATTAATGTCAATGTAGGAAATGTTCAAAATACTTGCCGCGAACGTCTTGGCAACATGCTAATCTGGTGTAGAATTGAATTTTTTTAAATTTCTTCTCAGTAATGGTTTTTGTATTCTTTCTTCATATCAAGGGGTGAATGGGAAATAAGTATTGAGTGTATCGAATTTGTGAAATAAAATAATTTTCATTTAAAATGTTAATTTTTGTAAAAAATCTGAAAACACTTATTATTTCCGAAAAAGTTGAAGATAGGTATAGGACATTGTACATGAATTATGTCTAGAATTTTCTGAAGAATCCAAAAAATAAATAATATACAGGGGGTTGCATTTGAAATAAAAAAGTTGGTATTGGCCACGGTCGCATGGAACACCCTATATAATTTTATTTTCTTGAAAAATATGCGCATTTAAAATCACAAATCGACCTGTCCGAGCGTTTTTCCTAACACCCTCTCATCGAAATTATTCCATTTGGCTGTTACACTCTGTATATGAATATCACTGTTATTATTATATTCAGAAGTTGAAAAATGTATTGTGTATTTATCATAAATTTTTCATTAGAATATTATTTACTTCACATTACATTGAATTCAAAATCCACTTGATATAGAAGTAAGAAAAGTGTCTTTAGGCAGTCCTATTCTTGATAAAAATATTGATTTGAAAAAATGTGTGGGCCAAGGTTATGATGGGGCCAGTGTGATGAGCGGTGTGTACAATGGTGTATAGAAACATATCATTTGTGCGTTATCAAAAATAGTAATGAGAAATTCTTGCTAAGATGGGCGAAGCCAAGCAGAAATCATAAAAAAAAATTTTAATTTTAAATTTATTATTTTCTTCTGCGATTTTATCGCATTCTCAATGATATCAATTATGCATCAGCTGAAGTATTACAAAAATGCAATATCAATTTGGTCGAAGCATGCAGAGAAGAGACGAATCCAAGATTAAAATTTATAGGAGTGATTTCGAGCCCTTCAAGTGCAAAACTAGAGAAAAGGCCATGTCATATGATATACAGAGTGTAACAGCCAAATGGAATGAATTCGATAACGAATAAATGAGGGCGTGTTGGGAAAAACGCTCGGACACGTCGATTTGTAATTTTGAATGCGCATATTTTTCAAGAAAATAAAATTATATAGGGTGTTCCATGCGACCGTGGCCAATACCAACTTTTTTATTTCAAATGCAACCCCCTGTATATTATTTATTTTTTGGATTCTTCAGAAAATTCATGACATAATTCATGTACAATGTCCTTTACCTATCTTCAATCTTTTCGGAAATATTAAGTTAATAATAATAATAAGACGTTCGCGGTGAGCATTTTTAACATTTCCTACATTGACATTAATGTTTTTTTTTGATAATTGAGAAATAATCGGTATTACTTATTAGGTTTTAAGTGTAATGTACCGAATTTGTGAAATAAAATAATTTTTTTAGAACGTTGATTTTTGCAATAAATCTGAAAACACTCAATACTTCCGAAATAGTTAAAGATAAGTATAGGACATTGTGCATGAATTATGTCTAGAATTCTCTGAAGAATCCAAAAAATTATTAATATACGGGGAGTTGCATTTGAAATAAGAAAGTTGGTATTGGCCACGGTCACATGGAACACCCTATATAATATTATTTCCTTGAAAAATATGCGCATTTAAAATTACAAATCGACGTGTCCGAGCGTTTTTCCCAACATGCCTTCATTTATTCGTTATCGAATTTATCCCATTTGGCTGTTACACTCTGTAGATCCTCATTTCGAAGAGAAGTGAAGTGAAAAATGTCTAAATTTGAGTGAATTGAATCTTTCGCAAAAAATGAGTCTAGAAAGAGGTTGTTAACATATTTTTCCCAAAGGAATCAATGACTTCGAACTTTGATGGACCACAAGGTTCGAATCCTTAGTAACTAATTTGAATTAATTCCTGAAATAATTTAATCTCATCGTTATTTTGCCAAATAATTCAACATATCAATCTAGAAGGAGATTGTGACAATGACTGCTTATTTTTTCGGAGATCTGATGTACTTAAATGAAGTATCTATAAAAATTGTTTTCAAAGTTCTTTTTTCATTCACATAAATATGAAAAATTTGATATACCAACTTAAATATGTACAGAAATAAACCCTTCGAATTACCTACTGTTTTCCATTACCTAATAACAACATCATTTATTCAAGTTAAGTCCTCAACTGTACCTTTTTCGGAGTATTCATATTTCGATTTGATAAAAACCAAACAATTCATCAAGAGGCCCCTCTTTGATTTTTACACCAGGGCCCCTGACTATCTTGCTACGCCTATGCAACCGGATATCATAATGGCCATAATCTTGAAAACTCCAATTGAGTAAAAAAAAATCCACAGCGAATAAGGAACAAATTATCAAAGATATTCATCATTTTATACCACAAATAATTCAAAACTGTACTGAATTTTCCAAAATAAGAAAAAATCAGCATAAAATTTATGGTAATATTGGAATATATAATCAGTTTTAGCAAATGTCACATCATTCTCGGACTGAATTTATGATAATTCAGAATGCACAAACGCATATTAACCAAGAATAATTCCTTTTTTTGCATCAAAGACAAGACAAGACATTCAAGATCTTCCCAAGGGACCAAATCCCGTTCACGGTACAGATTGAAACTACTTCAACCGTGAGATACAAAAAACAAGTGGTTCCATCCTTCTAACTGGTCCGCGCTGCGTTCTCACAAAATTTAAAATCATTTTTTCCGTCAGATTTTTTACTACAACCCTTTAGGTCAACTGTATGGGATAGTCATTCAAGAAGGTTACAAAAAACAATCCGCCGTATGCTCTGCTCTGTAGCTACAGCAGGTAAAGATGGGCCACTGATTTTTACGGAAGGCATTTACATATCATGAGGGGAGATGCATCGGTCACTGTGCGATGTTAGGGGTTCCGTTCGAGAACATTGACCCGACAAAAATATTTGGAAGACCATTTCCTCCGTTCAAGTTGATCTATTCCATTTCAATAAGGGCTGATTGAGCTACTTAGGTATTTATTCCACTATACAAAAATTAGTCAAATACTGAAGCAGGTATCAGAGACAGAGTTGTCTCTGCAGGTATCACTCTCACCTACTTACATTTTTCGCGAACCGAATCGATAATTGATTTTCAAGATATAAACAACAAAATTCAACATTTATTCAATAAATCGAGTCCTTTTAATTTTAACTGTGAATCATAGATATAGATAAATATGTTGATATGTAGTTTTTGAAATATTGGGAAAATTGAATTTCAAAAATCAATAACTCCGATACTATTTGGCCGATTTTGTCAATCAACGAAATGAGCAGAGGCATTTTGACTAAAGGACTTTTTTCGAAAATTATCTGGTTTACGGTGGGACAGACAGAGAATCATTTGTCCACAGATATTTGGCAAAATTAATAAAATTTATTTTCTCAGGAATAATTTCAATGAATTGGTTTGAAATTTCTACACCATTCGTATATGGCAGACCTTTCAATGTGGGTTTCTGTATCAAATATAATCATATTTATAATCAATTTTGTCTAAGTGCGTTGGCGGTTTTGAGGAGCAAAGTCCACTAACTTGAAAAAACATTTGGCTTGTTTGATTTTCTCCTTCTCTGTGGCTAGATAAACTGCGAGATCTAGAAAATTTTGTGGTCATAATCATGATAGCTCAAATCTCAAATGAAGTAATTTTGAAACCCATAATCATTGTGCGATCCTCTTATTGTTAGATCAATCTGTCGAGAAGTTCAGCAACTATTAAAACGAGATGTATGCAACAATGCAACATTAAATACACTTCAAGAATCTCAAAATTACTCTACATCTCAATAGATGTCGCTAGCTACCCAGGTTTGTACAGTTACCTTATCATCCATAAAGTCACTGTGAAGTAGGGCAAAGAAACTGTACGAAATTTAATAAAGTCATTGTAAAACTGAAATTTCAATTTCACCACAATGTTGCGGCAGAAAGTTTTGCAAATTTTGAAATTCTTCATACCAGTTGTGACTGGAGCAAAGGCTCATGTCGGATTCATTTTGAAGAATTATATGAATATTGTCAGATTTGACACCTCAATAGATGTCACCAGTTACCCAAGTCTGGTAAAGTTACTTCACCAGCATTTAATGAAGTCTTTAAAGTCAGTGATGTGTTCCGTCGTTGGCATTGTTATTTTGTTATTTAAAATATATGATTTTACATTGTATTTGTTTATGCAACATTTGGGATACTATTCAAATGAAATTTGAAATATTATAATTTATTTTGTCACTGGAAATACCAATTAAGTTTTAAGTTCACCTTATATGGCTACCATAATAATTTTTGAAGTACCTATACTACAAATCGCGTACAGGCTCACGCCTCTGTGATCAATGTTTATACCTGTAATTCAACAGAATAAACTATATTATTATTATTATAGTTCAAATTATGGCAAAGTGACTTCATTAAATTAAATAAAGACTTATTCTTCACAGATTGTAATTCGATTAAATCATCAGTTTGAAAATCTTCTTGAATAACGTCAGTTCAAACAAAAAAACTGAACATTCCAAATTAAGGGATTCATCATTGACTTAAAGTTTTCATGTTTATATCAGTTGCAAAATGCGAATAGGAAATCTTGCACAAAAATTCACCGTATATTATTCGTGACTCATGAAGATGTGATAACAAGTAAAAAGAAAAAAATAACTGATGAATCGAGATTTATTATGAGCGTTTCAAAAAATCACTTTCAAATATTGTAACTGATGTAGAACAAGAAATAACAATAGAAGACAATTGTTTACCAAATGTCGAGAGGTTCTTGATAATAACTGGATGAGGAAATCTCATGATATGAAACGTATATATGGCAAAATATATCAATTTCTTCCATTGTACTCAATAAACATAAATATTTCTCGAATTATTTCTCCATGAAATTCAAAATTTCGAAATTTCCATCACTCCCGGGTATTGTTGATCAATGTGTTGATTCTTTTAGGGTTTAGCAAGTGGACATAAGGTCATTGTCTATTCACAGGCTGATGTAATAAAACTTGTCAGCAAATTCATCTTTCCCATTTGATTATATTGTGTATTCATTTTTGATTCTTTCAATTTGCAGTAAACTTTTTAAATGACACATTGTTGTGAATAGTAATAATATTACCATAAACTTCCATTACATTAGAAACACATTAAGAAGTCATGAAGCCAAAAATTTGTGAGAAATAAGTATTCATCAACTCCCTCGAAATAATGGAATACCCATTAAAATTCACTAACTGTATAGGTCTGGAGAATATTGTACTGAAAGTAGTAGATGAGGTAAATCCGGATTAAAAAAATTAAATAAAAATACCGAAATCGTAAAACAAGCTTACTACAGAGTACCTAACCACGGATACTCTGTTAGGGTATCCGTGGTACCTAACATAGTCAATTTGATCATTGGCGAATAACTATATAAGGATAAATTGGATTCAAAAAGGGATAGACGATATGAGAATCATAAATTGCTACAGATTAAAGTGGGATATATTATCTCATTAAAGCCGCCTTCACATTCGCTTCAAATTTCAATTAATTTTAATATACTGACTTGGTATTCTTGATTATTTCGTTTTCGAAATACAGGAAACGATTCGAAATTTATTTCAGAATAACCAGTTTTTGATGAGCATGGCAATATGTCAGATTAAATCTTTTTTCATATACAGGGACTACAGAGTCATAATTTAGTATATGGTGTTCTTCCATAGCTGCCAAACAAGACATCTTAAAAATTTCGTTTCAAAACAGACTTCTAGGAAACTTATTTCTACATCTCAGGAAATCCTTTTCCATTATAAAGGAAGTCCCCAAAAAAGATAATCAGACAGATGAGTGATTTTTTCAAATACATCACCCTATATTTTTCATATATATCCTACCTTCTACAGGGTGACCGTTATTAACTGTCAAATATGGAGAATTTTGAATTGATGTTTCTCGATTTTTTCGAATGTAACACCCTACACCCTCTATATTTTTTCATGAGAATACAGACTATTGAGTTCTTTACATTGTTGCGGAAGTACCATTGGGGCTATCTTCACGTTTGCGCCTAGCAGACACGAAAAATGCCATCAAAACTAAAAATTTATAATTAACAAGCGTGAAAGAGTCGGAAAAATGAAACTAAACATTTTGCTACACTCAATATTCTTATCATTGACCTCTGCCCATTCCCAACGGCAGCGAAGTTTGATATTTCTCAAATTGCGCTGGAATCGTTATGATCATCGAATATCAAGAAGCAGATCTGCAAAGGTGTGGGAAAACCAACGACCACATATAAGAAACTAGTTTGAGGCAATGTTTTAAAACTTGATTTTGTGCCGGTTCGTAGTTCAACAAGCCATTTCAGAGACACTGACCTATCATAGTACTTTTTCTTGAGGTGTACGGTCTCACGAAACAGCTTTTTTACTTCCAAACGCAAGAGGAGCTTTCTCCATTTCATATTAATAACACCTTCAATAACTACCTTGTTTTCTATCGAAATTGAAGAGAACCCATATCCATAATATTGCAAATGCAGGTGTCCGACCAAATTGTCAAATTTAGCAGCTTATAAATCCCATACAGAATATTTCCCTCCCTTACACTGTTTACCAAAATATGGAAGGGATGCAAACGAGAAAATTCGATAAGGAAAATATTTTATTTTACATAGAAGTTTTTTTATATAATACAGATAAATAATATTAACAATAATGTTTTCGATGGGAATTTTTCCTCCTCACATAACCTAAAATCAAACTTTCTCAAGCTCCAAAAAACAAATTTACATTCTCATCAACTTTGCGATATGATGGCAGGTCAAATGAAATAACGAGAAAAAAGACCTTAATTCGATAAGGAAAATATTTTATTGGTTGTATAATATCATTTCATACAACAGAAATAAATAATATAACAATATAGGGAAACAAATGAGCAGTCCGAGTAGAAAGTATCAAATACCAAATTATATAGATTCTATTTGTTTCCACTCTTTGACTCAATCACAGTTTAAAAAACACCCAAACTTGACCGTTTGCACACAATAATATAAAAATTACCTATCGATAAAATAAAGAGATTACAATTAAGGTCCCCCAATGTCGTGTTGATAACGGGTAGTTAAATACTGTGCTGCTTCGGTCATCTGCTTCAACGAGTTGGTCAGACCGGCTAAATGCATCCTAAAATCTGAGGTAAACACTTCAGTTCTATTGGCGTAGTTGTCTTGTACCTCTTCGATGCCTGAGTCTGTTTCAGTGCCTCCATCGGATTCGCTATCGCTGTTTAGTGAACTGCTTGAAGCTACGCTAGCTGTTGATGGGCGTCTAACGTGTCCTTGTCGTTTGCTGATGGGCGTGTTGCTTTCTCTGCCCCAGACCAAGTCACCCTTGACGTCGTGGATCATGTTGTAGACTTTGTAGAGATCAGCGGACCTAAGCAGCTCCTTCACTGTACGACTGCTGCAGTCCTTGATCACCGGATCGTATTCGTCCCCAACCTTCAAGTCCATGAGCCTGCAAGGGACCAGGATCGTCTCGTCCATCGTGTTCACGCTCTTCACGAACTTATCCATCACGTGCAAGATGCTCTGGTTGGAAAATTCGGTGTCATCGTATCTGACAATTCTTCTCAAGCTATTCCTGCAACACAAAAGGACGGATCAGTAAACCTTGAACATATTAATGATCAGGAATTATGAGCAATGATTCGGGAATCAAAATAATGAAAGTTTCGTGCTAGGAGTGGCCACGTTTTCTCTACCAGGAGCTAACGAAGCCGAAGTAGAATTTCAAGCTTTTGTTCAGTAAGAATGGATGTTCGGTTTTGGAATTTATCACACATAGAATTTCTTCAAATTTCCGAGAATACTATTCCAGAAGATACCAAAAAAAAATGCGAAAAGGTAATAGAGTGGAACTAACATTTTAAAAGAAATACTAATGCAGAGGTCCACTCATAATTATCACGATAAGTATAGCTCAAATTTCCACGAATACTTAAATCAATTATTGTTAAATTCTTCATAATATCAATAAAAAATGTATAAATGGTTGCAATGAAGGTCCGATCGTTTGGAAAAAATGTCCCATTATAAACAGCTCCTAAACACCACCCATAAACAAGTTACAACTAATTGATTTTTAGGCTTTGGTGACACGTAGGTTCCAACATATTTTTGATTTGTTTTAACTGAAATTTAAGACTATCATGTTTGGAGTCGGATAAAGAAGCAGTGCAAATTTTCACATGATATTGCAATATTTTTCCGTTCACATCAATCTAGATTCTAGATACAAAGATTTTTCAAGAGTTTAAATATAATTAAGTATTCACACCTCGTGGTTTTAATTATTAGCAATGTATATAAAATAAACAATGAATTGTTTTCGAAACAACAGGACAACAACTCAATAAGTAAATAATTCCATACTTAATAATTGTCAAAAAAAAAATATAATTTATATGTGAACCCCAATTGTTTGAATTCTCACGTTTGAAAAAAATCGAATGAAACGATATTTGTGAACAAAATCGAATTAAAATACAATGGACACAATACCGGAGATTGACGCAAAAAAAGAATCGATCGTTGTTGTTGTTTTGTTTTTACGTCGCGGAAAAAATGGATGTAAATTAATTAGAGACCGGGATCTAACGGTATAACCATGTTCGAGGTGTTTACCCGAACGGAAAAACCCCCGAAACATTCCATGGGATTTTTACCATCTTCGAACCAGTTCTTCGAGACTCTCGAGTACCGCCGAAACTGACAGGTAGAAAAATAATATTACGTGCAGGTTATCCCTTGCGGTGAACCTCTCAAGATCCACATTCCACCCGACCTTCGAGAATTTTCCGCCGAAATTTCCCCCATCTTTGAATGCGATGATTAATTCAATATTGACGACTCGAAGAATCAAGGATGTAGGAACTGAATTATTTAATCCGGTAAAGTTTTTGTTGGTGAATGAAATGTAGTTTTTAGTACCTTATTTGAATATTTAATCTCAACTGCGTACTATTTCGAGTCAAGCTACTTTTGAATGCGAAAGCACGAACTGAAAGATGGAATTTTCCATGTTTCAGAACATTATTCTTCGATCGTATTAGGGTCATCGATCGTATTAGCACTGAACTCAATACTTCCTTCCACCCCTATACCTTCGTGTTTCGACGTTATTAGCTTTGTTCTAAACCTGGGGCCGTATTCTCGACAAGTGATCTTTTTGACGTATACGCTTCGAAACGAATGGTTCTAGTGCGAATACTTTTCAGAAGTCGTATTCTCGACAACCATTCGGTCCTTCAAACGTATACGTTTGAAAACGTGCGATCGCAAACTCCGGCAACCCTGCAAATCTTCGTTCTGTGATCGATTTAAATTTGAAAATACCTAAGATCTGTGATGAGTTTTCAAAGTACTGTCAAAGTGAAAAATAGTGTGGTTAAAACATATTTCATTGAAAATGAACATGTCTCGAAAGAGAAGCCCAAATACGAATAGCCAGGAAGAGGTTATCATAAAAAATTAAAATAGAACATTGATCTTCAATTAAATCATCGAATGAAATTTTCGAATAATTTCACATATAGACTAGGGTCAGAAACCTAAATAGGCATGCCAGAGAAACAGGCGGTGGACCCCAACTGCTCCCGAATTATCCAAGATGGATAAAGAAATAATTGACATAGTGAAAGTTGTGTCTATTGAGGGGCGCAAAATGTACGCTGAATCAGCATTCGATTTTGACTTTCAAAACCAAGAGGAAAATGATATTGAAGTGGAGAAAGAAATTAATGAGCAGCCAGTTGCAGAATCCCGCAGGAGCCCTGATCATATCGCAACCAGAAACCGCATTCCAAAAAGGAAAAACTATTTCAGCAAGGCAAACATTAGATTCAGTGAAGGACTTTCAAAGTGGAATGGACACAAAAATGGAAATAAGAAAAAATACTATGAAGAAAAATGATCATTAATGGGACGAATTGCTAGTGCAAAAGAGAAAATAGCAAATGCTAAGGAGAGGATTGCCTATAAAAAAATCGCTGATAGCTTGTCATGATTATTTGCATTCCACTTTTTAAGACCTTCACTGCATCTAATCTATCACTTACTGAGTTTTTTTTTGGTTTTATGTTCTTCAATGTTCTTTGTTGTTAATAAATATGTATTAAAAATTTTGTGTATTTCAATAGGGCAAGAAAACATCAAGTAATTTATATGTATATTATTTATCGAAAATAAAGGAGGACAAGTATCAATCAGCATTCAGATTGTACATTATAGTTGTCCTTAATCTCCTATTGAGGTTATTGTTGAGATATTGAACCAATTCCTCAGAGAGCCGATGAGCCGAAACAACTCAAAAAATTGTTAACACTCAAATCATTCAATGTTTTTCCACGTTTTCTATATATTTGCCTATCTACTACTGTACAAATTCGTCCTCCATCAGGTCTATCTTTTTGACAATCACATGAAAATATCCACAAATGTAAATATTTTCCCAACTAACGTCAACGAAACGAATGCTTTACTGAAAACGAATGATAAAAAGCGCTCGCTGTAAACACTCGCTTTCAAAACGTATACTTACGTTGAAATGTTCATCCGTCAAGAATACCAAAACGTACGATATCACAGAAAAACGTATACGCATCGAAAGATCACTCGCCGAGAATACGGCCCCTGGTCTGAGGAGAAACGTTCGGAAAAAGGAGACTCATACAGTTGAATTGAAAGTTTCTTCAATTCATTCGCTTTTGCCCAAAACCAATATAATTTTCATCTACGCCACTGAAAAAGTTCGAGATTTTTCAACTTTAACACTCTGTATCTCGGAAGTAAGTTAGCACCTCAGGAAATTTGTTCTTATTCTCATTAGTACTATCATTGTTCGACAATGGTACTATCTACCCTATTAGTTTTTAGCACATACTTGTAGAGGAGAAATTGGTTTCAATAACTTGAGTTTTGTCCATAACCAATTCTATCAAAACTCTCCTAATCAAAAATGTCATCTCCAACGAATTCGCGAGCATTCAATAACAACAATAATTAGTCGAAAGGAAAAAAGTGTAATGCATTAAATTTGTATAAACAAATCAACTGACTGAAATTCTTGCAAGTCAATTTATAACGATAATTAATACTCCGAGTTGTCAATTAGAATAAGTAGCTATTGCTTGTGATAGGGAGAAATCAATCCAATATGCACTTTCTAATTAGCATGTTGACAACTTATGATTTTGACGCTATCTTGTGAAGTTCAAGACCGACTGACGCATCGAATTAAAACAATTACATTCGATAAAAGCCCATTCATATGTAATTCCGAACTGAATCTGATAATGCTGACATGAGGAAAACAATAAATTTGGAATTGCGATCACTTATCGATAACCTTTTTTTATTTGAAAAATATATGGGCGAAGCAAATTTACGAGTTTGATATCTTCAGTCGTTTGCACAGTTCGAATCGTTATATTATCTCTCATTTTCTATCAAAATGAACAAATTAATCAAGCAGAATTCTCTTTCATTCAATTACAAGTATCCTTATGGTCCTTCAAGCCCAATTTGAATCGATTGCTCGATAGAGATCTATTGTTTCTTCAATTAAATTTCTTTTGACCACTCAAATTGAAAACAATTCTGGGTTTCTTTGACGCAAAAAGGTAGCAGTATGATTCTGAACTCATTATTTCTATTGTATGGAAACTCAAAATTAATTATTCAGTTGACTTTTTCGACATTTCTACAGTTCATTACCAACTCAAAGTCCAGAACTTTGGTAACACTTCAATGAAACAAAAAATTGAATAATTCTCGTTGACTACGTGGATGTTGAAAGAAAATTAATATAATAAGACTTAAGATCACTTTCTAACTGCGAAATATATTCGAAAAAAATATAGTTATTATTTATTTTCTGTTGATAATTGATGTAAATCACGGCAATATTGAATGACATAATACCAAGGAGGTTCAACCTACATTTCCTATTCAATTCTTCGATAAGTAACGATGCAAATCACTGTACCAAAACATTGAAGAACAACACGTGTAATGAGTACGACTGTAACTTTTAAGTACGAAAAATAAAATAAGGATGAGTAACATGGCCACGTAAAGGTTATTTACAAACTCCTAGATGGAATTCGTTCTTGTTGCTCAATTTTTGTTTATACGTAGACTATTCGAATGTTAAATTTCGTAACTAGCGCGGTTTTGAAGAACCCAGGACAGCATATTAACAACGTTGTTGCCATCTCGTTTCTGGAATCGCCTTATGAAATAAACCAGATCGTACCACCGCGAAAAAATCACAATCAGATCATTCCACTTCAAACACAAAACTTCACTAAGCCGAAAAAAATTTCGCTAAAATCGGTTAGCTCCGGTAAAAATGTAATCTTACCTCGGAGATTCCATTGTTAATAAACAATTTGAAAAAACTTGACGATGTTCACTATAGCAAATCCAAACGTGAAATGACTGAAGTTCGCTGTGAACAATTGCTTATATTGGATCGGCTGCTTGAATAGATAAAAATGTATAAATTAAAATATCATCTTTTTCGAGTGGAAATATCTACCTACACCTGGCTAATTATGTTACCTATGGACCTGGATTTGAGGAATACTATGCGATAATAGCCTTACTGAATCTGAGCGGCACCGAAAGATACCTCCGGAATTCCCAAATATTTGTGTACGCACGAGATAAACGAATTGGGCTTAGACAAATTGCTACAATTCACACATTTTCTGTTCCGGATATTAAGATTTACCGAAGACGTTTGGAAACGAATTTTTTGCAAATCAACAATTTATGTAGAATTGTACTAGAAGCCATTTTGCCTACAACTATAGTACCTATAGCATAGGGCAAATCAATGGGAGGGTTTTTCACCATTTTCCCTATTTTTACCACCAAATATGATTTTTTTCAGGGAAAAACTACTCTTCTCGGACTTTTATTTTTTCTCGATTTACAAAATATAGTTACTGCATTAACTTAAATCCTTTTTTCTTCGAGCAAAAATAGATTTCAACATTTCGGGCCAATTATTTAGTTTGCTCTTTTCCACTTGTATAGATTTTCTATATCAGTTTGTGGATTGTGAGAGTAAAAAAAATGAAAAAAATAAAATTCCCTCACAAGCAATACTTAAAATTTATTATAATATAAATTTATTTTGCTACACTATTTATTTGAGCGCCAAGGGAACGGAAATTCAGTAAGAATATTTTCGAACCCATGCTTTAAGTTCAGTTATCTCTGCTAATTTTTATATGAACATCTTTTGGAAAAAACATTGGAATGCAATTTTCATTTTTTGTTATCTAAACATTTTTCCACAATGAATTCACTGCTTTTATTTTCAAGTTTAGGATCTTTGGGGCTTCGACTCACAATTTTCGTTGAAATGTGTCGAATTTTCACAATTTTTTTCGAGAATTGTCCGATTAACTATACCATCACAGAATAATATTTTCAGTCCGATTTTCATAACTTGGGCTACAATTTCCTTTGGAATATATCGAAATTTCACGATCAATTTGGCAATTGCGATTTTTATATCTCGATGTTTTCCAAAATGTCGAAGTCAAAGATTCTGAAGGCAAATTACTGGGGATTTTTATGTAAAAATGAAAATTTCATGAAACCTTGAAGACGCTTAGCTTTCAAGATACAGTTGTTTTTCATTTTGTGAATATTTCTGATACTTTGGGAGATATTTACGAAAAAATTGGATATGTCAATATAATTCTGACAGAACTTGAAAAAATTCCATATCTTCTAGCAAACATTCTTCCGTATGCGATTGACATAATGAGAAAGCTTGAATTGGTAATGAAACTATTTTCAAACTTCTTTATTTTTTTAATCGATTATTGGTTAATTTTTTGTGAAATTAGAGTTATTCTCCAGAAGAACGAATGTGTGTAAAACTATAAAAGTGTAAAAAGGGTAATTCCACGTTATCGACAATAACGTCATCAGGTTAAACGAATTTCCTCAAAACATTATCGAATTTAATGGTGCATTATCAGTTCACATTGAAACAATGAACAATATCCATTTTTCTTGTTGATACCATGAATCGAATTAATTTCTTCTGCAATCATTAAAATTCCTTTATGAAAAAATAGAATGACATTAATCATTTTTTGCAGTTATATCACCCAGATAGGAAAAACTTCGAATCACGAAATTCAGTTTGTTCACCATTTAAAATTTCACCAATTTTTCGATTATATGAGTATATGTTAGTTGGCTACAAGAAATCAACTTCTGATTCCCGAACAAAATTACATATAATATTTTGTTTGAAATTATAACTCCGCAGAGCGTGCCAAAATATCGGTTAGCAACCTTTTTGAAAAATGGTGAACAGGTTGAACATCACGTGTCTTGATGCGATATCAAATTATGCAACAATTCCGAATAAATTCATTTCGACCATTCAAGTTCAGCAAAAATCCGCAAAATTATTCCACTAGATTCTGAATTTCAATCAGAATCGATCCTTTTACGCAACTGAAAATAAGAGCGAGTTATGCCATTGTTCCCAATTTTAATTAGATTCGAGGTTAATGCAGGTAAATATTCGACCTGTAATTGTTCAAGGAAACGGTTTCCGCTCATATTCATTCCTCGATAATAGGAATTATTCAAAATGGTATCACTTTTGGTTCAGCAAGTTCATGCATTAATAATTGATCATTGTTTTTTTCTCGGAGGAATTTAGAAGTATCTGGGCAATACTTTTTTTTTTCGAGAAACGAATATCCCAGTAAATCGAAAAATCAATCCTTGCACTTTGTTTAATATTCGATAAATCATCTTAGGAATTAAGACTTTTGCATGCCGACTGCCGAGCTTAAACTTCAATACCAACTTCATCGATGACCCGCTCTACTAAGTATAAATATATTTTTGAGTCTTCAATTCGCATTGTTTCAGTTCCTCTTCAGAACATTTCAAGTGGTTTACTATTTTTTCGAGCCAGAACTACTCGAAAACAAGACCGAGTTCAAGATACCTTGCTATTCTAGATACGTTTCTTTTTAACATTGAACTTTGATCACGTCCTGAGAGAACGATCGGAGAATACGAGGATTGCCTTTGTGTTATCAGATTTTCGTGTCTTGTGGACTTTGCACCCTCACACTGTAGACGGCACAGGTGATGAAAGTTATTATTATTTCTTTTCTTATCTGAGGCGATAGACATTCGACTCTCACCTCTCATTCTTGACCGCAAATCGCATAATTCTTGCCGCAAAAAGTACCTCGTCAGTTGCGTGTACTTCTCACTTTCCACTCATCATCCAGGACAAAACAGTTCAATTTGATGCGTTGATATTGACATTTCTCTTACACGTATCTGAAGATTGGCACTGCATGATTTAGGTCAAGTTCTTATGTCGCAGGACCATGAGTTTAGACTGTTTAGAGAATACACCATTGAAATCAGTTCGGTCAAACGGTATATTAATATTACATGTTTACTATCTAGTCAAAGTCGCATTTTCTCCATTATACGAGAGTATTAAATTGTTGAATTATAGCGAAAAATTTTTTTCTCTAATAATAGATCCGAGCCCTTGACAACTGCTGTCAATTTTTTTTTATAGCTGTGGGATTCTCGGATGCGAATCTACCTACAACAAGGTGGATGAACGAGAATGAAAAAATATTGTTTTTCTCTCGAATTCCAAGTTCCTAAGATGATTTTAGACAAAATACGGAGAAGAATTTTGTTTGATATTCAAACAAGTATAGTCGAAGGTAAGATAATATGCAATTCATATTTTCCATAAAATACTTAATGCGATTTGCGAATCCTTCAGCGCTATGTAACCGTGTTATGTCATTTTGAAAACTAATAATAAAAAGCTAACATTTTCCCCGTTTACAAATCGAATTAAAAATAAGAGAGAATATGACGCATTCGTTAGTAAATAATCGCATCACGTCATTCTCCTATATCAAATTTAGCGAACTTTTTTATTGGTGTCGAAGTGAAACAAATAACAATGTTATTTTGACGCAAATAAGCGGTCAGTGTTAGCATAATCTTCAGGCATAAAAAAAGAGGAGTTGAACGGAATAATTGATAAATTATGCTGAAAAAAACCAATTAGGTGTGATGGAACTCCTAGAGTCTACATATTAAATCTAAGAAGCTATCCGGATTTATATATACCTAAGTTAATTCAGTTTTCTTCAATTTAATTAACTACTCACCTATGCGTTTTTTTGTGTGCAAAATAAAATAATTAAATTATTCTGAATTTTTGAGCTTAATCATAGGTTTCTAGATCTAGATTGAGATTATCGAATAAAGCTCACATACTGGGTGCTTCTGTAGCGGGCGTTCAAAAATCACGTAATGGATTTCAAATTTGACACTATGGATTTCACAAAAAGTCATCATGCTCTATCTGAAATTATTTTCGTGTTCCTGATACTTTCGGTTTTTCTGGATTTTTTTCGAATTTGAAACAACTGGTTTGTCAGTTCCAGTAGAAAACGCAAAAACAAAGGTTTGGGAACTCCGTACTCGAAAATATCAATTTTTATTGTTGCAAAATATAGAAAATCCATTAATTAATTTTTTTTCAATGTTTCCTTTTGCCGGTACTACGGAATATATCCTTTTCGTTGGGACGCTCTGTATAGCTAGCTGCCAACATGTGGCGGGCACGTGAATAAAAGCAACCTTTGAAATTCATTATAATTTATCTGAATAACAAATGGACTCTACTGGTTGGAAATTTATTAATTGAATTTCAATTAAATACTTGCGGGTATATCTTGATAGGTAACTTAATGAACATATATTTTTCTATTCATTATTATTAAAAAACAAATGAGCGCAGTAATATTACGGTGGAATATTGGCGGTTGATGTACAGGGTGCACCAAATTCAAAATGTGTTTTCATGATTTTCGCAAGTGCGGAATGGTAATTTCAAGCTCTACTGAAATATGCAAAAATATATTGGGTGCCGCATTTGAGAAATGAATTCTACGTAAAAAAGTGTTTAAGAAATGTTTTCACATTAATCAAATTGATATAACAGAAAATTGTTGCCATTATTTCGTGCGAAAAGATTTTCAATTGAATTTTCCATTTATTCGTTTTACTGGAGACTAATTGCCTTGACCTTTGTATTTAATCATTCTATAATGGTTACGCACCACTTCCAAAAATCGATAACCTACATAACCAAGATTTTTGTACGCTCTTCATCTTGAGAAATAAAACTCTGAGAAGCGGAAGACATTTTCCGCTCGAATCTAAATATTCTAATTCGACATACTCAACCAAAATGGGCAATGATAATCAAGAAGACAATCCCCCTATTAGCGTAACTGCATCATAAAAAATGGAATCATTTATCTGACTATCGATAATCCAGATTTCATATCGGATGAGAGTCATGCAAAGAGCACCTGCCAGATCAAAAAGAAAATATCGAGTTATCTAATCACGAATAGTTCCCATGCGACAATATAAGTACGTCCGACCTGTATATATAAGCGACCTTTGGATTTGTATCATATACACACAGTGTGTACGATTTTCCAAGATGTTGATTTATTGTAATGAAGAATTGAATCAGAAATTAATGATGGCATGATCGTGATGACATCAACATAAGTGGATCGGATGCTTTGATAAGGGATCCCATTTGCCAGAGTACTTTTTCCTACATTCCGCCAAGACGTGCGTACGTTTATCTTGCGTTTTTTCCATATTTCAGTTGCCGTCAAATTCCCATTATTTCGAAAATATGCATTAGCCGCTCGATTAGGCTTGTGGAATAGCACCGATAAATTTTCTGGTTTAAGGACAACGAATTTGGATCCCAGTCCAATCGGTGCTAATCTGCATTCGGTGTTTGAAGAAGTCGATCGGAATATTTTTTCCGTGAATTCTGGCCGATAAACAGCAATTTTTTTATCCTACAATTAATTCGCAAACACGCGGAGAATAATGGAATAAAGTCATCAACATTCTGTGCAGGTATCAGGTATCACTAGATTTCTTTCTTGTAATAAAATTATAAAAAGAATCAAAATCACCAAAACTAATCGCTCAAATTAGCTGAAATTTTCGATAGATTTCAATGTAAAAAATAAAAAGAGCAACAGAAAAAATCGTAAAAATCGTGCCACCAAAAACTAAAGTGAGACTTTTTCAATAATTCTACCACATTTTTTATGACTTTTTGAAAATTACAAAACCATAAAAAAGTGTTAAAGCGTACCTGTAATTTGTTTGTGAAAACGGGGATGAATTCCTTTATCTTGGCTATTTTTTAAGCCCAAGTTTGATTGCTCTAAAAGCAATAACCACTTCTCCATGAAATAAAATTCAAATTAATATTTTAACATTTATGGTAATTGCAATACTGGGTATAGCCTGTATTATTCACCGATTATTATCTTTTGAACCATTCACAACAACTTGTATAATCCTAGAGAAATACAAATACAGAAAATCTAGATGAAAAAATTATATTTTTTTTATTCTTCCTCAATCGTTCAAGTTCAAGAAAATAAATCCCAATATGAATATTAAAATTTATTTCGATAATGAGCAACAAAACTCGTTCATCAATGTCTTCTGACGTATGATTCACAGATTATTCGGAAGGAGCAGTGGAAAATTTCAGAATTATTGGAAAATTTTGTATCGGCATGAATAATTTCAATACCAGATTATGGATCTGCTTTCCAATAACACCAATGATACCGAAAAATGTTCGCACATACTCAAAGAACAACTAAGAAGCGATTGCAATTATTGCTACCAGTGTTAATTATTCAAGTTCACGTTATGTTAATCCTTTCGTAATTGCTTATGGCAATCACTGAAACCAATCGTAATGTAATTTGAATCAATCACCAGTTTTCTACCTCAGCAGAAGCTAAGAACACAACCAGGAGGACCAACTACAAAAGTATACCAACAGACAGATTTTTTCGGTGAGTAAAATAAAAAAAATTCTCAGTTATCACTCGATTTCTTCGGAAATTTAGAAATCACCGAGGAAAAATGATTTCGTTAGCGATTCGCAAAGTATCGTGGAATTCCCTGTGAAAGAATCCTGTTCATAAGGGTTGAATAAACATAAATAACCTCAACGACAATCGTCCGACACATTAAAATTAATTTGTTATGTATCTTTCAAAGACCTTCCTTTTTAACTACACATCACACACCACCATTCAAGTTATTTTATTGGACATAATTCGTCTCAACAATTCCACTACCAGGTATCATTATGATTCGTTGCCTTATTGAAATTGCTTCAACAGCTTATCATACTTGATTCATCATCAGCCTGTAATTTAATGGGAACCCGCTGGAAGTTATCTGCCTCAGATTATTCACCGAAAATTTGCTAATTGGCAATAAAACAAATATGCGTTTCGCGAATAGGTGGAAAAAAATTATATTGTATTGTATACACTCAGATGTCTTATTTATGGAGACGATTCGAATTTATTTCACATAACAGGCTTTTGAAAAGTTTCGAAAAGGAAAATAAACATGAGTTAATAAGACAATGCATTATTTATTCATCAATGTAACCTCCTCCGAGTGCAATAACTTTTTTGTAGCCATTTTTTAATTTACCATTTCCAGTAGATATCGATTCAATTGATAAAGAAGTTATTTTATTCGGAAGAGGGTAATAATCAAGAATTGAATAGATTTAATTTGGTTTGAAGAAAGAGCAAATGAAATAAAAACGATCGTGCAAAAAATAACTACTATTTGCACTAATTTTTTCGAGCATTTTTCATTTTAATTCGTAGAATTAATAATGTGATGTAATAATTACATTCGAAATAATCACTGGATTTTACGACAAATGTTAACATTTTATACATTACAGTTTGGACATACTCGTTCATTATTTTTTTACAGCATTGAGTAAACGCACTGTTGTGAATGTCACAAGAAGGCAAATGCCGAAAAGTTAATTTGAGCTCGTTTGAATAATTTCGGCTGTTGGTTGACCTCCATGAAATTGTGAATTATTTTTCAACGTCTAGCAACAAAACCTATCTAATCGAGTTGGTAAAACGTTTTCACATTATCAAGTAGTGCAAATTCGGGTAATACTGCTGCAAATAGACAGTTAAATGATATGAGGCTATACGTCTGATAAAGAACTGTTTTGTAGATCTGGAAAAACGATTTCGCTAATGGTTCATTCTCGGTATAAGTACGAGTAAAATGGTGCTATTACCTAATAGAATTATTTTTGCTTATATGGCGGACAAAAGTGTTATTTTTTATGATCTGTACTTTCAATTTCACCTCATAACACTTAGTACACTTTGATTAAACCTTTGAGAACGAAAAATAATTTTAAAAAATAACCTCTGGGGGAAATGGGGTGAAAGCCCCTCCAATTTACATATTTGCGGTGAAGAATTTTGATTTAGCCACTCCCAAGATTCGACAGTTTAATGGTGGATTGAGTCTTTTTCCTTTCCAATCCGACTTTGATACCGACAAAAATGGAAACGTTATAAAAACTAAAAACTACACATACGTTCCAAAATCCAATCTTTTCTGTCAAGTAGATTCGAAAAAAATTGACTATGAAAGACGGAAAGACCCTTTATTGTTCCGTTTTTTTATCGGGTGTACGGAACCCTTAAAATAACGCAACCACACCTCTTCATCATAAAATAAATCATAAAGTGTTAAATCCATTTTTGCAAAGTGAAGGAAGTAATTTGAATCAACTACATGGGCGTGTTGAATGTTTGAACTTTTGTGGTAACTCTTCAAGGTGAATTATGACGTATCCGATCCTGAATTTTATTACCATTAATTTTTTGAACTGAACCTCATTAAAACAATGACCAGAAATAACAAATTCAACGAGAAGTGTCTTATATTTGTTTCTTTCAACAGCGATATCATTCACCTTTCCAAAAATCAAGTTGAATCGTGAGTTCGTTGATCACACCTGAAGTCTCACTTATGATTTGTTCAGAATAATAATAATAATAATAAACGAACGCAAACAGCATATTCATAAGTAGAATTTCAAAACGTTCGAAATGGTGTGTCACTCGACCCCTTTTGTCATTTGACAAAATTGGGGATTGCCACCCCATTAAGGGGTGATCGTACGAATTCGCAATGAAACAATGCCCCCTACAAAAGAAAATTGACTTGTCTTGGCGATTTCCGAAAATACTCAAGGAAATATTCGGCTGGACTATTTACGTTGACCGACCTGTTTAATGAATCTACAGAGTGTAACAGCCAAATGGAATAAATTCGATAACGAATAAATGAGGGCGTGTTGGGAAAAACGCTCGGACACGTCGATTTGTAATTTTAAATGCGCATATTTTTCAAGAAAATAATATTATATAGGGTGTTCCATGTGACCGTGGCCAATACCAACTTTCTTATTTCAAATGCAACCCCCTGTATATCATTTATTTTTTGGATTCTTCGGAGAATTCTAGACACAATTCATGCACAATGTCCTATACCTATCTTTAACTATTTCGGAAGTATTAAGTGTTTTTCAGATTTATTGCAAAAATCAACGTTTTAAATAAAAATTATTTCATTTCACAAATTCGGTACATTAAACTTAAAACCTAACAAGTAATACTGATTATTTTTAAATTATTAAAAAAAAACAAACGAAAAACATTAATGTCAATGTAGGAAATGTTCAAAATGCTCGCCGCGAACGCCTTGTCTATGAGAATGAAAAATCTGTTTTTGTTTTTTTTTTAATTTCTTCTCAGTAATGGTTTTTGCTTACTTTCTTCATATCAAGAGGTAAATGGGAAATAAGTATTGAGTGTAATGTATCGAATTTGTGAAATGAAATAATTTTCATTTAAAATGTTAATTTTTGTAGAAAATCTGAAAACACTTAATATTTCCGAAGAAGTTGAAGATAGGTATAGGACATTGTACATGAATTATGTCTAGAATTTTCTGAAGAATCCAAAAAATAAATAATATACAGGGGGTTACATTTGAAATAAGAAAGATGGTATTGGCCACGGTCGCATGAAACACCCTATATAATTTTATTTTCTTGAAAAATATGCGCATTTAAAATTACAAATCGACGTGTCCAAGCGTTTTTCCTAACACCCCCTCATTTATTCGTTATCGAATTTATTCCATTTGGCTGTTACACTCTGTATAACCATTCGCTATTGATGACAACTACATAGTTTTATTGATATATCAACTTGACTGAATGAGACTTCAGACTTCCTAACTCAACACAAATTTGCCGAATACCAAAGAAATATTTTAACTTAGATCAAAAGAAACAATCGACCTTCAGATTCCCTATCATTCGTCAAATCGATTCCTGATCTGCACAATACTTGAAAAAATCCGCCTGATTGATCATCTACTCAAGCCAATCTCCACAATTAATCGGAACCTCTTATTTAAAACGAAATTGACTGGTTACAGGTGTCCTTCCTTTGAAACAATCAGGATAAAAAATGTCGAGGGGTATCGTATTTATATTTCGACAGGACGGTGTCATTAACCCCTCGACATGCTCGTCTAGATTGAATCTAGTTCACTCATCACTCACGAGACAAGTTCGTGTCGGACAACGAACAATCGAGGGTCCTGTAGCCACTCGATAATCGAAAATGATACAAGGCATTCTATTCAGACAAATGTCCAACCGTGAAATCGATTTTCAATAACATCAAATTTCACCAGAATCTTCCACCCTGTACTTCATAAGGCTTTGGAAGCGCATCTGGAAAATTCTTTACCATCGATACCACACCAAAAATTGGACTTGGTAGGTCAATTTTCATACCGAAAATATTCTTATTGAAAAACATTCCCTCAAAATTGCCTCCCTTGATTTCAATTACTGCCTCCGTACACAACCATTTGTCTCAATTTCTCCATTCATAATTCAACGTAAGAATTCATTATTGAAGAGATTAATAATCAATAAAACAAAATATATAGCTAATAAATTTTGAGTATGTATATTATACAATTTTGTCGTATTACTTTTGATGTACTCTTCATATTGTCTGATTTATATTAGATTGTCGGGCCTCAATATTCAAATCCAACAGTTTCACCATAACAATAACAATCCAAATTTGAAAGAAATATTGAATTGAATCATTAAATATTGTCATAAAATCTTCCGTGTTTTTCTCCTACTTTTATAACTTTCCTGCACTAATAGATAATAAAAAATTTATCACCTCATTATATCATAAATGTATTATATACAGGTTTACGAAAAATTAATAATTTCTGCTCACAATAATGCTAGTCTGCTTATGAAAGCTGTACCTTAGTATTAGTCCGAGCTATAGGCTATAGGGGCTCTTCTTCACTTAACTATAAATAAGCAAAAAAGCAAGCGGCCAAAACCTTGAGTTTTCGATAAGTCCCAAATAGCTTATAGTTATAGTGAAAAGGGGTTACAGTTCACTGCGACCTTAAGGTCTATTGTGCCCCCTATCAGAGCTGTCATCAAATCCCAAATAGCTTAGCAGATTCAGAAAGTGAATTTTTCCACTCAATTTTGGAGACAAAAGATATAGAAGCCGGAAGTCACTTTAAAAAAAAGTAAAAATTTTCTGTTAATTTCGCGGATGAACGAGTTATCTTGTATTCAACCAAGCATTGCCAACTTCCTAGTACCACCAAATTCGAACGAATTCCGATTATTGAATACCAAATGGGTTATTAGGTATTTATTCAATGAGAAAATTATGCACACGCAAAATTGAGACGTAAAAAACTACTGGAATCTGCTCCCAACAGAAATCAGAATGCACCTCCTCTCTCATAAGTTGGAAGCCGTTCACCTCGAGGAGAATCAGTTGTTTTGGTACACCTCATAGAAATATTCGTTCAAGGAAATGTTTTCATTGGAAAGGCTGCTTAGTAGAAGTTTGCAGACAAACAAAACATTGGAAAAAATATAATAAGAGTGGCCTCGAACCTTGCTTCTCAAACACATCCACGTTTAGCGTTATTAATGAAATTAGTTTATTCTAATCAACATGTTTATGCAACAATTAGCAAAAATTCGTGATTCTAGATTAATTGATAATTTGCGATTTTACACATGCATAACTTATAACTTCAGTGAGAGTATTTGCTTTGATAAACTCTTTATCAAATCATTGAAAGTAATACACATTGTCTGGACTAACTCTTCTCATCGATTCCCTGAAATATATAAGAACATGAAAAATCAATGACTGTGAGAGTCATGGGTTTTCCACAAATTCGTATGGCACCTGAATGAAACTGATTTGGAGTTCTGAATTTATTTGGCAGTGATCTCATAATATTACTCATTCCATCTAAGGACGAGTGTCATGATTTAATTCAAAATATACAACGTGGAAATCATAAATACGTAGATTGTTATTTCATCAGATTGCAAAATTAACGTTTCAGTTTATCCTCGAAATGAGTGTCCCAATAAGTAACCATCGATCAAAAAGCCCCATTGGAGGAAGGATTAATAAGAATGAATGAGTGCTTCACCATATAAATAAAAGAATAAATCTTCAATGAAAAAACAAGTGTTTCAATGAATACTAATTAGATCCTTTAAAGGGTAGAATTTTCTAGAGAATCCACTCCAATTATTGACATTCTTCAGCAATTGGCTGATGAAATGAGATGTCATTAAGTGAAAGGTTTTCAAAATTTGCTAACAGCAATTATTATAGTTGAATATAATCAAATGACAGACTAATTGAAGAAAGCAGCCACTACTCGAATTTGTAGGTCATACTAGAAATTTTGGATCAGGTACAAAACCAAATTGCATAAGAAAACCTATCAATGAAACTCAATTTGAATCACTTAGGAAATTGAAGAAAATCATAAAAAATCATATTTTTCTCAACGTTCCTCAAGGTTCGGGAAGGTTAGGGTTGAATGGAAAGAAGTAGCTCAAGGGAAACTCGTGAAAATCCACCAACTAACCTGCTATTTTCCAGGCTGACAGTGATATTCTCTGAGTAATTCATCTTTAAGCTGGACACCAGGCTGGAAAAATCTGCTGAAAAACCGCGAATTGTTTTTGTATAAAAACGATAACACTTCTTGCGGATTTGTTTTCAGAAATATCGATATCGATGACAGATGATTTGCGAACGACAAGCTACCAGGTAGACTCCCAAAACACTTCTCCCTGACGTTCCGATTTGTGGTACGAATGTCAACTCTGCATCGTAAGAGTGGGGCTCTGGAGTTTCGTAGACGATCGCCAATTATTTCATTCATCATTCCGAAAATTAGGGGTGCTCCGCAACTATTAGTTACGATAAGACGAGACTTGAGACTTGTGTCACAAAATTCAATAGTTTCTCTATTTTTCGTTAAAGCATTTGCAACCTATCATTTTTCTTTTAATTCACTACAAGCAATTAAATTAATCTCATTTTACAACTTAGAATCTGATGAAATCCTACTATTTCATCAGTTTTTTTATCGCACTGTACTGACAGGTAATTTTTCCTTTTGTAAATAGTCAAGTAGGCTAACGAATTGAGAAAGCGAGAAAAAAATCGTTGCCATACCACAAATGTCCAAAATTTGGAATTATAGGTTCATTCTGACTGCGCGTACCTAAATTAGGTTTTTTTTATAGGCATTTATCAGTTACTAACTGATTTTCATTCCTGTTATCGATTTTCACCGAGTTGTTGTAACATCTGGAGTAGTCGTGAATCCTTATTTGTACTGAAACATTTTTTTCAGATAATTTAACTCGATCCGTATTCAACTTTTCCATATAAACTCAATACCAATTTACTCCTTATAATCTCATAACTTAAAATAAGAGGTATATGACAAGAAACTATTGAATAACTGTTAATATTTTCGAAAATTTCAAGGACAAACATGAGGAGCGCAGTTACAGAATGCGTTAAACTCAAGCAGCTTTTATTCGAAACTGCTTTATCTTTATAATATATTAAATTATAGAACTTGAATGTTAAACAATTAAATCGAGTACAACTATGCAAATAATAGAAGAGTTAATGCGATTTTTAGTCAAAATAATGTTGTATTGAAAGTTCCGCGAATATGTTTGATACAAACTCCTAAGGTCGCACGTTTGACGTTCAGCACTCCAGAGCCCCAACCAGTCAGACCATAATCTCGCTTTACCATTGGTCAATTTCAAATTTCGTTCATCTCAAGATTTAGGTTGCGGAAATTGAATGAAGAAATTCCAACTTGTTTATCGGATTTAATTTGCAGATTTTCCATAAGTCCCAATATCAGTTCGCAATTTTCATGAAATTATTGGCGGCCTTGATGAAGTCTAGAAAAACCACATTTTTTTCCAATTGGCAAGTTTTGTATATCCTGAAACTAATTTTCATATCTATCGACATTAGCATGATCAATATTAGACGAATAAAAAAATGTGAAAAGGTCCCACCATGAGCAAATGTACTAATAAGAAATGTATCAATTAGTGTGAAAATTGCAGCTTAATTTTGGGATTCGTTGTTGTATTCTATTGTTAGAATGAATAACCCTGTAATGGTCCATTCAGACATAGAATATGTATAGGACAAGTCAGTGAACTAAGATTGTATTAGGTACATATAAAGAAAAACAGCAAATAATTTATGCAAACCACAAAAAACAACGTCGAAAATTCGAAAAAAAAACCAGATTATCATGGGGGAAAGATTGCATCACAGAAATTTTATGAAAACCCCAATGTTTAGGTTTTCAAACTCAGACATAGATATAGAATACTAACTCAGATGGCGAGGGGTTGTACACGATCAGGCCTTCGATATGACGAAGATGACTGAAATTTTCTGGTTCTATATGTAACGGAATTGAATTTGACTGTTCGATTTTAATAGTTCCCTCAATGCATTAATCATTATTTTGTTGGAAAATTATGTGGACTCCTCGACCCCTCCTTTCAAAGTGCCCTTATCGATCGCCCAACCGGACCTTACCCTAACGCCGTCCCTGCATGATCTCCGTGCAGAAAAAGAGAAAACTAAAGACAACACAGGGAGGTGAACCTCCCTGAAACTACACAATATATGCAACTTTCAATACATCGCAATCGAAAGTAAAAGTAGGGAACTAATAATTTCTTATAAATTAAGTAATTGAACATTCTGTGAATTAATTTTGATAGAATGAAGATGAGAATAATAATTTTATTCATTCAAGAGACAAAATAAATAAAGATATTCAACGATGCCCGAAATTTAAATGTAATTTGTGTCTTCATATCCTTTATGGTGTCATGTCATGTGTCATCACTGTCATCACTGTCATCCCTCATCATCTGTCATTGCTTCGCTTAGTTGTCAGAAAACTAAACAAAAGTACAAAATCGACTATAGTTATTGAATATAAATACTAGTATTCTATTTTTTGAATACTCCCACGATAAATTCGGTTCAAAGTTATTGTTCTCATATAATGCATCTTAACGCAGACATATCCAGCGCATTGCAACTACTTGAAGATATTAAACATAAAGTGGACGATTTAGGAGATGCAAAGCTACAAGTTAACACATACCTTGATTTGAATCTTCTCATATCTGTTTTGGAAAATCCAGTATTTCGGAGTATAGTGACAGTTCAGGATTCGTTGAGTGAATTGAATCAACAATTGGGTCAACATCCATCCATTCTTCCAGTAGATTTTGAAATCCCTCCATCTGGAGAATTAATTCTAAATGTTCCACCAGCTGGTGATTATGACCATGATTATGCTGACGAATATCCTGCTGCCAGGGATTTTGATGAACAGAGAGTTCCTTCGGCACCCATTTCCCCCTGTTCACCGCAAGTTCATACCTTTACATCTGCAGAAACCAAGTTAGCTTTATTGAATAGCAAATCTTTGAATGGATCACTGTGCAATAAAGAGGTTAGTTAATGCATTATATTGTTGTTAGGATGAGTTTATCCTGACTATCAATGTTTGTTTATGGTGGACACATAGTTTTTATTATTCCAGACTTTAAGGCACCTCCAAAATCAGGGTTATAATTCCCCTGACGAGGATATTATACAAAGATCTCCTTCTGTTGGTAGTGACGCCTCGAAAACAGGATCAGATACAATTATCAGTAGTGAATGGTCAGAAGTTGAAAGTATAGACCTGATTAATGATGGAACAGGTCTTGGTTTTGGAATTGTCGGAGTGAAAAATATGGGAGTGGTAGTTAAAACAATTTTACCAGGTGGAGTAGCTGATAGAGATGGCAGATTACAGAGTGGAGACCACATACTGCAAGTCAGTAAATAGTATTCTTGATTGTTTTAAGATAGCCTTCTTTGTTATTATTCTTTGGGTCTTTATTCATATACTGATTTATTGATTATGAGAGACGAGTCCTTAAAGCCAAGCAAACAGTTTTATTATTATATTTCACTTATTTTCTCATTGAAGGAGGCTATGTATAGAGACTGTTTTACTCGGTAAGTACTAATTTCGAATATATTATTTGCAGATTGGCGATGTCAATTTGCATGAGATGGGTTCAGAACAAGTAGCAACAGTTCTAAGACAATCAGGTACTCATGTAAGATTGGTTGTGGCAAGACCTGTCGATATAACCTCTCCTGATTACAAATATCTCAGTTCCCAAGCACCTTTGGTGCCAACAAGGTTACTAAGTGATGCTACCGAATTAGATAAATACCTTGTCCAACATAAATATGTGCCGATGTTTGTGAAAAGTATAGAACCAATAACAGATATATCGATATACCCATTTGACCAGGCTAAACCGAAGGGTTATGCAGGACTGGCAAGAGTACCAGCTTCACCTTCTTTGCCCATGCTGAATTTGGATTTATCAGTCAAGATGCCAGAAATGGAAAAATTCGTAGTTGAACTCAAGAAAGATGCAAACGGATTGGGAATCACGATTGCTGGATATGTCTGTGAAAAAGAGGAATTATCTGGAATATTTGTTAAGAGTGTAAATAAAGGAAGCGCAGCCGATTTGAGTGGCAAAATTAAAGTTAATGACAGAATTGTGGAAGTGGATGGTCAGTCTTTACAGGGTTATTCGAATATACAAGCTGTGGAAGTTCTCCGAAATTGTGGAAGCGTTGTAAGATTATGCTTGGAAAGGTATTTACATGGACCCAAATACGAACAGCTTCAACAAGCTATTGCTGCAAGTGTGGGTGAAATAAAGCCTTCAGTGAGCCCTTCACCACCAGAAGTACCACGGTAATTGCTTCTGGAGTATTGTCATACCCCTTAGTTAACTTTTCTAATTGTCGACCTTAACTCCTGTCTAACTTCACCTTCACTAACACCCAATGTATGTATATATCGACCAAAGTATCTAGGTTTGGTGTCACAGGATTTTAGGATAGTGTGCTACTAACAATTATTAACACTTGAAATCAGTCACTTTATTATAGTTCATTAGATTCATTAGCCCTTTTGAATAGGGCTTGTAGGGTTGTAATTCCTCCCCAGCAAGCAGCTTGCTTCCATCGAAGAGTTTAGGGTATTGGACTACTTTTGGAAAAGGATTTCTCCAAGCTTACTCATGTGCTCACCAAATATTTCCTCTGATCACTCTGCTTCATCATTATTTTCAGTAATAACCCGAGATAGAATTTTAATCCTGTAATAGTACGCTAAAATGCTAATATTAATTGCAGTGAGTTCAAAGTATGCAGATGTCACTAAATTCTGCATAAGTCAGTCAATATTATGTGCTTTTATTTGATCGAAAGGATGTGGCTATAGAATCGTTACATATTTAAACCTACAATTTCATTCTTGACATTGTTTTTTACGCATTTTCTTGGAGTAAATATGTGATCTTTAATTAATTGACATGAGTGCAAGTCAAATCGTATTTTTAGAGTCCATTACCCTATTGAATACTGCAAAATTCAAGTTTTTGTGAATATCTATGTAGAAAATTTTTTTTCTAAAGTATTTCTTGAGGAAATTCTTTTGTTCCCTCAGTAGAAAAAGAGCTTTGTCATCATCATGGTTCATCAAGATTCCCGTAATTAATATACCAAACGAATCCAAGCATTCTTTCTCATATCCCTCCTCTCACAAATTCATTCATAAATGATGAAACACTCGTCATGTAACATTTTTACGTTTAATTTTTTCTGTTTGTAATATAATTATATTGCTGGAAATTACACGTGGATTCATAATTCCTCTGAATGTAGCACATATTCCTGAAATCCTAGTGCTTTTTTAACATCTAGTTATATAACTTGCAGATTACCTAGCAGTGAGGAATATTTCGGAAGGAGCTCGGACAGAAGTATGAAATCTAAATTCAGCTCTTATCCTCGAAGCTTTGATAGTATTGACAATCCACCTCAATTGACAGAAAAAGAAATTGTAGCAAAGTGGCAAAAAATTGTTGGTCCTGAAATTGTAATAGTCGTTGCTTATTTGAAGAAATTTGGGGAGAAAGGTGGACTTGGTATTAGTTTAGAAGGCACAGTAGATGTTGAAGATGGAAAAGAAGTAAGACCACATCATTACATAAGATCAATACTGCCGGAAGGACCAGTTGGGAAAAGTGGAACCTTGAGGTCCGGAGACGAATTGTTGGAAGTTAACGGACATACATTGTTAGGCATGAATCACAATGAAGTGGTCAGCATCTTGAAGGTTTTACCTATCAATGTTTGTATGGTTTGCGGAAGAAGCCCATCATATATGTACGAACAACGGACTGGTTCGCACGATTCTTCACTTTCCGACAGGTCCATTCTATCCAGAAGTCTGCACAATCTAGTTCCGGCCACAGACCGCTTGGTCAAAGCAAAATCGGATGGATCCCTGGCGAGTAGCATTTCTGCAATGAACAGCTCTGATACAAATTTCAACAAGATGAAATCACGTTCGTTGGAACCATTAACCGGCTTAGCAATGTGGAGTTCTGAACCTCAAGTTATTGAACTGATGAAAGGAGAGAGAGGATTAGGATTTTCAATTTTAGACTATCAAGATCCCATAGATCCTAACAATACTGTTATTGTTATAAGAAGTTTGGTGCCTGGTGGTGTTGCTCAGCTTGATGGTAGGTTGATACCTGGCGATAGATTGTTGTTTGTCAATGATACAGTACTTAAGAACGCTTCTTTAGATCAAGCGGTCCAAGCCTTGAAGGGGGCTCCTAAGGGAATTGTTAGAATAGGAGTTGCTAAGCCATTGCCATTACCTGATAGTCTATCTCATAGTTCAATTTTAGAAGTAGATCAAAGATTTGCATTGCAAAGTGTTCAAGGATGATAGTCCCTGTTGTGAAAATATAACCTTGGTCAGTGGAAGAGCTTAGACAAATATTCAGCTATATTAGTGCTTGAACCATATTCTATTAAATTGGAGGATTTTTACAATATTATCAGTAGTTCATAATGCTGAAGTAACTTGTGATAAAATGTTCAACCATTCAGTTTGTTTCGTTCAGCACTTGTTTTGAGATAGTGCAATATCAGTATTAACTTTACGGGAGAAGGGTATGAATATTCTTTGAACTCAAAATAGACATCACATTCACTAGCAAAGACATTAATTTTAAAATCTTGACAATACTCAACAGCCAGGTACAACCACTGCACAAGTTCTTAAAAATTTCACATTTTCTTACTCTTGCAATTTTATAACCGCACTTTCTCAGATTTTCCTATTCCATAATACTATGTGCAGTCATTTTGTGTTCAAATAATCTAATGTAAGAAAATAATCGCTACTTAAAATCAAAATATTATTGAGAGAATTTTTATATCTGTTACAATGGTATTGAAATAAACAATACTTCTAAAAGGTTTCTTTTTATTTTTATACCGTCATCCAAGGAAAAACCATAATTCATTAATAGGAATAGGAGCGAGATTGAAGGGGGTTCAAAGAAAAAAAAACTAAGTGAAAACATATGAGATATGATTGAGACATTCTTGATAGGAAATACTCAAAAGTACCTAATGCCAATGGCGATATTCTTTTTGTAAATACGTTGAAAGAAATGTAAGATGACATGGGGAAAAAATTTTCAAAATATATATTGATCAATTCTATAAATGCAAAATCACATTTTATAAAACACAGTTATTTCATGTTCACTTCAACTTCTCAGTTAATTCAGGCACGGCTTTGAATAGATCGGCAACCAATCCATAATCAGCAACTTGGAATATAGGAGCTTCGGGGTCTTTATTAATTGCAACTATTGTTTTGCTGTCCTTCATTCCAGCCAAATGCTGAATAGCCCCCGATATTCCCACAGCAATATATAGATCCTAAAACAACAAATGATTCAGAACTCCAATCAGAGCTTCGATAAATTACACATACAGGAGCAATTATTTTTCCAGTTTGGCCAACTTGCAGGTCATTAGGAACAAAGCCAGCGTCTACAGCTGCTCTAGAGGCACCAACAGCTGCATTCAATTTATCAGCTAAATCATACAACAACTTGAAATTATCACCAGATTTCAATCCTCTTCCTACAAAAAAGAAATGTAATCAAATGTGACCTAAAAGTTTGAAAACTAACCTCCGCTCACAACCACACTAGCACTTCCAAGATCTGGTCTGTCAGACTTGCTCAGTTCCTGGCTTATGAACTCGGTTAAGTCGGTTTTGAAAGAATCACCAGGTACTGTTTCTTGGGCTACTGATCCACCTTCTAATGTGTCTGCTTCAAAATTTGTACCACGTACAGTGACAACCTTGACAGGGTCCTTAGCTGTGATAGTCTGAATAGCATTACCTGGATAGAATATCAATGATACAATTGAAAAATGAGAATTGGAAAAGCGAAGTAGTCTTACCTGCATATATGCTCCTAACAAAGGTATCAGGGGACTCTACACCTATAACATCAGACACAGGGGATACATCAAGTTTTGCTGCAACTCTAGGAAGTAAGGCTTTTCCAAATGCTGAAGCCCCAGATATAATATGTGTGAAATTTGATTTTTTCTGTATATCAACAATAAGGGGTGCTAAACTCTCAGGAGTGAATCCTTTGAAAGCTTCACTTTCTGCTACTAAGATCTTTGATAATCCTGAAGCTTTTGATATTGCTTCAGCAGCCTGAAATTTTTTGGAATAATTTAGTACCCATAACAGGAATCACGTTTAAACCCATTTATACGTCATACTTACTGGCTTGCACTGGACACCTGCTACCAAAACAGTTATTTCACCACCTAATTTTTTTGCAGCTGTAATAGCATTTTGTGTTATTGGAGATAGGCTTTTGTTGTCATGTTCAGCTATCACCAAGGTACTTTGGAGCCTCCTAGCTTGGCTAGAAAACTAAAAATACAATTTTAACGTGGTAACATTATAATACTCAATACCTTACTTGATAAATTATGTGTCGCGTTCTATTGGAAAGCATTTTCTTGAAATATTTTCTCTAGCGAAACTCCTCAATATATTACAAGCGATAGGATCAAAGTGCACAAATTCCAACTCTACAAGTTCATAATTCAGTTTGAAAGTGAAAGAAATTGTCAAATTATATTGACAGCTGATTAAAAATATAATTTTTTTCACTAAAATATCTCTCCATTTTTCTGTAGAATGGGTTCGATTTATTTAAGATCTTGGAAAAAATAATGATATGAGGAAAATACGGGCACTGGAAAAAAAATTTCTTGACACTCCTGTTAGCAAATTATTGGTTATTATTGAATTAAATTTGACGTTTGTTGCACCTATGTTTTGTTGTTAATGATAGGTAATTGAACCAAAAATGTTGTTACAGTTTTTTGATTCACTGCTTGTATGAAAGTTCCTCGAATTATCACGTAATGTTTTTGCCAAATATCACATTGATGCAACTTCGAAATATTAGAAGCCTATCGCAAAATGAGTGAAAATGGTGAGGAAAATTCCTGGGAAAATCTCAGGAATTGGATACATTGCGTATGTGTTGTTACATTCGATTTAGAAATAGGTCAAGCTCTGGAGGTATTGTTGATATTTCAAGAAAATGAATTTTATTATGTTGGTAAATTTTCAGACCATTTTCCCCAATGATGTTAACTTGAGTAAACAAGAAATTTCCAACATATGTTATTTAGCATTTCCTGATTCCAATTCAGGATGTATCGGGGATACCAATTTTATAATAAGGTTACAGAGTAATCCAGGAAATAGGTTATTGAAAAGGGAACATTTCATCTACAATTCAAAATGTCCATTGGAGTTGCAAATCAATCCATCATATTTCTGGGGGTACGTTTATTTCAGGCAAGTGAAAGACCCATCTTTACCAAGAGGCTATTTTCAAAAGGTATAATATCTAGGAATGTTATTCATTTTTCTGAAAATCTATTTTTTTAGAGTTTTGTTATAGTAAGTCGTTTACCGTTCAATAATTTATTTTCTCAAATATCTTGTCTCATTGCTCCTGAATATTTTAAAAATGGGGAACTGAGTTTAGAAGCTGTATGTAATAATATAGACAGATGGCCAGCCCCCATACCTGGAATTCCTATCAGTCTACCTCTTTTGGGCTCTGTGTTTCAGGTGAGTTATTGTTCTCAAGAAATGGAAACTCTTGAATTGACTGTTGTTGTTATTTTCCAGATGAAAATTCCAGGGAATGGGAATTTTAGTAACCATAAAAGTATCATCACTGAAAACTTAGAAAATCACATTCAAGCATCAGTTGAAGATCTCAATTTTTTCACAATTCTTCAACCTGTTATGTCACATATACATTTATTGTGGGAATTAGTGTTAACTTGTGAGCCGTTAGTTATTATGGCACCATCTCCAACACTTTGTTCTAATATGGTTTTGGCTTTGACAAGGTAGGTTTTCCCTTATTTTTGATTTGTGGTTTATAAAAGAAGAATTCAACAATCGGTTTGTTAAATTTCAGAATAATAGCTCCCCTCAGATACTGTGGAGATTATCGACCTTATTTCACCATACATGACAGTGAATTTAAACAATTTACTAATAAGAGCCCAGGTCCACCTCCTGTTATATTAGGAGTAACGAATCCTTTCTTCGGAAAAACGCTTTTCCATTGGCCTCATTCAATAAGATTAGATGATACAGGTAAAAAAGTTTACAACAGTAACAGTAACTCTCAGCTGATCTTCATAATTTCAGATCAAACACATTCACACAAGTTGAAGAAGAAAACAAATATGAAATTATTAGATAACAGTCCAGGGGTTTATACCACTTATAAGTCTTATCTACAAAAAGACAAATCGATCATGAAGAAGCTTATGAACGGTGTTACAAGAAAAAGACCGTCAGAAGTTCAATCTGCCCTACTGAAAAGACATCTTCTGGAATTGACTCAAAGTTTCATATATCCACTGGAAAGGTACATTGGGAGTTTGATGCCTCTGCAGAAAAATATTTCTCCGTTCAAGGTTTGTACTACTTTATAGCATTTATTTTCAAATTGTTCTCTTTGAAATATTTTTGTCTACCTTATGGAAATCAGCAACTAAAATACAGTACTTTCGCTTTGAATTGAACCTTACTCGCTTTGATTCAATCCTTTTTCACATTGAATTTTACCTTCCTCTCTTTGAAGACCATTTTCGGTTGAAAGAGAAAAAGGTTTATTTGAGAGAAAAAGAAGTTTAGATCACAGGAAAAACGCTAAAAATTTGTTGGAGATGTTTTTGAGTTGTGCCTTCAATGCTGGGTACTTGGTTCCAGGCTGCACCAAGCCCTCTGCCTTTCAATCCTGATGACTTTTTTCAAACTTTGGAAATGGCAGGTCCCCAGTTGACAACTGGGATTAAAGGTGATTGGGTAGGACTATACAAAAGGTTCTTCAGGTGTCCAAATTTTGATGGATGGTTTAATACCAGATATTCGGAATTGTACTCTAAACTTCAAGCCCTTCATCTTGAAGCTCTATCAGATGCTGTAAGTTTGGTATGCTCTCAAAACAACTGTGGCTAATATTGAACTTCGCAGGATTTTAAGCTGTGGGTACAGGGTCGTCCTGAAGTAGAAGTTGTTGATATGGTGATAAAAATAAGGAACAAAATAAATGAATGTAAGGAACAAAATTTACCAGTAAGAGATAGTGAAAAAGTTAAACACCAGCTGAATCAAAGACTTCAAGACATAATAAGCTCTCTACCTGATGATATGAAGAATATTCTAAAAGTTTCATGATAATATCGAACAAAATGCTGGGATTATTGTTGTTAATGACCTGCTCAAAATGTATATTATTTTTGTATTCGAAATTTGGGGCAAATGGTATCTTATATCCTGAAATTATTCCTCAAATTTTTGATCGAAATGATGTTGTAATTTAATAACGTTTACAGTTTATTGATAACTTTTGTATCGATTATAAGTCAGATGTTCTAAATGTACATACTTTTATGAAAATGAGTGCCAAAACTGATTTGGATATGACCACAGAATATATCAATTTTGATAATAATATTTGAATCTGATCTGATATTTTCTATTTATAAGGCGTCCCCACAGTCTAACATTGTTTAAATCTTCTGCAGCTTTTTTCCATCGAACGGAATCTAGAAGATATTGAACACAATAAATTCAAGCTTAATCCAGGTTGGAAGGCATGAAAAGAAATCTCAATATATTATTGAGTTGTATGACTTGAAGCAATACCTTGTTGAACAATCAAAAATACCAGTGAACAATGATTACCTTGAATTTATTGTGCACAATTTGTTATATTGAATAGGATTGATGAGTATCACCTTTTTTGTTTCTATTCTTTAATAGGTCCTATATTTGTTAGATACTTTACATAAAGTTGTAATCTTTTTTAAATATAAAAATGTTGAACCCAAATTTTTTTCATTCATTACAGAGCTCCCTGATATATTATTGTCCTGAAGGTATCTAGTGGTTTCACACAGGTAGTGGTAAGATCAATTTCTTTTTGAAAGGAAATCGGAATGAAACGGAAAATTTCTTATAAAATTTTTAATTCAAACACATAAATCGAAACATGTTGACAAATTGAATAACATTATCACAATATATATACAGATGCTTAAATAATTTCATGAACATAAACAATAAGTAACATGCACTTGCATCTTGAGGTTTCAGTAAGATTTTCTCTGCAAGTATCATATTATACATCTAATTAAATTAAATTCATCTTCCATATCAGATTTCATAATATATGAAGTCCTTTTGAAAATAAAACAATTCAGGTGCGCAGTCAAGTTTCAACAAACGCACGCAATATGTACATAATATATCAAAACCAACAATCTCGGAAGAATTGAAAATAAAAAACTTTTGCAAACTACAAGCAAAAAGTTAGGAAGAAATGTCAAAGGTTTGATGCTCAGCAAATAACTCTGAGCCTCATTGCTCATTATATTTTCATCTGCTATTGAAAAGTCAAGACAACTTGATATATATTGAATAAGAAAGAATAATGAGAGAAGTACAAGAAGTCTTCTATAATCCCATCAGAACAAGTTCTGCAGCCACTTTAGTGGTATTTCCACCAGCAGCCTGTCGTACACTCATTTCCCAAGTATCAAGTAACTGACTCACAGAAAAGTTTTTCGGCAGTTTTTGAATTCTCCACAATATCGCCTGCTCGACAGCCGATAGAAAGGCTGTAGCATTGTACTCCTGAGAATTTGTGTGACATACAGGAGATGTAAACGGATAGTCCTCCGGTACCGTAATAGATATAGGTGGTACACATGGTAGATGTTTGTCATCTAGCCAACAAGTTAGTTGGATCGATTTTGAACCAGGCTGCTGATTTTGATCAAGGGAAACTTTGAATCTTTGGTCCAAACGAGCTATTTCACCTTGAAGAGCGTCTGGGATGTCACTTGCTGCCTCCTCAACTTTCTGGGGCGGTAGTCCTGATACCTACACAAAAACATAATTCATACCAACAAGGAAACAAATTATGCATAATATAATGATGACTGAGGAAATAAAAAGACCCCAACACAAATTACAATTCGTAACTTTCGTAATTGAGTGCTTACCAATTTGAGTTCTGGACCAAAAAGTGCATCTAGGGTTGGACCAAATGTTCTGTGCAGAGTATGGTTGAAATTAGGATTCTGGGCATTCGTACTTATTGCTTCCAATAAAGGTGAAAAAATATGACTTTCTTTGAAAACTATCCCAGTTCCACCCGGAACGTTTCCATCACTCCTTTTAATGTCCATCTTCTCAAGAACAACTTCGCACTTTATCAATGTTTCCAAAGGCATTCTTTGTTGAGGATTCGAGAGGATCTCCAGTAACTTCTTCATTTTACTCAGTTTTTCAACATGCTCACCATCATTTCCTATTCTTGCTATCATTTTCCTCAAGGGATCTATATACTTGCTGAGCTGACGGACTTTTTCTCTATAAGCTTGTTCATCCTGAAGACCCATCGGACTTTGGATTGGCTGCCCAGGAGTGTTAAGTGAAGTACCAGGACTTGGGGCCATTCCTTGACAAATAAAAACATAAAAATCAGTTATACAATTAACGTGTCTCAAAAGATTTGACAATATCATCAAATGAGCTGTAGACCAAATCTGAACATATTTCATGGAGGTTTACCTATTGATCTAGGGGGCCCAGTGCTGCCCATCATATTTATATTTGATCCTGGAGAAGGAGCTAAGGCAGGTGATGCAACCATTTGATTCGTGGTTGGGGGCCCACTCATACCTGCTGGTGATTGAACTGAAGGCGAAGGACTTTGCTGCAAGAATTGATTTGGAGTTGGGTTCCGTGAGAATCCCATCATTTGGGGACCCATAGGACCTCCCATGGAGTTTTGCATACCAGGGTTCATCTGAACTTGCCCTTGCAATTGACCAGGCTGCTGATTACCCATCTGATTGGGCATGTTTCCCTGCAACTGAATCAAATCTACTCTGTAGTAATATACAATTTACCATAGAAAGCAGAGACAGTGTTGAATCGAATGATAAGGGAGAAAAGTTATCTGGACCATTTCAAGAGATAATTTGTGCATTGAATTCAGCAAATCGATTATGGGAAAACCCTACAGATAACAATGTTTTTTTATAATAATTACCTGATTTCCAAGTGATCCTTGCATAGACCCTCCCAGCTGATTCATATTACCAGGAGGCATTTGGCCACTCAATTGGTTCATTCCACCCATTTGATTGTTCATTTGAGCCCCATTACCACCCATACGATTTTGCATGTTTCCTTGCATGTTAGGCATTGCTCCACCTGGTCCTCTATTTAATGCCTGAAAGACATTCACACCCAATTGCTGTTGAGGTCCCCCCATCTGATTCTGTTGGGGTCCCATATTCAACATTTGATTTCTAGTACCTGCAAAAAGATTCACATTGACTCGACTCATTCTCCATAATCTTGAATAAATATAGCATTTGATATAGTTTTACATAAACTTACCTTGACTAGCTAAATTCTGTAGAGCATTTATAGGATCCGGCATACCCCCTGCTTGAGGTTGACCAGCTTGCATACCAGATTTCTTATTATTCATTTCTCTCACATGCAAAATCAACCTCGCAACAAATCCTAGATATTCTTCCCTTGTTTTTGCTTTGAGGTATACATGATTTTCCATTTCAATACTGTTCCTGGAGGTATTCATACCATATGTACGTATGGCTTCGTCAATGCGTGCAATTACACCTTGTCTGAACGCTTGAGTACGCCACTCTTCTGGGACTGACATGATGAATTTTTTTTATTAATATTATATTTTATTACATGAAAACTTATCCGCTTAAAAGTCAACAACTTTGCGCGTCACAAACAAACACAAAACTTATAACCTGAAAATGTCACTCTAAAGGCCACGAACATAAACAAACAGAACCATAGATATCTATGAAGAAACGTTGACTCACTGAATTGCATCAAGCAATGTTTTCTTGACCACAGTTGAGGCCTTCTTTGAATTAGTTAGCCATAATATTCCTCTTGCCCAACTCCTGGTCGCTATGAACACCTGAAGAACACTTGTTCAAAAATTACAGAAGTTTGTAAAATGAGTACAGGCTCTCAACATTCTACAAATGAACTAACAACTAATAGGATTCATCCATAGACTTATTATCCTTTTGATAAGTCTATGGGTTCATCAATATTTGACAGTGAACGCTCCAGTTAAAATTGAACGATTACTCGAATATTTCATCGATATTGAGCGTTAACGAATGCCAAGAGCGATATTTCTAAAATTTCTAAATGATAACTCTCAATGGCGACTGAACAACCAGTGCCTTGACTGGCTTGAATATTCCATTGAAGAACTGGCCATTGACATAATTCACCCTCCTAAGCCAAAAACGCGTATCTCAAATATGAGTTCCGTCTAAACTGCTCATGTTTTTGTTTTATTTTTGGGATATACTAAACTGGTATTTCTATAGCAATTTAGCACACAATACGGATGATGATACGTCTATTTCGCTAAAGAAATGGATTAAATACAACTCAAAGTGTCCTTTTATAAAAGAATAGGAGATTCAGTGAAATTTGAGATACGTCTTTTTGGCTTAGGAGGAATAGGAGGGCAGAATAATAGATTTCTGCTTCACTAGTAATGGTGAAATGCTCATGCTGAGCCAAGATTATAATAGGTGACCGAAATTAAGCGTAGCGCAGAGCGCTATATCGGCGAAAATCAGAACCACTCGTTGGGCATTTACAAAGAGAAACGCCTAGACGCCATTAGCGAAAAGTAGATAAAACTAGTGCCCATGCGTTAGTTCATTTGTTAGCGATAGAGGGCGTACTGCTTCTTTGGTTTCGCCTATAGAACACATTTTCATAGGTATTTTACAAATTACATATTTTAGTTTAGGTCTACGTCCCTGAAAAAAGGGAGTCAGAAACGATTTATTTTTTCTGATGGATGATGGGATGTAGGTATGAGTGTATGAAGATAAAAATAATAAAAATCTTTTATAAGTATTGAATGAATGAAAAGGATATTCCCCAGCATTTTTGGTTATTTTGTAACATTTCCACCATCAAAACGAAGAAATATTTTTGTGTTTTTTCATTTCAGTATTGAAGTCTATCATTTAGTTAATCAAACGTCTATCTCCTTTTTCTTTCAGAATTTAACGTTTTTTTGTTAATAATATTACGACAATGTGTTGTTTTCGCGAAATTTATTTCCTTGAATTTTTCTATTCGAAATGACAAATATCCATTTTTATCAAAGACAATTTATTAATTTGTTTTAGCCGTCTATTAGTGAAAATTAATTGTTCCTTATAATTGTGGATTCTAACATGGAATTGAATTTCTTTTATATGACACGCCCCGCAGGTATCTCCTCCCAGATGACTAGTAAAGGAAAATAAGATTGTTATTCAGTCAGTGTGAGATCTAGTTCAGTGTAGGATTTCTTGTTATATTCCCTGAGAACCAACATTTGTTCTATTAAGCTGAATAATTCAATAAATAAAAATAAGTGCACTGCACTGCCATCTGGCGGTATACGTTTCCTATTTTGAAGGCTAAAGACTCTCAAGTGAAAGTTACATGTTGATTCTGCCCCCCAATCGATGAATGTCGATTCATTCCCCCCTGAAATTGAATACTGGATGCGCCTTTGTCCTGTATGACATTCATTCTGTTTTTATTTTCTGAACTATTTCAATTTATTATATTCTCTAATGTTGATGTAACAAAAATTATATAGGTACATTGAAAGTATACTTGCATTATTTTCACTACACGTTAATTCACAAAGTTTCAAAGTTCAGCGACATTCAGATTATTAAAGTTATTGTTGAGGTATTATATTAGTTGCGAATATATGGAAGGCACAAGAAAATGAATATGTTTTGGGAAAAACTTCATTTCTGTAACGGATTCATCAAGAAAATTTTGGGAGCTATTTATTCACTGAAGAGACAATTCTCCAAGCTCGAACCTGAATAATTATTTTCTCTACACGTCAATTTGCAAAGTTCCAAACTTCAGTTTCAAGAAAATTACTTCACACGACGCATTGATTGGTCATTGTTACAAAATGGTGGAGGATTCGGTGCTTCTAGTAAAAACTTTGTATCGAAGAGGTGACCACAATAACAGACAGACGTTCATGATTGAAGTTCCCAAGAAATTTCCTCTCGGTTCTCAAGCCTTGATGTTTTTTCAGATTATTTCTCTCCCAGAATTTCTATCACTATAAAAATTCTCTATAGGTACAGAATGGCGAAGGCCCTATAAAGGATTTGACGCCTTCTCTTGTAGATCTGTTGGTTTCTTCATTTTCGAATGTTCAGGCATCAAAATCAGAGAAAATTTCTTGGTTTAGTTTTTAGTTCGCACTGAGCTTCAGAGTTAATTTCAATTTTCCTTTACAATATTCTTCTCCTTGATCTTTGCTTCTTGTTGCTTGTGATGATTTCCCTAATTCAGTAATTTGTTATAGTCAATTCCCAGCGACGATACTGAACATTATTGTTCACATCCTGTAGAAGTTCCCCGAGAAACAATCGATTTTCATTAATTCGGAAAAGAATATCGAAATTGAGAGGAGTTGTTCAGGGTGAAATGAAGTGATTAATTAAATCGAGAGATAGAGATGGAGAAGATAATTACAGCAATATTTATGTCGGTAACAATAAAGTAATTCCCTTGGTTTCTTTTTATTCTCCCAAACGCAATTTCCTCCATTACAAGGAATAAATATGTAGCCCCATTTATTTTATAATTCCAAGAGTTGGCGGTAGGGCTGAACGGTAAATTTTCACGACAGACGACATTAGTTAGAAGGCAAGGGAGGATCGCTCCCCTTGCCATGTAGTCTAAGGGAATGCGCTCACAGTCAAGCCAATAGTTCATGTCCTTTGAAATTTCTACAACGACTGCCGGCCCATTGGGACATTTCAGTCTCGGTCTTTTGATCTCAATTCGAACAAGCTTGCGACATTTGACCATCTATTTCACCGCTACCCTCCAAACAAATAAAACCCTAACCATATTAACAACAGAGCTTCTAGTTGCTTCCTTGCTTGCTAATTCTAATCTCGAAATAGCATTGTTCATCAATCTACAGACTGATTCGAATATTCAATTAGGAACTACCGAAATCTTCCTCAACAGAGGTTACCAAATTGTTCTAGTTAAACACAGAGATGAAGCCTCCGTCAGAACCCTATCTATAGATTTATCGAATTAGAACGATCCGAATTCAACACGAAATCACCTATCGACTACTCACATTTGGGTCTGAAGACTTTCAAGACATGAAAATACAGTACAGGAAAAAGTAATAAAACGAGGCAATAACTCTCATCTCAGGAAACTCCTGAAACACATCAACTTTCGCTTTGAATGAGGATTCAGAAATCCATGTTGTAAATGGATTCATGTTCCCTCACTGGTTTTTCAAGTTCATAATTGTTTTGGAGTTGGGGCAACAATTTCTAACTAATACTCAATTTTTTTCAATCTCTCTTATTTTTCGTTTGAATGCGAACTTCCATATCGATTGAATCCATAGTTTTGAATTTATCAGGAAAACAAAACTTCGAACGTCCTTATTCACGGAACCCCTACTCGAATTTCGCAAATGAACGAACTTGTACGCATCATTCAGTATCCGAACCTACCGAAATGCACTTTTAAACTGAATTTGTTTTCTTCTCGATAAAGGAACCCGCACTTTTCTTATGGCAAATGGCGTTCCGCCAAATGTTCTAATTTTTTGGTATAATATAGTACTCGATCTACTGATCAAAAGTATCCATGTCCCCAACTCAATCCAATTAATAGTTTTCGAGATATAGGGCATTGAAGTTGAGAAATACCCACTTTTACTACACGCGTATATCCGAATTCCGAACCTAATCGAATGAAGTTCAATTTTTCTCAAAAAACATTTCATTCCATTCCCAGGGAGAAACTATATATCTAGAGAAATATGACCGAAAATCGTTACGAATACAGGGTTATCCATAATTGAATGCTTGTCCGATTTTGAAAGTATACAATATGTCAGTTCCAGAGCGAGAACGTTCGCAAAATGAACTAGTTCACTAAATATGTGGTTGTTACATCGACAAAACCTGAAAAACCCAGAATTCATACTGGATGATCCATTATTAGGTATAGAAATAGAAACTATTCACAATGAAGGTTTAGTGGACACCCTGTATTTTTGGGTTGATTTAAGGTGTTTGTTTGATTTTTTCAGAACATATCATCATGGACTTCAAAGAATACAGGGTGATTCAGTCATGAAATAAACTGTGAACCTCACGATAATACCCGAAAACCCCCTCTTTTTTTCATCACCCACTATTTCAAGATCAACTCCGTTGAGGTGGGAGTTTTCTTTCACCACTGTACTTGATATAAAAACATCAATACGGCTGAGAGTTTTTATCCTCTTCCTATGACCAGATTTTTTGCTGGAATAAGAATAGAATAACATAAAGAAATAGTTTTTATATTACATAAAAAAATCTGGTCATACGAAGTGGATAAAAACTCTCAGTCGTATTGATGTTTTTATATCAAGTACAGTGGTGAAAGAAAACTCCCACATCAACGGAGTTAATCTTGAAATAGAGGGCGATGAAGAAAAAGGTGGTTTTTAGGTATTTTCGTGAGGTTCACAGTTTATTTCATGACTGAATCACCCTGTATTCTTTGAAGTCGGTGATATGTTCTGAAAAAATCAAACAAACATCTCAAATCAACCCAAAAATACAGGGTGACCTCTTAACCTTCATTGTGAATAGTTTCTATAATAATGGATCACCCAGTATGAATTCTGGGTATTTCAGGTTTTTTCGATGCAACAATAACATATATAGTGTAATAGTTCATTTTGCGAACGTTTTCGCTCTGGAACTGACATATTCTATACCTACTTATATTTTATACTTTCAAAAACGGACAAGCATTCAATAATGGATAACCCTGTATTCGTAACGATTTTGGGTCATATTCCTCTATATGGTTGCTCTCTGAGAATGGAATGAAATGTTTCTTCGGAAAAATTCATTCGATTCTGTTTGGAGATACGCGCGTAGTAAAAGTGGGCAATTCTCAACTTCAACGCCCTGTATCTCAAAAACTAGTCATAGGATTGAGTTGGTGCCATGGACACTTCTAGGTCCGTCTGTTCGTTCATAGGTTTTTCTGTCCGGTTATTCGAGTACTTTTATTTTTTTTCCGAATGAACTATCACAAAGTAAAAGACTATTCTGTCCATTATTTATCAGTAAAATTTCAACACTCGATTCCGGATTTCTGTACAAGAAAATAGTATAACTGAATCTTCCAACCATGTCTATATACGTGAAATATTTCCAGTATTAACAGAGAAAAAAGTTTTTTCAACATTCGCCAGGTCTTTGGAATTATTGAATTCACATAATATTTTCTCAAATTCATTATTTTCCCAAAGAAAGTAAACATTTTGATGAATAGGTAATTACTACGAACTCTATGTAGAGAGGACAACGTTGCTTAGTTATCTGACAGGAAAATGACAATATACAAGGTGAAACATGTCATGGCCAACCGGAATACTTTATAAAAATGGGTGGAGTATACTTGTGTCATTCACTTTCTCAAAGAAATTCAGGAAAATTTGTGGAACAATGTTTTCTGATCACAGAACCGCATATTCGTCTAACCAGAAAAAGAATGAACGTTATTCACTTTTTCATCCTTGTTCTTGGAAGGTTTGTCCTGAGAAAGAACGAAGGAAATTGTAAGCGAGCTGTTGGCACCACTACTCAACCAAATGAAATATTCGACGCTTTATCTACTTTCCCACAGTTCTTCTCCTTCGGTGGCCCTTGAGCACGAAACGTTATACAGGGGTTATCATAATTTAATGAATTTCCTTCAGTGCCACCAGTCTCAGATCGTTGAAACCGTTTGAGATATTATCTCACCCATTATTATTTTTTTTCTGTTTAATGCGGACGTGAAAGCCTCAATATTTATTTGCGTTATTTTTGTTGTATTAGGTTTGTTCCCACTAACGTTTTGATGTGAGCTAGTTTTTTAGGAACTTTTTTCAAGTTTCGTGTTGGAATTTTTATTTAAAAAAAAAAAAAATTGAAGGGTGTTTCAAATTGCGCGTTTTTTTAAGAATAAATAAAAGCATCCTAAACGAGTCACCGTTTGGTGTGAATTATGGTCAGGTGGTGTAATTGGACCTTACTTCTTCAAAAATGCTGCTGGTGAAGCTGTAACTGTCAATGGTGATCGATACCGTCGGATGATAATCGAATTTTTGTGGCCTGAATTAATGAATATTGATCTAGAGGACATTTGGTTTCAGCAGGATGGCGCTACACCTCACTTTGCAAATGACACAATTGATTTAATGGGACAAACATTTCCTGGACGAATAATCTCCAGAAACGGTGAAGTCAATTGGCCACCAAGATCATGTGGTTTGACACCGTTGGACTATTTTCTTTGGGGTTATGTGAAAAGCCACAATCCATTCCTGAACAATAGAATGAAATTATTCGTGTCATTAGTGAGATAGAGCCTCAATTATGTCAAAAAGTCATTGAGAATTTCAACAAAAGAGTGGACGTCTATAGAGCTGCAAGATATTATATTTCGTAGATAAATGTTATAACTGATACTTCAATTACCAATAAAAAGTTTTTGAAAATGAATGCAAATTATGTGTTTTATTTATTCTACAAAAAACGCGCAATTTCAAACCAGTCTTCAGAAGAGAAACCATAATTCCATTCTGAACACAAAAACACCAACAAATGTGTCAAATTACTTTTATTCTGGGTTTGAAACAATTTTTCTGTTAATTTTCAATGTTTCGGTCTCATGCCAGGTCTTTATCAAGAATAAGTTCGTCCATAGTATTATTTCCATGAATAGGGCATCTTCTATAAGCTCTTGCAACATTGTTATACATCTCTTTCAACTAAATTAAATGAATTAGCTTCAATTTGCGTTTATTCAGCACAACAATTTTTCTCCCATATTCAAGGAAAAATCTAACAAGTGTCTGTCATTTTGGAATCCAGGTTAAAAGCGCCATTTGTCAAGGTAGTTTTCAGTACCTCCTCTTATTTAAAAAGCTTAGGTTTACGACCGATTTCTTTGTAACTCAATACGTGGCCGGATGGGGGCTGAGTTTTGGGACATCCTGTAAAAGGTATAGAGAATATATTCCTCATCATTTGCTCAGACTTTTTCTTAGTGAAGAGGAAGAAATGTCACACAACGACCAAAATCGCGGAGAAAATTCCCGAACATATTGTGCGTCTTTGAAAAGCATGAAATCAGCCTAGAGGGATGGATCCCTATCACTGGCGAAGTAATAAGGGGGTTCATTTCAAGGACTTTCTCACCCTGGCAATCATTCTCAATCTTTTTATTTCGATGCTCAGAGATATGAGTATACAAGGCGGGGTGAGAGGGGGAGACTGTGAAAGCCTCTGCAACTGAAGCAAGGAAAATATGATGGATGAGAGATTTGGGGTTGCGAACCATATATCAGTGGGGTGGGTGTTGAACTGTCCCTAACCTGGCCTCGCAAACCTGAAAACTCAACATTCTCCTTCGGATCGAGCGCGACTCGAGCATTCCAGAAATCAAGCGGCTTCATCCCTATTACGGTGTTGAATATTTATATTATATGCTATCAGGGAGGAAAATCTGTTCGTTTATTATCTCTGCTTTAATGCCCTCATTCCGCCCGAAGTAGGTGCTTCCCCACAAAAAGCTCATCTTTGAACCATTCGAACCTACTGAAAAGAAGTGATAACTCTCCTTGTATGTTTCTAGGGTTCCGGAAAACATATTGAATTGGGGTTATGATATATGCACCCCCCAAGAATGTCGCTCGTTATTGAGGAACATAATATTTTCAGGTGCTATAATTATGAAATATATGAAAGGGGGAGCCGAGGTCTTCTTCGTGAAAAATTGTGATTTAGAAATGACTGCCTTGTTTCGAGTTCACGAAAACGGGGCAAGTCAACGGAGTGGGACTCCCTCTTTATTTCTTCAAGTGTACGCAAAGAGAAAAATGTTTGAATACAACACTACATACCTTTTCACCCTACATATTACGAAAAGTCAAAAAATAAAATAAAATAACCATATCATTATGAAATTAAGTTACTAACTTCATTATATTCATCATATTATGACACTTATTGATGAAATTTTCACACCCAATTCTGAATTCTCTGAATTTATGAATTTCTCTATGGCCCCTATGTGCTTTGACGCCTGTGATCTGTGCAGTTAATCTATTCCTCGTCTATGCATCATGCTCAGTGTAGTGACTGTAGATCTATGGTCTCTGAGAGCTCTGTGACGATCATACAGAATTATTTTTTGAAGAACCCAAGATGCCGACGCATTTATAAGGTATGTCTTTCACGACAAAATTCTTATTGAATAATGAAAAAATTGGATGTTTCAGATGAAGAATAACCAGAATTCATCCTTTCACAGAAGAAGAAGACCACTATGCTTATTAAACTTGGATTGAAGGTATGTAGATATGCATTCCTAATATAAAACATTATGGCTTAGGTAATAATAGAAAGAAATAATAAATAATATTTCGCTATTCAGAGTTTGAACGCTACTAGGAAAAGCATTGTTCCTGACTGAGAAGGAAATTTTTTCCAGCAGTTGCTATACCCATTGTTTTGATATTTCTGAAAATATTGCGTCTAACTTTGAGTATTCTCTCAAAATAATGAATTAATATATTTCGTATGATATTGTGTAAATGAACCCTCAAGCAATATGTTTTTCCTTTTGTTGTATTTTAGTATGATCATATGCAAGGAAAATCCATTTTTATCGAAACAATAGATCGTCATGATGCACAGAATTCGTGCGAATTGTGCGCAATTCAATTCTATAGATATAGAAATTACGCGACTCGTTTCCATGGAGATGTCATAAGCAAATGCGACTTAGCCCAAATCTATGAGATGCATAGAAAGGCACCAGTTTCTATACACCTTGTACTGGGATATGTTTTTGTCTTTATATTGTCAGCCTATATCAATTTTCAACAAGTTTTCTCCGGTTTTAAATCCGAAGAATGAGATTCTTCACGTATTTCGTATATTTCTTCTGAATGAAAGGTAATGGAAACTCAAATCCTGCCTTAACACCGACTCAAACAGAGCTTATCCTTTGTATTCCTGTATACTCATCCACTGAAAACAAAATCGGAGAGACGTCCATATTTTCGAATCTTTTTGTAAGCCTATGCAGTTTCACGGTTTGTTGAACACTTGACACCATATCTCAATAACAATGTTGGAAATGATTGGTGAAGATACGAAGGAGATGGAATAAAGTCTCCCGCATCACCCAGACTAAGGGCTTCAAATATCCGTTGGGACTGATCCCTGACCTTTTGAAAATACTCCTTTGACACATTCAACTAGTGAAGCCATACAGGGCCTTTGCCGATTTGAATTTCTAGCGTTATGAAAGGGTTTCGGGGAAGTTTGTGCGCTCGAGCAAGATGTTTCCCCTGTTTGCTGTATATTTACGACGTAAATGTACAGGGGGAGCTTCGGAAGCGGTTGGGTTTGAATCAGAATCGATTTCATACACTTTCACTCTTATAATGTATCCCGATTGGCCATGCTTTAGGTTTATCAAGTTCTTTCTCTTAAAACTGACGCAGGTTGGTGCTCGTGAAATGTCAAATAATTCTCAGAGACGTTGTCAATGCTTATTTCTAATTACTCTTTTTTAACTTCGTGAATGGATTCAGTTCTTTTAAGGTTTAACTGTGACACATGTTTCGTAGTACTACTGCATTTTCATGCTGGAGTATTTCAAGTTGTGCAAGAAGGTATTTAACTGTCTTCTGTAGGCTTATTTCTTGAGAATTTTGAAAAGTGGGACTATTCTGTTCATTATTTTTCAATAAAATTTCAACACTGGATTCTTGATTTCCGCACAAGAAAATAGCATAACTGAATCTTCCAACCATGTTTATATACGTGAAATATACTGCTCCACAAGAGTTAGGGATATCGTATTCAATCGTTTTTAAAAGTATGTAATCTTCGAGAAAATCGCTGTAAAATCATTTAAAACTCAATAACAACTTGAATCGATCCAATAAAAACCAGTATGAGACATTTCGTCAATCTGGTCGCCTTTTTTCTGAAGTTTGGTTGTTTGCATATGCTTCATGAATGTTCAAATTTTGAAATGAAGTAAGTTTATCAACGGCTTCGATTTGAAACGAGGTTTCTGAAAATGCCAAGACGTAAATCAACGAACGCTGAGGCTAATAGGGCTATTGGAATGCTACAGGGTGGCCTAACTCAGGTTGTTGTAGCGGAAAGAATCAAAGTCAACCAATGTGTGATATCTAGACTTTGGAATAGGTTCACGGAGATAGGTTCCGTGTTGGAAAGACCAAAGCTTGGTGGGCGACGAAAAACAACAACTGCTCAGGATCGTTTCATCACCGTTTCGGCGAGAAGAAACCCTACAATACGTGTAGAATGCTACGGAATACTCTTCAAAATGCAGATGGGGTTCAAGTTTCCATCGAAACCATCAGACGACGTTTGAGAGAGTTGAATCTTGGTTCTGGACGTCCATTAAGAGGAGTTCCATTAACACGTGACCATAAGCGTCAAAGACTGGAATGGGCAAGGCAACATATCAATTGGAACGATCAATGGCGTAGTGTCCTTTTCACTGATGAATCCAGATATGGACGATTTTCAGATTCTCGAAGAATAAGGGTATGGACAATCCCTCGCATACCCTGTAATCGTCGCTATGTCCAAGAAGTCCATCCATTCCGAGGGGGTAGTGTTATGTTATGGGCCGGGATATGTTTCAACAGGCGCACAGATCTACACATTCGTCCTGGGAATATGACCGCCTCATACTATAGGGAGCATGTCATTGACAATGTTGTGCCGAATTTTCACGCTGCTATTGGTGAAACTTTTCAATTTCTAGACGATAACGCTAGACTGCACCGTGCAGCCATATTTGAGAATGCGCGCGAGGAGCTTGGTATTCCACATTTACCAATACCTCCGCACTCACCAGATTTGAATTGCATAGAACATGCATGGAATATGCTCCAAAGAAGATTAGATAATCATCAATCTACCCCAGAATCCTTAAATGATCTGAGAGAGCTTCTGCCCCGTTTATGGAACCCAATTCCTCAAGAATACATTGTATTGATAGTCTAAAAATGCTTGAATTCTCTGGGAATGAAATTTCGTTATTTCACTCGATTTTTCTGCAGACCTACAGGCTAAAATTTATTCACAACTTGAAATCATATTAATATGAATTTTCATCGCAATAATCTTATTTTAACTATATTTTTTTGCAATTCAAGTCAATATCCTTAACTCATGTGGAGCAGTTTATTTCCAGAATTAACAGATGCATAGAGCTGTTGTCTGAGTTGTTAGAACGAACCAAAAAGACGAAGATGATGCAGGTCTTCTAGATAGTTAAAGGGAACTGAAGAGAGCTTCTATAGAATGTTTTGCAATGTTCACTCTGGCGGTTTTGGTAGTGGCTTCCATTTGCTATCCATGATTCTGTCAGTAAATCCTTCTTGCATGATCCATGAGGTAATGCTTAGATTCAATATTACACGATCAATGAGGATGGTAGATTCAGGTGGAAACTGATTCAGTAAGGCAAAAGAACAAGAAATCAATCTCAGCACAGTTCTGAAAGGTTCTTTCATGGCCTGTCATCCCCTGCATGAAATAATAATAGTAGGGGGAGGATTTGTTGAAAGTTGGGATGCCCCAGGGTTCCATCTGGGGATCCTGGTCTCTTTTGCTTTCTTTGCCGACTGTTTGGACTACATTCATTTTATGACCACATTTTTTTCTTGAATGGTAATTAAGAAGGTTCTTGCCAAACTGCAAGCTGAACTAATGGTGGTGTCAGGGAGGGACATGATTAAGGGATTGGATCTACCCTTGGCGAAATTAAAAATGATCCGATGCTTCAGGCTCTGCAGTTTTTTTCCGATGAATCCTAAAATGAATCATCAGAAACAGTGAACCAGAATAATGGGTGTCTCATAAAAATTTAAAATTTTCCCGATGTATCTCTTAAGCGTTTATCCGGTCATCTAACAGCTTCATTAACACACTGTAGAGTTGATACCATTTACATATGGCAGGCTAATTGGGGTTCATTTGTTTTTATGATAGAAAGCGCGAAGCAAAGAAAGGAGAGCCCTCTACGTTATCTTGGTCTAAAATCCTTTAGCGCGCTCAGGGTGCGCATACGTCGTATTCTGTGTATTGTCAACAGTAGTCTGCCAAACGCGTCGGGGTGAGCACGTTTTTCCGACCGCTTTCCACGCTTTTCCAACCTGACTAGAGATCAGGAAGTGGCTGAAATCCGTTGAACGAAACGTTTCTAAAAGGTGTTCGGACAAAGTACGTAAAGTGGTTTGTAAATTTTGTTCAGAAAATTATTGGTGTTTTGTGTCATGAAGTTGTTGTTTTGGGAAAAATGAGAAAAATTCACGTTTCCACAAGTTTCGAGTCCAAGTTCAATCTCGAAGAGGTTATACTAGTTTCAGCACATGTGAATCTTTCGAATTTCGATCTTAAGAGTATGCTCTTGATCTCTTGATTTGGTCTCGCTATTTTTCAAATATTCGTGATGTTGAGGTGCAGGTATTATTATAAATTTTTACTTATAGATTATTGGAAAGTCTGAAAAGGATGAGTTTGAATTTTTGGCCCTGGACCTCCTTAATCTATGATTCAGTTTTTCCGACGGCAGAGGAGAGATAGTCGAATGAGATCAACTGATTTATGATTTTCATTTTACCTTCGGTATATTCTTTTGATCCCACGAGTGCTCGTTTGCGAAATTTCCATTCCGAAAGTTAAAGTGAAATTCGCATTCTGAACTCGTGGAAATATTGAGAGGACGAAGTTAAATGCAAACCTTTCGTTCAAGAAAAACGAACATTTGCCCCAAGGCATGAAAGTCTTTGTTTTTATTTGCGAAGCAAGAAATTCAGTTGTAGGGTAAAGTTGAGGGGCGGCGTCAATACATAATTTCCCAGAGGGGGGCATCATCTTAGAGCATCCAAGGAGCACAGTTTTTCGAAGTCGTTTTCATTCCGACGACCAAGGCAAAGAAGTAACGACCGTTTAGGAAGAATTTGCATTTCTGATGCACGAGGAATTATTTTATGGGATTAATAACAAACTATAATTTCGATGGACGTAATTTGAGCGCTCTTATTGAACATCCCACTTTTTGCAGCTTAACATTGTTGAATTTTTCATTATTGCCGTTTCGTCACTCCATTTCGTGAAGTGGTCATTGTGTGAGCATTGTGAAAAATGGTTTTGATGAGGGCTCTTTGAGTATACCACAGCGCAATGATTAGAATTCATTAGTCGGCAGGAATCATCGTTTTTTGGTTATTAGAAGTTTATCGTACGACTTTTGACTTCGATTTGAGTATTGAATTTTTATAGGCGGATTGTGACTCAATTAGTTTGGACACTTGATTATTCTTCTATTGATTTCAACGAGCCTGAAATTGACGAAAGTGTTCTAATTTTTCTTGTGTATACCTACTTGTGTCTTTTCGAATGAAACAAACTAACTAAATAACTGAATGTGCTGGTGTTTGATGACCTACATTTCTCATTCAAAATTCACAAGAGAAGCAACCCCTATTAGGGGTTGCAACTCTACGAGAGGCTTGTACAAGTTGGTCAGATTTCGATGGTTTAGTACTACAGCTCCTAACCTATGAGAGAAAGAGAAAAAGTAACATACATGTCATATCCTCTTTTTTCGAGAAACTTAAATCGCTGAAAATTTTTTTTTCAAATGGAAACCATAATGGAAAATGATATTTTCGTATTGATCTTTCTCCAACAATTTCAAAAATATATATTATGATATACTTTCGAGTTCACTATATACCGAAAATTCCGAAAAAACACTTTTCGTCCAACAAAATCCAAGTAGGCTTTGATTCACTTCCTTCAAAATTGAGGTGGTCATAGAATTTCCTGTGTTATGTATTTTCACTTGTCAAATTCAATTCAGTTTCATCATTGTTGTACCGTCACGCTCTTCTGGAGTTCTTATTTATATCACATTATTAAAAGGTGCAATTTATGTATTTCTCCGGATGGACAACGATTTGAACATTTGTTGTGAATATTATTTTTCCAAATAAACCAATATTTTTTTTTGAAGGAGCTTTTTTTGCCCCCCAAGGAATTCATTACTGTAATGAACAAGTTATATCAAAATTTGTGTTATTGTCATCATTAAATCTTCTGAGTATTTAGAAGCATTTCATTTTTCAATTCAGCAGAACAATCATACTAAATTCAACAAATTTCGCAAAACCATATATTTGTCTGAGAAATAAATAAAGATGATATTTCCTAAATCAATTTGGCATCTTACAATAATTGTGAGATACCAGTGGGGCGGAAGTGAACAGGGACAGTTTCATTTCTCTATGGAAGATAATCAAAGCCTGCTTGGATTTTGTTGAACGGAATATGTTTTTTCGAAAGTTTCGATATATAAGGAACTCGAAAGTATATCAAGATATACAGAGTGTAACAGCCAAATGGAATAAATTCGATAACGAATAAATATTGGGAAAAACGCTCGGACACGTCGATTTGTAATTTTAAATCCGCTTTTTTTTCAAGAAAATGAAATTATATAGGGTGTTCTATGCGACCGTGGCCAATACCAACTTTCTTATTTCAAATGCAACCCCCTGTATATTATTTATTTTTTGGATTCTTCAGAAAATTCTAGACAAAATTCATGTACAAAATCCTATACCTATCCTCAACTTTTTTGGAAATATTAAGTGTTTTCAGTTTTATTGCAAAAATCAACGTTTTGCATAAAAATTATTTTATTTCACAAATTCGGTACATTACACTTGAAACCTTATAAGTAATTCTGATTATTTCTTAATTATTGAAAAAATTAAAAAAAAATTAATGTCAATGTAGGAAATGTTCAAAATGCTCGCCGCACCAGATTAGCATGTTGCCAAGACGTTCGCGGCGAGCATTTTGAGCATTTCCTACATTGACAATAATTTTTGTTTTGTTTTTTTTTTTTAATAATTAAGAAATAATCAGAATTACTCATTAGGTTTTGAGTGTAATATACTGAATTTGTGAAATAAAATAATTTTTATTCAAAACGTTGATTTTTGCAATAAATCTGAAAACACTCAATATTTCCGAAAAAGTCGAAGACTGAAGAATCCAAAAAATAAATAATATACAGGGGGTTGCATTTGAAATAAGAAAGTTGGTATTGGCCACGGTCGCATGGAACACCCTATATAATATTATTTTCTTGAAAAATATGCGCAATTAAAATTACAAGTTCGACGTGTCCGAGCGTTTTTCGTAACACCCGCTCATTTATTCGTTATCGAATTTATTCCATTTGGTTGTTACACTCTGTATATTTTTGAAATCGTCGAAGAAAAATCAATTCGAAAATATCATTTCCCATTATGGTTTCCATTAAAAAAAAAATTTTTTGTTATTGCTCCGAACTTTGAGTAGATACAAAAAATCCAATAGCATCGCTTAAAAGCAGTAAAAAAACTACCTCAACAAAAATGTGTTCATTTCGAGAGCGTAGATCCTGTAATATACGGAAGTTATACACAATTATAATAATGGACCAAATAACAAAATCGCCCTGTAGCTCGAAAACTAGACGCCGTAGCAACTTGGGGTTTTCATCGAATTAGGTTTCTCGTAAAAAGAGAACATTACTTTTTCTCTACCTCTTATAGTTTAGGAGCTGTAGTACCAAACCATCGAAATCTGGCCACCCTGTACTCTTAAAGATGTTCCTTTCAAATCTAACATAAAATTGTCCTCTCAGAAAATGAAATTCGGTCTGTAAACGGCTCTGTTTCCTTGTAAATAACGCACCCTACAAATTCCTCACAGTTTTTTATCCCATTTCGTATTATATTATTAAATGAGAGTTATTTGATGTGCGGAAATTTATGTTTGTTGTTCAAGACAGCCTTCAAATTTCGCGTGACTGAGAATGAAAAAATGATAGAATTGGATTAGAACGAGATTCCGTTCGTGTGTGATTATCAAATTGGATATTTTGTACGAGATGGTGAGTTGAATTGTGCCCCATACTGCATCTGTTAATTCATCAGAGTTGATTAGTGTTTGAGAGCGGAATAACTGGTTGAGCTCCTCGAAAAATTGGGAGAATTTTCAATGAAGTACATCGTTCTCGTCCGTAATGAAGAGTAGAAAGACTTTCGTCTTTCAGAATTTAATGAGAAACCTCAAAGCAAATTTTTTCCATCTGTATTGAAAGGAAATACTCGGTAGCACTTGAACATCGCATTTTGCTGAATAGGTCACCTTTCCCAACTTTTCGCATCATGATATTTCAGAATGATATTTATTTTTATGTCGTAAAATTCACATAAAAGTATACATAAATCTTTTCCTTTTAGAAATCCGCGTCGATATTTTATGCATATGCGTGAACCCAAGTTTTTCAACTTTTCAACCACCACGGTCGATTCTATTTTTAGCTTCAAGCAATATACTTACTTTATCTGCGATAGAGACACCCATAAAACACAATTTTTTCCGCCTTCAGTAATCGGAAAAATACAGGAATTATTTCGGTGTGGACAGAATCGAAGGCAAAGGTTGATTGGTCCATCATCATCGCGTTTGGAGGATTTATTATTTCCAACGTTTCAGTCTGATGATGTCTTCAGTTCTGATAAGCTTCACTTTTTTCTTCACACTTTTTGTGCCGATCAGCTGCCGATGTATCTTCAGTTTCAAAGTGATGCCACTCACCTCTTTACGAGTGCCGGACAACTCCGTGGAGCTTCTACAGGGTCACCCACGGTCGTAGTTTTCGGGAAATTAATGAGTTTCCTTATTATTGTGCCCAAAAGAGCTCTAATTAAAGGTTTATTACAACTGAGTTTTCATTTCAACAATATTTGAATTGCGCCTTATAAGTCACAAGATTATGACCTGACAGATTGAAAGTTGACAGATGGGAGTTAATCAACATGAAGCATTACACGGTAGAAATTGGACCGTTTTTCTTCGAAAACGGAGAAGGTAATGCAGTAACGGAAACACGATGCATGATTTTCGGAACGTAAAACCCTAGATTATTAGGGTAGGTACAGATATGGAATGCTGCGGTTAAGCTCCTTTATATTCTTAATGTGACCTGTCGAAACTAGATGGACAATGACATATTGAAGATACATGCAGAACCACATAAATTATTATCGAATTATAGAACGAACATTTCCAATATTTCTGCAGCAACAAAATCGACCGGAATTTTTCAATATTTCGCTTGAGTCCTTCACTGATTGGATCTTCTAATCCTTGTAATAGGTTGAACTATAGCACTCAAAAGCTTCCTTTCTCGATTTTTTTTTATAAAAAACCTTAAATTCAATAAGCACACAAATGAAATCTTGGTTCAGTAAATTTTTACTTATATGTGGTCTGAAGGGTGTTTCAAACTGAGCGGTTTTTTTAGAATAAATAAAACACACAATTTGCATTCGTTTCCAAAAACTTTTTATTGGTAATTGAAGTATCAATTATGACATTTATGTACGGAAGATAATATCGGCCGAATGGCCTCCTCTTGCTGCTCTACAGACGTCCATTCTTTTGTTGAAATTTTCAATGACATTTTGACATAACTGAGGCTCTGTCTCAATTATGACACGAATAAGTTCATCCTTTAGTTCGGGAATCGATTGTGGATTATTCTTATAGAACTGGCTTTTCACATAACCCCAAAGAAAATAGTCCAACGGTGTCAAATCACATGATCTTGTTGGCCAATTGACATCACTGTTTCTGAAGATTATTCGTCCAGGAATATATTTTGTCACAATAAATCAACTGTGTCATTTACAAAGTGGGGTGTAGCGCCATCCTGCTCAAACCAAATGTCCTCTAGATCAATATTTATTACTTTAGGCTACAAAAATTCGATTATCATCTGAAGGTATCTATCACCATTGACAGTTAAAGCGTCATCAGCAGCATTTTCAAAGAAGTGAGGTCCAATTACACCACCTGACCATAATGCACACCAAACAGTGACTCGTTTAGGATGCGTATGTTTCTTTTGAATATTTCGTGGATTTTCCTCACCCCAGATACGACAATTTCATTTATTAACATAGCCACCAAGTTCAAAATGTGCCTCATCGGAAAATATGATTTTTTGAGAAAAATCAGCAGGTTGTTCATTGATGAAATTGACAAATGAACGACGTTTTAAATGATCTACTGGCTTCAGTTCCTGTGTTATTTGAACCTTATTTGCCTTCAGAGCTAAATCCTTGTGTAAAATACGCCATGTTGTGGACCCACTAAGTCCAACTTGTTGTGAACGTCGTCTAATGGACATTTCAGGGTCTTCAGCAACACTTTCACGAACCAAATCAAGATTTTCTTGTGAACGACCGCTACGACTGTATTTTTCACTCTTTTGGTCTTCCACCTAACCGGTGTCTTGAGTTTTTCAATAATTCTATCAATGGTGCTTTCAGATGGGCGATTATGTAAACCATAAAATTCACGTAATTTTTTGAAAACACTTTTCACAGAACGCTGATTTTCATGAAATAATTCTACAATTTGAAAGCGTTGTTGTATCGTGTACGAAGCCATTTTTATGAATGTCATACATCACACTTCTCAAATGTCAAAATACCAAGACGAATTCAGTGCGCCATCTATATTTTATTCATTCTCAAAAAAACAGCGCAATTTGAAACACCCTTTATGTATTTATATTTCGAAAAATTTTACAAAGTTAAATGATTGAAACTCTATTATTTCACATTCTCTAGGTCCCCTCTGTATATTTTACCTAACCCCATCACGCGTGCAATATACTTTTGCTGGATGAATACGCCCGCTGAATCAGCGAGAAATAACCAAATTGCCATTCCTCATATCGGGCATTTTCTGAAATATATTTTATCTTTGATCTCCTCCTTCTCAATATCAACTCGGTGGAATATGAGATCTCTTTCCATCGTCCTGAAGGATCCTGAACGATGTTGGTGTAATCTTGACTTTAATTTCGTCGCAGATTCTTATTCCTCTTTGTGGGAAAATTACGGTTTCACAGTTTGGAAAACCAGTGTAACCAACATAATGAGGATTTTACTCTATTCTTGTTACAGCGAAAATGGGACTAGGCAAAGGAATCGCAAGATATTGAATTGATGAAGGGGTTTGTCCGCATGCTTCACAGAAGTGGAGAGCCTGGAGTTTTTACGAAATTCGTTTCTTTTTCGGTCAGATTTGATGTGCAGAGATACTTTGGAGACTTTAATTCTAGCTGGGCTCTGAAAAGCAACAATGAAGTGACGTTGCTCGGGGCGTCGATTTCATTTTCGGAAAGGTGACTTCGCAACAGCTATGCTCATGGAAATATTTTAAAATATCAGTTTTATCATTTTCAATATTTGGCAAAATTCTTAATCGGTTCGCATGTTTCAATATTTACCTTGTTGTATGTTAGAGGATGTGCCGTTTTTTAATCTGCCGTTCTTTTTCTTATGAAATTCATATTGGGTTATCATTGATTGAGGCCACTGTGAATTTAACAAATTGGCGGAGGATCTGGTTCACGAACCGAGTAACAAAAATGGACAAAAAAACAGTTTTTAGTACAAAGCTGGTTCGTTTCAACTATACAGGGTCTTTCACGAGGAACCTCACCCATATTTATACGGGAAACTACTGAACGTATTTTCATGAAATTCAGCACTTATAAGTATTTCACGATGCTGATGAAATCTAAAATATTTTCAAGGCATGAGCACCTCCGCTTTTTCCGGAAATGACGTCAACTTCCGTTTTTCAAATTAGAACACCATTTTTTTATTGCAGAAATAGATTCCTTAGAAAATTTCAAGTTATTTTGATGTAACATTTTTCAGTTTTGGCTGGAAAATTCTCTCTGAGCGGGAAAATTCGAAAAAAAAAAAATCGAAAATAGAGCTCCGCTGAAACAAGAATAACTTCGAGGTTTTTGGATGGAAAATTTTCATTTTTGGGATTTTCAAGATGTAAGATTGATGTATCCACTTTAAAAAATCGCGATTCTTGATACAGGGGGTGAAAAAATCGCTTTCAAAGTTAGGGATGACAAAATCCAGAAAAATCAATTTTTTCAAATTAGAACCCCATTTTTTTATGGCAGATATTGAATCTACATGCATCACACCCTTGCCCTAAAGTGGATATTTTCTGAGTCAATATCCACTTTAGGGCAAGGGTGTGATGCATACACTCACATTATTTTTTAACGTAGATTCAATATCTGCCATAAAAAAATGGGGTTCTAATTTGAAAAAATTGATTTTTCACGATTTTGTCATCCCTAACTTGGAAAGCGATTCTTTCATCCCCTGTATCATGAATCGCGATTTCGATTTTTAAAGTGGATACATCAATCTTACATCTTGAAAAATCCCAATATTGAAAATTTTCCATCCAAAAATCTCGAAGTTATTCTTGTTTCAGCGGAGCTCTATTTTCGATTTTTTTTTCGAATTTTCCCGCTCAGAGAGAATTTTCCAACCAAAACTGAAAAATGTTACATCAAAATAACTTGAAGTTTTCTGAGGAATCTATTTCTGCAATAAAAAAATGGTATTCTAATTTGAAAAACGGAAGTTGACGTCATTTCCGGAAAAACCGGAGGTGCTCATGCCTTGAAAATATTTTAGATTTCATCAGCATCGTGAAATACTTATAAGTGCTGAATTTCATGAAAATACGTTCAGTAGTTTCCCGTATAAATATGGGTGAGGTTCCTCGTGAAAGACCCTGTATACCTTATACAGAAGTTAGATTGCAGTCGATCAAGATATACTAACTGACAAAGAAACTGCAACACCCAGAAAGAGCTGTTTAAATTTTTTTTTTTTTTGGTGAAACATGAATAGTATAGCGAGGAGTAAATTCTAGAGAAAAATTGTGAAGGTTTTTCTATGAAGTTGTCGTCGTTTTTTGCTAATTTTCCAACAAACCTTCTGTTCGAGTAGATCCAACGTTGATGTTCAGTTGTTGTTAAAATGCCTAGAGCACGTTTACTCGTAATTTATAGCCAGCTAAGTGAATTTGAAAAAGGTCGAATTATTGGTCTTCAGGAAGCAGAGTTGTCATTTTGAAAAATCACTAAACATACGAACAGAAATCCAACTACTGTTATGAGATGTTCTCAAGCGTGGTTTGATATTGCCCAAAATCGATGAAGAATAGGCACCGGACGTCGAAGGGGCACAAATGAAGTTCAAGATCGACGCCTAAGACTTATGGCCATTAGAGACCGATTTGCGACAGCTCGATCTTTGGCTTATGAGTAGTTAGGAGAACAAGGTCATCCTGTAACTGTCCGAACGGTTTACCGCCAGATAAGGTCTTTTGGAAGCATTGTCTACCCCATATTGTGTTACCTCTGACAGTTGAGCATCGCCGGCAACGATTACAGTGGTGCAGAGAACGTGAACATTGCGATGTGGAATGGCATCAGGTCGTCTTTTCTGATGAATCTCGATTCTCCTTGGGTGCACATGATGGCCGAAGAAGGGTTAGACGACGTCGGGGAGAAAGACGTGAATCTCAGTTTGGTGTTGAGCGTCATATACACCGGACAGTAGGTGTTATGGTATGGGGTGCTTTTGCACGTGCAAGTAGGTCACCTTCAGGCAGTTCCTTCTGGGTGTTTCAGTTTCTTTGTCAGTTAGTATATTTCAACATTTTTCGGTCTCAACCGAATTCCAAAATAAGGAAGTTCAGATTCACGGATTTATCAAATTATAATGGTGAGGTTGTAGTAGGTGCGAACTTATATATACAGGGTTGTCACTCTTTCAAGCAGGACTTGATGCATCGATAGAAAATCAGATTTTTGATTTCTCTGTAGAATTCAATCTTTTTTACAAGCTTTTATTTAGTTTCACCTGTCCCGGTGTCTGTCTGTAATCAAATCTTGCAAGTTGAATATGACACACTTCTAATCGTCTGATTGATTTGAAAGGCAGGATGTTTTGTAATTATCATCCGATTCCATTCAAAATTAGTATCTGGGGTTTTTTGGGTTCGACAATGATGATTCTTCTGTCAAAATTGGAAAATTCAAGATGGCGGATGAGTTTTGTAACTTTAATCCAATTTTATTCAAAATTGGTATCTGGAGGTTTTCTGGGTCAGAAATTACGATTCTTCGAAATTGGGGAATTCAAAATGGTGGCTTCAAAATGGCGAATGAATATTGTTATTATTAAAGCTTGTCTTGAAAAATAATTTTTTGTTTGATAATTTCGCTCCGAGATCTCAACGAATCATAATGTTTATCTAGTAATTAATTATCTAGTAGTCTTGGTATTTGGGTGTTTCTTCAATCAACAAAATAATTGTCCTTCGGACGAAGTTTCTGCTTGATCGATTCAGCGAAATTCACCTAGTCTCCTTCTGAAATGCAGCAGAATATTAATTACCATTCCTGGAAATACACATGACTGCTTCATAATCTTTCACTGCACTCGAATAATGTCATGATGTTATGGCTGGGGAGAATTTCGAAGCTATCGAAAGTGGAGATCGTTAATACGTACGTATGTTCGATTACTTGCCTTTCGGTCGTAATAAGATTACACAGTGATTACATATGATGCAGTTTGAGCACTTCAAACTATACTTGTTCCAGCTGTGGACTAATTAGTCTGAACAATTCCCTCACCCTGGAATGTTCTTATAATTAATATTCGCTTTCATTCCGCTTTGAATAAGCTAATTTCAGTGAAATGGTACAAATCAATCAGAGCTCATTGTGGCGAACGATTGCTGTTTGTCGATTGAGCGATTAGTTGGAAGAATGTTCAGTTTCTCGTTTCGTTTTTTTTTAATATTCGAAAACGTTATGAGAAAATCGTACAAATGTGGTGATGTATCCTAAAAACACACGCCATTGCTTCTTTTCGATCCACTGATCACGAAGCCGTGGTCAAATTCAATTCTGTCCGTCCGTCCGTAAACGCGATAACTCTCTTGAGATTTTTGGGGTAGGTTAGGATCTCGAATGCCGCAGTTAGGTTCGTGTACCGGCAAAAGGAGCTTCTGAGCTCTTATTCATCCATGCTATTGGTTGTCATTCTATTCTCCCGAAATCCTCAGGAGAATCAAATTTTTCATGAATTTCCAGTTGGTATAAAAATATATTAATTTGTCACTCCAATTTAGGAACAGCCTGTAAAACAATCTGTTATTGCAATTTTATAAGTTTGTATTCAGACTCCCCATAATGTATTATAATAATGATTCAACTGATTACACCCTCTCACCGGACAGCCTGTATTTCATAATGTCAACCTAGAGTGATTCTTCATCAGTGGGACTTATTTGAGTATGCTCCAGAAACTCATATGTCACATGTAAAAAACCGAATTAATCAGAAGGGAACTCATTTTAGAATTAATCAGAAGTCACAGAAGTAAAGGGTGGAATACACAGAGAGAAATTTAATTTATTTCACTATGGTTCGAAAAATTTAATGTAAAGCGAACGACATTCCAGTTTTCGATTTTGCTCAAACGACGATTCATATTCGCAATTATACAAACAATCTGCATCTACTTGGATGCGCAAATTAGTTCTACATAGTTAATTAGTTAAGTTACAAATTGGATGATTTGGAGGAAAGTTATCAAGTGGATTCATCAGATATTCTAGGGACCTAGTTATGTGAACAGCTGGAACTAACCAGACATGTTGTTCACAATTTTTTCATCATGGCTCACTTGACTCTCACAGTATTATAGGAGGAATAAGTTCCTGTTCTTTCTTTTCTAGACAGCTTAATAGGTGCAGGAAAACACTATACCAGATAAATAACTCAGGTGATTTTTAATCTCTCAACACGTTTCGAGCTTAATGATGCTCATTTTCAGGAGTAATCACGTAAATGAAGCTGAAAAAATTGAGAAAACATAAAGAAAGCAAAACAAAACACACAAAACAATAAAAAAAACAAAATAACTTAACGAGCAAAATGACATGATGGAATAATAAAATGAAACAAAATGAAGAAAAACTGGTTAAAGAATAAAACTGTATGAAAATGGTCAATTCAAAATAGTGAAAGTTCAGTAACATAAAATCATTAAAAGGTCATTAGCATTAAAAGGTGAAGTAATCAAAAATCAGAGAGTGCAAAAAGGTGAACAAAATAATAATGCAAAAAGGCAGAATGTCACGAAAAACTTACATCAAAATCTTCAAGCACAATTCACAGAAAATCGCTCAGAGTCATGTAGACTATCCTGATTCCTCTAGGAAATTGTTAATTTATAGGTGGCTAAGTGCACAAACTAATGTATTACGAATATAAATGAACAAAGAAATGAACAATATGACGAAAACAAAAACTAATACATTAGTTTGTGCACTAAGCTCCCTTTTAAGTACCAATTTCCTAGAGGAATCATTTTGGATCATCTACATGACTCTGAGCCATTTTCTGTGCTTGAAGATTTTTATGACTTTCTGCCTTTTTCCATTATTATTTTGTTCACCTTTTAATGCTAATGACCTTTTAAAGATTTTATGTTACTGAACTTTTACTATTTCGAATTGACCATTTTCATCCAGTTTTATTCGTCAACCAGTTTTTGTTCATTTCGACTTTTGTTCATTTTGTTTCATTTTATTATACCGTCATGTCATTTTGCTCGTTAAGTTTAATTGTTTTTTTAATTTTCTGATTGTTTTTTGTGCTTTGTCTTGTTTTTTGAGCTTTCTTTATGTTTTCTCAATTTTTTCAGCTTCCCTTACGTCCTGAAGATGAGTTTTATGAAGCTCGAAACATGTTGAGAGATTAAAAAATCACCTGAGTGATTTATCTGGTTAGTGTTTTCTTTCACTCATTATGGATCGCCCAGATATCAGGACATTCACTTCAAATTCTAGACAGCTAACTGAAATGTTGTAAAGAAGCTGTAAATCTAGTAGAACAACCATGTCATTATTTATTTTCACTTTATTGGCAGTACTTATATAGGTTTGTCGAATTGAATGTTTGAAAATATATTTTTGAATAACATTTATTCTTATTTCAGCCCATTCAGATTGAAACATTCTATGAGAATAAATATTCTTGAGATTTGAAGAAATCGTTATTAAATGTCAGTATTCGTCAATAAATTTGTTAGGTTGTTCCTTCTAGTTTTGGTCCCTTTTTACGTATATCTAAAAGATATGAAGGTAGATAAGGAATCGCTGAACAATTATCTTATTCCAGCGGTAATTTTTGTCCTTGGTGAAAAATAATGTCTTTATCAAACCATATTGTTCAAATTCTCCATGAAACCATCTTTTTGAAGAACACCTTATTGCTGATGCGCTGTCTATTGATTGGAACCCACTTGATGAACAGCCGAAGAAATGTTGGTATCTTCAGAATTCAACATGATATTTCCAATGCATAAATAATGAGGTTTTTGCTCAGCAGAATGGATATTTGGTTTGAATCTGTATCCTACATGAGCGTGAATATCAATGTTAGAATAAATTTGCAGGGAAAAGGATCCTCTTCTTGAGAACCAGCATTTTCGTGTGCTTTTGTGGCAATCTTCAGGCGCGAAACATTGAAGAATTCTGTATTTTAAGAATAACGGTACAGGGTGGGCCAAATTTGACACTGACTGAAGTTTGAATTCAACTGAAGATATTTTTTATTCCATCCTTTGGTCTCTAGGGGAGAAGAAAAGACTGATATATCAAAACTCATCCCCACAAAAATTGGAGACGTATGTAGTTATGAGTAAACACTGAAAGATTATGGTCAAGGTTGATGCTGGCTTGAGTATCAACTTTGGGGTTTTAGGAAATATATAAAAATACGTCTGAACAGTTCTTTTTTTGGAACAAACTTTTTTTGCATTTGAAATTGGGAAAGAATTCTTCTGAGACATGGGAAACATGTCTGATAACAAAATCCCCGTTTTTCGATAATTTTATTTTTTGAAAATTAGAATAGTTTGATTGATCAAAAGGGCGTGTCTATCAAATATTTCGAATGAGAATAAGTACCAGGCGCAATGAAATAATATAATTAATTTTCCGTTTATCTACCGCGTTGCTAGAGCAGTATTGGGAATATTGACACATCAAAGCTGATTGAATTATTCGAAACAATTCCATATCACTGTGCCCTATTGATTTATTCCAACATAAAAACCATTCAATCATAATTTTCACGGACATCGCATCCCGAAATTTTAAATCTATTCATTTTGTTTGTCAACTAACATGTGACACAAGGTGATCGGGATAATATGAAATACAGAATGGATGTCCAATATAATGTTTTCATCAGTTCGAAAATGCTGACTACTATTCCGTTCGCATATTATTCAACAATTAATTAAATCAATCATCAGGCTGCAGCTACTCTGATTTCCGGCCGAAATTCGTGAAATTTGACGAACTTCTATAGGTATTGTATAAACCGTAAATTGGAAAATATTCCACAACCGTGATATGATTTTCAAACTAAAAACGGTCGCATGTAACCCACGTCTGAATTCTATTGTGGAATTCGCGATTAGCTATGTCAACATATTTTTCACTGATGGGCTTATCCCGCAGTGTCAAAAATGAAAAAAGAATATTGTTGACCCATGAAGTGATCAATATTATTTATAGGACATACCTAATTGGCTCAGTCTCCGTTCCAGATTTTTGTGAATTGCGCAATGAAAATCGCTCGTATTCGAATATATCGCCATCCTCATGTCCAATCACAAACACTTCACTCTGTATGCATAATAGCACTCTGAGAATCGTTAATTTATTTTCAACATCTTTGTTTTCTTTCCTGTGATCTACATGCCTAATTTTTTTCTGTGCAAGACACAACAAAATCATAAATGCAGACAAAGATTTCGGAATGCTCCGAATTCATCTTTCTTTATACTAAGGGTCATTGAAAAGGCAATGAATTACAAATATAATCGATAAAAAATACCATGAAACCACTCGAGAAAGATAAACGGTTCATACTTTCGAAAGAATCAATCATTTGAGAAAATAAAAGTATTCTTATGTTTTTTCAATACAACGCGTCGTTTTCGTGTAATTCCCAATTTTACCCGATGAAATTTGACGAAAAAATCAAAAATCATAAGAATAATCTGGATGCTTCCATGGATTCATAATATCACAGAATGGCTGAACTTTATAAACTCTCTGATTATTTATACAAATCAACAATGTTGTCAGAATGCTTATTAATTTTGTCAAAACTAAAATATCAATGGAAAACAAAATTAGGATATTAATGATGAATGTCCCATACAAACCACTTATTGAATTGAAATCAATGCAAAATGCATACTTAACACTACATGATCTGTGGCGATGTTTCTATCTAAACAATATCTCTTGGAATTTTATAAACTCGACACTGCTCGGTTATTATCACATCAAACTTTCACTGAAATTTTTTTCACATTACCGTTTTCATTCTTCTCTGTAAATAAACGAATCAACCTTCGACTATGGTCTGAGAAATCAACGAATCTCAGTCCATTACGCCGCTATACGCATGCTTCGTTCAACAACCACAGACCAACTGTTTGGGTCTGTGGTACAACGGTTTGTCTTGCGCAACGTTATAGGCGACTGAAATTAAGATCGTAGCGCTCTATCGGCGAGTATCAGAACATTTCCAAAGAGGCCTTTTCGTTAGTTCATACGGTAAACTTGAGGGACGTACTGCTTCCTTGTTTGAAGAGAAAATCAACACAATCTGGCATCGTCTTCTCAAACGTTCTATGAAAGCTCTGTCATAAAGAATATTGTTAGATAGGTTAGGTTTGGTCATTGACCTCGGATCCTATGACCTAGGTTAATGGAGGTATGTTCGATTAGTGTAAAAACAATTCTTCTTAAGATTTTTTGAGGATTTCGAGATAAATATGAACAAGTTATTAGTGTTTACAAACTAATCTGCAGGAAAATCGAAGAAGGAACTTATTATGGTGGGAGAAGTATGGCTTTTTAGTTGCAGATATAATCGGATGAAACTAACTGTTTTTGTTGAGAAATATGTTTGTAAAATTTTTATTTCAACAAGGTTAGTACTTGAGTATTGATTGATTGATTGATTTACTGACGGACAAGAGACCGGGTTAGCACTATAGCACTTGGCCTCCCTGTTACTTGAGTATTCCCTAAATGTATAAACTCAATTTCAATCGAGAAATATGAACTTTGAATCAATTCCAGAGTATCGTTTCAGGCACGTAATTTTTTTTCAAATGGCTATATCTTTTCAACAGAGCCGAATTCGGAAAAATGGAAAATGAAAAAAAGGTTTCTGTTGACCTTAAGAATCTTCAGTTGAAATATTTGTACAAGTCAAATACTTACCCTGTATACCGACACCATTGAATGGTAAAGTTTTCAAACATTGCAGCAGGTTTATCATCGGTTCTGTTGGAAATTCTGTTCAATGATCTCTGGTTTTCATTTGGTGTTTTCATGCGAACACCGAAATGTTCGACATAATTATGATAAAATTCAATGCACAGCTCACAATTTAATTCTCCTAGTGCAATCCCATCTTGATGGATATTTCCCATAATTTGGTTTCAGATGTCCAGCTAAACCTTTGTAGTTCGCTGTTCGTGATACTGAATTGATCTGCTCTGTTACACCCTTCACTAATACCACCTTCAAAAGAGGTAGATCGGACATATTCCAATATGACGACCTCTGGTATAATTTGAAGTTGTGGTTCAAACAATTACGAGACATAACGGCCGGAATTTGCATCACACAAAGTTGATTCAGTCAACAGATTCAAGGCTTGAAGTGATCAATCGAACCGGAATGCTTTGGGGACTTCAATCGAAGTCGGTAATGTCAACAATTCATTATGTTGTCTATAATATTAATTCCATATGCGTTACCGATAACCACTCATCCACACGATTCATGAATTATCATGAAAGGAATTTTCTCTCCAGTTGTAGGAAATGAGTATTCCGGAGAAAATTGACCGGTCACAAATACACTGCGCAGAAAAATTAATGCACATTCTGAAAATCTCAATTTTAATGAAAGTTAACTCTATATCGACTTTATAACTTATTTTTTATGTTCTCGGGAAGGTTTTCAACGAAACAAGACACATTAAATGGAAGAAAAATTCAGGATTTCACCGAATCTTATGTGAAAGATGAGAAATGAACAATTTTCAAAATACTGAAATGCTGATGATAAGTGATTTAATACTTGGTATTTCCACTCCTTGCGTTAATTACAGCTCGGCAACGACGGTTCATACTCAAAATGAGTGATCTCAAAATGTTCTGATCTAATCCTTCCCAGATTTCTCCGAGTTGGATTCCTAAGTCATTAAGAGTAGCTGGATGATTTTCTGAACTTCTCAGCCTTCTATTGAGGTTGTCCCAAACCTGCTCAATCGGATTGAGATCTGGACTTCTTGCTGGCCATTCCATTCGAGAGACTTCAACCTCTTCAAGGTACTCCTGAACGATGCGCGCACGATGGGGTCTGGCATTATCGTCCATAAAAATGAAATTTTCACCAATGTATGGGGCAAATGGCACTACATACTCTTCAAGAATGTTCCTTATATACTTATCAGCATTCATAGCTCCATTATCAACGACCACTAGGTCTGTGCGAGCAGTCAAAGATATTCCACCCTTTACCATAATCGATCCTCCCCCGAAACCAGTAGTATTCAGGAAATTGCACTGGGCATATCTTTCATGTGGACGTCTGTATACAAGGGAACGTCGATCACAATGTTAGAGGCAGAATCTAGACTCATCTGTGAAGAGAACTCTTTCCCAATCGGTCTCTTCCCAATGGATATGCTCTCTCGCAAAATCCAAACGCGCCCTTCGATGGGCTGGGGTAAGAGCTGGGCCTCTTGCCGCGACATGAGGCCTTGAATCATATTCTCTGAGGCGATTTCTTATTGTCTGAGTGCTAATTTGCATCTCATGAGTTTGCTCGAGCTGATTCTGAAGGAGGCGAGCGGTTGCAAACCGTTGTCTCAACGAAGAAACTCTCAAGTAACGTTCTTGAATGGCAGTTGTTACCCGTGGTCTACCCTGTCCTGGTTTTCGGACATTCATACCTGTCTCCCTGAATTGCTGCAACATTCTGGACACACTTGTATGGGAAACTCCAAACCTTTCTGCAATTCTTGTGTATGTCCACCCTCCTTCTCGCAAAACTACCGCTTGGGCACATTCCTCGTGGGTCAAATTGCGTGTTTCGCGTTGCAAAGCGATCGAGTGTAGAAAATCAAACGAAAGAAAAACTATTGATCACTAGAATTGATCGAGAACAACTGATTTTAGAATGAAGCCAATACATTCAAAATCTGATAATATCTTTTTTTTATTCCTGCTGGGAGAAAACATGTATTGAAGAAAAACGTTGAAAGTGGATAACATATGCATGCATAATTCTGATATAATTATCATTGAGAACACCTTCAGTTGTAGAATGAATTTGAGATTTCCATAATGTGCGTTAATTTTTTTGCGCAGTGTAGATCACTGAGGCTATTATCCTTTAAAAAACCATTTCTGACCGTCAGACAACTAAGAAAACGATGCATTTAATGATAAAAAATAAATTTCTTTGCTACAACGTTGTTGTTTTTATCTATTTCTAGCGACCCGCCCTGGCTTCGCACGTATGCAATGCAATCCTGAGAAACAACGGTAGTGCCGGCGCCGCACTGCTATGTCCCTGCATTTTAAATCTGTAATATCTTCGGGAATATTCATTTAAATTACATGCTGTAAAGGGCCATATTAATCTATATTGAATGGACAATGTATTTGAGGTATACTTAATTGGATAAGGATCAATGCTGTATTGTTTAAAATAACTTCCTGTTGGCTTCTCTGTATATTCTGGAGGAGTTCATCCAAGCTGCGAACAGACCATAGAGCAGACGATACTTCCAAGTAACGTTAAAATTGTTCATGAATAAAAACCCTGCGAACCGCTATATAGACAGGGCTTCCTCCGTTGACTGGGGAGGTAATGGCCTTCAGATAATTAGATATCTTTCGTCCAAATTCGCGCTGAAGGAAACTGCCGCTGTTTCAATAATTGCACCATCGATGGAGACGCATCTGGATGGAACTATTTCGCTGAAGCGGCGTCTTGAGATGATGTGATTATTAAAACTGCACCAGGGCAGGGAATACACATAGTTTTCGGAGTTTGCATCGTCCCCCATAACTTTAATAACGAGCACGTTTTCTCGGCGAGCGTTTAGAAGTTGAATGTCAAAATCCTTTCCTCAGTTCCTCTTTCTGGATATTGAATTCGGAGTGGATCTAGTTCGGGAGATTCCGATTTTGAGATGGACGGGATATATTCCGGCTATGACCTTTGGTATTTCAGATGTCGGAGGGTGGAGGGGTCGCAACCGGAGTATTTCACTCATCCTTGGTATCCTTTCTCGAAATTCAGGACTTTGACATGTTCTCATATCCGGTAGATATGCTACGATGAAACTGATGACCTTGATTAATGAACTTATTGACCACCTGTTCTCAGACAACAACTTTGTTTTGCCTTATTTCCGATCGTGCTCCAGAAGACCCAGGCTTTAAGGATTAATGTTTTACTGTTTTTCTGTACCTGGGTCTGTCCTAATAAATTGGAACAGTTATCAATATTTCTATCAATTCTTGACGTGTTTGGAGGTTCTGCCTATACCAACAGTTCTTTCAGTCGAGTCCAAATAAAATAATCAATAGGATTCGATTCAAGGGATCTTGGTGGCCGAAAAACAGGACATCATCTTCCTGAAACCGTTTGTTTTATTAAGATGTTGACCAACATCTTAACATCTACCTAAATGAAAAAATTCGGGTGATTCCATGAAGCTTCCATAAAATAATTTGGATCGCCTGTTATGGTTGTATCAGGTGTGACTGTCAAATAACTGTCGTCTGTATAGATTCAAGATTAAATCATTTTCATCATATAATTCATCGAATTTTCTCCAGAGAAATTTCTCCTGCAAAATTGTACCATTTTTTGGGGTTGATATAGCGATTCCTGTCTATTCCTGACCCAGCATCTTACAGAGTATCCAAGGAGCAAACTGCCGGGCATATAATCTGTAAAAAACAAACTTTCCCGGCCTGCGATGAAAATTTAAACAGCCGACTCGCCTTATCGGTGCTTATTTCTCCTCCGCAGATAATAACAGGTACATTTTATTGAAGGATGATTAATTCTTCAAGGCTTGCCCTGCATGTATTCAAGTCTTGGCTGTACATAACCTGTTGTCCAACAACAACGCATAAAGTGTTGTTGTGTAAATCATCTTCTCGGTTAAGAAACTAAAACTTCCAGAGAATTTGATAATTTGGATTCGCGCTGAGATTTAAGTTTGTTTAATGTGTTGAAGCAGGAACAGCAGCTAATTTCCAGGAGTTTGTGGTGAAATATGGTTTGAAAAATCTTCAGAAGTTCCAACTCAGGTTATTAATTAAATTGGGGAGGGAATGGCCTCCGAATAGGATGTTAGAATGAGTGGGGATATATAAAATATCTTCAAGGACCATGTCAAAATACTACTTGAAATAGAACCATCGAACGCAGTGATCTGCAAAATGGCGAAGGAGCAAGCTACGAAAAAATCGTGATGAATGCCACACATATCGTTTTCTACCGAGAAAATGGATCATTGGAATGAAACAACCAATATCTGCTTCTTTTGAAAGATACAGGGCGTTGAAAACTGATGAAAAATCACTCTTAACCCGAATGCGTGCCGCCCAGACCCGCAAGTGAGGGCAAATAGAATCATCGAACGGAGTGATCTGCAAAATGACGAAGGAGCCAGTTACGAAAAAAAATCGTGATGAATGCCACACACATGTTTTTCTACCGTGAAAATGGATCATTGGAATGAAACAGCTAATCTCTGCATCGTTCGAAAGATACAATGTGTTGAAAACTGATGAAAAATCTTTCTTAACCCGAGTGTGTGCCGTCCAGACCCAAAAGTAAGGGCAAATAGAATCATCGAACGCAGTGATCTGCAAAATGGCGAAGGAGCCAGTTACGAAAAAATCGTGATGAATGCCACACATATCGTTTTCTACCGAGAAAATGGATCATTGGAAGGAAACAGCCAATCTCTGCATCGTTCGAAAGATACAGGGTGTTGAAAACTGATGAAAAATCACTCTTTACCCGACTATGTGCTGCCCAGATCAAAAAAAGGGCAAATAGAACCATCGAACGCAGTGATCTGCAAAATGGCGAAGGAGCAAGTTATGAAAAAAATCGTGATGAATGCCACACATCGTTTTCTACCGAGAAAATAGATCATTGGGATGAAACAGCAAATCTCTGCTTCGTTTGAGAGATACATGATGTTAGAAACTCATGAAGAATCACTCTTTACGAGAGTGTGCCGCCCAGATTCAGAAGTAAGGGCAAATAGAATCATCGAACGGAGTGATCTGCAAAATGGCGAAGGAGCCAGTTACGAAAAAATCGTGATGAATGATACACATCGTTTTCTACCGAGTAAATGGATCATTGGAATGAAACAACCAATCTCTGCTTCTTTTGAAAGATACAGGGCGTTGAAAACTGATGAAAAATCACTCTTAACCCGAATGCGTGCCGCCCAGACCCGCAAGTGAGGGCAAATAGAATCATCGAACGGAGTGATCTGCAAAATGACGAAGGAGCCAGTTACGAAAAAAAATCGTGATGAATGCCACACACATGTTTTTCTACCGTGAAAATGGATCATTGGAATGAAACAGCTAATCTCTGCATCGTTCGAAAGATACAATGTGTTGAAAACTGATGAAAAATCTTTCTTAACCCGAGTGTGTGCCGTCCAGACCCAAAAGTGAGGGCAAATAGAATAATCGAACACAGTGATCTGCAAAATGGCGAAGGAGCCAGTTACGAAAAAATCGTGATGAATGCCACACATATCGTTTTCTACCGAGAAAATGGATCATTGGAATGAAACAGCCAATCTCTGCATCGTTCGCTAGATACAATGTGTTGAAAACTGATGACAAATCACTCTTTTTCCGAGTATGTGCTGCCCAGACCCAAAAGTAAGGGCAAATAAATCATCGAACGCAGTGATATGCAAAATGGCGAAGGAGCCAGTTACGAAAAAATCGTGATGAATGCGAAACATATCGTTCTCTAACGACAAAATGGATCATTGAAATGAAATAGCAAATCTCTGCTTCGTTTGAGAGATACAGGGTGTTGAAAACTGGTGAAAAATCACTCTTTTCCCGAGTGTGTGCCGCCCAGACCCAGAAGTAAGGGCAAATAGAATCATCGAACGCAGTGATCTGCATAATGGCGAAGGAGCAAGTAATGAAAAAATCGTGATGAATGCCACACCTATCGTTTTCTACCGAGAAAATGGATCATTGGAATGCAACAGCCAATCTCTGCACTGTTCTTGGGATCGTTTCGACCTGCTTTGCCCAAGGAATTGGAGTTATAGAAATCCACAAAATTACAGAGCGTGATGGAGTTATTGTGTTCCTCTTTATTTAGGGACGGTGATACATGGAACCAAATTCAGATCGAAATTGTCTTTTTCTCGATACAACTTGACCCAGAAATAATGCCATTCTAAAATTACATCGAATTACGTCGAAGTGTGATTTTTTAGGCTTAATTCATATTTTCGTAGATGAGAAACAGAAGGAGAGGCCACCTTATAACGCTAGAAATAATTTATTCGATCAATGGAGGCGGTGAGCAGTTCCAAGTGGGCGAATTAATCCGGGGAATGGAAGAACCGGCGGACCACCATTAATTAGGAAGAAATACACCATCAATATCTTGTTTTAATCACGGAAGAAGACCATAATAACACGGCTCGTAACTGGTCGTTGTTTGTGGTGGAAGTTTCCGAAATCATTCATTACTGATTTGAAATTATATTCTTGCGAACCGATCGCAAAATGCCCGTCGCCCTCTTTCTGCCATATTGAAAAATTAATTGGTGTTTGCTTACCACCCTCATCGCCTGAATCAATTTATTGAAACATTTAGAATTCGGTTCATTCAGATCTGAAAAGGCTGAAAATGGCCGGTAGGCTGCTACTTTCGTAAATACCTCAGTAATTTCCGAAGCCGTTTTTCTGATCAATTAATATAGCAAGTTAATTGGAATTTTTTTATGCTTGCCGAGAACGATGTGGAAGATTGGCCTGATCAATCTTTTCGTTTTAAAATGATTTGTTCACTCATTATGATTCTTACGAAAGTCGATGGTGAACTGGCCAAATATCAGCCTGTTAATAGTTTCAGTTCAAAGGAAACAGAACTGTACAGGGTGGCTAGATTTCGATGGTTTAGTACTACAACTCCTAAACTATGAAAGATAGAGAAAAAGTAAGATACGTGTCAAGTTCTCTTTTTTCGAGAAACATAAACCCCAAATTGCTTCAGCGTCTAGTTTCCGAACTACAGGGCGATTTTGGTATTTGGTTCATTATGATAATTGACTATAACTTTCGTATTATAAAATCTACGCTCTCAAAATGAACACGTTTTTCAGGCACTATTTCAACGGCTTAACAGCAGTGCTATCAGATTTTTTGTATCTGCTCAAATTTTGGAGCAATAACGAAAAATTTTTTTACCAAATAGAAAATGATATTATTTCGAAATTGATGTTTCTTCAACGATTTCGAGAATTTATATCATGATATACTTCCTAGTTCCTACTTTATATCGAAAATGTCGAAAAAACACTTTTCGTTCAAAGAAATCCGAGCAGGCTTTGATTCACTTCCTTCAAAACTGACGTGGTCATAGAATTTGAGGTCTTATGTATTTTCACTTGTCAAATTCAACTCAGTTTCATCATTGTTGTATGTCTCGCGCTCCTAAAGTTCTTATTTATATCACATCATGCAATTTATGTATGTCCTCGAATGGACAACGATTTGATCATTTGTTGTGAATATTATTTTTTTTTCAAATAAACCATTTTTTATTGAAGGACCTTATTTTGTTCCACATGGAATCATTCATCACTGTTAACAACGGGTTGAATAAAATTTCGTGTTAATTTCATGATTAATTCATTGAAGTATTTGAATATTTCTCATTTTTCAATTCAGCAGAGAAATCAAACTAGAATCAACAAGTTTCACGGAACCCCATATTGGTCTGACTGAAAATAAAGCTAATATTTCCAAAAATAATTTGGCAGCTTACAATAATTGTGACATAACGAATTCTATGGCCTCCTCAGATGAGCGGAAGTGAACAGGGGCAGTTTCCTTTTTCTATGGAAGTGAATCATCGATATACATGAAGTGAATTCGGAAGTATATCATGATTTATATTTTTGAAATCGTTAAAAAAGAAGATCAATTCGGAAATATCATTTTCCATTATGAATTCCATTTGGAAAAAAATATTGTTATTGCTCCAAAATTTGAGCAGATACAAAGAATCCAATAGCACTACTGAAGAGCAGTAAAAAAGTGCCCGAAAGATGTGTTCATATCGAGAGCGTAGATCCTTCAGTATGAAAGTTACAGTCAATTATAATAATGGACTCGAAATCGTTGAAGAAACAAACATCAATTTCGAAATATCATTTTCCATTTGATAAAAATTTTTTTCGTTATTGCTCCAAAATTTGAGTAGATACAACAAATCTGATAGCACTGCTGTTAAGCAGTTGAAAAAGTGCCTGAAAAACGTGTTCATTTTGAGAGCGTAGATTCTTTAATACGGAAATTACAGTCAATCATAAAAATGGACCAAATACCAAAATCGCCCTGTAGCTCGGAAACTAGACGCCGTAGCAACTTGGGGTTTTCAGCAATTTGTTTCTCGAAAAAAGAAAGTACCTATATTACTTTTTCTTTATCTCTTATAGTTTAGGAGTTATAGTACTAAACCATCAAAATCTGGCCACCCTGTACAGTGATTTCAGTTCAGAATCAGAATGTACCGTTTTTTGGATTATAAAGTAGGTATTGTTCTTTCAATGTCATGATGCAAGATGTGACTGAAAGTGATTCTATGAAGTTTCCTTCATACAGTGACAGAAATACCATTTATGTCATTCGAATTAACAAATTTTCCGCTTTATCGGAAAACAGTTCGGTATAATTGAAAATGATGCACTACAATTTCATATGTCTCCAAATGATATAAGAATAGTCCTCCACAGCATATTTTTATCACATAAAAATAGCTTACAACATCCAATTTTCCATCTGCAAAGTTTATACGTTGATACGTTCCATTTTCGAAGATGTTAGGACTGACACAGTAGTAATTTTCCTTGAAATTATTATGTTAGGGACCTCGGGTATTTAATTCAGATCTAAACTGTCTGTACACGATACAATTTGGAGTTATGGTTTCGGAGTTGTGATAGGTTTAATTCAATGAATTCCAACGATCCGAACGGGCGTTTCCCTTTGAAGTATCCACCACCTAGACGTAGGGACACGTAGCCTGTAAAGTCTACGGAATTTTAACTCCAAAAACAGATGTGAATTAGTTTGTATTGAATCAGAAATTTGACAGAATGAGAAATTAAGGATAGGTTTTTTTTTCAGTTGAAGGTTTCTGCAGTCGTGTTTCCTGTTTTTTCTTCAATAATTTGGTCATTCTGTTTTCATCTCCCTCGACATTTGTCTTTTAAGGGTCTACGTCCCTGAAAAAAAGGGAGTCAGAAATGATTTATTTTTTTCTGACTGATGAAGGGATGTATGAGTATATGAAGATAAAAATAATAAAAAAAATTATATAAGTATTGAATGAATGAATAGAATATTCCCCATCATTTTTGGTTATTTTGTAACATTTCCACCACCAAAATGAACAAATATTTTTGTGTTTTTTCATTTCAGTATTGAAGTCTATCGTTCAGTTGATCAAACGTCCATCTCATTCTTCGTTCAGAATATACCGTTTTCTTGTAAATAATATTACAATAATGTGTTGTTTTCGCGGAATTTTTCTATTCGAAATGATAAATACCCATTTTTATCAAAGACAATTTATTAGGGTTATTTTAGCCGCCGATTAGTGAAAATTAATTGTTTCTTACAATTGTGGATTTTAACATGGAATTGAATTTCTTTCAAATGACACGCCCCTCAGGTATCTCCTCCCAGATGACTGGTGGAGGAAAGGGAGAGTATTATACAGCCAGTGTGAGATCTAGTTCAGGGCAGGATTTCTTGTTATATTACCTGCGCCCCAACATTTGTTCTATCAAGCTGAACAATCCAATAAATAAAAATTAATGCACTGCACTGCCATCTGGCATTATACGTTTCCTATTTTGAAGGCTGAAGACTCTTAAGAGATGTGCTATCCAAACTCACAGATGATTCGTAGCAGATCACAGGGTGAAATAATTCACTTTTCTTGAAAATGATGATATTTATATGAAATATGATAATCTTTTAGCCCAAAATTTTTTTACACCATTGTCACCATTCGGTCAATGTTAAAAGGGCCAAATTGACCTCCAAAGGGAAACATAAATTCAAAAGAGCAGTTTTAAGATGGAAAAGAATTGAAATTCATAGGGCAATTCGCTCAGGGACTGACTGGGTAGGAAATTATACTGAGACCAACCCAGTTCTTCGTTAATATTTGATTCCGCAGGACCTATCACGAATAAGGTTCTTCGATTAATTTTTAAGTTGAAACGAACCCTCCTCTATGATTTATTCAACCGCCCCCCCATTATAAGTAATATCGTGAAATGTAGCCAGTGGAAAAAGAAAGTTTTATGTGTGGATGAACGAGTGGGAGTAACATTTAATCAGTAATTGGACCTGGAGTTTCTTGACAAAATATATCAGGCAGGTTATTTGGGAAGTTTTGAGAGCGACACATTCAGAGCACCACTAGGACAAAATGTTACACACTTCTTAAAAATTTCATGGGTCATATTTCTACACCATGAATTCCAAGCCCCATGGACTAGTTTAGACAGCTGTGCAAATTCTAAGGCGACATATTTGAGAAAATCAGCTCAGAATAATTTTAAAAGTTTTGAATATTCTTGTAAAATCTGGAACTTAGTGAGAAGAATGAGAAGATACCATAAAATTTTCATTCTTCGAAGGACAAAGCTGCTGACTGCTGACCCATTTGTTGTTATTCAATCGGGAACCTTCATCAAGTAAGACTAATTTAAACTGAAGAATCAAATCAAGATTTGATAATCACTATAAATCACTATCTTGAGGGAGTGTCCGAATACCATTTCAGAAATTGGAAAATTTGCGGGTGAAATGGATTGGAGATCGTACTGAAAATAAAAGTAATTTATCCCAAGCATTCATGTTGTTTTTTCCCGTTCTTCAGAACTTTTCAAGTAGCCTCCTACATGTCCGAGAAATCATTTGTCGGAGTAGTTCGTTTGTACAGGAAATGAAAAAAATCAATCGGCATTTCTGCTAATGGATCAAGTTGACAAATAGTTTTTCTGGGTAAAGAATACTCGAAAGAATTGTCTTATTGATGTACCAACACAAAGTTCGACAAAAACTCCAACTTTTTTCGATTCCTATTTCCTTGTAATGACTTATAAGTTCGATTCATTCGTTCATTCACACTCGTTTCTCGATGTATTTCCATAATTTATTATTCTAGCTTTCTCTATTGATTTTTTTCCCATGTAATTTTGAAACCAAGTGATTCTGCTGTTTTTTTCAGAGAATGTGTTTTGCAAGAAATTCTGGTGTGAAAAATTAGAGTGAAGTGAAAATTTCAATAAATATTGGTGAAAGACTTTCAACTCCGAATAACCTTCTGCTGCATGGTCTTCAGGAATACTCTTCAATGCACGACAGAAATATAAAAGTGAGTACTCATTCCTTTTATACATTGAAATAGTTTCTGGGGCATTATTCAAGATGATGATGAAGGGACGTTTCGAATTGAAAATTCTACCATAAATCGGACAATAGAAAATACAACGCGTATTTCATAATGATCGATCTCCATCTATGATAGAGTAAATTCACCATGTCGCATAGTATCAGGAAAATTACATTGTGTTACAAAATTGATGGTGTAAACTTGTAATATATTCAAAGAACCTTCCCTTCACGGATTGAGTAATAACGTTCCATCATCCGGAAATTACTCCAAGAAGAGCATACGTTATGTTCCGTTTTATACATTCGAGAGATTTTGTTGTACATTATTTCGGCATTTTCGATAGTACGCATCCTTCATTAAGATAATAAATGGAAGTTTATGGGGTATGGTATGAAGTATTTCGAATCGTTACAACTTGACCACATATCTACATGGTTTGTTATTATTATATGACACCTCGGGTTTATTCAACAGTTGAAAGATTAGTATAGAATTAGTAAGGCAGTGGATCATGGGAAATGATATTCCCAAATTGATCCCACTTCAACCATTTCAAAAATATATATCATGATATACGTCCGAGTTCACTATGCAGGGTGAGTCTTTGACTTGTACATATATTTTAACTGTAGATTCGCGAGGCCAAAAGAACCTTTTTTTTTTTCATTTTCCCCTTTTTTCGAATTCGGCTCTGTTAAAAAGGTGAAGCCATTTGAAAAAAATTGGGTTTATTACGTTCCTCATACAATTCTCTGGAATTGATCCGAAGTTCATATTTCTCAATTGAAATTGAGTTTTCACATTTGGGGAATACTCAAGTACTAACCTTATTGGAATAAAAATGTTGTCGACACGATAATTTCAACAAAAACAATTTGTTTCATCCGGCATACGGTTTCATGTGGCTCTTCAACTGAAAAGCCACATTTCTCCTACCAAAATAAGTTCCTTTTTCGATTTTTCTGCAGATTAGTTTGAAAACACTAATAACTTGTTCATATTATCCTCGAAATTCCCAAACAATCTCATGAAGAAAGGCTTTCCATTCAGATCATCAGAATTTATTATCAAACAACCTAACCTAATCTATTTTGTATCCATTCTGTGAATATTTGCACAGAAAATTCAAGAAGATGATGTCAGCTTGCTGATATTTTCATTCGGATTGAGGATTTTTTATGTTACATAGTATAAATATCTATTCTGCCCTTTCCATCAGAGATCGACTTCGCCGCGAAAGGACCCCGCACTTTTACTACGGGAAATGGCGTTCCGTCAAATTTTCTAAAATTTTGGTATAATGTAGTACTCGACATACTGATCAAAAGTGTCCATGGCCCCAACTCAATCCTATGACTAGTTTTTGAGATACAAGGCGTTGAAGTTGAGAATTACCCACTTTTACTACGCCCGTATCTCGGAACAGAATCGAATGAACTTCAATTTTTCTCAAGAAACATTTCATTACATCCCCAAGGAGCAAGCATATAGAGGAATATGACCGAAAATCGTTACGAATACAGGGTTATCCATAATTGAATGCATGCCCGATTTTGAAATTATAAAATATGTCAGTTCCAGAGCGAGAACGTTCGCAAAATGAACTATTATACTAGATATGTTGTTGTTACATCGAAAAAGTCTGAAATACCCAGAATTTATACTGGGTGATCCATTATTATAGAAACTATTCTCAAGGAAGGTTAAATGGACACCCTGTATTTATGGGTTGATTCAAGGTGTTTGTTTAATGTTTTTAGAACATATCATCATGGACTTCAAAGAATACAGGGTGATTCAGTCATGAAATGAACTTTGAACCTCACGAAAATACCCAAAAACCACCTCTTTTTTTCATCACCCTCTATCTCAAGATTGAATCCGAGGAGGTGGGAGTTTTCTTTCACCACTGTACTTGATATAAAAACATCAATACGGCTGAGAGTTTTTATCCACTTCCTATGACCAGATTTTTAGCTGGAATAAGAATAGAATAACATAAATAAATAATTTTCATATTACATAAAAAAAAATCTGGTCATAGGAAGTGGATAAAAACTCTCAGCCGTATTGAAGTTTTTATATCAAGTACAGTGGTGAAAGAAAACTCCCACCTCCTCGGATTTAATCTTGAGATAGAGGGTGATGAAAAAAAGAGGTGGTTTTTGGGTATTTTCGTGAGGTTCAAAGTTCATTTCATGACTGAATCACCCTGTATTCTTTGAAGTCCATGATGATATGTTCTAAAAACATTAAACAAACACCTTGAATCAACCCATAAATACAGGGTGTTCATTTAACCTTCCTTGAGAATAGTTTCTATAATAATGGATCACCCAGTATAAATTCTGGGTATTTCAGACTTTTTCGATGTAACAACAACATATCTAGTGTAATAGTTCATTTTGCGAACGTTCTCGCTCTGGAACTGACATATTTTATACTTTCAAAATCGGGCATGCATTCAATTATGGATAACCCTGTATTCGTAACGATTTTCGGTCATATTCCTCTATATGCTTGCTCCTTGGGGATGTAATAAAATGTTTCTTGAGAAAAATTGAAGTTCATTCGATTCTTTTCCGAGATACGGGCGTAGTAAAAGTGGGTAATTCTCAACTTCAACGCCCTGTATCTCAAAAACTAGTCATAGGATTGAGTTGGAGCCATGGACACTTTTGATCAGTATGTCGAGTACTACATTATACCGCAATTTTAGAAAATTTGACGGAACGCCATTTCCCGTAGTAAAAGTGCGGGGTCCTTTCACGACGCATGCGTATAGCGAAGACCGTTGGAGGCGCTGCCAAATATAAAAAACCGTGAACATTATGTAAAATAAAAGTAGTAAATACATTCAGTGAATTATTGTTATAATGTGATTATTATGTGAAGTGAATTAATATAATATTAACCGTGAAGTATAGAGTTTATAAAATTCCAAGAGGATATTGTTCAAATAGAAACATCGCCACATATCATATTATTTTTCATTGATTTCAATTCAATACGTGGTTTGTATTGACATTCATATCCGAATTTTGTATTTCATCGACATTTAACTTCAATATGGACCGGTAACAATAAATTTTTAATAGAAACTGTGCGTATTAAATGCTCCTTTGTGGGATTTTATTATTTAAATATCTCCACATCGTCGTTTTCCATCATTTGAATTCAAGTCTCGACAAAGTTGATGAATATTCTGACAACATTGTAAACTCGTTTAGACCAAAGAAGGAATAATATTCGATGATATTTAATTCAGAGACGCATGCAGATCATTCTTGAAATTAATGATTTTTTCGTCAAATTTTTGCGGGTAAAATTGGAAATAACTCGACAACGTTTTATTGAAAAAACATAGGAATACTTTTAGTTTCTTAAATGATTGATTCTTTCGGAAATATAAACCGTTTATCTTTTTAAAGTGGTTTTATGGTGTTTTTGCGTGTATTGATGAGTCGACTACCCTGTAACTTTTATACCAGGAGAGATATTGAATAAGTTAGATTAGAGTAACCAAAATTCAGTACATTTGAAATAACGGTAACGAAGATATGGACAATAAAGTGTTTTTTTCATAGATTTTCGACACCCTGTATCTTTAAAACGAAACCGAATTTTGAAAAATGGCATAAGAAGAAAGTGTTTCGTTTGATGAGAGGAATCTACAGTTAAAATGAAGGAACAAGTCAAAGACTCACCCTGTATATCGAAAATTTCGAGAAAACACTTTTCGTTCAACAAAATCCAAGCACTTGATTCACTTCCTTCAAAACGGAGGCGGTCATAGAATTTCAAATCTTATTTATAATTGCTGTATTGACGATGCTGAAACGTGTAATCGTTATTTGAGCAAATAAAGGAATTACATATTATTATTATTCTGAGAATTTCCCAGCTCAGAACTAATTAGTTCTCACCACACTTCCAAACAGGATGCTCCAGTTCTAGGAACAAATTCAATTGGGAAATTTCCGAAAAATGTCGAATGATGTGTTTAGATGACACTTTTTTCCTCATTCAGAATTCAGAGAATCGTTATTCAATGCTAAACGGAAATAATTAATGAAATTCATTATTTAATTAAAAATCCTACAACAGTGTCAGGAAAAATATTTTTGACAATTTCTTCCTTGATTATTAAGGTTTCAATATTCCTCATCAAACATCAAAAAAACTATACATAGGGTGCAATTTTCGCGAAAGTCAAAAACAACCAAATTTCAAAATTTCAATTGATAACTGTTCGAAAGTTATGACGGTACAAAATTTTTGATGAAAATCGAAAAAAACTAAAACTCTGGAATGGAGAAGGCACTTTTGATGATCATTGAGGCTGACGTGGTGGGAATATTTACAGTTTCTCGTGACCCACCCTGTATAATCATTTCATGGATTGTATGATCTCAGATGTGCGTAACACAACATTTCTGGGGGATGCAAATGTAACAATATTTCGGATAATGTTCAACATGCCAGTGAATGAGGAAATAGGGGGATGGGCCATGACATCAAAGTTGCGTGTGGCACTCTGAGTGAATTCCACTGTATCGGTATAAATGCTGAAACATGTTTGGTTCCCATTTCCACTGAGATGAACACCATGCAACATTTGAACAAGTAGATTCGGCCCTTTTTTCTATTAGACATCCGATAAGAATGGAGATTGGAATTTTTCCTACTGGCACATACGCTTATGAATTTAGCCGGCAGGCTTCACAATGGAGATGTAACGGTTTGGTTCAATGGGACCAGGCGAATAAAAGTCAAAAATCCGGGATATCGAGAGCGATATTCTTTATCGGGTATTTATCGAAGCGGAGAATCATTTGCGGGAAATGTTCACACTCGATTTTCAGCCGAACGATATAATTGAACAGGCTGGTATAAGCGAAATAAAGGCCATCTATTGGAAAAGCCTTTGAATAATCTATCGCTTCTGGTAGGAACGTTCCGTTACAATTTCATTATGAAATTGAAATTTACCGTGTTATAACCGACAGTGCTCATACGCGACGCAAGATCGGTTCTTTTTAGACAGAAAATCGCATTTTCCAGTTTTCAGCCGAATTAGAGTCGGCGAGGAATTAGGAATTTGACAGCTTTTAACATGCTTTCTCTTTGAACGCATTCCACCTCGACGCGTTGTTATGTTGTCTCACTGCGTTGCCGCTAGAAAGACCCTTTTCAGGGCCCACATGAATATGGCTTATATTTCAGAACTGAATAACTTCCATAGAATCGTTTTTCATTGTTGATCTTTCAAAAAAGTTACTTGAAAAATTTTGTCCTCATAGCGTGACCAGAACCATATAAAATTCTGGCGAATTATTGCAAAGGAATTTCCCGAAATTTCTGTAATAACATACATAGTGTAACAGCCAGATGGAATGAATTCGATAACGAATAAATGAGGGCGTGTTGGGAAAAACGCTCGGACACGTCGATTTGTAATTTCGAATGCGCATAGTTTTCAAGAAAATAAAATTATATAGGGTGTTCCATGTGACCGTGGCCAATACCAACTTTCTTATTTCAAATGCAACCCCCTGTATATTATTTATTTTTTGGATTATTCAGAAAATTACCTATCTTTTTCGGAAATATTAATTGTTCCCAGATTTTTTACAAAAATTAACATTCTGAATGGAAATTATTTTATTTCACAAATTCGATACATTACACTCAATACTTATTTCCCATATACCTCTGGATATGAAGAAAGTAAGCAAAAACCATTACTGAGAAGAAATTAAAAAAAATTCAATTCTACAACAGATTAGCATGTTGCCAAGACGTTCGCGGCGAGTATTTTGAACATTTCCTACATTGACATTAATGTTTTTTTTTTTTTTCAATAATTGAGAAATAATCAGTATTAATTATTAGGTTTTAAGTGTAATGTACCGAATTTGTGAATAATTTTTATTTAAAACGTTGATTTTTGCAATAAATCTGAAAACACTTAATACTTCCGAAATAGTTGAAGATAGGTATAGGACATTGTGCATGAATTGTGTCTAGAATTCTCTGAAGAATACAAAAAATGAATAATATACACGGGGTTGCATTTGAAATGTGAAAGTTGGTATTAGCCACGGTCACATGGAACACCCTATGTAATATCATTTTCTTGAAAAATATGCGCATTTGAAATTACAAATCGACGTGTCCGAGCGTTTTTCCCAACACGCCCTCATTTATTCGTTATCGAATTTATTCCATTTGGCACTCTGTATAATCAACTCATCGACGAATTTGACATCTGCTGCCAAATTGTTTCTCAATGGATACTCAAATGCGAATCTACCTACTAAGTCGATCTGAAGGGTTTTCCAAAAAGAGGTGCTCTTTTGAACAGCCCACTATTTCGATAGCCATGGTTTGACATTTGACAAGTAGAAACTACGCCATTATTACGAATGGAACGATACAAGCTTCAACAACGTATTGAAATCATTAAAATTCACAAAGAAAATAGTGAAAACTTGACAGAGACGGTTCGTAAAACTCGAACCTTTTTGGGTCGTGCAGCATCTTGTCGAACCACAATACAGAAATTGGTGGAAAAGTTTCATCTGTTGAGACAAGTTAGTGATGCGAAGAATAAAACCCGTGCACGTCGCTCAAGAACAGCCGAGAATATTGCTGCTGTAGCCGAAAGTGTTGAAGAAAACCCAGGTTTGTCCATTTCTCGTCGTTCTTTGGAATTAGGCATTCCACAAACGTCATTACACCGTATTCTGCGTGAAGATTTGGCTCTAAAGGCTCATAAAGTTCAGTTAACACAAGAACTCGAGCCGGTCGATCTTGTAAAACGTCGTGTCTCTGCTGATTGGGTCCTTGAAATGCATGAAAATGATCCGGAACTCCATCGAAAAATCATCTTGAGTGATTTCCAGCTTGGTGGCTTCGTCAACAAGCCAAATTGTGGCAACTGGGGCTCAGAAAACCTAAGAGTTATTGTTGAAAAGCCTCTAGATTCTAAACGTGTGCCTGTTTGGTACGGTTTATGGTCGGGCGGAGTTATTGGACATTACTTTTTGAAACTGAGGCTGGAGCAACAGTTACGGTGAATGGATTGCGCTATCGAGAGAAGATTAATGATTTTTTTATGACCGGAATTGGATGGTATTGATCTGGACAACGTTCACTTCCAACAAGACAGTGCAACTTGCCACACAAGCAACGAAACCATTGATCTTTTACGGAAAAAAAGACCGTGTTATCTCTCGAAGAGGTGATCAATTTGCCACCTAGATCTTGTGATTTAACACCTTGCGACTTCTTCCTTTGGGGCCATGTGAAAGAGATGGTCTACGTCAAGAGACCAGCGTCGGTTCAAGACCTCGAAAATGGAATTTTTGAGGCTATCGAGGACATAGGACAACCACTTTGTGATTTGGTTTTGGGAATTTTCTTGAAAAGGGTATGGTCCTGATGTAGTCTCGGTCGTGGTGGTCATTTGACTGATGCTATTTTCTATCATAAACGGCATAACTTCCTCTTTAAAATGAAATAATCATTCGATCATTCATAAAAAAAAATGCATTTCGCTTTGAATGTCAAAATAACTCGTATTATTGGAAAACCCTTCACTTACGGCGCATTATTCAAATTAACGTAATCCGCTTATTAAGAATGAACGCACTCGTTTCCACATCTCCCTGTAGACAAAGTGCTCGGCGCGTTTTTTTCAAGTGGTATCGATCACGATAAGAAAAGTTTCAATTTGGTTCTAGTGTTCAAAATTCAGATTTCTCATTAGTTTGATACCACAAAGTGTCCTACTGGATTGGGCTTTCCCGGTCGGTTGCAAAGAAGAACAGGTCTATGACTCTATCCACTTTTTCTGTGGTTCACCGAAAAACCCGGCATCTTCCTTCTTTTCTACCTGTTCAGTGCTAATTCACCCACTGCCACATCGCGCTTGTTTTCTTCCCGAAGTCGGACCTCTTACATTCGTACCTAAAAGTGTATTCGTCAAGTGAGATAAGGACTCTACGCGGTACAACACCTACGAAAGCAGACAGAACTAGATACGTAACTTTTAAATCTGAACAACCGTAAGTACAGTGTTCACTTTGTGGTATTTATTTCTCTTTTATACATCCATTTTTTATTTCTTTAATTCTCGTGGCGACAAGAACTGGTACGCCAGTCCATTTCTTCTCTCCAAGAGAGCTCCTGTATTTTATTCATCTAGCCTTCGATTCTTCTAAAGACCAAAAGATTCATACAGTATATCTGGGGCTGCAGGGAAACATGCCTTGTGGTAAAAACAAAACCGGAGATCGAGAAAGACAGAAAGAGATATCCCTTTTCTCCGTATTTGTCGATTTGGCGAGCTTCCATGAACAAAACATTTATTGGTGCATAATTGTAATGCATGTTTAATTCGAAAAATGACGCTTTGGTTTCCTCAAACACGATATTTATATTTATTTATCGCAACGAGAGCCATTTTGGACTTGAGGAATACGATATTTGGACTCTGCGTTCAGATGAATCCTGTTCCGCATTATCCAGTTGAACGAATTCCGCCAAGGGAATATGAACGCGATAGTTGATGCACTCGTTTCAACACTTTGACTGTGGGTGGAGTGCTCGGCGTGTTTTGAACTTCGGCGAACAGATGATTTCTTTATTGGTTTCCGCAGTTATCGGCGCATAATGGTTGCGCTTGTTTAATTCGAATCTGATCGTAACGAAAGCCCTTTTGACTTGTTTCCATATCACCTGTGGATAGAATGCTCTGCGTATTTTTTTCAAGTGGTATCTCCAGTGGGCCTCATCCGGTTTATGTCGAAATGCGCCAAATTCATTTCTACTTAGAGTCTCGCTTCAATGATTCATGTTTTGTTAGTGCAAATAAAAGACCGATCAGTTGTTAATTCAAATCCGATAGTGGGAACTGCAAATGATGTCGACCTGAGGATATCGACTTGACCCTACATGGAATTGACATTCCAAATTTGATCAATATAAGAACCCTACGTTCTCTCGTGTCTGACGGACAAGGAAAATGATGGTATGAGCTCCCTGATTAATAATTCACAAGACTTCAAGCTTTGATGGCTGTGAACTATTCAACTCAATAAATGTGTAAGAGTTTCGAAGTAATCATCATTCATTTTCTGCTGCCTGAACCACAATACATATTAATATTATAATGAATACTCTGAACTATAGTTTCAGATCCTTGTGAATTGCAGGTTCTGCCTGTGAAATTCAGGACGAGCTCCTGATCTTGTTCCAAAACTACATACAATTCAGATGCAGGCTTCTAATATAACGGTGGAGCATGTTTAGTTGACAATCTTCGAGAGATTCATTGTCAACAACAGCTTTGTGATGTTGTGTTGAAGTATAAGGAAAACATGGATATAATTGGTGAAGTTTCCTAAGTTAACACGGTTTAGAAATTTGAGTTTTCTGAACTTCCTCACGTTATTCGTCTGCATTTGTGACATTGCAAATATTGATTGAATAACAAACATTTTTTTGAAATCTCGAAACTCTAACAATACTCTCGAGTGAGTTGATAGGGACCATGTGTTTGAAAGAGAATGTGGTTATGCAGCGAGCTGGCTTACAGCTCTTCAAAAGTTGCTACTTTGAAGTTCATTATTGGGTAGTTTTTAATATTCTCAAGAATATGTCGATGCGATTTGGTCTCGTGCAATTTCTGTTCCACCTTCTGATAGTTTGTACAGTGGGAGGTTCGAAAATATTGTAACCTTGCGAATGAAGTGTGAAAACACTTGCAGGACAGTACTTAGATTGGAAGGACCTTTGAAATGATGTGTCCCTCGAACCACATAACCTATTCCAAAACTTGGGGAGGGAGCTTTGGACGCTGGGGGATGATGTTGGGGAAAGTGGAATCCTCACGAAAGCACGTCACCCTCCAGAAAAATGTGACTGTTTCGAAGGAGAATCAATTGCGTGACTAGTAATGAAGGGTGGCGTGCTTCATTTAGGACAGCCGTATTTACATGGAGGCTACTTAGGTGAATGTCAAATGATCATTTAAAGGGGCTTTCTCATCTTCATTAGTTTTATACAGGGTGAGTTCCGGTTTCCACCGAAAATTTTGCACCGTCATGATTTTGAGTGGTTTTCTTGAATCGATTGAAATTTTCAGGGAATATTGTCTGAAGTATCTTTAGGAACCAACTTGTTCATAATTCTGAAAATCCAGGACCGGATTTGGAACTCGTGCCCTTTATACTGAATTCAAATAGAAAGTTGTTTTTTAATGCTTGGTCAAAATATTCAGTGAAATTCATTATTTTATTGAGAACCATCTAATGGTGTTAGGAAAAATCTTTTTGGCAGTTTTCCTCATTAATTACTAAGGTTTATTTATTCCTCATGGAATATTGAAAAAACCATACACATGGTAAATTTTTGCGAGAGACAAAAACAATCAAAATTTTCTGAGTCGGACCTGGATTTTCAGAATTATAAAATAATTGTTCTTTAAGACAAAATTACCAGAAAATTTCGATTGATTCGAGATAACCGTTCTGTCGGATCGAATTTTTCGATGTAAACCGAAAAACTCTATGAATTCTAAAGGGTTTTCCAATAAAAGGTGTTATTTTGACATTCAAAGAAAAATTGCTTTGTGGCACGTAGCGCCGTCTCGTCGAAAGTAAACGTTGTCCAGATCAATACCATCCAATTCCGGCCATGAAAAAGCATAAATCATCTCTCGATAGCGCAATCCATTCACCGTAACTGTTGCTTCAGCCTCATTCTCGGAAAAGTGAGGTCTAATGACCCAGCCGGACCATAAACCGCACCAAACAGTCACATGTTGAGGGTAGAGAGACTTTTCAACAATAACTCTTGGGTTTTCCGAGCTCCAGTTGCGACAATTTTTCTTGTTGACGAAGCCACAAAGCTGGAAATGGGCATCATTACTCAAGATGATTTTTCGATGGAATTCCGGATCATTTTCATGCATTTCAAGGACCCAATCAGCAAAGACACGACGTTGTTGATGATCGACAGGCTTGAGTTCTTGTGTAAATTGGACTCTTTAAGCCTTCAGACCCAAATCTTTACGCAAAATACGGTATAATGACGTTGGCGGAATGCCAAATTCCAAAGAACGATGAGGAATGGACAAACTTGGGTTTTCTTCAACACTTTCGGCTACAGCAGCAATATTCTGGGCTTTTTTGAGCAAAGTGCACGGGTTTTATTCTTCACATCACTAACTTGTCTCAACAGATGAAACTTTTCTACCAATTTCTGTATTGTGGTTCGACAAGATGCTGCACGACCCAAAAATGTTCGAGTTTAACGAACCGTCTCTGCCAAATTTTCACTATTTTCATTGTGAATTTCAATGATTTCAATGCGTTTCTGTGTATCGTTCCAATTTTATTAATGACGTAGTTTCTACTTGTCAAATGTCAAAAAATGACAGCATCAAAAGTGACATCTACTGAAATAGCGGGCTAATCAGAATAACACTTTTTAATGGTCACTTGATATTCACCTGAATAGTCTCTGTACATGGTAGGAACATGTCCAGTTCCCACCCTGTATGAACCGTCGCCTTCGCCATTTTGCGATGCCGGTTTATTTTTGACGAAAAAAGAGGATGAGGGCATCTCGTACACGCCGGAATACATCGGAATCGACCTTACGATTTGTATCCGCCCGATCGGACCTGGCAGAAAATAATTGACCAAAGGCCCTCCCCAAGAACACATCCGAACGACAGCCATTCCGGCCTTGTTTGGAACCATCATTGGGTGGATTATCAAAGCGAGTAGTCTGTAGTTACTCCAAATATATCTGAAGCATTTAATCGGAGACTCGATGCCGAACAAGGCCACCGAAGTGAATTGGTTTGGGTTTCGGTGGAAAGTTGAATGCACGAGTAATATTGTCGAAAAGTAATCAGGGCCCTCTCTACGGAACGCCGAAGGTTCTACTGTAACGAACAAATACGCATTGATGAAGTCGTCGAGACTGCCCTGGAAAAAAGTGATCAGATAGTCCTTTGTTTTCCTACTCAAAATTCCCACTCAAGACTGAGCTGCACTTCCTGAAGCATCATAGTAAGCGTATGAGCAATATTGGCATAGAATTATAAATAGATATAGGTATTTCTGTGAATATTGATGTCTATGATTTCAACATCAAATAAGCTTTGGTGCGTCAGTAACGATGGCAACGGAAAAAAAAACGAGAAGCAGTTCTGTCAAGAAATGAAGCGTTTCTTGCAAATCGTGTTGGTGTTAGTTAATTTATCATTGAAGTTGATCAGTTTCGATGAGAAAATGATGAACATACAATGTGAGGGGTCCAAAGCAGTGAATAGTGCTATAATTGCACTTATTTCCAGTAGTAGGTAAGTTAATCAGACGATATGAAAATGTTCATAGTGAATTCATAGAATGGTATGATTCTATGAATGCAGGAATCGAATAAATTACTTTTAAAACCGAAATCTTCAATATTTTTGAAATAAAATCAGTATAATATTATGATCTATACGTCTTTTATACCTAGATGTGGAATATTTGATTTAGATTAAAATTGTTAATTTGACACTTGAAAAATATCATGGCATGTCAACTTTCTATGACACAAAAAATCATTTTTCTGTTATACAGGGTCTTCATAATTGATTATGACTTGTACTTGAAAGGGCCGTTATACTCTTCTTAATGTGATACTGTATACAGGGCGAGCGAAAAATTCTGATTAGGTTCGGACAGAAAAGAATGATCACATCCCCTTTTTAATTTGAAACTTGCATGTTATGCCGTTAATTTCATCCCTTCAAAGCAGAAGGGGTAGATTTCATGAATTGGAAGAACCTTGATGTCAAGAAATATTCTTAGAAAATATTTCGCGAAAATAATTTCGAATGTAGGTATACAGAGTGTTCAATATGGAAAAAAATTATTTTTATTATTTCCTGATATATGATGTTAATATATTTAAAGGGAGTTGATCGCGTCTGTGAAAACGTTAAATTGGCGTTGATGATGGAGAGTCCTGTACAGCATCCCTTAATGCTGTACGTGATGGTCTAGATCGCACAAGTTTCGAGTGTACCTACCCATTTTTATAAACCACGAATGGTTGGAGTATACTTACTTTGTTGGAGATCTAGCGAAAAAAATCATTTTCTTCAGGGAGCACGATTTTTCTCGCATTCACGACAGAATGCACACCAAGAAGAATAGATAAAATTTTTCATTTTACCTCGTATGTGGTTTTCATTAAAATTCCCCATTTTTATGTCTGTGTGATGACATACTTTACGGCTGGAATTTTCATATCGAATTTAGTGCCTCGCGAATTAATTTTTCTGAATGCGAGATGCAAGAGGAGACATCCGAGTGGAAAATGGCATTCTTTTTTTTTTGTTGAGGCTTCAAGTGTTGCTGATCTCTTTTGTGTAGTTGCGTTCGCGGTTCGAAGTGGAGAGGAAGGTTATTTCGCAAATAATTCATACTAGGTCTCCCAAAAAGGATCTACGAACGCTTTGTTTTCGTGATACAGGGTGGTGAAGTTTGAATTTTTTCAAAGCTTTCTCCTAAGAGAATAAAAATTTTTAGGTTTGATTTGGTCTATAAAAAAAATAACCTGCGCAGAAAAATTAACGCACATTCTGAAAATCTCAATTTTAATGAAAGTTAACTCTACATGCATTGACTTTATAACTTATTTTTTATGTTCTCTCGGGAAAGTTTTAAACGAAACAAGACACATTAAATGGAGGAAAAATTCAGGATCTCAACGAATCTTATGTGAAATAAGAGAAATGAACAATTTTCAAAATACTGAAATGCTGATAAGTGATTTAATACTTGCTATTTCCACCCCTTGCGTTAATTACAGCTCGGCAATGACGGTTCATACTCAAAATGAGTGATCTTAAAATGTTCTGATCTAATCCTTCCCAGATTTCTCCGAGTTGGATTCCTGAGTCATTAAGAATGGCTGGATGATTTCTGAACTTCTCCGTCTTCTATGGAGGTTGTCCCAAACCTGCTCAATCGGATTGAGATCTGGACTTCTTGCTGGCCATTCCATTCGAGAGACTTAACCTCTTCAAGGTACTCCTGAACGATGCGCGCACGATGAGGTCTGGCATTATCGTCCATAAAAATGAAATTTTCACCAATGTATGGGGCAAATGGCACTACATGCTCTTCAAGAATGTTCCTTATATACTTATCAGCATTCATAGCTCCATTATCAACGATCACTAGGTCTGTGCGAGCAGTCAAAGATATTCCACCCCATACCATAATCGATCCTCCCCCGAAACCAGTAGTATTCAAGAAATTGCACTGAGCATATCTTTCCTGTGGACGTCTGTATACAAGGGAACGTCGATCACAATGGTAGAGGCAGAATCTAGAATCATCTGTGAAGAGAACTCTTTCCCAATCGGCCTCTTCCCAATGGATATGCTCTCTCGCAAAATCCAAACGCGCCCTTCGATGGGCTGGGGTAAGAGCTGGGCCTCTCAGTGGCGCACCCAGAAATTTCATTCGGGGGGGGCTGCCCGAGAGTAATCAGGTTTTTACTTAAAAAAAAACTCGAAAACGACGAAAACAATCCTTTATTTTTGAGCTCGGGGGGGGCTGCAGCCCGACAGCCCCCCCCCTCGGTGCGCCACTGGGGCCTCTTGCCGCGACACGAGGCCTTAAATCATATTCTCTGAGGCGATTTCTTATTGTCTGAGTGCTAATTTGCACCTCATGAGTTTGCTCAAGCTTATTTTGAAGGAGGCGAGCGGTCGCAAACCGTTGTCTCAACGAAGAAACTCTCAAGTAACGTTCTTGAATGGCAGTTGTTACCCGTGGTCTACCCTGTACTGGTCTTCGGACATTCATACCTGTCTCCCTGAATCGCTGCAACATTCTGGACACACTTGTATGGGAAACTCCAAACCTTTCTGCAATTCTTGTGTATGTCCACCCTTCTTCTCGCAAAACTATCGCTTGGGCACATTCTTCTTGGGTCAAATTGCGTGTTTCGCGTTGCATAGCGATCGAGTGTTGAAAATCAAACGAATGAAAAATTATTGATCACTAGAATTGATCGAGAACAACTGATTTTAGAATGGAGCCAATACATTCAAAATCTGATAATATCATCTTTTTTTATTCCTGCTGGGAGAAAACATCTGTATTGAAGAAAAACGGTGAAAGTGGATAACATATGCATGCATAATTCTGATAAAAATAATTATCATTGAGATCAGCTGTAGAATGAATTTGAGATTTCCATAATGTGCGTTAATTTTTTTGCGCAGTGTATCTAGATATGACGAAGTGAACGAAACTTTTTAGAAAAGGTTCGATTTTCCTGAAAAATGTTCAGGATATCAAACCTGAACAAGAATTTCTTTTCGTAATTATTTAGTGACCAGCGGTGCAACTCAAAAAAGTTCTGGACGGAAAAAGGGGCAATTGCTCCAGAAAAATTTCTCCATGAAGACTTTCCCGAGAAATTGAAGTATGATGTCATTTTGGCTGAATATTTGGAGAAATGCGCTTTGGAGAAAAAACTCCGGAAAATTTCAACTTCATTATCCTGTATCTCAAAATTGAAACTTTTGCGGCCCATATGTTTATGAGATTTTTATTTTTGATTCAGAAAAAGTCGAACGACGGTGATAGAGTGATACTGTCTGATGAGAATCCGAACATTGGTGTGGATTCTGACGTTTCTGACCCTTGAAATAGAGCGTTTCGCAATAAAATTGATTTATCAGCAGGTTTTCATGAAGAATCTTGATGTAAGAGTTTCCATGATCACGACATCCATTAATTCCGGTTCTCTTTCAATTAAACAAGCGAAATATCAACGATATTAGTTGCAACCATCGACATCATGAAACGGAGATCAAGTTCTCACATAAATCTTTTCAGGTCTACGGTTTGGACCTCTCAGGTGTTATCTCTAAAGGCTATAAATATTTTAAGAACGAATGGACCCTGAACACGCGATCCACGGGTTATACTTTCTCCCTGGAACAATCACGACAGCCGTTATAAGAATTTGATTCAGCAACCCAGCGCAACAATGGCCGCCTGTCAAGAAAGTCAAAATATCCTTTGTATCATCAAACGATGCTTATTTATTTCCGAGGCATCATTTCCTGCAGGACCCCGTCCTGTCCAGAGCAGAGATGACACCGCTCACATTTATTTTTCTCGATTCTGCCGAACCTGTTGAAAACGGAATCTTGCGATTCCCTTTGTTTCGTGCAACGAAAACCAGATTTGTCCGTCTCCCGTAAATATATGAATAAATGAAAAATCGCTCTCCGCGACGTAGTGTTATTGTGGAGGGGCATTCAGCAATTTCCTGCACATAAACATATATCCATCTGAAACTGGAGCCTGGAGAAGCATTGGCCTGTGTCGAAGGCATTCATATTTCGCGGTGTGTTTACATTACGACAATATTGCACGTTTACACGGTAAATATTTTCTTATTGTGAATTTATAGGACGGCATACCGTCATAGAATAGAGGTGAGGCTACTCAGGAAGGAAATGTTCTTTTGAACTGAACACACATTAGCATCCTACGGTTCAAATTTGAAGAGATGAATACGTTAAATCTGACGTTTCCATCGTATTTTCTTACGAGATATACAGGGTGATTTTTGTAAGTGTTTCATTAGAAGTATTCGAGGAATGAATGGGGATTTCCAGTACCTCAAAATATGCACTTTTCTTCACATGACGTAATGAAGGGCAGTTTCACATTTGTAACCATTTATTCACTCTGAATTTTGAAGAACTGATTAATTATTCAATATTGAAAATGTGATTTCAACACGTGTGAATTCAAACGTTCCTCTGCTGTGATGTCAGTGGCTCAATTTGTGATATGATTGGTTGAAGTTTGTGATGGAGGAGACAAAGCCCAGAGTAACTGAGAGACACGCCGCTGTTGTCAAGTCTTTGTGAAATCTCTGAATTTATTCATGAATATATTCAGTAATCGTATTATATTTGATGTGATCATTATAATGTTTTTGAAACATCGTCATCATATAACAACTTAATTTTCATTAAAGTTGATATAATAATCATTCTCTGAAAATACAAGTACTGATGTGAAAACCACGCCTACAAATTCTAAATAAAAACATAACCTTCTTATTTGTCATTGCGACGTCTTCTGTGCGTACTATAGCGTGGCGTTTCTTACAGTTAAGTCTAGGAGTATTTCATACTCTATATTCTATACTCCTAGGTTACGTCAACGACTGACGACTATACACAGTAGCCAAATCCATAATTATTCTTACCATTATTCTGCACTTCTCGAAATAAAAATAATTATTAATGCTTCCTAAATTAGGAGACCGGCCTATATATACTAATTCTTACCTGTGTAGACTAGGGATAATTTTTAATTGAATTTCTTACCTATCTGCTTACTTGAACCTTCCTTTTCTTCAAATAGGAGGTCGTAAATTGAATGATTTCATGAAGCTTTATGGAGTACACATGGAAATGTCATGATAATGAAAGAAAAACATACAAAATCAACATAATATTATGATATTATTAGGAAAGTGAAAGCAAGGGCTTTTTCAGGCTAATTCTTTTTTTATGATTTGGCAAAGCTGTCATTTTCATATCAGCAGCACGTCATCATCATGACGAGTACAACCAATCAAAAATCTCTCTAGCCACTGACGTCACACGATTTCCCGCTTCTTCTGATCGTTTGAATTCGGTAGGTTATTTTTGAGTTTTCAATATTTTTTTGAGGGTATAAATTGATGAGGAAAAAATAAAAAAAATCACGAATTACGTGAGAATCCAATATGTCAAAATCTATTTTTTCTGAAAATGACTGGAAATGCCCATTTTGATACGAATGCAACATTGCTTTAAAATCGGTAGTTTTGCCATTATCGAATAAAATTCGAATTTTACGACTAAAGCCAGGTTTGACTCAGTCAAATTCAGTGGTATGCTCGTCTATTTCATGGTAGGCTTTGGTAGGAATTGTCATTCTCACTTATTTTTATTTATTTATGAGTGACAGAATTGTGAATATTCCATATAGTTTGAAAGCTAGCAATAAGCATACGATCTTTGATCATTTCTCGCGTTCTTGATCCACAATATTCTGATTTGCAATTGGTTTTCACTCAATCTGATAGAGTAACTGTTTTCATGTATACTCCTTTCACTTTAATAAAGTTGACCGGTTGGCCATGGAATTCTGACACGTTTCACCGAGTATATTTCGAAAATTTTAGTTTACAGTCATTTTCCTGTCAGATACATAAGCAACGTTTTCGTTTCTACATAGAGATCTATCAGATAACTAAGCAACAATGTTCTTTCCATATAGAGGTCGTAGTAATTACGTATTTATCAAAATGTTCATTCACTTTGGGGAAATAACGAATTTGAGAAAATATCATGTGATTTCAATAATTCCAAAGACCTGGCGAATGCTAAGGAAACTGTTTTCTCTGTTAATACTGGAAATATTTCACGTATAAAAACATGGTTGGAGGATTCAGTTATGCTATTTTCTTTTACGGAAATCATGAATCGAGTGTTGAAATTTTACTGAAGAATAACTGACAGAATAGTACGTGATAGTACATTCGGAAAAAGAATGAAAGTACCCGAATAACATGACAGAAAAACTTCTGAACGAACCGAACAGACAGATCTATGGAATTCCCCAGTTTTTTAAAATTCTCAAGAAATGAGCCTACAGAAGACATTCAAATATCTTTATGCACAACTTGAACTGATATAGTATAAAAATGCAGTAGTACTACGAGACTGGCTCCATAAATGAAGTTAAAAAAGAGAAAATAGAAAATAGCATTGGCAACATCTCTCAGAATTATTTGACACGAGTACCAACCTGTACCTCTCATCAGTTTTAAGTAAGAAAACTTGATATGTCTAAATCATGACCAACCGGGATACTTTATATTATATAGAAGTGAATGGAGTATATTTGGTCAGCTCCGAAGATAGTCATTGTCGTAGTTTTCGATCCGTCATGGACAACACCTTTATCGCCGCTTGATCGTCGCATGATCAAGATGTTGTTATCGCGTCGGATCGCGCCGTTGTTCCATAACGACGTGGTAAATATTCATGAACTTCAACTCTCCTATTTTTCACCTAATTGAACTCTTCGGTTGTGGGGAAATCCAGTATGAAGTTTCAATTATACTTTGACACTTCGCTGATATGGATTCACTTCATTTTTGGGTCACTTATCCCGGGGTTCCGCGGACAGGCTCCATTGAAAATTATATACACATGGGCGTGAGTTATATGCATAACGGATAACCCCCTTGGAACAATAATTTTCCCCTTCCCGACAGAAAATGTTTCGATCTGGATTTTAGGCCTGCCGTTCCCTTCCCACCGTTATTTTATGACGGAAAACAGAGTCGGGACTCGGTAGGGGGATACGTTCTCAGAACTTTGATAATGAGTGTTCATTTAAGAATGAAATTGGATTGGACTCGTCAGGTTTCTTTGTATTCAATCGGGTTATCCGAGTAATCATCCTCTGCTGAAAGTTTTCGCATGGCGATTAGGAAAGGAATTTGCTCGAAACAAATATTATCGCTTGATTTTGGTGGATTATAACAGGGTGAATTATTAATGCAACAAACTTCATATTCAATAACAGACATAGAAGTCCCAGGAATTCGGTTTCTGTTTTTCATGTACAGGTTGACTCCATTCACTTTTAAAATGTATCCCGGTTGGCCATTAAATTCTGACACATTCCTCCGTGTATATTTTGAGAAAGTTAGGTTATAGTCATTTTTCTGTCAGATGAATAAGCAACGTTGTCCTTTCTACATAGTGGTCATAGTAATAACGTATTTATAAAAATGTTTATTTACTTTGGGAAAACAATGAATTTGATAAATTATGTGAATTCAATAATTCCAAAGACATGGCGAATGTTGAAGAAACTTTTTTCTCTGTTAATACTGGAAATATATCACGTATATAAACACTTTCAAGTAATCGTTTCTTAACAATCCTACTGCAGAAAACGGTCGAAAAGAGGAATAATTGATTTATACGTGGGTGAAATTTCGATTTTCTAGGCCATGTACAAGAATTTTCTGAAAATTCGCGAATATCGCGAAAAATCCGGCAAAAAGAGCAATTTTGAACTCGATAAAACTTTTTCACAGATATCCTGGTGGTGATGTAAATATACGAATCGAAAAAAAAGGAAAGGTCAATGCAAAATAGCTTGGTATTCATATTTTCCATAACTTTTCCAATTCTTCAGGAAAATTGATCAAACTTTGACATTTCGCTTATGAAATCACCCTATTTGCAGAGATATACGGATAAGGATAACTACTTGATAGGTAGATCCAGGGGCTCTACTAGTTACGAGAACTATAACACCTGAACTATTCTATGGAAGCTTCATGGAATCTATCCTACTTTCCTGTGATCATAATTGTCATAAATCAATAGATGAAGTACCAATAATGTTTTTTCCATTGAAAAAAATAAACCAAACGTGAAGGAGAAAGATATATACTGCTCCACAAGAGTAAGGGATATCATATTCAATCGTTTTTAAAAGTATAAAATCTTCGAGAAAATCGCTGTAAAATCATTTAAAACTCAATAACAACTTGAATCGATCCAATAAAATCAGTATCAGACATTTCGTCAATCTGGTCGCCTTTTTTCTGAAGTTTGGTTCTTTGCATATGCTTCATGAATGTTCTTATTTTGAAATGAAGTCAGTTCATCAACGGCTTCGATTTGAAACGAGTTTTCTGAAAATGCCAAGACGTAAATTATCAAACGCTGAGGCTAATGGGGCTATCGGAATGCTACAGTGTGGCCTAACTCAGGTTGTTGTAGCGGAAAGGCTCCAAGTCAGCCAAAGTGTGATATCTCGACTTTGGAATAGGTTCAGGGAGACAGGTTCCGTGTTGGAAAGACCAAAGCTTGGAGGGCGACGAAAAACAACAGCTGCTCAGGATCGTTTCATCACCGTTTCGGCGAGAAGAAACTCTACATCTACGTGTAGAATGCTATGGAATACTGTTCAAAATGCAGATTGGGTCCAAGTTTTCATCGAAACCATCAGAGGACATTTGAAAGAGGTGTATCTAGGTTCTAGACGTCCATTAAGAGGAGTTCCATTAACACGTGACCATAAGCGTCAAAGACTGAAATGGGCAAGGCAACATATTGATTGGAACGATCAATGGCGAAGTGTCCTTTTCACTGATGAATCCAGATATGCACGATTTTCAGATTCCCGAAGAATAAGGGTATGGACAATCCCACGCATACCCCGTAATCATCGCTATGTCCAAGAAGTCCATCCATTCCGAGGGGGTAGTGTTATGGTATGGGCCGGGATATGTTTCAACGGGCGCACAGATCTACACATTCGTCCTGGGAATATGACCGCCTCATACTATAGGGAGCATGTCATTGACAATGTTGTGCCAAATTTTCACGCTGCTTCTGGTGAAACTTTTCAATTTCTAGACGATAACGCTAGATCGCACCGTGCAGCCATAGTTGAGAATGCGCGCGAGGAGCTTGGTATTCCACATTTGCCAATACCTCCGCACTCACCAGATTTGAATTGCATAGAAGAACATGCATGGGATATGCTCCAAAGAAGATTAGATAATCATCAACCTACCCCAGAGGCCAGAATCCTTAAATGATCTGAGAGAGCTTCTGCCCCGTTTATGGAACCAAATTCCTCAAGAAATGTTCAACAACCTCGTGTGTAGTATGCAAAGAAGATGTCAAGCTGTTATTGATTCCCGTGGAGGCCATGCTTTGTATTGATAGTCTTAAAATGCTTGAATTCTCTGGGAATAAAATTTCGTTATTTTACTCGATTTTTCTTAACCACCCTGTATACGCTGCAGACCTACAGGCTAAAATTAATTTGCAACTTGAAATCATACTTATATGAATTTTCATCACAAAAATCTCATTGTAACTATATTTTTTTGCAATTCAAGTCAATTTATCTCATTGATTGTATTATGACGGAATCGCAAAATGGCGAAGGCGTCGGTTCATACAGAGGAGTCACGAGGAATCTGTGTAGCAGATGGGTTCAAAGTAATTTTTTGAATCCAATTCAAATTCTGCTTTTCGTTGAGATTCCTTTCATCTGCTTCGCCGCAAAAAATTTCGTTGCACATGGTTGGCGTATATATATATTATCAAATGTACAAAAATCGAGTAAGCTTTCAGCATACAATTTTCTATGCTCGCAGTAAAGGAAACCGCGAAATCCCGGAATGGAGAAAATTTTAATTTTCATTATGACGCTGAACTCACATCCGGAAGAGCAAATCTGATTTATTCCGATTTTCAATTTCTTCTCAAAGTCTCTTATGTAGTTATATCGGACTGGCTGAACAAAGAGCATCAATTACTTTTGTAGGGAGATTTATGTAATCTGGCAAAACCAATTTTACGGATGCTTGACGTCATTAAGTTAAACATCGTATCACTCCGAGTTTTCTCGTTTCGCGTACTTTAATGAGATAAGAGAATCATTTGACAATGCCGAAGGAATCGGTCGGAATCGAATCTTCGACCCAGCCGGGGTTTCTTATTATATATGCAATTCATTCTTCGCAACAGACCACGGCGATTACGGCTGAGCCACGGTACGGTTTCATTTCATTACAGGAAAATCCCCAATCATTGAAACCGCAACTCATTATTTCGGCACGCCAGTATTTTTCAATCACGGAGGCCTTGACTTTCCCGGTTTCCGAATTTCGGAACTTAACCGTTTCGGGAGCTTCCACGAAATGTAAATTCGAAACAATGGCCACAACGTTCTTACAGATTGTTGTTTTGTCCTCATCTCCCTTTCGTTTGGTCGTATCCAGCGGAGCAGATGTGATTTACGCATTTTACTTTTTTTTCATATTCTCTAAGAACCACTCGACATTTACACAGATTGGGTAAAAGGTAATGCTCGGTGTTCACTATTTTGGTTTTTTTTTTCAAATGGCGACGGAACCAATCAGAATCTCAAACGGTCGATAAAGGTTTTTCGAATTAGAGGTGACATTTTGAATAGCCCGCTATTTCGGTGGATGACACTTTTTGAGATGTCATTTTTTGACATTTGACAAGTAGAAACTACTCCATTAATGAAATTGGAATGATACACGCTTTAAGAGTCTATCGCCTTCAATGTAACAAACGTATACCGCCAGATGGCAGTGCATTGCATTAATTTTTATTTATTGGATTATTCAGCTTAATAGAACAAATGTTGGGGCACAGAGAATATAACTAGAAATACTACTCTGAACTAGATTAACATACTGCCTGTATAATTTGGTATGATACTCTCTTTTTCCTTTATCAGTCATCTGGGAGGAGATACCTGCGGGGCGTGTCATTTAAAAGAAATTCAATTCCATGTTGAAATCCATAATTGTTATTAACAATTGATTTTCACTAATCGACGGCTAAAACAAACCTTAATGACTTGTCTTTGAGAAAAATGGATATTTATCATTTCGAATAGAAAAATTCAAGAAAATAAATTTCACGAAAACAACACATTCTTGTAATATCATTCACAAAAAAACGGTGAATTCTAAAAGAAAAAGGAGATAGACATAACATCAACTAAATAAAAGACTTCAATACTAAAATGAAAAAACACAAAAATATTTGTTAGTTTTGATGGTGGAAATGTTGAAAAATAACCAAAAATGATGAGGAATATCCTTTTCATTCATTTAATACTTATAAAAAATTTTTTTTATTATTTTTATCTTTATACACTCATACATCCCTTCATCAATCGGAAAAAATAAATCGTTTCTGACTCCCTTTTTTTCCAGGGATGTAGACCCTTAACAAAGCATTGAAATCATTAAAATTCACCATAAAAATGGTGAAAGTTTGGCAGAGACGGTTCGTAAAACTCGAACAATTTTGGGTCTACGTGAAGCATCTTGTCGAACAGCAATACAGAAATTGATGGAAAAGTTTGAGCTGTTGAGACAAGTTATTGATGTGAAGAACGAGACCCGTGCACGTCGCTCAAGAACAGCCTAAAATATTGCTGCTGTAGCCGAAAGTGTTGAAGAAAACCCAGTGCTGTCCATTCCTCGTCGTTCTTTGGAATAAAGCATTCCACAAACGTCATTTGCATAAAGATTTGGGTCTTAAGGCTTATGAAGTTCAGTTAGAACAAGAACTCAAGCCGACCGATCGTCAACAACGTCGGGTCTTTGCGAATTTGGTCCTTGGAATGCATGAAAATGATCCGGAATTCCATCGAAATATCATCTTGAGTAATGAGGCCCATTTTCACCTCGTTGGCCTAGTCAACAAGAAAAATTGTCGCATCTGGGGCTCGGAAAACCCAGGAGTTATTGTTGAAAAGCCTCTCTATCCTCAACGTGTGACTGTTTGATGCGGTTTATGGTCCGACGGGGTGATTGGACCTTTTTTTTGGAGAATGAGGCTGCAGCAACAGTTACGGTGAATAGATTGCGCTATCGAGAGATGATTGATAATTTTTTATGACCGGAATTGGATGGTATCGATCTGGACAACGTTTACTGTCAACAAGACGGCGCTACGTGCCACACAAGCAACGAAACCATTGATCTTTCAGGGGAATTTTTTCCGGACCGTGTTGTCTCTCGAAGAGGTGATCACAATTGGCCACCGAGATCTTGTGGTTGAAAACCTTGCGAATTCTTCCTTTGAGGGCCATGTGAAAGAGAAGGTCTACGCCAAGAGCCCAGAGTCGATTCAAGACCTCAAAGATGGAATTTGTGATGCTATAGAGGACGTAAGGCAGCCTCTTTGCGATTTGGTTATGGAAAATTTCGTGAAAAGGATAAGGTCCTGTTGTCGTTGTCGTGGTGGTCATTTGGCCATTATTAACGGCATCGCTTCCTCTTCATAATGAAAAAAAAAAACAAGTGATCATTTATTAAAAAAAATTGCATTTTTCTTCGAATATCAAAATAACACCTCTCACTGGAAAACCAGTGGGGGGTATCTGACACTAACTACCGAATGTTCAGCAGTAAGCATCGGCCATTCGAATGCGTGTACGCCTGCCACAATTCACATTTCTTCAAGAAAACTTAATGGCGCAGTAAATGCCGTAGCTTATGCCCATATTTGCCAACAGCCATTAATTTTATATATGTGGAGCACTCCCGTTTAGCGGTTAGAAAATTACTCGCTGGCCTTTAAACAACACACTCATAAGCATTAATTACCCTGTTGTTGGGAAGTAGATGAATTTATCAATTTTAATTCTATTTGTGTGTAGTCGCGCATACAGCGCGGATGTTGCGGATGCAAACTCGGTCTTGTGGAAAGCTCCTTGTCTGGAAATTGGTCATTGTAGGTCCTCTAACCCGATATTCCACCAGTTCCCGATAAAGCTGTGCCCTGATTTGATAATCGATATTTCGGTCCACTGCTATCAGTGTCTGAGAAAACGAAGGTGTATGAAGCAACTGTAAGATAGTTCTGCTAAATATAGATAATTGTACATACTACATAGTTCATACTACAGGGTGCGCCAGAGAAACTTACTTATTTGAAAGGTCAATAAAAAAAAAGTACTTCAATTATTGTTTTAAAATTTTTTTATTTGAGAATACAATATCCCATTTTTTTTTTCATACAGTCTTGAAAATGACATCGGGTAAATGGCGGCCCCCATTGCATATACACTGATGAAGTCGATTTTTGAAATTCGTATCCACTCTTTGCAGCATATCAATCGGTATGTTGGCAATGGCGTCGCGAATGTTGTTCTTGAGGTGTGCTATGGTCCGTGGTCGATCGACATAAACCAGAGATTTCAAATAACCCCATAAAAAGAAATCGCATGGAGTCAAATCTGGAGAGCGGCCATTGGAGATCGCCTCTGAGAGAGATGAGGCGGTCGGGGAAATGTTGTCGCAACAAATTCATTGAGTCTGGTGCTGTGGCTCCATCTTGCTGAAACCACACGTTCCTAACGTTCATTTCTTCGAGTCTTGGAAGAAATTGAGCGACCGGTAGAAAAGAAGGTCTCGACTGCGAAGGCACGCTGCTCTCTAGACCAGAGCATGATGGCAACTGACTGGTAGGAGCAACAAATGTGGGAACTTCCCACCCAACTCATCGCGCGGGAACTTTTTTCAAATAAGTAAGTTTCTCTGACGCACCCTGTATTTCTTCAAAGATTCCAATAATGTGTCTTAGATCAAAGGTTGGCACCATATGGAATCTATATTTATTCGCTTGAAAATAGATATTGGTGACAAGAAATCTACGAGTCCTCCTTCTCACAGATCTATTTATCACAGACGTATTTTAAGGTGAGGCTTTTATTTTGACAGGAGATAGAACTCATCAAAATAAGTTATTTTACCGAAAATTTCTTGGATGAAATGTTCAATATAAAAAATGTATGAAAAATTTTGGGCTTCAATTCCTCAATAGGTACTACTCTGGCCTGCTCTCTCTGCGCCAGGTTTATGAACATCCGCGAAGTTGGGTGATTTCCTAGCGGAAATCTTGTTCTGTACAACTTATACGCTGAACTGGCCTGTTGTTTTGATTCACCATAAATTAAAAGCATATCAACAAGTTCATTATTTGAATAAACGTGCGGCATTTTTGAAACATAAACGTCGCCGTAACACGATCGAAAATACACTGATCACAGTCGATAGTCTGAGTCATGTATGATTAGAATACAAAAACCAAGAGATGTTGATATCAACGAGGCGAGGGAGCAGGTTCGGACTGAGGAATTTTCAGATTCACCCTGAACCTAGAAAATATTCTAGTTTCATTTTCTCGAAACATGGGCATTATTCATGTGAACAATTTTTGCTATAATGACTTATTTTGATGAGTTCTACCATCTGTCAAAAGAGAAGCCTCACCTTTAAATACACCCTGTATCTGGAATTGATCTAAATTGTTAAGTGATCTTCACTATCAATCCCTGTTTGAAAACTCGAATCTGAATATTCGTCGAAATGGATGACCTGACTCACCTGGTAAACTAAACGCGAAAATACCTGGGCATATTTTTCCATCATCGAAGTTAATAGGATCATGTTGTCGATTTATGTACCGGCTTATATTGGTTGGGCGCTGACTAGGCCAGGCTGAATGGTCCACAGGGCGAGATGTATTGATCAAGATATTGTCAAGACACCGGGGGTGTGCATGTCCCGATTTGGTTAATGTTCCGATTCCCTGTAGGCCTCACAAACTTGGGATATATCCTGTTTGTAAATCTGACTAATTAGGACAGCGATATAACTGAATTATGTGCCACAATTATAGTCAGAAACCAATTGTAATTATCGAATTATTCAATCGTTTTGAAATTATGAGGTTTATGTGTGTTTTCTGATTTCCATTGTTGATTGTACGACTACACATCACATTACGTTTCAGTGGTTACGTTTTCTTTGCTATTTGGAAACGATTTTTGTATTGGTATTTTTCCAATTAACTTCGTTTATTTCTCAAAGAAAATGGAGCATTTTGACCGATCATTTCAAGTTCGAAATATACAGGGTCTTTCACGAGGAACCTCACCCATATTTATACGGGAAACTACTGAACGTATTTTCATGAAATTCAGCACTTATAAGTATTTCACGATGCTGATGGAATCTAAAATATTTTCAAGGCATGAGCACCTCCGGTTTTTTCGGAAATGGCGTCAACTTCCGTTTTTCAAATTAGAACACCATTTTTTTATTGCAGGAATAGATTCCTTAGAAAATTTCAAGTTATTTTGATTAACTCAGAAAATATCCATTTTAGGGCAAGGGTGTGATGCATACACTCACATTATTTTTTAACGTAGATTCAATATCTGCCATAAAAAAATGGGGTTCTAATTTGAAAAAAAATATTTTTCACGATTTTGTCATCCCTAATTTTGAAAGCGATTTTTTCACCCCCTGTATCATGAATCGCGATTTCGATTTTTAAAGTGGATACATCAATCTTACATCCAAAAATGAAAATTTTCCATCCAAAAACCTCGAAGTTATTCTTGTTTCAGCGGAGCTCTATTTTCGATTTTTTTGCGAATTTTCCCGCTCAGAGAGAATTTTCCAACCAAAACTGAAAAATGTTACATCAAAATAACTTGAAATTTTCTAAGGAATCTATTTCTGCAATAAAAAAATTGTGTTCTAATTTGAAAAACGGAAGTTGACATCATTTCCGGAAAAACCGGAGGTGCTCATGCCTTGAAAATATTTTAGATTTCATCAGCATCGTGAAATACTTATAAGTGCTGAATTTCATGAAAATACGTTCAGTAGTTTCCCGTATAAATATGGGTGAGGTTCCTCGTGAAAGACCCTGTATTACGGACTTTTTTTCAGTGCATCACTGCTGAAATATATCGAGGATATTCGCCACTGAATACTGAAAATATCGACCGTGTTTTATATTATCATCAAATGCATATCATAATTCGAAAAAATTTCATCGAAATTCCCACATTTCCTCCAGCGTTCTAGCCGCTTTCCCCTCAGCTGTGCCGAAAAAGTGTATGGGGCAATTAAATTCTATAAACGGTTGTATCAGTTTTTGGCACGGTTGAGTTCGTTCCAAACGTGTCAGGATGAAATTTGTTGACAAGTTATTCATTGAAATTCCGGCTGAGTGGAATTAACAAATCCACGATAATTAGTCGCATCGAATTCCATGCAGTACATCGTTATTCAGAATTAGGGGCTTTGCTCTAATGAAAATTAATTTGTAATGCCTTGATATTTACCGAAAACGGCAAGAAGAGCGCCACATTGTGAGAAGATTATATTTCAGAAATATTCTGAATTAAACAGTTGGCCATTTAGCTCGCCACCTAGCGAGATAATAATTTCGTTTGTTCTCAAGATCTGGCGCCTACTGAGTGTAATAAAGATATCCCATTGTGAAAATAACAATACGGTATTAAAGTGAAGTAAGTTCTTATTTCTGGTTACACAATTGCAAATTTCCCCCTCTGTTATCTGATAGAAATTGGAAGTTTCTTTTCCTGAAATATGAATTTCTTCCTCGGGAATTCAAAAGTCCTGGAGATGAGAAATTCTTTAGCCGTAAGTAAAGACGAGGTGAACAAAGTGTTGGGTTCTTCCGGAACTGGTTGAGTTCTACGCGTGGATTTTCCTCTTCCGAAGCCGGTCTAACTTTTCCAAAAAGAAGTTTGCAAATTATTCCACATGAATGATGAGGAATTTCGGGAAATACAATCATAGAATTTCATTAAAATCATTGGTTCTTCTTGCCTTGTGACCTGGTCTTGCTCTTTCACCTCATTCTTGGCTGGATCCTGAAACAATGGGCATTTCCAGTCATTTTCAGAAAAAATATATCTTGACATATTGGATTCTCACGTAATTCGTGTTTTTTTTTTAATTTTTCTTCATCAATTTATACCCTTAAAGAATATTGAAAACTCAAAAATAATCTATCGAATTCAGACGATCAGAAGGAGCGGGAATCGTGTGACGTCGGTGACTAGAGAGATTTTTGATTGGTTGTACTCGTCATGACGTGATGCTGATATAAAAATGACAGCATTGCCAAATCACAAAAAAAGTAGTGTGAAAAAGCGCTTGCTTTCACTTTCCTAATAATATCATAATATAATGTTGATTTTGGCTGTTTTTCTTTTTTAATCATGACATTTTCATTTGTACTTCATAAAGCTTCATGATATAATTCAATTCACGACCTCCTAATTGAAGATAAAGAGGGTTCAAGTTAGCAGATAGGTGAGAAAGTCGATTGAAAATAATTATCCCCAGTCTACACAGGTGAGAATTGGTATATATAGGCTGGTCTTCTTATTGAGGAAGCATTAATAATCATTTTCATTTCGAGAAGTGCAGATTAGTCATTAGTCGTTGACGTAACTTAGGAGTATAGATTATAGAGTATAGAATACTCCTAGACTTGACTGTAAGAAACGTCATTCTATGGTACGCAGAGAAGACGTCAAAATGTCGAATAATGACAGATAAGATGGTTATGTTTTTATTTATAATTTGTAAGCGTGGTTGTAACATCAGTATTTGTATTTTCAGAGAATGAGTATTATATCAACTTTAATGAAAATTAAGTTGTTTTATGACGATGTTTCAAAAACATTATAGTGGTCACATCAAATATAATACGATAACTGAATATATTTATGAATGAATTCAGAGATTTTACAAAGAATTGACAACAGTGGCGTGTCTCTCAGTTACTCTGGGCTTCGTCTCCTCCATCACAAACATCAACCAATCATATTACAAATTGAGCCACTGACGTCACAGCAGAAGGACGTTTGAATTCACACGTGTTGAAATCACATTTTCAATATAGCATAATTAATCAGTTCCTCAAAATTCAGAGTGAATAAATGGTTACAAATGTGTTATAAACTGCCCTTCATTACGTCATGGGAAGAAAAGTGCATATTTTGAGTAACTGGAAATCCCCATTTCGAGCGGATTCTAGATTGATTTGACGAACAAAAACATCTCAGCTTCTCTCGAAACTTGGACATGATCGGAGATTATGGGGTGTGCAAATTTCCCCTGGAACACCCTGTATTCCGACTATTGGCGCAGCAAATGAGACCCGCTCCATATTGTAGGATAACATGTTGAGAGTTCGATATTTCCGAGCTACCCCCATTCCCTTCGATGTTCGTGGAACAAACAAGAAGAAAACTGAAATTGCTGTTTATGCTAATAAAATGATAAGATCGAGGAATGTTTGCTCCAAGCGTTGGTTGGCAATTCGGACGGTTGGATCGCATCCGAAGATCCCGGACAATATCCCCGATGTGTTTTTTCATGGCTGTTTCCAGTGCATAGTTGAAATTAAGCAAATGAGGTCAATATTCCTTTGTCTGTTAGGAAGAAACCGCATAAAGGCGGTCCTCATGAATGAAGAAATCCAGGTTTCCAGCGCCTGGAAACCCGTATAATTATTGCGACTCCGTGCCGGCAATAATTACTGTGAGCAGAACTGGAGACTCTGTAAGGTACTCGAGCAGGAAAACTCCCTACATGTACATAGGATATGCAGTGGAGACTGGGAATACGTGTTTTGAATTTTGCAGGATACGGCGACTTCAAGTCAACCGGCTTATCGATGTGTAATATATATACCAGAGGCGTAACACTACCGGGTTTTGTATGCCCAACACGGCATTTGTATTCAAACTGTGTTCAGCTTATTGTCATCAATATATCTGTGGTTTGCACTCATTCACTGGGGGAAATTTTGGAGATTTTGAACCCATATATCGACATATTACGTTTCGAACCAATTCTGGGATATCTAGCCCACCCATACTATAAGCACGAAATATGAACAGGGAAGGGGAGAGACCAATTGTTCATAGTGCGTGGTTGCCGACGAACTGCGATGCCAGAACTGAATATGTACGAAGCGATGAGGACGAACTGACCGATCACGCCGGCGATGGGGTGGTACTTTTGCATTCGCTGATCTCATCATTTCAATCAATGAATAATATCATCAGAAGGCTCTAAAATGAATCTTTTTGATTTTCTATTTTTTTTCAAATGAATTTGAAGGATTTATGAGGAATTAAGGGGAGAGATCTCGAGTTGTTCAACAATTATAAATATTTTTTCCGGAATACGATTCTATCCTTTTTCGAAATACAAATAGCTCTTTATATTGTGAGATAGTTTCCTATTCGTGAGGGGATACTTTGTTTGATTCCCAAGGAATAGAATTCTTTCGCATCTTGAAGATGTCCTTTCTACATAAAGGTCGTAGTAATTTCATATTTATCGAAATGTTCATTTACTTTGGAAAAATAATGAATTTGAGTAAATATTATGTGAATTCAATAATTCCAAAGACCTGGCGAATGCTGAAAAACTTTTTTCTCTATTGATACAAGAAATATTTCACGTATGTAAACATGGTTGGAAGATCCAGTTATGTTTTTTCTTGTACGGAAATCAAGAATCGAGTGTTGAAATTTTACTGAAAAATAATGGACATAATAGTCCCTTACTTTGTTATGGTTCTTTCCAAATAAGAATAATAGTACCCGAATAATTCAAAAGAAAAACTTCTAAACGAACAGAACTTTTCAAAATTCTCGAGAAATAATACCTTTCTGCACAACTTGAAATACTTCAGTATGAAAATGCAGTAGTACCATGAAACCTCTGTCACAGTTTACAAAAGAGTAAATAGAAATTAGTATTGCCAACGTCTCTGAAAATCATTTGACATTCAAGAAGTAACCACCCGCTACGCTAAGAAAAAAACTTGTTCATCAAGTGTGGAATTCGAATATCATCATATTCGGTATGGAATATTCCTACACCCTTGAAAAATAGTTAGAATGTCATTAAATGCGATCAATAGCTTTTCTTGAACAATGGTTTTCGACAATGCCAATTTGGAATCTCAACCGCGTGGAGGCACCTTGACAGAAATTTTCACAGTCTAATTTTCCGATTCCAATTCCAGAATGATTGATAGTGTACCTTTTCCATGTCGTGTATGTCAATTCCGAATAAAAAATGATTTATGCGGTGAAATTCGATACATCCTTCTCAAGCCAAGGTAAATTGGTGATCATAAAGTGAAAATCGATGTAATTTCTAACATGAATGGAATTTGTGAGAGTTCATAGCGTAATATACTTTTCCTTTGAAAATTTTCCAGGAAGCCTTCATCAAGATGTTCTTAAAACTTTATTGTTCTGAATAAAACAGGAAATTTAATTCGAAATTCATGAAGAATGCCTGTACAAATTCAGGTGCAGAGTCTGGTATCACTGAATATGTGCGAATAAACGGCTTTTTGTTGAATCCTTCATTCATTTGAAGAATTGCTTGAGTGGATGTACATCTATCCCTTTCATTGTTTCGCACTGTCTCTTTCTTTCCATTAAACTGACCACCACAAAATGCAAATATCTTTCGAACTCGTAGAAGTTTAACTTCTTTGATTATTTTTTGACCGTTTTGTGAAACTTTTGTTGGATTCGCTTTTAAAATATGATGATCTTGAACTTAAATGAATTTCGTTACTTGTTTTGGCTTTATATCCCCACAACTTTCTTAATTGGTGACTGAGAACCAACTTTATGGCGTTTTATTATGTGGATAAGTTTTGATGGAAGAATGGTAGACAACATTTAACGCAGAATTCTATTAAACTTTGGGTAATCCGAATTTCTTTTTGGGCCTCATAAATATGTGTCTGGTGATTGGCTAGCGAATTTTATCGAGCTTTTTTTAGAACCTGCATGTTGTTCTCGAGTTATGGGGCATTTATAATTGGTGATTCCGCTAAGTTTTCAAGCGTGAAAATAGTGAATGTGAGATTCCGTTTCGGATAGATTGCGGACGTAGGTCGATTCGATTCGAGTATGGGATGCTTAATTTTTCCATCGAAGAGGATCCTAATCTTATCGCTGAGAAGATGGAGTCGATATTTGTTAAAGGACATCCATAAAATTTGGTCTTGGTCCGAGCATTTCGGCCAGCGTGATTTATTAGATTTCGACGTTTCGCCAGATCGAGTGTCTGGCATCTTCAGGAATTATTTCTCTCTTGTACGGTGTACTGGAGCTATCCGATTATGAGTTATGACGAGGGCGCAGGCTATATCGCTCTCGTCATAACTCATAATCGGATAGCTCCAGTACACCGTACAAGAGAGAAATAATTCCTGAAGATGCCAGACACTCGATCTGGCGAAACGTCGAAATCTAATAAACCACGCTGGCCGAAATGCTCGAACCAAGACCAAATGTAATCAAACGATGGCCGCGAAAGCCTCAACAAATTCGACATCCATAAAAGTTTGTTTGTCTGTCATTGAGGTTTATTAAATTTTTTACTCAAAACTGACGCAGGATGGTAGATACTCGTTAAATGTGAAATGATTCTCAGAGACGTTGCCAATGCTAATTTCTATTTACTCTTTTTCAACTTTGTGAATGGAGTTAGTTCTTTTGAGATTTAAATGTGACACAGGTTTCTTATTACTACTACATTTTCATACTGAGGTATTTCAAGTTGTGAAAAAAGGTATTCAAATATCTGTAGGCATATTTCTTGAGAATTTTTGAAAGTGCGGCATTCCACTGTTCGTTTTTGAATTTTTCTTTCGGGTATTCGAGCACTTTCATTTTTTTTTCGAATGAACTATGGCAAAGTAACGGACTAGTCTATCCATTATTTTTCAGTAAAATTTCAACACTCGTTTTTTGATTTCCGTACAAGAAAATAACATAACTGAATTTTCCAACCATGTTTATATACGTGAAATAATTACAGTATTAAATGAGAGAAAAGTTTCTTCAGGTCTTTGGAATTATTGAATTCACATAATATTTTCTCAAATTCATGATTTTCCGAAAGTGAATAAACATAATACGTAATTATTACGACCTCTATGTAGAAAGGACAACGTTGTTTATTCTTCTGACAGGAAAATGACTATAACCTAACATTCTCAAAATATACACGGAGGAATGTGTCAGAATTTCATGGCCAACCGGGATACATTATAAAAATGAATGGAGTATGGCTAATATTCTTCTGCGCCATCTCAAACCACTGCGAATGTTTCAATGAATAACATTCAGATTGGACGTGAACGTTCTTCTGGAAATAAGGCGACAAGATGTAGTCGTTCCGAGGTTTGAAAACGTATAATACTCGTTTGTGTATCTGTTAAGTTCACCTTCCCCCTAGATCCTGACATTACGAGATAAGTTCTCGGAACGAGATCCATTCTGGTCCCGCGAGTATGGGTGGAATTGCGTAATAACTCCTCCGTCGGTACGCCACTGCCATCGATCGAAATCAAGATAACGCCAGGAGGGTCGTAACAACTACCCAAAGTGAGACGATTCCAAAATGTGGAATTTTATGTTCCAACTTGTATCGATTCCTGGCTACGTGTATTCCACATGAATTTGATGTATGGAAAACCATAGGACAATTGCCAAGTTTCGTATTTCTTCACCGGTCTTCGGAACAGATACCGCCTTCGTATTTTTGCTGATTTACGAGCTCCGTGTTAATCGACCGAATGTGTTTTTTGCCGAACTGAAACGGCGAAAGAACAGTGATTTCGTGAAAAATTTTCCGGTTAAAGTTGTCAGTTATTTATTGGAGTAAATCTTCCCTATTGGATTCTTCCGCATGGTTGACTCGGATTTCTCAACTCGCGAAACAATGGATCATACTCGTATGAACTTCGGCCTTCTTGTCCACCAGGAAATTTTGTTGGATTCGAATTTAAGCTGTCAACGAATTTCGGGATATTCTTTATGAAAGATTCATTCCCATGTTTCAAAATATGAAGATTAACAACGAAAGGTTTCCTCGATATGGAAGTGACAACCAACTGAAATTACGAGCATTTCAAAAAACTGAAGCGTTGCAAACCCTCAATGAGAGTTTGAAAATGAGGTTTAAGGGCCGGTTTTATGAAGGGCACGTTCAATCCGAGGTTACTCAAACGAGGAATGAAAGTCAACCCTCGGTTGAAAAAAGTTCGGTATTATAAACGTCTTTGCAGCCTCGGTCGAACAACCTCGGATTGAGATCGCTTTTTTTGGGTTATTGGCTAACCTGAATCTTATTTCTCGAAGTATTTTGGCACGTTTTTCTATACCATGTTTGGATAAATTCAATAATCGTAGTCAAATAAAGACAAAACAAGAAGCTAATTGGAATATTCCCGTGTTTTGTGACGGTCACGGAAGATAATTCAGAGAAATCTGATTTCCTCAAAACAAATCATGTAATGAAAAAATATTTAATTTATGAAATGACTTCGTACGAATTCTTTCCACCCGAAGATATTGCCAAATACGCTCTAGTCTTCATCACTTTTGTCAACTCATTTAACTCGAATGATCTAAGTTTGTACTATTTTGATATTCTGAAAAGTCTTATCTCAAACTCTTATGCCAAGTAACCAAATGAAAGCTAGGACAATACAAAACATCCAATGAAATTGCATTAACATTTAGTCGTACAAGGATGTAGTTATATTTAGGATAGGAACAAATCATTCTTGATCAAGTTTGACAGAGTACATGGAATACACATTAAATTTAAAGATAGCATTCATTATTAACTTTCGCTTTATTCAGGTTGGGAGTCATGAATAGAACCAGTCTAGCAATATTATGCAGGACTCTGCAAGTCACAAAAATAATAGTTGTTTTCAAATGTAATCAGATCCTGAATAAAAGAATGGAAAATGTTCTTTTACACGCCAGAGAGTTTTCAAATTGAATTCATATGTGAGCTTCATTGAATAATTAATCATCCATTGATCTGCGAGATGGGATCGGTGTCATCAATCATTTCTTTAGAGTATATTGAAAATTTTCTATGATGAGAATTACCAAATTTATAAGCTTAGCAACTTGGAAATTTGAAGAAAAGTAATCCTTTCCACATATGTAGCATTCAGCATTTTCACAACCCATTAAAACAAGCATGCACCTGTACTATGTAATGATAATCAAGAAATCCTTCTAGAACGTGAGTGCGCTCCAGCAACATGGTTCTAATGCACCGAAATTTGGTCAGTCAATACAACCTTTCCCTTGTTAGTTGCTATTCCTGTTGATTGCTTGGCATTTTGATAGAATGATAAAATAAGCAATAGAATACTTTTTGATAATGTCCAAAGTTCTAGATATTTCACAACTTTCTGACTTTTTTCTGATGTTGATTTATGTATACCACAAGAATCTTCGAAAATGTTAACAACGCTGAAAAAATTCAGCTCATTCAGAGTAATTTCATCCACCTGATAAAAGAGTTTTTCTATTTGATCAAAATCTTTTCTTCGTGCCATCTTCGAAGAGGTCGAAGGTAAATGTGGAATCATTTGATTGGTATCTTTCTTATTCACTATCGTTACTATCTTTTGAATGCCTTGCAGTTATTTCATTATTATCATAACTAGAGTCATTTTCTATATTATATTCACATAGGAACCTGGCAGTTCTATCCCTCGAAGATAAGGCACAAAAATTTAGTTTCAATTCAGGAATATTTTTCCAAACACCAAAGATGAATTATTAATACATAGCAAACCTACACAAGACTGTGATTAATATCAGGCATTCTATCAATATAATTTCATATAATATTTTCATTCCAAGCCACTTCAATGTGCCAAAACACAATGTTTTGTTTTGTTTTCAATATAAAGTGAGGTTAGTTGTCGGCCATCTAGAAACGTCAAACGTTTCAATCCTCGGTTCAAATCTCAAACGGAGCTATATTCACTGGTTGAGTCAATCCAGGGTTGAACCCGAGGTTGGATGTTTGTAATACGGAAATCGCCATTCGACGGCGGATTTGGGCTCAACCGAGAATTGCAATTCTTTTATAAAACCGGCCCTTAATAATCAAACCAATGATGTCTACACGCTCAAGATTAAAGAAAAATGTGACTAACAGAAAGCTTCAGCTACCAATTCATATTTAACAACACTTTCGATTTTTTTGTGCCAGCAGCTTTGATGCCCCATACTTATGTAAATAGAAAACTGAAGTATCCGAACTCTACCCACACATAGCTAATCGAGCGTTATAGTCAACATACCCGTGAAATCCGTCCACAGACAAACTTCCTCGAAGAATAAAAAAGGGTACTTCAAAAACTTCGGTTCAACTGCAAGCGAGCCGAGTCAAGCTTCTGTCCCAAATTGTGAAGGGGACTTAACAATATATTTCCTAATTTCAATCTCAAAGGATGACACAGTTCGAGGGCCCTCTACGTTTCATTCTTGTATTAAAATAATGAAAGTTAGAGTCGAGGAAGTGAGCGTGATGGCCTTCGCTCGTTTAAGTATATTTCACTACGATTTTTTGGCCGTCGGCGACGTTTACTGAATCTTAATTGTCGCCCGAGTTGAGAAAGGGGTGAACTTAGGATTATTTAACACGTATGCTTCTGAGGGCGATCTGCGAAGCAATTTTTCATCTAATTCTGCACAAATATGCTATGGATAGTGCTGATAAACGATATAAAACTTTGAAGTTGACCCGAGAACAGGAACGGAAGCTGCGACAAATTCAAATTTCTGTCTTTCTGGGAATTGAAGTTCCGTAGTGAAAATCTTCATCATGAAAGATACGGTTCCGGATTATTTTTCATTGAATTCATCGAATCAAAATTTCCCTACAATATTATCTTCACTGCATGAAAAAAACTTCAGGCCTGCACAAAATAGATTCTGTACTGAACGACATACGACAAATATTTCTGTTTCAATTCAGAGAATTCGAGGAAAATGTTGGAAACCCTGTTAACGAGGAACAAATAATATTAGGAAGTTGCACCTTCAGTCTTTCGTCATGTAAACACGAGTTATCTAATACTATCTTTAATATCAGTTATGAAGTTACTGGGAACAAGTTAATCCAGGTTGCTTAGCACTTCTGTTCGTGTTCCAAATTTAATGACTTCACCTCGCTAATATTTGCTCGCTGCTGTTTGACAGACAGAGCTGAGGAAAATACGAGAGCGAGGACGTCACCAAAAATTGATCGTTCCAAAAGCCATCACCAACAATTGCTTCTGTGCACTGGATAATTTTAATTTGATAAGCTGGTTGAAATAATAATAAGAGTCTAGAAAAACGTATACTCAATCTGAAGAGAATACTAGCATGGGTGTTCCTCAGGGCAGGATTTTAGGTCTGCTGTTATTTCTCATCTATTAATGACTTTCGCACCTGGTTACTGGATGGATATAGCTAAGTACCTACTTCTTCGAAACGAAATGGTAGAGAGTAGATAGATGGTAATGAAGGTTATGAAAAATGATCAAGTTTGAGACTAATGAGAATGGTGTCTCATGCAGAGATAATGATGTTTCGAGAGTAGAGCCAGAAATCGATATTGCCTTTGATGATGATTATTCATTAAGCATTGAGATATACTCCATTCACTTTCATAAAGTATCCCGGTTAGCCAAGATTTAGGTTTATCTAGTTTTTCACTTAAAACTGACATGAAATGTCAAATGATTCTGAGGGACGTTGGCAATGCCTATTCCTATTTACTTTTCTTCAACTTCGTGAATGGAGTTAGTTCTTTTGAAGTTTAACTCTGACACAGGTTTCGTAGTTCATTTTCATACTGGAGTATTTCAAGTGGCGCAAAAAGGTATTTAAATGTCTTCTATAGGCTTATTTCTTGAGAATTTTGAAAAGTGGGGAATTCCACTGTTCGTTTATAAGATTTTCTGTCGGGTACTTCCATTCTATTTTCGAATGGACTATCACAAAGTAACGGATTATGCTGTCCATTATTTCCCAGTAAAATTTCAAAACTCGAAATAGAAAATAGCATAACTGAATCTTCCAACCATGTTAATATTGTTAATACCTACAGAGTGTGACAGCCAAATGGAAAAACGCTTGGACACGTCGATTTGTAATTTTTAATGTGCATATTTTTCAAGAAAATAATATTATATAGGGTGTTCCATGTGACCGTGGCCATAATCAACTTTCCTATTTCAAATGCAACCCCCTGTATATTATTCATTTTTTGGATTCTTCAGGGAATTCTAGACACAATTCATGCACAATGTCCTATACCTATCTTTAACTATTTCTGGAATATTTTCAGATTTTTTACAAAAATTAACATTTCAAATGAAAATTATTTTATTTCACAAATTCGATACATAACACTCAATTCTTATTTCCCATTTACCTCTTGATATGTAGAAAGTAAGCAAAAACCATTACTGAGAAGAATTAAAAAAAACTATTGTGAAAAGTATTGAGTGTTTTCAGATTTATTGCAAAAATCAACATTTTAAATAAAAATTATTTTATTTCACAAATTCGATACATTACACTTAAAACCTAATAAGTAATACTGATTATTTCTTAATTATTAAAAAAAAACATTAATGTCAATGTAGGAAATGTTCAAAATGCTCGCAGCGAACGTCTTATTATTATTATTGACTATATATTTCCGAAAAAGTTGAAGATGGGTATTGGACATTGTACATGAATTATGTCTAGAATTTTCTGAAGAATCCAAAAAATGAATAATATACAGGGGGTTTCATTTGAAATAAGAAAGTTGGTTTTGGCCACGGTCGCATGGAACACCCTATATAATTTCATTTTCTTGGAAAATATGCCCATTTTAAATTACAAATCGACGTGTCCGAGCGTTTTTCCTAACACCCCCTCATTTCTTCGTTATCGAATTTATTCCATTTGGCTGTTACCCTCTGTATACGTGAAATATCAACAGAGAGAAAAGTTTTTTCAACATTCGCCAGGTCTTTGGAATTATTGAATTCACATCTTTTCTCAAATTCATTATTTTTCCACAGTCAATAATCATTTTGATAAATACGTTATTTCTACGACTTCTATGTAGAAAGGACAACGTTGTTTATTCTTCTGACAGGAAAATGACTATAACCTAACATTCTCAAAATATACACGGTGGAGTGTGTCAGAATGTCATGGCCAACCGGGATACTCCATAAAAGTGAATGGATCATAATATGTTGTTGTGGCGAACATGAGGACCAAGAACTTTATTGATTCCTTATTTACAGGATATTTTGTTGATGGAATTCATTTTCGATAAGAATGTGAATTTCGTTATTGAGATAATAAGGATGAAGTGAGAAGGAGTCGTTCCTGAAATGGATTCGTTGATTACCCATTTTACGGCTGATAATCGGTTATGTCCATTCTTCACTACCCCAATTTCCACAGCTTTGTTCATAGTATTTTGCATGCATGAACAGCACAATCCAAACCAATCCTTGAACAATAATAGCTATCCAATAAAAGGGGTTAGATGCAATAGTCATGTTAATTGCTCCAGGGATTCACAATATTCCCAAGAAGTGAAACATCGCTGTATTCCCCCGTAAATCGATGTGCAGATCTCGCCCTTTGGTTCGTTTAACTGCATTTCACTCTCATTATAATAAACAAGGTTAATTAGATATAATTCTTTTTGAGCGAATTCATTCCACCTGAGGAAAACATCCCAAAATGGTACGTAAGAATTAATTTGATACTTGAATCCTTTTCAACCTTCAAAGCTCTTTTATTTGTAATGGCATCTTTGTCTCTCCGAGATGGAGCTATTTCAGTGATTGTGCCTCCTTCGAATGTCCCTCCAAGCAAGGCCGAATCGTAAGAAACGGAATAAAGTAAACTGGAATGATCGCCGTAGTCATTTTTGCCAAGGGCGGAAAATGAGTAATTTCGAAAGTGAAATTCCTTTCACAAACTGAATGTAATTCTCCATTCCGCTCATTAGATTGAAATTCGGCTTCTTTGAGAGTACAATTCCACATGATTTAATAGGATTCTTTTGTTTATTTGATTGATATAGAATATAGAGATGAATTGCAAAATTACAAATGAAATCGAGAGGTTGATTCGAGTAGATCCCAGTGTAAAAAACACCCTCTTTGAGATTCGACGAAAGAGCGTTTTTCCACCAATCAAGGGGTGTTATTACTTGAAGAAAAGAAGAAGATGTTATTATTATTTTTAAGATATTTCTCCGTGAAGGGAGAAAGTGTGGGAACGGCTAGTCGCACTAGGGACAGGACTTTATTGAGACCAAAATAAAAAAAAAGCTTCTTCACACACTATTTACTATCCAATGATGTCAAAAGACTAATTATCAAAATATCCGGTCAATTTATCGAATTGAAATCATATTATCGGAAGCAAATCGAATTATCACAACAAATTCAAATTTCAAACCAAAATTAAATTAAACCGTTTATGGCTTCTCCAGCTACTCCCAACTTCCGAACCGTATCACGAGTCATCTGAGAACCTTTCCGTTTAAGGCTTCTCATGCTCTTTCCGTGTCCGCTTTAAAACCGTACTTCCAAACATGAAGTACCATAAAACCGACACCGAGTCAACTGAGAACCCGTTTAAGGCTTCTCCAGCTACTACCACTTCTTCGTTCTCGAAAGCAAATTGAAGTTGTCCCCCTTTCCCACCTCCCGTGGGTGAGTTTCGAAAGGATGATGCAGTTCATATGAAACTTTCGTGTACTGCCACGTTGCAAATCCCACGATCTCAGACTCGAATTTTCTGCTGTCGTCTGCATCTAGGGTCACCAATTTCGTGGAACGATTTTCTGATATCGTCTGAGTTTCAGGAAGAAACTTGAACCGAAAATCCATAATTTCAATCGTTATCGTCTCGCCAACATCCTGTGCCATACCGATAAGCAACAAAGTAATTTTCGGAGCCCTGAATATGAATTTCAGAAGTCTAAACTGGTCAACCGAAATATTTCAATTTATTACATCAGTGAGAAGGCAAAAGCGGTTATTATATTCAGACGGAGCTAGGTTAGGTTAGCTCTTCCTACGGTCAGTAACTGCGTGATTGAGATTGCAATTGCAACATTCATATTCTGTTGCTACTTTTTCATTGTGTGTATCGGAATAGAGTGAAATACCTTTGTTAAAGAGCATTGGGCGAAATGCGCCCACTGGATGCGCGTGTGAATAGATCAAAGAAAATGCGGAATTTGAATAAACCTCATTGCATGGAGCGATTAATTTTTCATCTGGCACATTCCAGGTGTTGGACGAAAACGTTCGTCGACTGATTGTTATGAACGTTTTCCAGTCAATATTGCATATCGGCCATGTGGGAACATGCACTCAACGTTTTATCGACTTCATTTACCTCCTCGTTTTCGGCTTTTCACAATATGAGGCAGATAATCCACTGGCATAATAGCTATTCAAAGTTGATAGTCGGGCTAATTGAACATCAGAAGCGAAAGCGTTCACCTATGAACCGCTGCTCCGCTGGAAGGTCAGTTCGTAGTATGCTTCATCGTCGCATTTTTTTATGGTAGCCGGATTCGTTCACTCGAATGGAAACCTAACAGCAATCAGGGGACTGATTTATGTAACAACTCGTTAACAGTAAATTGGTTTCTGCGAAGTAAACATTCCGTTTAAATGGAGCGATGGTGTCAAGTTATTAAAGTTTTCGAAAGGACCCTTGATGAACTCCGGATTGAATCTCAATTTCCATTATGGACTCAACTGGGAAGGGCTAAATGGCGGAGGCGCAGGTATCTTGACCGAAACAAAATTATTATGGGACATGGATATGCATCAACAACGCGGACTAGAACCAAGGTTTTAGGAGAAATATGGCTTCTTTGAACTGTTATACTACTACTACTGGATAGTTAATTCCAAAATGGTTCTAATGACTTAGATCTGAATTATAAATGATATTGAATATTTGCTAGTTCGAACGGGATATATCAGTGAGGACTGGAAACGAATGATTAATGTTGATTTATTCATCTAGTTTAGGGCATGAAGGAATCTACCCAATGAATAACTAAGTGAAAAAGTTGCATTTTTTATGTAACGCTATCTTTATTACTCGTTTCTTTATGGTTTTCAAGTAACGCTCATTCTTTTCATCAAAAAAGTGAGCTCAGGTTCATAAGAATGAGCTCGTTTGGGGCAATAAAACCTGATTATCTTGATCGCGTAGCAGAGCTTCTTGTACAACCAGATGTTTGAGGATTGGAATTATAATGGGTCTAGCGGAAATTGCAACCTCATTATTCAAACTACTATCGTCTGGCCGCGGTAGTACATGCAGGTTTGTTTTCGGTCGTCTAGGAATATGACCTTCGCTGTCAAATCTATATTTTTTACGTCTATCTTCTTCCTGCAGTTCTCCCAAGAACCAATAAAAGTCAAACTGTCCATATCTACAATTGTAGATTATACGTCTTATACTAGTTATTTTCGGTTATTTTACTAGACACACTTTCAGTTACGATTTATCGGCATTTACTGGACTTCGTGAGATATAAAACGTCTTTCCACCGAACAAACGGATTATTGATCTTATACTGTCTTGAAGATCTAATTTCGTTTCTAATGGTAATAATAATACCTCCGTCTTAACTTTCTACCGACTCCCCAACTAACTATCATCTCCAATGCCCTTAACGTTCATTCTTGGTTCCGCCCCCAATTTGCATTTGAGAAAAGAGGTGTTACTTCTTGTATGACTTAAGTCAATGGAATAAGCCAAGAGCCAAGTGCATCTTCAAGCATCATGAATTATCCTAGGTGGCCTCAAGCCAACGGGGATGAAGAGCTAGAAATAAAACACTTGCGTCTAAATTGGTCCATTTATCCTATTCTAAGAACTGGTACAACTCTTAAATCTCATATTGCATCTCCTTTCAACTATAAGATGAAGGTTTCACATTCAGGACTCGAAAGCTTACACATGAAAGTCATCAAACGCCGATCAGAAACGTCACGCTTATCTTGGATACAATATAAAGCGTTCCACACACGAAATTCAGAAATGACAGAGATATTTAACAATTATGTACAATTGATGGGAATGAAATCCTACATACATATTGCAGAGCATATAACTATGGAATTTTCACATAAACAGATTTTACCCATTCAAACGATACCGATCCATTTACAAGTTGAACAAGCCAAAGATCGTTCATTATGCGAGTCTGCTGAGCCTCTGGGCTGAAAAGGTTCTATACGAAATTATTATTTAATGCGATTTTCTGCCATAGGGGTGCTCGAAGATATAATCGGTATAACGCATATTTGAGACTAGTTGACTAGAAGGTTCCATCTGAAAGGTCGATTTGCCATTCATCCTTCTTGGTGGTCTTAGTGGATGGGGGATTTGGTAAATAGAGCGTTGAGCTGAATGAGAATTTATTTATATAGGAGCGATTTGATATTTTGAAACCTACTTTAATTAGAGAAAAGCTCTCAACCCTTTTCTCGGATGCTGCAACCCGAGTTCCGACGCTTTTGTGCGATATTCTTTGCAGTTTATCCAATCATGAAAGCGAATTAATGATATTGAATCCGGGGCCGGAATAAAGAGCAGGGGATGTAAATGGAAATCTGAGCAGATGAGGCCTCAAATCTCGCTGTACAGCGTGATAATTTCCTGAAAAAATGAGTGGGGAATCTGACTTTCTGTACGAATTAACTTGGAATACCTGAATGAAATTTCGTGATTTCAATGAAATCTGCCCTAATCAACATACCTCGATCCCTAGTGGTTTTCCTCACCCAACCCAACCTTCAATTTGTTTTATACGTCTGTCAGTGCTTCCCGATTGAACCCGTTCATCAGGGAATGTTGAGGGATCAGGCTGTAATATTGAGAAGATGAGAAGGTAATTCAAAATGCCTATCGATATTCGAATGAAGAATCGACCCACGATGATGCTTTCTATGGAAATTCCTCAGCGATAATTAATCATACCAACACGACCTATATGTTTATATTCGACAGATCTGCAATACCAATAGAACTAATTGAAATGTCCATCAATGAACTGAAAGCCAGCGAATTCAAGCAATTACGTTTGTACTTTGTTCCACACGTTTTCGTTATTGATATCAGTGGACTTTTGATTGTGAAATGTTCCGATTGTAAATCCAAATATCCGGCTTCATTTGAGCTGATTTTCATTTGGGATTGCTCATTTCATGATTTTACCCCGTTGTTTGATCTCTAGTTATAAATCGGCATGTTATAAATTATTTATTCTGTGAGGATTCAAATTCATACATACTCCAAAATTACACCCTCAATGTTCGAATGTCCTCATGAAAATGGACATCAGCTGTCGAAGAATTCATCAAGGATCTCATATCGATTTCACAGAAATATTGGGAATTTAATTCTTCCATCCGGATAAGATATTCATAATTTATATGTACAACAGATATCGCTGAAACTTGTTATTATCAGGTATCGGATAAGTTAGACTAGCCGATAAACTACCGGATCACGTGGCTGATAAATTTTCATCCTGTAGACAACCCAACTTCATGAAAAGCGCAAATCTTGAAGGCGAGTTTTTAGAAAATGAGTTTGACGATTTGTTTGCGCCTTGAAATTCGAACTCGTTTTGATCATTTTTCTGAATATTACGATGGGAAGTCAGAAGTTAATATTATCTTCCATAGAGTGCGCGTCAAAATTATGGAACAAATTCATTTTCTCAGAAGAAAAATATTTGGCAATTTTTGTTTCACTCTTACCTAATTTTTATGCATTTTTGAAGGATTTCTGTTGCACCCTGTGCCATCCTCATCAACCCTCTAAATTTTTCGAATAGGGAAAGTGCGTCATTTGGTACTTTTTTGGCAAGGTCTTTTTACAGTGCGCAAAAAAAATTACCGCACATTATGGAAATCTTAAATTTATTGAAGGTGTTCTCAATGATAATAATTTTTATCAGAATTATGCATGCATATGTTATCCACATTCAACGTTTTTCTTCAATACAGATGTTTTCTCCCAGCAGGAATAAAAAAAGATGACATAATCAGATTTTGAATGTATTGGCTCCATTCTAAAATCAGTTGTTCTCGATCAATTCTAGTGATCAATAGTTTTTCTTCCGTTTGATTTTCTACACTCGATCACTATGCAACGCGAAACACGCAATTTGACCCAAGAGGAATGTGCCCAAGCGGTAGTTTTGCGAGAAGAAGGGTGGACATACACAAAAATTGCAGAAAAGTTTTGGAGTTTCCCATACAAGTGTGTTCAGAATTTTGCAGCGATTCAGAGAGACAGGTATGAATGTCCGAAGACCAGGGCCCGTATTCTCGACAAGTGATCTTTCGGTGCGCATACGTTTTCTGTATTGTATTTATGTATACCAAACGTATGCGCACCGAAAGATCACTTGTCGAGAATACGGGCCCAGGACAGGGTAGACCACGGGTAACAACTGCCATTCAAGAACGTTACTTGAGAGTTTCTTCGTTGAGACAACGGTTTGCAAAGAAGAGGTTGAAGTCTCTCGAATGGAATGGCCAGCAAGAAGTTCATATCTCAATCCGATTGAGAAGGTTTGGGACAACCTCAATAGAAGGCTGAGAAGTTCAGAAAATCATCCAGCTACTCTTAATGACTTAGGAATCCAACTCGGAGAAATCTGGGAAGGATTAGATCAGAACATTTGAAGATCACTCATTTCGAGTATGAACCGTCGTTGCCGAGCTGTAATTAACGCAAGGGGTGGAAATACCAAGTATTAAATCACTTATCAGCATTTCAGTATTTTGAAAATTGTTCATTTCTTTTCTTTCACATAAAATTCGGTGAAATCCTGAATTTTTCTTCCATTTAATGTGTCTTGTTTCGTTCAAAACCTTCCCGAGAGAACATAAAAAATAAGTTATAAAGTCAATGTAGAGTTAACTTTCATTAAAATTGAGATTTTTAGAATGTGCGTTAATTTCTTTGCGCAGTGTATCTTCTTTACAGGCGTGCAGAAATTTTCAAAATTTTTATTTTTCAAATTAGTTAGTTCAAAGAGGTTTTCAGTATGTGCACTTCGTCATGGATCATTTACTTTGAAACGATGGTACCTGATGAAATTTGTCACCGAACGAAAGTCGACCACTACAGTTTTGTTCATGCACACCTTTCAACAGGTACCAAAGTAAATGAGCCATGACGAAGTGCACATACTGAAACCTCTTTGAACTAACTAATTCTTCAAAAAAATTTTTTTTTCTGGAAAGTTTCTGCACGCCTGTAAAGAAGATACAAAAACCTTGCCAAATTTTTTCTTCTGAGAAAATGTTCATGAAACATATTGATCATATGCTCAAATGATCGAAGAGAAATAAACACACAAGTTGCAGGTACCCTTTCACTTTCCTTCAACCAGTATCACGCAAATATGCGCATTGCCAAATCAACCTGCCGTCAGATCGTCAGAAAGTTACCTGTTAGATATTTTATCCGGGACCCGAGCGGTGAAACAGATAAAAATTATTCGACAGATTTCTCCAGCAGATCCTCAACGTAATAACTGAATTTAAATGGCTACTGTCTCCAAATTGATAAGCGTAGTTTCTTTCTTTTAAAGAGAACTAGATTATGCTGTACGAATGAGAACAATTTCAAGTTCTGATTTTAGATTGCCGTACACTTTTCTAGTCGAAAGGAGTTTGGAATTCGTGCCTGAAGCATGAAAATAAATAAATATTTTTTGAGGGGTTGGGGCGAATGAAATGAATAAAAAACTCATGAAGTTAATAGTAGAATATCACAGTTAATTTGTCAATTGCAATAAATGAAGAATATTTCGGAAAATTCTCAATAGATTACTCATTTATAACAACATCAATCATCTGTATCCAATTCATATCGATAAAATAAAATCCAACAGTTCAATTACAAGGACATCAATAACCTAACCTTCATCCGATGGACAGCTCTATTCGAATGAAATATATAATGATTCATGAAAATAATTTCATTCAGACTCTGACCAATATAAAAAGATGAGAGCTTATATTTATTAATACGCCCAGATATAAATGAAGAAAAATCGTTTGTCGAATGAGCACTTGAAGAATATTCCCAGTACTTTTCTATTTGCCGGTCGTAGCAGGCTTCATCTATTGGATTATTCAATTCATAACATCGAGTTGCCACCAACGAGCAAAACATCAATATTTATTATGTCTATGAAAAACTGGAAATCAATTTTCGTCAGATTGACTTCCGTATGCTGTGGGGGTGCATTCAGTGAACGAGGGGGGGTTGAAAGGAAAGAAGGGAAATTTAATATTGGAAACGGAAAATTTCGGTCACAGATTCTGTACGCCGTCAAGGCACAGACCGCTTCGAATATTGATCGTCGTTGGTGGAATCGAACATTGATCGCTTCAGAAATAGCTCGTACATCTTATATTCATGTGGTTTTCCTTGTGGACCCCACTCTATGATGCTCGCATGAGTGCAGAGTCGACGTCTTAATTTTCGTATTTACTCATGGAATGTTTCACTTGAACATAACCAGATTTGAAGACAAGGATAATGATGTTAATTATGGAGAAGCGTCCAAATATCATTGGGATGAACGAATTTCTTCGAGTCAGAAGTCTGAGTTTCCTCGTATTCTCAATTTCCCCTTTTAAACTGAAAGTCATGGCTATCTTCATCACGCTCCTCCACAAACGGGGGAAAAACATTGTCGTCGTTCGCATTTCGTATTTTTCTTCTTTCGCACGAAACAGGTAATTCCGTCTAGCCATGTTGTCTTGTACCGAGATGGTCCTCATTCGAATTCCGACACTAAGGGGCGAAAAAGGAAATTACCCCGGCGCCTTCGTGTTTTCACGAAGATGACCGCCAAGCCGGGCCATCTGAGAACGCGATCGCGTCGCGTTCCTTCGGAAAAATCAATCATGATACAAATGATGCGGATGATAATCTATTCCCTTCGGGTCTCATGACAGCGACATATATCGGGGAGATAATTTGAATTTTAAACTAGGCAATACGTGACCACTCTTTATTTCGGCACAGTCACGGAGCCCCCCTACGAATTTACGAGCCGAAGAGATTTGAATTCGAAAATTGGAAGATGTAAGGGGACCACACGATTCACTTTTCCCGGATCCGGGGAAATGGACGGCGGCGCGGCTGCGAATCGCCCATACGACAAATCCAACATGTTCGAAGTTGTTTTATGGCCGACATATTTCAATAGATTCGGAATTCCGGATTTTAAGGGTTCTGTTACTTAGAGGTGCATGAGAAACCAGGTTGTTATCGATAACTTTCGTCCGGACGCGAACCGTGGACTCGGGACTGAAGAAGTGATTTACCTGGTATGGAGTCTGCTCTTTCGGAAGCTATTTTTCATGGTCGCCGTTAACGGGTTTCTCAATAAAGGCGATATGTTTTTAAATAAAAAAATTATTACAGATCAAAGCTGAACTTTTTCGATCTAAGGTTTGAGTAATGACAATTAAATTTGATAATAAATCTCTAAATAAAATATAAATAATAACCACGATTTTTGGTAGTTTGTTCCTGTGGACAAGAGCGTTATCATTTCGACCATATCCATTCAATTGATGAAAGTTTTCTTAGTTATTTTCGAATATTTTGTTGCTAATTTTTCACATTGGTTTTCACAACAGAAGGCACGGAGTTCATCTTATTCATTGAATCAAATGAAAAATTTCAAGCGATTTTTTTTCGGAAATACTAACTGACAAAGAAAACACCCAGAAGGAGTGTTTGAATTTAAAATTTTTTATGGTGAAAATAGGTAATACAGGGTCTTTCACGAGGAACCTCACCCATATTTATACGGGAAACTACTGAACGTATTTTCATGAAATACAGCCCTTATAAGTATTTCACGATGCTGATGAAATCTAAAATATTTTCAAGGCATGAGCACCTCCGGTTTTTCCGGAAATGACGTCAACTTCCGTTTTTCAAATTAGAACACCATTTTTTTATTGCAGAAATAGATTCCTTAGAAAATTTCAAGTTATTTTGATGTAACATTTTTCAGTTTTGGTTGGAAAATTCTCTCTGAGCGGGAAAATTCGAAAAAAAAATCGAAAATAGAGCTCCGCTGAAACAAGAATAACTTCGAGGTTTTTGGATGGAAAATTTTCATTTTTGGGATTTTTCAAGATGTAAGATTGATGTATCCATTTTAAAAATCGAAATCGCGATTCATGATACAGGGTGTGAAAAAATCGCTTTCAAAGTTAGGGAGGACAAAATCGTGAAAAATCAATTTTTTCAAATTAGAACCCCATTTTTTTATGGCAGATATTGAATCTACGTTAAAAAATAATGTGAGTGAATGCATCACACCCTTGCACTAAAGTGGATATTAACTCAGAAAATATCCATTTTTCCGGAAAAACCGGAGGTGCTCATGCCTTGAAAATATTTTAGATTTCATCAGCATCGTGAAATACTTATAAGTGCTGAATTTCATGAAAATACGTTCAGTAGTTTCCCGTATAAATATGAGTGAGGTTCCACGTGAAAGACCCTGTATAGCGAAGAGTAAATACTTAATCGAAATTTTGAGAAAAAAAGAAGGATTTGAATTTTTTTCTAATAAATTTGTTGATGATGTGTTTGTCCACCGTGATTATCTATAAACTCTCCCATGGGCGCCCGCAAGGGGGGGCAGGTGGGTGGACATGGCCTCCTCTGAGATTTGGACGGCCTCATTGTTTTTCAGCAAAACACCCTCAATATTACTTTCTTATCTTTATTTGGCCCCTCCTGAAAAAAAAATGTCTACATGCAAGACTATCTGTGTTTTACCAAAAAAATTTAAAATTCAAAGAGCTCCTTCTGGGTGTTGCAGTTTCTTTGCCAGTTAGTATATTGAAATTTTTTCAGTAATAGTTTTTCATTCTTCAAATCCCAAGATATGATCATATTCAAACCCAATCGGAATGTTTGAAATATTGGGAAATCAAAGTTACAAAAATCAATAACTTCGAAACCATTAGACTCATTTAATCGATTACCTTACTTAGCTAAGGCGTCTGGTCTTCTAGGTCTTTTCTATCGAAATATATCGTGTTCACACTCGGACGGACAGACACGAATTTGACCACGTATTTTTCCTCAGTGACTCGAGGAAGAAATTTAGGTATCAGCAGTTCATCATCAACGTCAACTCATACTTGGCATTTTGAGTGCGAGAAAAAAGCGGTGGAAATTTGTTGAAGAGAATTTCACATGAGCCAACCTTTACTAGAATATTTATTCGAGTCTCTGGTCACACCCGAAAACATCCCCCCTCAAAGTGTCTAGTAAATGCAAATTTCCTCAGACTCCGCGGTGCCTCCGTGAAATCTTGTGCAGTCATAGTTCATGAATATCCAATTTACAAGGGCGGGTAGTGTATGGTGTTCCCATCTAATTAACAAGATAAATGAGCAGTAAAATGTATAAAATTTGCATTTGGTGGAACCGAGCCGGTTTGTTTTCCGATCACTCCGAGCGCATCGGCTGAAATAGTCAATTTTCGATGAACATTTCGAATCTCCAAGGGTGCCCTACCTGGGATAATTGACTTGGGAAAGTTTCTCATTATGCCGAAATAAGATCATGTGGTCACGTTCGCCCTTGTTCTGAATTCAAATTGTCTCCGGTATGTGTGCTCAGCGCGGAGAGAACAGGGAGAAATTCGCCTTTCTTGTACAAGTTTGACACTTAACAACTGCCCCGAACCCTAGAAATCAATTACTCGGCATGTCAAAGAAGGTGCGACTCCCTCCACTCATATCACCAATAAAAGGACGCACGATATGGTAAGGCGATGAGGTATGATGAATTGCGACTGTTGGGACGACTGGAAGGAGCAGTCAAGTAACAAGAACGGCCTTGGCGACTGGATCAAACAATAAGAAAGACAAGAATTCCATTGGCTACCATCTGCCACACTTAAAGTTAAAGCGTACAAAATAAACCAATCGGACCTGCCAGCCCAATTCTGCATCGTTGTCAATTCGGTGCAGTCAATGTTCGAGCTACAATCCCGACCCATTGAAATATACATCACAGTATTGTTTCGCCACCATGTTGCCATAAACATTTTTTTCAAAGGATAATTAAAGCTGTTGGGTGCAATCAATCTTTTTCTGGCGTCTCAGGCAGGGAAAGGTTCTCAACTCCCATTGTTTCTCCGTGAATTGTTTCTGTTGGAATGATGTCCTAATAACGAATGAATACAAGATAATCAATTGGATTAAGTGATGCTGAAATTTGATCTTGAGGTTTATTAACTGGGAAGGAAAGGCAATACCGAAACAGGCCGATAATTCAGGGACTTAACTCTATCTGACAGTCCGTCCTAACCGCTTTCTAAATTAACCAGCTCATCAATGCGAACTGAACCTAGCTGCTTACCACTCAAACGGTGACAAGGTAATGTGTTGGCGCTGCCGAGAAATCTAGACTTGGAGTATTATATGAGGCGGAAGGAGAACACCTTTCTAGCTAACTCAGGAGATTGAATATAAAACTGGTATTTTTGTGGAATGAAAAATCCTATTTTTGAAACCACGTGAAAAATTGTTCAATAAAAGAACATAATTTAAACAACGAATTTCATGTTATTCGAATAAACTTCTTACGAAAAGAGATAACAAATTTTCTTCCTTGAAAAAGAGGTCGATTAAAGTTTCCGTCTAACAAATTCCATAATGCCAATCAATTTCCGTGTTTTTGTCTCATCAAGAACTGATCCAGTTGGACTAAAAACTTTCGTTGAGCACAAAAGGAATGGTTTCGGTGGACTTCCGTCTGTTTTTCTATTCCGGATGCATCGATCCGTAAATTAATCCAGAGAAATTGGTGAAATATATACCATCATAACTGAAAAATAAATCTCCGATAGTCTGGAAAAAGTGGAAAAAGAGAATAAAATGGGATATGTCCCTGTCTGAAACTGGACCTGTTTGGTAATATCAGAAGCCTCCGACTGAATACAAATGATACGACGAAGAAACTTTTGCGCATCAGATGTTGAGTGGTCTAGAAAGAAAATTATCTAGCTTCATCAAATAATGATGAAGTATGGTGAGATGTACTGGTCCTTCCTCATTTATATTCTTCACGAATGCGAGATAATCGAATCATTTCAATATTTTTTGCTACCTCGTACAAAGGAGAGGAAAATATATTTGCCCACCCGAGAGTTGCTTTCCATTTCTTTTCCATAAGGAAAAACTTTTATATACCGTGTCTTGGGTACGTCTTGGAAATGGAAAGTTGAAATGGAAACCTCTCTTCCAGAAGAGCATGGAAGAATTCATTCGAATCCATTCCTCTTGTAAGATGCCAAATTTGAATTATTTTCATCATTTGCTACGCAGCCGAAAAAATGCGTTGGAATTAGAACTTTCGTTGTCGATTGTTTGGATAGAAACAGATTTGCATTCGGTCTAGCATGATCTCATGCTAAAATTTGCATTTACATGACTTTTAATTCTGCTACTCCCGATAGTGGAAATTGAGACATTGATAATGTCGTGACATTTGGCAGTTAGGATATTCAAGCTAAAATGTATAATTTAGCTCCTTCGAATGACCTGAAATTGAACTAACGATTATACTTCAAAACGTCGAAGTGAACAGCTGAAAATCGAGAGATTTCGAGTTGTCATGAAAGAAATAAGAGTGGACGCTTCTACGTTCATATTATCTTCATGACACCTGGGTAATGGAAGTGCATTTTCTTTTTTGCAACGAGAGGAATGCAGAAAATGGAAATTTTCGACAAAAATGTAGGCAAAAAACCAGGGGAGCCTAGTTTTTTGATTTTTTCCACCTCGATGACTTTGAAGGCTAATTCTAGCGAAAGTAGAGTGTTAAGTACCATTTCTTATCAATGATTCTAAAAGCTGACTGTTGAGCGCAGTTTTTGAGCATACTAAGAAACCGTGAATTAGCCTTTTCACATTTTTAATTTTGATTCGAAAATTCAGATCATAATCCAATTACCGTAACTTTTTCACTTGAGACCAACATTTCCATAATTTCTATCGAAGTTAAGAATCTGGTTATTTTATGTATAAAAGAACAATTCATGGAGATCAAGTTACAAAAGAATTTCACAGAGAATTCATAACTCGAAAACCGTGAAAAATCGCATAACATACATGGGGGTGATTCGAATAGCCCATGACACGAGGGACCTGTTTTTTTCTTTTTGACGTCAATCTCTTGGCCACCCTGTATATGCTGAACACGTAATTTATTAATCCCATTTTTGGATTTGTTTTCAAGCGCTCGTTCTACTCCAAATGAGGGGGGCTGTATTTTCAGAATTCGAGCCAGAGATGGTCTTGAACGATAAAGTTAAAATCACTAATGGCCAATTCGTGGTCAAATACAATTCGGTCCGTCCATCCGGCTGGCCAAAGACACGATAACATGCCGGAAATTATTTTCACAATATAGATGTCATGGAATTATTTTTCTAATAAAAAAAATTGGCTTCAATCTTGATTCAAATGTGTTTTATTTCAATTTAGAGTTCCATCACTGATATTACGTTTTGAAGGATACACCATTTTTTTGAGGATATAAATCAATATTGAAATAAAAATTACATACATAAAAAAACCTCGATAATGAAATATGACAGAGAAGCTCGTATTGCAGTTTGATTCATGAAGAAACTTTTTTCAGTCCAATGGTATATTTGTCTATGAAATTATACAGCTATTACAATAAATGGCTGTTAATTCAAATATGATGAGCTCTTTGTGAAGGAGAACTATGCACATATTTGATTCCCCACGGGTTTGACCTTTCTCTTTGTCATTTGCCACGTGGAGGAAGTTTTCCTCTTTACCACTTCATTGACACAATTAAAATTGGGTATGCTATCAAAAATAGAATATGAATTTGATTTAATGTTCATTGGAAGTAATTGCTTGCCCAGAACAGAATTATAATTGGAAAGTTCATTGGGAAATGACATTGTTGAGTGGCTTCTAGCCTGTGAAAAGGAAATAATATCCATATTTATTGGAAATCTTATAATCCTATAGTGAGCACAATCATTCGAAAAGTATGCCGGACGAAGATCAACATAAATACACTTAACATACACTGATAAATGTGTATAATCCTTGGAAGCAGATTTAACCAAACCCCTTCCTTAAGCTCTCGCAATGCAACTAATGATTTTCGAACGATGCTGATGTTTTTTTAATTATGCCTTTTTCGTCTCTGTGTATCTATCCTCCCTATCAAAAAGTCGAGGAAAGATATGTCCCCAGTTCGGTGGATTCAGCTCACATCTAAAGCAGCAATTCATATTCGCATGTTTTATAACCTGAAAACTCCTTTTCATATGGCTTTCTTGCCTGAAAATATTATAGCTTCTTTCTGGCTCCATCCATCATATTTGTAGTCGAATGAACTTTCCTCCATCTAAAATAACATACCGTACCTTTATGCAGGGCTAATCTATTTTGTACATGTTATACGGCTGTGCTGCAAGTGAAATTTCAATTCCAAACTCACGTTTATAGATTTTACACTTATTTAATTGCACCAAGTTTTTACGATCGCTGAATTTATGACTTCTCCTAGTTCTGAATTTCGTATCTGCGAAGGGTCCTTTTTAATTTGAGCTTTTATGGTTCGTTTTATGAAGACCCCGTAGCCTACAATAGAAATATAATTTCCTTGCTTTACGGCACTCGTAAAAAATTATTCGAGAATATTTTTGCATCGATACATGGTTTTTGACAGATTATTTCTGCTGGGATAAGATAACATGCCGATAAAAAACTTTTCACGCATAAGACTCGAAATCTTATAAATATAAATGCAGGATTTCATTCCGATCGAATGTACGTAGTTGTCGAATTTTTTTCATGTTTCCGAATTTCGTGTGTGGGACGCTTTATATTGTACCCAAGATAAGCGTGAAGTTTCTGATTGGCGTTTGATGACTTCCATGTGTGAGCTTTCGAGTCCCGAATGTGAAACCTTTATCTTATAGTTGAAAGGAGGTGCTCGAAGCCACCTAGGCTAATTAATTATGCTTGAAGATGCACTTGGCTCTTGACTTACTCCATTGACTTAAGTCGTACAAGAAGTAACAACATCTTCCTCAAATGCAAATTATGGGTGGAACCGAGAATTAAGGGCATAATTGCATAATTGACTCGGTAGAAGGTTAAAACGGAGATAGTTATTGCCATTAGAGACGGAATTAGATCTTCAGGACGGTGAAAGATCAATTCATTTGTTCGGCGGGAAGACGTTTTCTATCTCACTATCAAGTCCAGTAAATGCGGATAATCGTAACTGAACGTGTGTCTAGTTAAATAATTAGTATAAAACGTATAATCTACAAGTGTAGATTATTGTGTAAGGACTGTAAATAAACTGTATATAGACAGTTTGAGTTTTAATGGTTCTTCAGAGAACTACGATAGACGTGAAATGTAGGTTTGGCAGCCAAAGCGAAAGTCATATCCCTAGAAGACAGAAAACAAACCTACATAAACTGATCATCAATTGAGGAGGAATTTATATCAAAACTTAGGTTCGCTCGAGTAGAACAAGAAAGTATTGAAGTTACGAGGAAGATGAATAACTGTTCGAAGAATCGGATTGTTGTTTTTTTTTGTGACGAATTCGAAAAGTTATCAGTTTGTCAGCCAAAGCAAAAGTCATAACCCTGAACATGGTGAAACCCACTGAAAAAGTCAATGAGAGCAATTATCATCTTGATTTGTATTGAGCCCATCAGATTTCCCGTAGTGAATCAACGTCAGGAACAAGACTCGTAGGGTGTAGAAAAAAATGCTGCCGTTGCTGGTCGAACGCGTTTGCCCAATTCATGGGACAGAGGGACGCGAATGAACCTGACAGTCCTCTTCGAATTCATTTTTCTCAAAACATAATTCTATTGTGGATAGATTTCCTTCCTGTACGGCAGAAATCCTGGGACTGCTCTTAATAGAAATCAATGGGATGCAAATTTGCTGAGTCCACATAAACGGAACACGTCTGAAGCCGGCTTAACATATAAAATGGGGTCGAAGACAGCCTCTCAGCCTTGTCGTGCGAAAGAGCCCCAGTCACCGTGGTGTTGACAAAGCTATTCTATTGATTACCGAAATCGATAGATGGATAAGTGAATTCTTAGTGGCTGTCTGTCATTTGCGGTTATACCGATTCATTTACGCGAGCAGCAGACCCGAACCTGGTCGTGCCCAATTATTTCGAATTGAGAAGGAAAAACTGGAAATGTTCAGGACTGGGGTGGAAAATATGAAACTTTCACAGAATACGGAAAGAGATTCGTACTGGCTTTTTATGACTTCCCCAAATAAACGAAGAGTTTTTTTGTTATCCTTGATTCAACATCACTTTCAGCATTTCGATTATGAGGATAATGAATAATTGAGTTGGGAATTAGAAGGAGGCAGGATCTTTAATGTTGATATACAAAATTTCGTATCGTCTTTTGAGCGACGTTTGAGAAAATATATTTCGAATGCTCGAATCAGATTATTTTGAAGCTGTATTCTTCAATATGTTGAAATTATTTACTCAAGCTGAGTCCTCTATATTTAGCTCTTAACTTCCATTCGCAAGAGGTCAAATACTCAAATCTGGTCATTTTGTGGGGAATTCTGGCTACGTTGAATAAACTTTTCCTGATTCTAGGGGGAGAAAAGTGAGAAATAGCTGGGGTTTTTTGATGTGAAATGCGTAAAATGTGAAACAAAAAGTTTAAATCATTCGAATTTACTATTCTGTAGAGGAATGCTCAAACAGATCTATTTTTGTTTTGAATTATGCAACTTTTGATGTATAATTGTGGAGCTTGTTGTTCATCCCTACGTGGAGGGGAAACGAATTTAGTTTTTTTTGGCAACTCTTTTTTGGTACTAGAGATGGATAACTCATCAGTTAATTTGATGCTGAGAACGATTTGGTCATTGATGGGTTTTTCAACAACCCGTTCTTCATAATAGGGGCAAAATCGTTGGTGATTGAAATCGAATTCTGGCATTTTTCACGTATAACAAACTTTTTCAGTGTTTTCATTTTCTCCGAGCATTATCATTCTTTGAAATTCGAAAAAAAATAACAAGTTCCATATGTGAACATTCAATACAATAAATGAATAACGTATCAATTACATGTTCATTAATTCTTGTGATTGCGATTTTATCAATTATCCTCGTGACTTTGAGATCGGTTCTATTCAAGAGCTAGAGACGGATACAAAATATTCGTAAAATTCGCAACTTTTCGAGTAATCATCTGTATGAGAAATAAAAAGAATTACCAACATTATGTACTCTTTTGATCTCCGGTCCGAGAAAGTGAGAAAAAAAAGAATTGAAGCCTAACGAAAAAACTTCCCAATAATACTATCGAAAATTATTACCCGATGATGTGAAAATAACTCAGAAGTGAAAGGATATTACAAAGTTGAATAATTTCTACACGAGAAATTTTTCTCAACTCGTAATAATTCGTTATGCTCCACTGATCGATATGAAAAGTTCGAGGCAGAAAATATTTTTCAACTCGGCTGAAAAACTGAGAACTTCGTGAACTTGTACAATATAATCTCGACATGGGAGGACTATCAAGTGAGGGTCAAATTCCATACTTCCTCGAAAAACAAGCCCATAAATCGTATTAACTGACCCCCTGCCTACGCAGCTGAATAAATCCATAATCAAACAGTGGAAAATCATTGCCGTACATGCATATGAATGTGTCGAGCTTTGGCGAGATCAAATGAAGAAAAAATACGGAGAAAACGGGATATTTGGGGAGAAATCTTGCGAAAGTGATATCTGAGATGAATTTATCGAGTTCAAACATGTGATTTTCTGATTGAACGCGAAACTATTTATTATCGTGAATAAGATATTTTTAGTTTTATAAAAACATAAGCAGAATGAATTAGTTGATAACTCGATAGCCAATTTTTCTCACTGTTTAGCAGAATTTAAGGGAATCGTAGGATGTACCTGAAATTCATCGGAAAATGAATGCAGGAATTCCAAAATGTTCGTTCCCAATAAATACCGTCTCTGAAAAATTTAATATACGAGTTGCAGGATCACGAATATATGGGAATACCTGTGCTTGCATTTTGAAAACTTGATACTAATATTTAGTATTGATGGGATTGCATGCACATGATATTTTTCCACAACATCGATATTTCAAATTATTGGTTGGGAATTCAATATTATTAACGAAGGATTTTATTCCAGTCAAATGTACCTAATGTTGAAAATCTCTGTCATTTCTGAATTTTGTGTGTGGAACGCTTTATACTGTGCCCAAGACAAGCGTGACACTTTTGGCTTTGAATTTAATGATTTCCATGTATAAGCTTTCGAGTCCCGGATGTGGAACATTTATCTTATAATTGAAAAGAATCCATGAGTGCAATATGAGATTTAGCAGTTGTACCATTTATTAGAGATAAATTGATCAATTTAGGCCCAAGTGATTTTTGTAGCTTTTCATCCCTATGTTGCGTCAGGCCACCAGGGTAGGATAATTTATGATGCCTAAAGATGATCTTGGCACTTGCTTATTTCATTGGCTTAAGTCGAACAAGAAGTAACACCTCTTTTCTCAAATTGAAATTGGGGACAAAACCTAGAATAAATGTTAAGGGCATAATTGGGTTGTGAGGTCAGTTAGCAGTGAGTTGAGTACAGAGTTCCTACGGGAGTTGGTAGAGAGTTAAGACGGAGGTAGTTATTGCCAGTAGAGACGGAATTAGATCTTTCGAGATGGTACCATATGGGTGGTACAAGATCAATCCATTTGTTCGGCGTGAAGACTTTTTCTATCTCACGAAGTTCAGTATGTGCGCATAAATCGTAAATGAGATTATTGTGTCAGGACTGTGAATAAACTGTATATAGACAGTTTAAGTTCTATAGGTTCTTGAAAGAACTGCAGGAAGAAGATATACGTAAAATCTGTTTATCAGCAGAAGCGAAGGTCATATTCCTAGACGACCGACATCAATTTCTCCATTCATACGACAAAAATGGAATATCACTTCTTGGGAGTGATGAAGACAGCTCCTGAAGAATTCGAGGGACTGCCCTCTCAATTAAACTCTAACAAGACTAAAACTGAAGATTATGGTTTGGTGCAAAATGGCGAATGCGAGGGTGTCACTGGCCTGGAAATTATGAAAGAATGAAAAGTGTGGTATCCCACATCCATATCCAGGTAGACTGAGGACAGTGCTGTGGTCATATTATGGGAACTGAATGGAAAAATATATACCTTCGAACGACAGAGAGTGTTGAAACCGAAGAAGTAAAAATAGGGATGGCGCATGCAACCTTATTTCAAGAAGCCGTCCGTAGGAAGTCACTGAAAATTTTTTCACCCCTCAATAAACAAACCGCAAACGATTACCTACTCCATCTGAATCCACTACGCATACACCGAGAGCGATTGATTACTGAATAATGAAAATCGACCTCTCGTTTCCCGTTACGTTTAGACAATTTCGATGCCGAAGAGAAAACGAGATATTTCGATTATTCACAAGCGATTATTGTAGGCGAAATTTGAAACACGAAGCAGAATACCGCGTACCAGATATCCTTCAAAGCCCTTCTGCAATGATAACACGTCACACGTAGCACTTATAGGTATGTGCATACGCTCTGAAATGTTCCATATCGCAATGGTTTTTCGATATTCGGTCCGCCGAATTTCGCTGCTCTATTTTCCACTCCGACTTGTGTGATGCTGGGAAATAAGGCGAATTCGGATATATCGTATGTCTACAGGGTGCTTCAATAACGTTTAAAGAAAAACCTGGCCGATTTCGAATCTAGCTTTGCCTTAATTTTATTATCATCGTCGATGATTCAACGTTTAATTTTCGGTCTTTCCATGATAGTTATTTCGTTGAGGAAAAAGAAAGAATGAGTTGAAATTAAAATGGGAAGATACGGCGGGGTCCTCTTTCAGGAGGGAAATTTCATTCGGGTACTCGCTCGGAATATAAAAGAATATTGTGCCGCGTTATATTCCTTTCACCTGGCCCTCCAAAGAAATTTCCGATTAGGAAAATCTTGGAGGGATAGGCTCACATTTGCTGTGCGAAACTGGCGAACGGAAACTATTTTTTCCGGGGCGAACCTCTAACATAAAAAATAGGGATATCGTCCGCGAAAAGCTCCAAGATATCCACGTTGACCCATTTCAAAACCGAGTGGCTATAAGGTTTCCTTTCTTTCGATCCTACCTCTCTCAGTTGCAAACAAAAAATCCCGAACAACAATTTGCATTTAAAAGACGCTCATCCTGGAAAATCAGGTTTATTGATGTTTTTCCTACCCACATCATTATTATTCCGCCCCTATTACACAGCATTTGCCTAAATGCTGAAACCTCTGTTTTCTCGAGATTATTTTCCAATACCCAGCACTTCGTTTTTCCTTCAGTTGTTTTTCGCACTAAACAATATTACAACCGGAAATTTGAAACAACCGACGACAGGGCCGTATAACAGCATTCGTGAGAAAGGAATTCCGATTTCTTTTTTCGAAGGCAGCCGGTCAGTGATGCGGTGAATAAGGTCGTATTATTATGCAATGAGCGATGAATAAACTGCTCCCCCAAAGTTGAGGAAGTTCACAAATTTTGTGACCGTTTCAAAAGTTGCCGATTCTTGTCATTCATAAGAATTCAAATCGTTACTTTCTCACATCTGAATGGTTTTTTTGATCCTTGTTCAATAACTTTTTCAGTTTCAGGCATGTTCTTGTCGTTTACGTCCATAAGAATTTTGGATCAGTTATTGTTTTACTTATGTCTCGGTTGTTTTCTGGCAATGTTTATTATTTCCTCATATCGAAATATTTACTTTTATTAAACAGTTCAATGAAAATTGTGAAATGGAGTAATTTTCCTACTGGCTATCACCCAAGAATATTTTGATTGCTTTTGTTTTACGTTCTTACAATCAACTCTGATTCAAAATCTAAAAATTTGTTTAGCAATTATGCCTAGTTAATATACAGCTCAGCAACACGAATTGAAGTAACACTAAGATTCCTGAAAGAAAGCCGACCTTACAATCATACAGAGTGGCCACTTTTTTTAATGGGATTGTATTGGTAACTTTTGATCCATAAGAGTTAAAAGGTCGGTCAAATGGAGAAAAAGTTGCATTTATAGAAGCAATGTCAAGCAGTTTGAACAGATCGAGATTATCAGGGTCGGTTATTGAGATATCATAAGAAAAGTAAATTCTGTCATTTTGATTTTTCTTTTTTTCAATACGGACCTGCATATTTAATGACACTCTTTTTGAAATAACTTTTAAGGATGAATTCAACGATATATCATACAATGTCATTCAAAGTTAATTTTCAGCTGATTTTGACCATTATTCAAATTTCTTTGAGTCGGATCTGTATTACATTTACCTTAAGTTTAATTAACAACGTGCAATACATTTCGATATAAACATTGATATCGTTGATAGACTTGTTTTTTCTCACATACACACAGTAGGCTATGGATAAAAAAAACATAATAAGAAATTGTATGACATATCGTTGAATTCAGCGTTAAAAGTTATTTCGAAAAATGTCATAAAATATGCAGGTCCGTATTGAAGAAAATGAGGTTCAGGGTGGCCCAGAGAGTACGAAACGTTGGATACGAAATCTGATTATGTCAATTCGAGGATAATTTACTGTCGAATAAAAAATTCCTGTAACATTTCTTGATAATATTCGAAATGAAGTGGGAAAATGACAGAATTTACTTTTCTTATGATTTCTCAATAACCGGCCCTGATAATCTCGATTGGTTTGAACTTCTTAACAATGCTTCTATGAGTGCAACTTTTTCTCCATCTGACCGACCTTCTAACTCTTATGGTTTAAAAATTACCAATACAATCCCATTAAAAAAGTGGCCACTCTGTTTATGACAAATACATCTGAAGTATGTATATTTCCTTTTCTGTAAATTTTCATAATTTGTGAACATTATTGTCTTCATATGTAACATCTGTACCATGTGGCAATGGCCTAGTTGCCGAGACAAGATAATGAAAAAAAAGGGATAAATATTTACATATACAGGGTGTCCCAAGTTCGAGTGACATATTTAAATCTGAAAATTGGGATTATGATATTGTTCGAAATTCTCTACTGGGCTGAAATAGTTTTGGAGCCAAAGAACTATTGTATTCATTCAAATAGTTTTTAAAATATAGACAAAAAACCGGAAAAGAAGTCAAATATTCATGGTCAGTATTATTTGGATTTTTCTTATTCTCAACATCCTGAGCGTAAACCGTTCTCGTAACATCAAAGTAGAAGGACACAGTGTGTTTCAAATTTCGTGTCGGAAACTGAGATCGCAAATTGGCCATAACTTCTATTTTTCAAATTAGAACCCTATTTTTTTTAGGATTGCGTTGGATTCTGCGAAGAAAAATAATGATAGCACTCTGAGAGGATCATGCTCCTAAATTCAGTAATTCCTGAGCTAAGTATTTGAGATTTTCTGGATTTATCTCAGTCTAAGGGATTTATGTTGCACGTAGAGTCAAATTCTAGACAGAATTCCATGAATGTTTTTATGAAACCATATTACCTATTGAAGAAAATCAGACCTGTCACTTGTGAATTATTAATGGGATCATTAGGCTTTCATGAAATATTCTCATGCAACAGATCAGATGAATTTGACCCTACGTAAAACATGAATCCAGAAAATCTCAAATAACTATCATAAAAAAATAGAGTTCTCATTTGGAAAGCAGAAGTTATGGCCACTTTTCGATCACAGTTTTCGGCAAAATTTGAAACGCACTGTGAAGATATTTATGAAATTCGAAAGATGCACCTCCCACAACGGTTTACACTCAGGATGTTGAGATTAAGAAAAATTAACATAATACTGACTCACTGATGATGAATTCGTGGTAAAGTTAAATTCAGCTCTTTCGGGTATAAACACGGTTTCTTTCGAACCGAAAGACCTACAGACTAGTTTGAATGGGTTTTTATAGAATTTTATGAAGATTGTATGATCTGATGAATACAAAAATTTTGAAATAGATAGCATGAGTAGCCAAAAAATCGTGAGCATCGTGCCATAGGATGTTTAATTTGTATCTTTATTATCTATTGCGTAAGAAGAAATATTTCAGGTGGAAATGGTAACAAGATCCGAATTGTTAATCCATTCGGATTCAATGCTTCTTTTCGGTAATTCATTCTGAACAACGGGTCCAGCTCCGATAACAGGAACCGGGTGGTTTTTGCACATCCTTCGAGAACTAGAACAGAGATATCCTGGGGCCAATATAATAATCCGCCTAGCAAGTAGCTGTGCCTGAAACAAATGTTGTTTATGGAAAGGCCAGTCAAATGGATGACGGTTCATTTCTCACAAAAAGTTTCTTGGAGAGCTTTCATGCGAAGATTTCCAGCATTAGCTAAATTACAAATGTCACACGTAACTTCTGCTCCAAGTACAGAGTGATCCATTACCAGGTGTATCCTCTTATATTGCGAGGAGTTTTGGCCGAATTTCAGCTTATTTATAACAAAGAGATTAGACTACACACAGGACTGCAGCGAGTTAGATACTCTGGCCAAGTTATAAGTAGGGAAATATTCAGGCGACGAAGTTTAAGCATTCGAGATTATTGATATACGTTGAATAGTTGGACCGTAGTGAGTTATTTTGCGGTGGCTGAAGAAGGGAACGACAGATAAAAAGTTCGTCTTTGAAAGTTAGTTCAGCGATTCTAAACTAGCCAGCTACATAATTACTTATCTGCACCCTCCCAACTACTCGATCGATCTGTTTCTCCGAAGTTTCTGATTAGAATAAATCTCTTCCTTAGTTATTTCTTCGCTGCTGAAGGGAAATACAGGTTTAGCTGAATGTTTCAGAACACCGACATCAATTCCGAAACAACTCCTCATAACAAAGTCTAATTTTGGGCGAGAACAAAACACGTTTCAACAAGTTCTCCATTATATAATGCTAATTTATTGTCTAGTTTTCTGGAGCTCTTCAATTATGGTGGATTTTAGAATCAAGACATTAAATTTCACGAATAAATCGTGCAAATCTGCTATTACAGTGTTTTCATTCACAGATTGATAGAAAGAGAAACCAAAAATGTGTATTTTCTCAAACTTGAGAGTTATTTCAAATTATGCTCTTTGATGAAATTCGAAGATTCAGATTTTAACTAGATTGAATACATTTCAAATGATCAATAAGTCACGCCTTGAAAGACACACAATATCGAAGTTTCATACAAAAAATATAAGTTTTCTTAACGGTTATCTAGCTTGCTCTGGCTATAAAACCTTTATTTTCTTCCTCTCTCAAATGAAATACTTTTTTTTCCATGTATAACCACAACTTTATTCGATCAAGATTATCCACAGTGTTTCCCCTCAACTTTCCGAATATTTCACAGTAAAAATTAAAGCATTGAACGTGTAAAAATATTCTGATTTCAAAGAATACAAAAAAATAATGCATGGGATGCCCTGTATATTTTTGGAACACCGTCGAATATCTCAGTAAAAATGGTCAATTTGAATATGGAGAAATCGAAATTATTGAGTTAACATTGAAATTGACTTTGAGCATACATTTTCTCCATGAAAAATTTACAGCGAGAGAACACTCCGAATAATCTCCAATCTGGCTCAGTGGTTAGAGCATTGGATCAGGACCCGGCAAATCCGAAGTTCAATCCCGAGCTAGGAAAGAAATTTTCTAGTCTCGGTAGGGGCCACCACTTCACTGTTGGGTCAAAAATTAACAGTGCTGTGCCTAAGGTGGCGTAAGGACACAGTAACAAAGCCTACACAGAACACAACTGCTTCTCCGAACTCGTACAAGTTACAAGCTTCGAAGCTTGTAGTTTCAGAGGGAGACCTCGGAGTAATCAGGATGAACAATATCAAAATCAACAATCCCATTTTTACAAAAACTAGTTCAACTAAGATACCTGACATTCAATAATTCATGCACGGCATAAGAAAATATACTCCATTCAGTTTTTTTTACTTGAAACTCGTCAAATATCGGCAATGTCAAAATAATTCTCAGAGACGTTGCCAAAGCTAAGTTCTATTTACTCATTTTTGACTTTGTGAATGGAGTTAGTTCTTTTGTGGTTTGACTGTGACACAGGTTTCGTAGTATTACAACATTTTCTTACTGGAGTATTTCAAGTTGTGCAAAAAGATATTCAAATATTTTCTTTAGGCTTATTTCTTGAGAATTTTGAAAAGTGGGCAATTCCACTGCTCGTTTATAAGTTTCTCTGTAGGATTATTCGAGTACTTCAATTCTTTTTTCGAATGGACTATCACAATGTATTGGACTATTCTGTCGATAATTTTTCAGTAAAACTCCAACACTCGATTCTTGATTTCCGTACAGGAAAAAAGCATAACTGAATGTTCCAACCATGTTCATATACGTGAAATAATTCCAGTATTAACAGAGGTAAAATATTCGCCAGGTTTTTGAAATTATTGAATTCACATAATATTTTCTCAAATTCATCATTTTCCAAAAAAAAAACATTTCGATAAATACGTAATTACTATGACTTCTATGTAGAAGGGACAACGTTGCTTATTCATCTGACATAAAAATGACTTCAACCTAACACTTTCAAAATGTACACGGCGAAATGTGTCAGAATTTCATGGCCAACCGAGAAACATTATAAAAGTGAACGAAGTATACGATGAATTTACTGAATCAGAAAAAAGGATTCCAAAAATCGAATAATGTAAGGTGACTCATTCAGAGAAAAATAAATAAATTTTGTATCTCCTGAAATATGCAGGCTAGTGTGCTCCAGATAGCGTTCATACAATTCCGTCATAAGTACCCAACTAATAATTTGCCAATTTCCTGAGGTCTCATCCATATTTTGCGTCGCGCATGCTACTGACTTTTGCATCTTTCATATTTTCCTTTGATAAAACTCATGTTGTATTCATGAGTGCCGTTCAAGGAGTATTGTTGATTTTAAATCTGCTTTCCTCCAGAATTCCATTCACACATTGTATGGAGCCAAGGGCCACAACTCGCATCGGGTATTAGCCCAAGGCATTACTCGGACGAAAAAAAAAAAGAAAAACAGGGGTGCCATGAAGTTATGCAGTTATGCTTTCGTATCATCGGCGAATTCTTAAAAAAAAGGGATATCAAGTCGATTTGTCCAAGGGTTGAAGCAATACGCAGGGTAGCCAATGAAAGGGAAACATAAGATCCGAAACCGCATCTTTAATTCCACACAGAAGTTTTCTGCAATCACTTTATTGTCAATGTAATCTCAAACTCATCTTTTTCTGTGGTTAATTTGCGAATGGGACTCTAAGGGCCGTAAGATCAATCACAGTTTAAACCGTAAGTAGGGTTTAAACTGTGTAACGCCCCTTCTAATCAACAGTTTAAACCATCAGTATGGTTTAAACTGCGATCGATCTTACGGCCCTTAATTGACATAGAGGAAAAAGATGTTCTTCTCAACCGAAGAGAGTGTTCATCTCGACTCATCGTAAATTATCGTCTAAGGGTTTATAGTGCCTATCGATGGTTAGTCATAAACAGTATAGGAAAGTCACTAAATATGAAATAGTATCCTAATATGGAATACCTTCATTTCTCCAAGACTATAAGTAATAAACGCTACACTCGACCATCTTCTGTTTCATTCGGTCTACTAACTATCGCACTCACACCATCGAGTCAGTTGCGCGAACGCTCAACGTGTGGCAGGCGTGTTTTGATTTGTTGTAGTGAAGAATATTTTAAAAGGTGAGTAATAAATGAGTATTACCAGCTGTTATCTTTGTATACATAAGTGTTATACTATTTAGTATATCGGTATTATGTTTATTTCACCATTTTGTGATCTTTTGTCATTTAAATATTGTATCTTTAAAAAATATTTAAAAGAGTTTGAACTGGTATAAAAATCCAAATATGGAGAGTCGTGGGTGTCTAATTATGGAATATGCTTGATGTACGGGCTTTGGGCACATTATGATTGTGCTGGTCCAGAGTTTGATACTTGGATCTGTGACTTTTGCAAGTTATTATGAAACTTCTTTCATTCATCACAAAATGTTATATTCATTTAATTGATCTCAAAGATATTAATGTCCATTTTTGTTATTGTTATGTTGATTTATGCTTATATTCCATATATGGGTACCTATTCCATATTTGGTTACTCATTTGTGATTTTGTTTTTTGTGCTTGATTTTTATGTGATAACTAATATATTTAATTAAAGGCTGTTAATTAATACAAATAAATGTTTGACCGATTAGTAAAAACATCAAACTGATTTAATTAATATGAAGTTTTTTTATATCCTAAAAACAAAATGGTATTCCATATTTGGTGACTTTCCTCTAATAATAATAACAACCGGAGATCTAGTTCTTTTCTCATCGGAGTTGAGTTATATTTGCTCCAATAAGATCTAAAAAGATCGAAACCTAGGTCAGCAGCTTCTTTTGACGGGAATGGATTTTTCGTTGGTCTCCCTGACTTGTGGTAAGGCTAGTTCGGGTCAGGCGTGTGGCGTTTCTTGATATTTACATCGATAAAGCAAAATAGTGATGAGTTTTTATGAATATTACGTATGATTAGTCTCAAAATCCTGGTTCAACAAAATAGATTTCAATGAAGGTGCAACTTTTTAGTGAAAAAGGAAGAGATTCCCATATCAAACGAATGGAATTCAACCATCACCTCCCTTACTTCAGCCTGTGATGCGACGCGATGAAAATCTCGTCGGAAATGCGCCTTTCCGCAGTAATTTAGAAAGTTATCTGGAAACACACCTATGGTTTAATTCGAAGGAATTTCCATTTCGAGAATTCCTAGAATACACGGATACAAAATCGCGTAGAATCACGATAAAAAAAGGCAACGACACGGAACCACGCGAGAACCGGTCCGGAAACGGTCGTCTGATATTTCTGTCGCAGAATCCGTGGTTCAATTCGGAAACCGACGATATAACGATCGCCCTTATATTTGTTTCGAGTAGTTATGGCCCCCTCAGATACGGGAAAAATCCAAATAACACCTGGCACTTTATTCAAATCACATGTACAGCTTCGATGTAAATGTTCTCATAATTTTAACATATATTTTCCAGACACTCTCGCCGTGACATTGAATAATTTGAATCTTTTCAATTTTTTCCCGCTATATTTCATTTCTTCGTTTCTTGTTTCGTATCCTTTGAAGCGAATGTAGGACCGTCGAAAATCCGAATATTTCTCACAGCGATAACCTACATATGGCGGAATGTTCTTCTATCGAAAGGACGTAAAAAATATGCTGAGTGGAATCCCGGACCATTTCGCTCTCAGAATTATAATATCAAGATCGAAACCTGATGATGTATTGCGTATTGCATGATTTTATTTTGACGATTCACGCTTCTCAAATGCTTTCTATATGAAAAATTCAGTACTGGTATTTTCATTTCGATTCTAGTACAAAATTGATGCGATGAATCTTAAAATTATACATTTGACGAAATTGAAATACTCTTTTCTTCTTCGCTATTTCATTGGAGTGTTTGATTTTTCATGAACACGGGGTGGACACTTTTTTAATGGGATTGTATTGGTAACTTTTGAACCATACGTGTAAGAAGGTCAGTCAAATGGAAAAAAAGTTGCATTCATAGATGCATTGTCCAGCAGTTCGATAAAATGGAGATTATCAGGGCCAGTTATTGAGATATGAGATATCATAAAAAAAATTGATTCTGTTTCTTTTTTTCCCACTTTATTTCAAATATTATCAAAAAATCATTCGACAGTAAATTAACTTCAAATTGAAATAATCAGATTTCGTATTGAACGTTTCGTACTCTCTGGGCCACCCTTATCCTCATTTTTTTCAATACGAAACGTTGTCAATTTGAGGATAATTCACTGTCGAATAAAAAATTCCTGTAACATTTTTTGATAATTTTTGAAATGAAGTGGGAAAAGTGTCAATTTGAGGATAATTCACTGTCGAATAAAAAATTCCTGTAACATTTTTTGATAATTTTTGAAATGAAGTGGGAAAAAAAAGAAAAATCAAAATGACAGAATTCTGACTGATATCTCAATAATCGGCCCTGATAATCTCGATTTTTTTGAACTGCTTGACAATGCTTCTTCTCCATTTGACCGACCTTCTAACTCTTATGGTTCAAAAAGTACCAATACAATCCCATTAAAAAAGTGGTCACTCTGTATACTCCATTCACTTTTATAATGTATCCCGGGTAGTCATGAATTTCTGACACATTTCACCATGTATATTTTGAAATTGTTAGGTTATAGTGATTTTCTTGTCAGATAAATACGCAACGTTGTGTTTCTGCATTGAGATCGTAGTAATTACGTATTTATTGGAATGTTCATTTACTTCGAGGAAATATTGAATTTGAGAAAATATTATGTGAATTCAATAATTCCAAAGACCTGGCGAGTGTTGACAAAACTTTTGACTCTGTTGATACTAGAAATATTTCACGTATATAAACATGGACGAAAGATTCAGTTTTGCTATTTTCTTATACAGAAATTAAGAATCGAGTGTAAAATTTTACTGAAAAATAATGGACAAAGGAGTCCGTTAGTTCGTGATAGTTCATTCGAAAAAAGAATAAAAGTACTCGAATAACCCGACAGAAAAACTTTTAAACGAACAGACGGACCTTAAGAATTCCCCACTTTTCCAAATTCTCAAGAAATAAGCCTACAGAAACATTGAAATACCTTTTTGCACAACTTGAGATACTCCACTATGAAAATGTAGTAGTACACACACATATTTTGTAAACCTGTTTCACAGTTAGACCTTAAAAGAAGTAACTCCATTCACAGTTAAAAAGAGTGAATAGAAATTAGCATTGGCAACGTATCTGAAAATTATTTAACATTTCACGAGTACCTACCAACCTGCGTCATTTTCAAGTGAAAAAAATCGATAAATTTAAATCATGGCCAACATTTTGATTTCAATTTTTTTGACAGTAATTTAATTCTTATTCAATGTTTTCATCAACATTTCGCAGCACTCTAGGTGGGATCAAAGGACCACGCTGTATTGCAAACATTGGCCCCATTCCTATCGGTTTGTATGGAAAAATTCGAACGCCAAGTGGTCAACGTCCAAAACCTAATTTTTCACAATAAGTCATAAATTCAATGTCCAATTTCCTTTCCAACGGAATGTATCATCCGTACAATTGCAATTTATTATGATGCAGAATGGAAATCGAATAGCCACAGTATGCAGCATTCATATTTCCTCACAAATACTTTATCAGGAACCATATATTCTGATTAGACTTCCCAAGTGTGAATATCGAGTCTTGAATGGAGATATGCATGCGGTCAGATCGTTCTCCGAATTGAAATATAAACCAAATAAGAAAAGGCAATATATTCTTGAAGGCTGTAGATTTATTTTCCCATGACTAGAAAAAAGTCTTTGTTTTGCACGTGCCTCGGTTGCATAAGAACCTGTCAAATATTTTCAATTCATAGGAAACATTCCGGAAAGAGGACCTGATATAGATGAGCTACTTGGGGTTGAGAAATATTCCGAGGCTTCACGCCTGAGAAAAGTGATTATAAAACACCTGAACTACAAGGTGGATGTTGAAAAACGAATCACGTCTTACGTCTTACCCAACGCATGACTTCGAATTCGTTTGAACAAGAAATATGGGTTATATATCGCAGGGGAAGATTCTACCACGCCGCAATTTCTCAGATGTATCGATAACAATAATTCTAGTTGCCCCCTTCAGCATCTTGCATCGGTCTGGGAAACTCGATTGGATTGATTCTAGGTCAAGGGCAATTGTCTTCAGCTCGGCTATGAAAAACTGTGCTTTTGTTCCGGACGATCCTCTCGCGAACTTCTGATAGAATTGCCTATACAGCACGATGAACTTTTTGTCGAAACTTAACACACAAGAACCACAACCAACTGGGCTACTTGAGAAATATTGAGGACGGAAATGAAACAAATGGATGGAACACTCAAGAATCAAAAGAAAAAAAATTTGACGGCTGTCCAAGTAAAATTTCATCTACATTGAATATGTTGTTTTGAAATTCCCAGGAAAACGAAATTAGTCGAATTGATAAAAACTATGTGAAAAAAATTAAGTCATGAATTCTGTGAACTGCAATGATTTGAAAAAACATGTCGCCAGGTTTTTCTCAAGAGTTGTTTAAATAGGATTCCTCCTAATCTTTTTTCACTCAAGATGACAAATTCTGACTAGCCGACGAAGAGTTTGATGTAAGTTCCCTCAGGCCAGTTAACATTCAATTATCGATAACTGATTGTAGTTGGAAGCTGCATCGTTTCCTAGATGAAAAATTGCCCTGGATGTGTTCACCAGGCTTGGGTCAATATTTTCGGCGAGGCAATAACGAAGACGAATAATTTGATTCAACCATGGAAAACCAAGGCAGATCAATCATGAGAGAAGACCTCTTTCATTAAGCCCATACGTGTGCTGCGTTCGGAAAATTGATTGGGCCTATACGAAGTGCTGAAATAACGCTTTGTAGACGTGAAAGACTGACGACAAATATTTCGAGGATATTTTTCCGCTTATATAAAGGTGTGTTAACAGCCTTGTGGAAACGGATAAAGGGAAAATACGTTTTTACTTCCGTTGATTCAAACTGAAATGTAAGTTAGAGAATGGATCACCTCGAGTACTGACATATAGTCAGTAGGAGCTTATGAGCATCAATAATGAATATTCTTTTTAGTGCAACTGTCAAAAAAACTCGACTTTTCTCTATCACTATGAATACGTAAATGAATTCTTTATTCACCGTGAAAAGAAGTCTTTTTTTAACAGTGAGAAAAAAAGATGAGTAATATACACAATTAACATGACAAAATACTTTTTGAAAGATATATCTCTTACAGAGTCAATTATTAATTATCAATAATTCTCGAATCAATTATTCAAGCAATATTTAATGTTTTTTATCAGAAACAACATGAAACATCTTCAGGAATTTATGTTTCAGAAGCAATTGTTCGAACATCCTTATCAATTGTTACTCCAATAAACATTTTCAGTTATTGGAACAATAATTGATAGTGAATTGTGAACAATAACGTTAGATAATTCGTGAAGCGTTGATTCCACAGTGTTATCAGATGTTTTTTGGAAGTAGATGAACAATTCAATATTTTGTTTGAAATCTCAATGCTATTATACGAACTATCTTCTATATATGCTTCTGCTTTTGTTCTTGATAGCGGGACCAATTTTGAAAACTTCCTTGTATCAATTTTTTCCTCAACATTCTTTGTACTTTTTCACATGATTCTTGTTGCACCATTCACGAATTTGAGCTTTGATTTGGCCGGTAACATATTGGATACAATTGTATTTGCTTCTTCAGCCACATCAAGTGGGGTAACACTACCACTATCATGATCAACATCCATCTCCTTCAAAATTATTCGAAATTGAAGCAACTACGAGCAAATAAAGTCAAAGATTAAAACACGCGGCGTGTCAACAAACCGTTTTTGGAGTAACGACACAAAAAGATCACTGGATGCATGGAAATATTGTATTGGAAGCATTTTCGTGTTTTCCTGGCACATAAGAGTAAATGACATCCTCATGTGCCATGAAAAAAATATTTTATGCACTTAATACAGAAATAACTTTTTTTTTTAAATGAGTCTTATCTTCAACTATTAAAGCGCTGCTAGTACAATGTGGACTACCCTGTAAAAGAGAGTAATTTCGCGTTCACTTGCACTCCAAATCAATGAACGTAAGCCTTTGGTCTCGTGGGTGATCCACTTCCGTCATCAGGATCACTCTCCGATCAAAATGAGGAACACTGTGAAGTCGGTCGTATGCAAATTGTTTTTGCATATTTTTTTGACAAGCGGTGGTGTAAATTTCGCCCCGGCGTTTCTCTATTAATCAGTCCCTCCTGTTATGAGAACCCAATCGCACAGACTCCAGCAGGCATTCCAGTCTTGCCTCTCACTGGCTCATGGCCGATTTTTCCACGTCCGTCAGCTCGAGCACGATGGATATTGTCACTCAATCATCGGGTCCGTTTCTGGCTTTTCGGGCTCGTACATACAGAATAATTTCCAGTTATTTGCCTTGCATTATTTCGAAGTAGATATTTATATTGCTTCTAGGAAAGAGGGGCCTCCAGAAATGTCCACAATCTATCTTTTCCTCAATCTATCGCCCTGGCGGCCATTTGTGAACTGGTACATCTCTCGAGGACTCTGAGAAGTCCATCAGTCACAAGATATCATCCTTAACGGAGAACAATCTTGAGGTGCTAGAGCGTTTCAGCTGATGTTGAAGTGGAGGAATGGAATGGAATCAGGATAATTGAAGAATACAAGCGTTTTTTTTGGAAGTGTGAAAGAATTTGTTTTTCTTCCGAATATCTTTGAAAATCAGTGATTCCTTACGATATGGTCTTTGTTTATTTGTGAGGGGTTAAATCTATCGGCCATTCGACCATGGTTTTGTCCTCATTTGGACCCGTCAGAATCAATCGATCTAAATCAATAGGAGCAGTTCCTCCTAAAAAACGAAGTGATCTTCTTAGTGTTGCCTATCGAATCTTGGCCGTTGTAGTTTCCAACTCCGTCGTACAGCCTTGTATCGGGTGTTTTTTTCAAATGATAGAATCTTCGATAGGGATAACTATGATTTGAAAGAAGGTGGATAGATGATCGATGATTATTTGTTTCGAAATTTGAATGATATCGACCCAGAAGTGTTTTGGTTCCAACAAGATGGTGCTCCACCAATGGATTATTTTCCTTGGGGTTATGTCACGTCCTAAGTTTATGCTGATAAACCAGAAACAATGGACGCTTTGAAAGCCAACATAACTCGTGTTATTGCTGAAGAAGGGCCTGAACTACTCGAAAAGATGGACATATGCCGAAAATTATGTTCAAAGCATAAATGTCATGAAATTATCTTTCAAATGAAAAAATTGGTCTTCAATTTTAATCTAAATGTGTTTTATTTCAATTTGAAAACACACGATACTTGATATCGTCGTGAAAAAAGATCGTTAGCGTTGTGTATACTTCGTTGTCAGCTAGACCGATTCAGTCACGGCTAGACGATTGCAGTAAGTCAATTGCTGCAAATCGACTTCAGAAGAAGTGCGTCCGAGAATTAAGCAACCGATTAAATAAAGGCACTTACCTCAGAAATATAAGTTGACGGCGATCGTAGGTGGTCAACTACTAAGTTAGCAGCCGAAAGGGGGTATAAGGAGTGGAAACAGGGAAATACCTTTCCTTTAGATGGACGTCGTTAGTAGCGACCAATTCACCAGTTACTCAAGTTCCAAGTTGCTTAATCACAGGCGAACTTATTCCTCAGAGGATAGCACAAAATATTATGGTGACGCGATCAGACGATTTTATTCTTTCTCAACGAAAGTATTCAACACGAATTTTATTCGCTTTAGAAGTCACTATTAAATTAGTTTGCTTTTAACCAACTTTTATGCACGATGTGTAAACAACAATTGAAAATTGACATTATTTCTCTCGCGCGCACAAGCAAGAAAATACTTCCGCAGATTGTCACCAGAGTGAGACGGTTCTCGAGTCGTTGAAGATGAAGCAAGTCACGTAAGCAACACACGTTCACGACGTAACATGCCGCCCGCCCTGAAGGATCCCTTCAGTAAGAACTGGAAGGAGTGAACAGACGAAAGAAAAAAGTCATCTACTGACTTGGAAGAGGACACAGTTTGACGATTGGTCGTCGAACTGTCCCAGAAGGGGTAGCAACATCAGCCACACGAATTGTGGAGTCAGCTCCGGGAAAAACAGATGATATACGGCCTATACTCCACTTTAGAGGAGGAAGATTGTCGTCTCGAATGATTACAACAGTGCCTGGAAGGACAGGGGTAGACGGCTGCAACCACTTATGACGTTGCTGCAAGGTATGCAAGTATTCCTGACGCCAACGCTTCCAGAAGTCCTGCTGGAATCGCTGGACCAATTGCCAACGAGATAAACGATTCACAGACACGGAACTGACATCATGGTCAGGAGGAGCGCTGAGGGGGCGGAAAATCAAGAAATGCCCTGGTGTGAGGGCCTCAAAATCCGAAGGGTCAGATGAGGGAAGATACAGAGGACGGGAGTTGAGGATGGCCTCAACCTGAGTGCAGACAGTGAGAAATTCCTCATAAGTGAGTTTCTGCTCGCCGATGACGCGAGTGAGATGATGCTTGGCAGATTTTACAGCGGCCTCCCAAAGGCCGCCAAAGTGAGGACTGGAAGGCGGTATGAATCGCCAATCAGTTCCGGAGGACGAAGCGGCATCGCAAAGACTCTGCTGATGTTGTGGAGCAGACAATAAGCGGCCAAGATCACGAAGGTAGTTATGAGCACCAACGAAATTGGTCCCGTTATCGGAAAAGATGACGGAAGGGTGACCTCGGCGCGCAACGAATCGCCGATAAGCAGCGATAAACGCTGGAGTGGACAGCTCAGATGCCAATTCTAGGTGAACTGCCTTGGTAGTGAAACAGATGAAGACAACCAGATATGCCTTTGTGCTGACAGCCCCTCGTAATCGCGCACTCGTGACATAAAAGGGTCCGGCGTAGTCTACACCAGTGGTAAGAAAGGCCATGGCAGAGGATAGTCGCTCGGGAGGCAGATTGCCCATTGGCTGTACCATGGGACGAGGTTTGCAGGAGAAGCATCGATTGCACCTGCGTAGTCGATTGCGTACAACATTGCGTCCATCCAGAACCCAGTACCGGCGACGAATGTACGAATGAGTGGCCAAGGCGCCAGCGTGCAGGAGACGATAATGGGCATCATCGATGATCAGATGAGTGAGATGGCTTTTCTTTGGAAGAAGAACAGGATGTTTGTGTCTGTACGGCAACAAGGCCGCCGACAGGCGGCCTCCAACACGAATAATTCCTTGCTGGTCACAGAAAAGGTGAAGCTTCATGATGAGCCGGAGACGAGAAGATGGTTTCCGAAGCTCAGTCAGCTCCTCGGCAAAATAAACGGATTGAACGAGACGTATCAAGCAGGCCTCCGCCTCCTGGAGCTCGACAGAGGAAAGAAAACCTGACCGAGGGGGTGATAGACCACGAGTATTCATTATGAATCTTCGACAAAAGGCGGTGACCCGCTTGAGTCGAAGATATGAGGAAAAGCGGTCAATGAAGGTGGGTTCATCGGAGATAGCCGCGAACATCAAAGCGGAGATTGGCTTTGCTTCCTCGTCCACTCGATCAGTTTGAGAGGAATCAACAGAGGAAACAGGCCATAAGGATGAGTCGAAAGACAACCAGTGAGGACCCCGCCACCACAATGGGTGATGATGAATGTCTGTAGGCATCAGTCCTCGAGAGGCACAATCAGCTGGATTGTCCTCAGACACTACATGTCTCCAGCGATCAGAGGGAATGAGCTCCTGTATTTCAGCAACCCGATTGCCAACAAATGTCTTCCACCTGTGACTCTCACCACGGATCCACGACAAGGCCACAGAGGAATCACAGAAGGCCATGCACTCAGCGCCGAGATTTTCCAGCACGCGAGTGGACAGATGGTGCATGAGCTTGGCGAGAAGATGGGCACCGCATAGCTCCAAACGAGGCAGAGTTATGGCCTTGCAAGGAGCAATTTTGGATTTAGCTGCGAGAAGGGACACCTGATAATGACCAGACGATGCCAAAGTGCGGAGATAAACGACCGCAGCGTAGCCTGATTCAGAGGCATCACAGAAGCCGATCAGCCGATGCGCAGAAGAAGAAACGTCAGGGATGAATCGTGGTATGTAGAGCTCTGCCAAAGTGGGGAGCTGGGACTGAAACTGCAGCCATAGGGGCTGAACCTCATTCGAAAGAGGTTGGTCCCACTCCAGATGGAGTAGGCAGAGCTGACGGAAGAAGATTTTAGCATAGAAGGTAACAGGAGTTAACCATCCCAGGGGGTCGAAGATTCTAGCCATCTGACTCAACACGGTTCGCTTGGTGATGACCGTTGAAGTCGAACGAACAGAATAGAAGAAGTGATCAGAAGAAGGATTCCACCCAAGTCCCAAAATCTTGAGACCTGGCTCACGATCGAGAAGAAGAGGATCGGTAGAGGAAGATTCTCTACGATGATCAGCTGGAATACCGTCTAGCAGAGGAGGATGATTGGTAGCCCATTTGCGCAACTCAAAGCCGCCCGCCCTGAGCAGGTCCTGCACCTGCTGCCGCAACTCAAGAGCTTCAGCTTCGGATGAACAGCCCGTCAAGATGTCATCAACATAAATTTCATCCAGCAAGACTTGCCTGGCAGCAGGAAACTTGGGTCCGTCATCCGAAGCCAGCTGCCGAAGGGTCCGAAGTGCCAAGAAGGGAGCAGAAGAAACGCCATACGTGACGGTGTTCAGGCGATAATATTGGAGCGGTTCGTGTTTGCTGAAACGCCAGACTATACGTTGATAGTCCCTTTGCTCAGGGAGTATCAGGATCTGTCGATACATCTGTCTAATATCGGCGGTGAAGACGAAGCGATATAGACGAAAGCGAAGCAGGAGGGTGGAAATGTCCGCTTGCAGCTTCGGACCAGTAAGCAGAAGATCGTTAAGGGATTTGCCATTAGCGGATGCACAAGAGGCATTGAAGACCACACGAATTTTGTCAGGAGGATCATCTGGACGATGTACGGGATGATGGGGAATATAATATGGCTCATATCGCGGACAATCAGAAGACTCAGGGACCAGTTCCATATGGCCACTCTCGAGATAATCTCGCATGAACTCATGATAAGCGACACGAAGAGTAGGGTTGTTGTCCAAACGCTGTTCCAGTCGAATGTACTGTCTAGTCGCCACGTTGACGGAGGTGCCCAGCCGAGACGATGCCAAGGGCAAACCAACAGTGTACCTTCCATTGGAGTCGCGGGTGACATCAGCGCAGTATGTCATCTCACACTCTCTCTCGGCAGGGGTCAGCGGAAGCACGTCAGGTACCTTATCAAGTTCCCAGAAGCGCCGAACGATGTTGACAAGTTCGTGATCCGAGTGCTGTGCGGAGGGTGAAGGAATAGTTTGAAGATCAGGGACGGCAGAAGAACTTATCATAACAGAAGGTGAGATTTGAGGAGATGTGTCAGAAGATTCAGTCTTGTCACGAAGGGAAGGGCAGGCAGACTCTGATCGAGGGGAATCAGGATGAGAAAACGGTGAAGAAGATACAGCAGATGATGACCCTGCAGAAGACGAGGGAGAAGCGTGCTGCCGCGAAACCCGATGACAACTGGGGACATGTCGAGCGCGACCATTGGCAGTGTCAGGTGAGAAGGAAACGTGTTTAGTCTTCTTGCGATGGCGAGCGTAGGACCCATAAAGCACCCAGCCTAAGGTGGTAGACAACGCCCCCGGAAGTTCAGACGATGGACACAGCGTGCCAGGAAGAATAAGATGAGGGAGCACATCCGATCCAATCAACATCCCTATGATACGAGGCAGATAGAAGAGTGGGTCAGCTAGGTTGAATTGCTGAAACTCGGGCCATCGGCCATTAAACGCTTGGACAGGGAGAGGATCTATGGGGCTGTCAACAACGTAGGCCTTGATGATAAGATGAGGGGGATCCCCTTGGTGACAGAGACTAACGTATGCGTATCCTTGGATGCGAAACTGATCTGCGTTAGTGAGGGTGCGAAGTTGAACAACTTCAGGGTGAATGCGCAGACGAAGCTTGGTGGCCCAAGCGCGGGTGATCAATGTGTGTTGGCAGCCTGAATCGAGAAGAGCTCGGCCGAATACAACATTCCGCTGGTTATCTAAGCGGATCCAGGCGGTAGGCATAAGGAGGCTAGGATCTTTGGTCTGGCGCAAGGAAGATCGCGGAGATGAAAACAGATGACTATTTGGCAGGGTTAGATGACGGCGAGATGACCATACTCGAAGTCATTCGGTACCACTTCCGGATGAGTGGCAAGAATTACGGGAAGATGTAGCGGGGGAAGCCCGATGAGAAGCTGAGCCTGCCGATGAAGGTATATTACGCAGTCTACCCCTCACTGCAGTGCCCCGAGAGGTGGAGGCACGGGCTGGCGGCTCTGATGTAGCAGAAGATTGAGAAGGAGGCTGATTCGATGGTTTCTCCTCCGGTTGGGTACCAGAAGAGGGCGTAGAGCCCGCAGATGCTAGATGAAGTATCGTATGGTGACGTCCCCCGCATGTGTGGCAGCACTGATCTGAACCACAATCAACAGTGGCGTGGAACGATGACATGCAATTTCTGCATAATCGCCTCTCAGTTACGAAAGATCTTCGCTGATGAATGGTCATGGCTTTGAATTCACGACACTGTCGAATGGAGTGGTTTGCCGAGCAGAACACACATACAGACGACGAGCTAGAGGCTTGAGGAGGACGTACCCCTGTATAGGCATGACGACGAGAGGACGGACCAGCTGAGGAGGGAGCAGACGATGAAGGAGCAGACGCTAACCCTGCTGGTGATTGGGTTCTGGACGGCCTCTTTGGCGCAGACGCACGGAATGAGGTGATGGAAGTGCTTTCCAACACTCGCAATTGTCGATTGGTAAATTCGAGCAATTGTGCGAGATTAGGAAACTCATCAGAGGATAACTGCCCTTCGAACAGCTGGCGAGATGGTATGTCCAGGTTGCGCAAGGCAAGGGAAAACAGAAGATAATCGGCCAGATCTGGAATGGACAATGCCTTGAGGGCGTTGATGGCATTTTGATGCGTGGTGGCGAATTGTTGTAATTGGGGCAAGGAAGAAACAGATGCAGGCCGCGAATCCAATATCTGGTTTACATACAAGTCAGCCAGCCGACGGGGATTTTGGTACCGAGCGTAAAGGGCCTGATAAGCTAAAGGGTAGTTTAGGGAATTTAATTCGAAGCCGGAGATGACAGAAGCCGCTTCACCAGATATAGCAGAAGTTAAAAGGTGAAATTTCTGAACAGGCGCCAGGGAGCTGTTCAGATGCACAAGAGCATCGAAAAGTGCGATGAAGCTGGGCCATTCTTCGATTTTGCCATGAAAACATGGCAACTCGACCCGAGGAATTGGAAGGTCCACAGGGGATGACCCGGTCTTTGCGACCGACGCAGATGCAGTCAGCTGACTATGAGCAGCGCGGATCTGCAGACAGATCTCAAAGAATGCCGCGAATTTCGATGGCGACCTGTCCCGATCCGCCTCCTCCAGCTGAGAGTTCAGTTTAACTATCAACTCATCAGCTTCTTTGAAGGCCTTCTCGATTTTAAATAACTCAGCCAGGCACATATTGGCCACATCCGACTCAGTAGTCAGCCCCTTAATCAACTTAAATAAGGTTGAAGCTGCTGCGAAAGCATTTTCTCGCTTGATGATGAATTCACTGATCGTAGCTTTCAATTTATCCGTCGACGGCATTTTGACTTCGCGAGCAACCCCGGTAAGTAAAATGAATTCCGAAGATGTTACCGGAATGAACAGACGATTAATGCGAATATAATAAACAGATGATTAGCGACAGCAAAAAACAAATAAGAATTCCACTGTTAAATTTCCCGAATGAAATGACTACAATGAGAATTGAAAGATGAATTGAATTAGAATTTAAGATCTAAAGGTCCCTGTTTTTCGACACCAATAGACGATTGCAGTAAGTCAATTGCTGCAAATCGACTTCAGAAGAAGTGCGTCCGAGAATTAAGCAACCGATTAAATAAAGGCACTTACCTCAGAAATATAAGTTGACGGCGATCGTAGGTGGTCAACTACTAAGTTAGCAGCCGAAAGGGGGTATAAGGAGTGGAAACAGGGAAATACCTTTCCTTTAGATGGACGTCGTTAGTAGCGACCAATTCACCAGTTACTCAAGTTCCAAGTTGCTTAATCACAGGCGAACTTATTCCTCAGAGGATAGCACAAAATATTATGGTGACGCGATCAGACGATTTTATTCTTTCTCAACGAAAGTATTCAACACGAATTTTATTCGCTTTAGAAGTCACTATTAAATTAGTTTGCTTTTAACCAACTTTTATGCACGATGTGTAAACAACAATTGAAAATTGACATTATTTCTCTCGCGCGCACAAGCAAGAAAATACTTCCGCAGATTGTCACCAGAGTGAGACGGTTCTCGAGTCGTTGAAGATGAAGCAAGTCACGTAAGCAACACACGTTCACGACGTAACACACGGCAATCAGATCTTCAGTGAAGGCTTCATCATGAATCCAATATTCCTGGTCCAAGAAGTAGGTACAAGAAAAACATAACAGAAATAAGTTTCCCATTGATATTTTTTGATTTTGATGGTACGAATTACTCAAAGAGTCATAATGAAATTTCAATTCGATCTGAAGAGAGGTGCTTTCGTCTATGTGAAAATATTTTCATGAGTTTCTCTGAGACATTACAGCCTTTTGGCCTTCCCGTAATAGAGAGTCCTGGAAAAGCAAGAGCAGCGCCTGCTCCGGAAGAGAACGACCAAATCCCCTCGCCATCATTCAATTTGCTCTGATATTCAAGAGAAAAATAATATTCAAGGCACAGAGTGATAGTTCTTCAACGCTGAATTGACTCATCTCTTTTTTTTTTTGAGAAACACCGCAACCGATCCGAGCATAAGTTGCGGCGTATGGTTCGGCAGACAGCGTACACACAAGAATTCAAATAAAAGCCACCAAAAACTGTCGGGGAGATACGAGGTCGTCTGTTCGAAAGCTCAACTCTTTCTCAATTTATCGGGATTTTCCCACTTCAAACGAGCGTCTCACTCTGTCCCTCGTCTCACCGTACCTTTAACATCGGGAATTGCAAGAAGTATTTCAAATATTTCCGATAGCGTAACTTCCAGGAATTTGCTAGAGAGAGGCAATTGCCCGGGGCATTTCCACATGGAAAACTGACGAATTTAGCTGCGGGTTGGAAAGTTACTGTCAACTTGGAAATATTATATGAAAGCTGTAGATCGTGCTAGGTAATGGTTCGAACAGATGTTGCTGCCATTCCTGGATTAGCACCGCTTGAGAAAAAGCCGGTAATTATCCAGATTGTCGATATTTATCGAGAGCCTACCCGAATAAAGTCTCAGATCGAAATGCGAGCCTTTTTTGCACCTCCTGCTACCCAGTAGGTCCCATAATTTTATCGGACTTAAATTGTCATGGTTGAATTCATCACCGGGCCCGTGGAAAGGGAGAAAGAAGCATTATTTATCAATACGGCGAAATGGATATCCGATTAGTCTGAATTGTAGGAAATATCTTTCGCAGTCTTCCATTCGAATAGCTTGTTGCAGTTTAATGTGATCATTTGTGCATGCAATTAGTAGTTAGTACGTCGTTGCGACTCGCCAAATGGCTTCGTCGAAATCATAACGGTTTGGTGTCCCACAGGGGTGAGACTATCCAGCTGTACATAAATCCAGGTGCTCAGTTGGCTCATCGCAGGATATCATTCAAATATTGAAATATAGCGGAAGCAGTAGAGCATTCGCCACTGAACTGGTGCATTTTCTGAAGAGGTTTCTGATTCATAGCTCGGAAAATCCGTTAATTAGGAATATAACAGTTCCAAGATGGTAACCCTGGGGAACACCAGTATTTATTTATTGTCTGTGATTATTGGTCTAACCAAGACAGGACTAATTCAATTCACACGTAGAGGAAAACAGCTTTGAAATCTCAGTGTCTGAATAGACATATTATAGAATAGAAGTCTGAATTTAAATATCTGGGAATGAATCTAGACATCAATCTTCTTCTTGAGCTGATATACAGAATTCCACGAAAGATTTTTATACGAATTATAATTTTTCGAGTACCAGGTGACAAAGTATTGTTATCCATTTTGCAATAACAATATTTTATGTCCGCAAATATCCTCCGTTCTTTTGTCGTTGATGAAAAAACATGTGATACTGTCCGATATTTCAATACCTGATTTAACGACCGAACAAATTTCGAGCTTTGAATATGGCCATTGTTGCGGTGCCGATGAAAAACCATACCGGTTAAGCAATTAAAATTTTATTTTACGAATTCACTGAGTTAATTCGAATACACAACAGATGACAACCCTCCAGATAGAGCGAAAACCTGATACCCATCGGTCCGTGAAAATTTGCGTGATCAATTTCCTGGAATGAAACGAGATACAGTAGAAGTTGATGAAACAATGCTATAAACTTTGCGGCACATATTCGAAAAAACATATGAATCGGGGGGATGTATGCAGATTCCAGCAACAGCTAACTATATTGAAATGAATTGTACCAAGTTCATTACGTTTTTATTCATTCGACCGTGATTTCTCAATGAAATCAATCAGTGGGATGTGAAGTGATGCTGATTCCGCCACGTTGTTTCGAAAAGGAAGAAAATGGATTTTTCCAGATGAACGGAAGCTTTCACTTTTTTAGCCGGTAAAGCAAAGAATTTCAAAGCGATTTGTTTGCAGGGCACCTACAATTGTAATATGCTCTGGATGGAACTTGTTGGGAACTCACATACCATTCGAGTATTATTCCTGAGATGGGCTACTTGGAATTCTGTACATGTATATAAGAAAATAATATAAGTTTCGCGTGAGATATCTGGATAACTTTGCGTCTCGCGTCGTTACTCTTTCCACTTGTCCTAAACAAGCGACACCAAGAATAATTTTCGTAAGTTGAAATTCAGCCACTCATCATACAATGGAGAGCAACTTTCTTGAATAATCAGGACGTGAGCAGGTTGAATGTGGCTGGGGAAGATCTGAAGATGAAGTTCCACTCCTCGCACAACACAAAAAATCCCGAGGGAACACCAGCATAACAAATATGTACTGGATCTTCCAGGTGAAACTGAAATACTCTTCTTCTATTTCGATTGGTTTATGAACTCGTGCAATGAAGGCAATCGTACTAAGGAATTTTATCCTGTGTGAAAAACGCGATATTGGACGCCAACTGTTATTGTTATTTACTCTATAAAAGCTGGACTTTCACCAAATTTTTCTAGACAGATTGAAGTTGGAAATCTGTTCAATGCAGTGGGAGGTATTTCTTGAACAAACTCTTGTAACTGATGACCCATTCATTCGATGGTTGGTACATATTCAATAGCATGTTTGATAAATCTATAATAACTCAATATGAATCTGACATTTCGCGTGATACTCAGTAGTTGGAGTCGATTATGTTCGAGCTCAAATATCTGACATCCGAGCTCATTAAATGATAATAAAGACAAATAATGTCCTCTTAATGCAAATACATTTAGACACGATAGAAGTTTTATCAGTCGATATAACTCCTATAGTCACCCGAAATTGAAATATTGTGGTGTATGATCTGAAAACGAGTATTGACCTTCGGATATTGTGTATTTTTTTATAATTAAATACAACACAGCGACTGGATTGATATAACGAGAAAAAAATCTTTCAGAAGAAATTGAATTGAAATATGACTCATAATCATTCGAATGTAATTTATGAAAACGTGTCTTTGAAATAGGAGTTTATGAAAGGTGTTCAGGGGGATGAAAACCACATTTTTAGTGGAAATCATATGATAAATCTTTCTGATTTAAATTATAGATTGCCATAAAATATGGGACGAAAATAGAAGCGAAAATAAAAAACCAGCAACTATTCATAGAGACGCATCTATTTTCTATATAGATTCTGATGTTTGCATTTCTTATCAAGTCCCAAGTCTAAGTACCCTACTGTGTATACTTGTATGCTAATCAGAGAAAAACTATACAAGGTAAATAGTAACGCACAAAATTCTTATTTTCGGTATCTATTATTTTGTAGAAGAATGCTTGAACAGGTAGGTAATTTTTATCTTGAAGTACATAACTTCTCATGTATAATTTAGAAGTTTGTCACCACTCTCCACCCCTCTGCGAGGGGTGGAGGGTAGTTGGGTTTTTCAAATGGAAACCTTTACATTTTGTGCCAGAAATGGATAGACCTTTTCTCGCTGAAGATGATTTGATTATTGATGGGGGTTTTTTATCAACCCTTTTATCTTTATAGGGATAAAATGGTGTAAAGCCAGTGGTATTGGAATACATTGCTCATTAATAAAGTTATAGTTTCAAGAATTGAGAAATTCTTATTGAAGACACCAGGGCCGTATCTAGGTACTACTGCGCCTGTGGCAAGATTTTCTTCAGCGCCCCCAAATAGGCGCTCCTTACGCAAAAAAATATTTTTGGCGTAGGTATACATGAAAACCGTGACATGTTATCTCGAATATTTTGTTGGCGCTTCTATATTTTATTCTTTAAATTTTTTTGGCGCTCAAATTTTTTTTTTTCATTTGATATTTTTTGGCGCCCCTGCGGACCTTGCGCCTGTGGCGGGGGCCACTTGGCCACACCCTAGATACGGCCCTGGAAGACACATTCAAACAGAAATGTGAATAGGAACAAGCAAAAAAATAGAAAATTACCTAATGTATGTCCAAGAAAAGGAAAATAATATATTTGTCATCACCATGAAAATTAACCATTTCTCAGGTGCTGAATACGTTATCATCAGGTACATTATATTCGTTAACTTTCCCTGAAAAATTAGAGTATAATTCAGGACGGCGTCAAGAAACCGAACCCCTCTGAAATTATTGTAAAAGAATTATTATTTAGGGTCGTAATTAAGTATCCCATCCTGCAGTTGGGCAACTCCCTTAAATTGCCACGAGCACTTTGTCGGAACTGGGGTGTTTGGGTGTCTTTAATTTGATTTGGAAGCGGACCTAAACCTTGGATTTTTTTGACCGGAAAATTTGGCCGTGTCAGAAATTAGGGGAATTAGTCCACAACGCTTCAGTCTTTTTGGTTATGTCGAAGGACCACAACAGTTTACTATAAAGTGAAACGATTCTCATATCGGATATCATCGACTATAATAATGTCATGTGATACATCGAACGAAAGCTTCCTTAGTCAGGAAAACGAAAATGAGTTATTCGGAAGATATTTACGAAACTTGTGTATGAGATTTCGAAAAAATTAATAATATACAGGTCAATCGACAATTTAGAGGGAAGCTATAGCAAAAATCCCAGGACTTGAAGTTTCTATTGAAAACCGAAACAATTAAATGATAAAAATATACATTGAAATTTCTGACATGGACCCCCCTTCCCCACACAAGTGCTACTCGCACTTGACCACCATTTTTTACGCATACCTGTAGTCCTTTCGAATTAAACTCTATTTAATAATAATAATAATAATAATAATACGTCTTTATTAAACAGAAATCCACAGAAGGAAAAACATGCATACACTCATGACCAAGTCAGCAAAGGCGAAGTCTAGCAAACTGCTATTCATACTCAACCTCCCACTGACCGGCAACGAGCTAATATACAACAATATATTCAAAATAACATCTAGTCAGCACAAAATATACCAAATGAAATATACCCAATGAGCACCCGAATCTCACAGCATGCAGCATTTAGCATATAAATATTGGGATTACAAATATTATTGCTCACACATTAAATACCCCCTAACTTTGAACTTAAACTTATTTATGTTCAACAACTTGAAGTCACCTGGAAGGGAATTGTAAAATTTAATAGACCGAAAGATAAAGCTTCTTTGAAACAAGGCCGTTCTATGCCTTGGCACCACGAACTCATCTTGAAATCTAGTAACCCTCGAGTGAACGTTGCTATGACGAACGAATTTTCTCCTAAGGAATGGTGGAGCATCAGCATTTAAAATAAGTTTATGCATGAATGAGCCCAAATGATAATTTCTCCTCGACTCCATCAAGAGGACCCCATCTTCCCTTATTTTATAAGTGACTGGATCATACTTTCTTATACCATGTATCAACCTATAACATGCTTTCTGCACCTTCTGAATTCTTTCCTGATTAATCTTAGTCAAACAAGGTCCATAGATAAAATCACAATATGTGAATTGGGATAAGACAAGAGACTCGCAAAGAGTTTTCTTTGTCTTCACGTCCAGTATATGCCGGTTGGGATAAATGAGTCTCAGGTTGGAATATGCCCTCGAAATCAGAATTTTTAGATGTTCGGAGAAGCGAAAATCAGTATCCAGCAGCAAACCCAAATCTCTAGCAACATCTGTGAACACCAGGCCATTATTATTCAGTTTGATGGTCATATTCGATTTCAAGAAAGTAGCAGAATTTTTGCTGGCGAAACACATCACCTTCGACTTGTCAGGATTAATAACCAAGTTGTGTTCAATAGACAACTCATGAACAAGCTGTAAGACATTGTTGATCGTACGAGATGCCTCCTCATACAATTCTTTTGGGAAATGATAATAAAGTTGAAAATCATCTGCGTAAGCTAGTAATTTACAATTTTTTATAGACGTTATTATATCAGCTGTATAGATAATAAATAGCAATGGTCCAAGCACAGAACCCTGGGGTACGCCAGCAATAATTTCAATCGGAGATGATAACACATTATTGACGGATATATACTGAATTCTATCACTCAAGTAAGATCTGATCAATTGCAGTGAAGAAAAGTCAAAGCCATAAAACTTCATTTTAGCAATCAACAATTCATGGTTAATGGTATCGAAGGCCTTCGAATAGTCAAGCAATATGAGAATACTAGCCAATCCCGCATCATTAGCCTCTATGATATCACTGGTCACAGTCGCGAGAGCGGTCGCAGTGCTATAGTTTTTTCTGAATCCACACTGTGTGTCAGGCAGTAAATTGTTCGATTTCAAATAATTGATGATCTGATTATGAAGTACCTTCTCTAGAATCTTCGATAAGAATGGTAATATACTTATAATTCTGAGCTCAGAAAGAGACGAGGGGTTTTTAACTTTCGGAATCGGCCTTCCAAGGGCAACCTTCCAGAGACAAGGAAAATATCCAGATTCAACACAAACATTCACGATATGAACAATATATTTAACAATGAATGGTCTACAGAACTGAATCATCCGCAGCGACACCTCATCCACCCCAACAGCGGTACTTCTCATCTCATTCAAGATATCTTCAACCTGCTCAACAGTGGCAAGGGAAAAAGCAAAGGTGTTAGAGAAGTGTGAGCCCTCACTATAGAATCTTATCTTAGAATCACAACAAAAGTTGCTACCATTGGAAACAGACGAAAAATAATTACCTATGGCATCCGCATCAGAGAGGGATGCTGGTAAATTACCAACATTCGATGAACAAATTTTGAGGTCACGCAAAGCTTTCCACGATTTTGCAGGATTGTTCTGAACACTTATTGACTCCAAATATTTCTTCTTCTCATTTCTTACCATAGATACTGTGCGATTACGAATCTGTTTGTAACTTTCCCAGTCACCTGGTGAACGTGTTCTCTTGAATTTCTGCAGTGCTATGTCCCTCTGTCTCATCGATAATTTGAGACTCATTGTCAGCCATGGTGCAGGAGATTTAGTCACCCTTCTCTCAATGAGTGGTGCATGCTTATCAAAAACTCCAATAATCAAGCAATTGAAAATCTCAACCTTTTTGTCAATATCATTCTCCGCAATCAAACGATGCCATGCAAGACCTTCCAGATCTCTATGGAAATTTTTCAGATCGAAACCACGAAAGTCCCGGTATTTTACTAATTTAGGTTTCATTTTCACACTCTTCAAATTCAACTCACCGTAAACCAACCGGTGATCAGAAATTTCGGACACATCCACCGTACCAACACGCACAACCAAATCCTCTCTAGTGAAAAATATGGGATCAAGTAACTTAGCTGTGGTCCGAGTTATTCTTGTTGGTTCCTTCAAAAATTGTCTCAAGCCGTATGACTCTAGGCATGTTGACAAAGGATTTTCTGGTCCCAAAAAATCAACATTCATATCACCAAGACACAGAATCTCGTCCGCAGTAGGAGTAATACAAGGAAATACGATGTCAACATCATTTACAAAACTATTCAAACTATAACGAGGAGGACGATAAAATGTTGCGATGATTATCTTGCGAGGCCCGACTTTCAATTCTAAAAGCAAGTACTCAGTTTTATCACTCACCTGCTGTCCAATTGGAATAATCTTATATTTAAGATTTTGCTTTATATAAGCAGCAACTCCACCTCCCCTTCCCTCTCTATCATTTCTCACAAAGGAATAACCTGGTATGTGCAGAATATCACTATCAACGCTACAAGAAAGCCAAGTCTCAGTCAAAGTCAGAACATCAAAATCATGAGTCAAAAGATAAGCCGATAGGTCACTTAAATTCGGCAAAACAGATCTGGTATTCAAATGTGCAAACTTCATCTCGATAGATAGATTAAATTATATGAAGTAGTGAAAAATCAACTATTATGTCGGATACAGAAGAGTAAAAAAAATGCAAGCAACATAACACAAACACCAACACTACATGCTGCGAGAAAATAAAAAGAGTACCATCAACTATGTACGAGTGCTCAAGGTTCCCGAAATTAAATCAAATACAGGAAAATTATAACCCAAAACTAGAAAAAAAAATTTCAACGACAGTGAGATAGCGGGGCTCAAAAGGCAGCCAAATAATACAAAAAAAAAATACTGACAAATCTTATATCGCAATCATAGTGCTCAACAAAATTGCCAATTAATCTTCAAATACTTACATATAATCAAAATGAGTAATGAATCAACTTACGCTTGCTAATCAAGATCCTCAAACAATAATAACTATAAAATAAAGTTCCAACTCATTCAGTTATTCCGAATATTCCATCACCATTGATACATAACTATGAGAATACAAAGAGTTATGAATACATATATAATCAAAATGAGTAATGAATCAACTTACGCTTGCTAATCAAGATCCTCAACAATAATAACTATAAAATAAAATTATAACTCATTCAATAATTTTGAATATTCCATCACCAATGATACATAACTATGAGAATATAAAGAGTTAACCCACCAATATTGGAACGTCATTCAGGTCTTCTTCATTGTTTATTATTTTCCTCTGACCTTTTGAATCAATATAAATAACACCATTAAGGGTCCACACAGACCTACCAAATATTTTTCTTGCCTTTTTGAATAGTATCAAATTATCTGACGTTAGCATTTCCGTTATAAGAAAATTAGTTCCTTTGAGTTTACGTTTGTTTACAAATACAGCATCGCGATTCCATCTTCTGAGAAACTGTACTGCAATCGGTCTGGGCTTGTCATAATCCGGTTTTTTCTTTCCTACTCGATAACACTGATTTAAATCCTCCTTTTTCAAAAGAACTTCGATCTTACTATTACACAATTGGATAACAGCATCATATATATCCCCTTCCGATTCAGGAATACCATGAATGAGGAGAAAACTGATATTACGTTTCATCTCAGAATTATGTTCTTTCTTTTTTACTGTGTTTACATTACTTTTTAGACAATCGATGTCAATCCTGATATGATTAATAGCATCATTCATCCTTTTTTCGAATGCCTCCAGGAGATCCAAAGGATTTTCACCCATAACAGGAGTGGAAGACTGAGATTTCAAAAATTCATCTTTGAAATCATTAATACCCTTTCTTAATTCTTCCGACAGTTTGTCAATACGAACGTTCAACTCCTTGATATTAGAAGCAGGTTTCGCCATTTCAACCAAAAATAACAACAAATACTGTACTATTCACAATATACGTAAACTCTGCGCTGGGAAATATCAGCAAATTACTCTTCTTAACTTGAGGATATATCTAAGTTTATAATTTATGTAGAGCACCAAATCGACCGTCCTCACTCGAGCGACATGTGCGATATAATCTGAAATTCAGAATATCTCCTTGAATTATGGCAAAAGTAGGGGGATGTAAAGAAAGTTTTTTCATTCTGCGGGAAGAATGATCATGGCTATAAATTATGCATTCGTTTGAGAATAATACGAAGAATAATCTAAAACTTCACGTACCTCTTCCATTTCGGGCGTTTCATGAGTAGCGCCTGGAAGAATCGGATTCTGTTGGGATGGAAGCAATAGTACCAATGATATATTATGCATAAAATAAGAAGGGAAACTGTTCCACTCAACTTTCAGATAAGAACAGAACTCCAAGAACGCTCGAAGAGATTCATCTCGTGTACAGAACGCTTAAGCCATTGAAATATCCTCTGTGAGTTGGCAACTTCCCCCCACGGGTGGAAGGTATTCACATTTTGTGCGGTTTGACTGAAATATATTGTTTCGGATATGTCCTAAGCAACATCATGTTATAGGAGAAAGTTGTTGCCGAACAACTTCAGCTTGAGTTATCTAATATATTGCTTCAGATCTTAAACAACACACAACTTGGTGTGAACTAAATAGCTGCAAACCTGAGGAACATAAGTTTATTGTTTCTTTGATGGCAGTGTGGATAGAATGGAACACAATTAACAAAACTTTTCGTGTGAAGATATCTCATTTGGCATGGAGACCATGCATGAGGTGGGGAGGAAAATTCGCTCTGACAATGCCGGAAGCCGTTATACACATGGTTTCTTGCAATGTGCTCATCATTGCCATTCACAATGCACAATTAACAGCCGAATACTCCGGTTCTCGAAATTTTGGAACCGAAAACCAGTCGGAAAATTAACGAAGATTTCGAAAATCATCCTGAAATATTTTACTATCACATTTTCGAGTGCTTCCTGTCTTAAATTGGGCTGGGAGAAAATTTTTCTCAATTGGAGACTGAGGTGGATTATAGAAATTATAAAATACTTAATACTTGAGGCTGTTTTCCAGTCAAACTTAAGAAAAATTATTGTATCGAACAAAAAAATTGTGAGAAAGGTTATCTCGCCTCAAACTGTATCCAACCAAACGAATTTAGAATTTATGATCCAATATCTCAAAACTCCTGATAACATTCTCATTTTTCTACGAAAACAGTGGATACTCAGGGAGAGGGGCTTTGAATCTTTCTGAGAGGTTAACGTCCTACAATTTACCTTTCTGTCACACAAGGGGCTGTCAATAAATCACCACCCAATTCTTAAATTTAAAAAAACCCTTTTTTTTCCCAATAAACAAGTGATTGGAAAGTTCCAAATAGTTTTCAACTTTTAGCGACCAGAGGTTATGGAGGAAATTATTGTGAAAATGGAAACTTTCGGGACTGCGTTTTATACATTTACATCTAACAAGAAAAAAGATGCTGAAAAAGTGATCTTTGAAATGTGTGTTGATCAAAGATGCGGCAAATATGCAGGAAGGAATTCCTTGTTCGAAAACATAAATGATTTGTGAAGAAACATGGGTCAAGTAAGCATTATGAGAAAGAATGGAAACTTTCCAAGGATTGTTGTTTCGTTGGAATTTCCGATATATCGAAAGATTTCCATTATTCTGTACAGAAAAATAAGGTCATTCGCCTCTTGTTTGTTTCATTCTTGTTTCTTAATGGGGACTATCATCCCTTACAACCACCCTAACATTCTGCAGAATGAGAATTTGCGGCTTAAAACTTCATTTTCTGAAATCTTGGAGTGTTTGTAAGAGAAAAGGTTTTATGGCTCTAAGCCTCACCGTTTCGAAGAAAAAAAGCGTGAAAGCACTACTATGCATATACATACTCCATTCATTTTTCATAAAGTATCGCGGTTTGCCATGAAATTCTGACACATTTCACCGTGTTTGTTTTGAAAATGTGGGGTTAAAGTAATTCTTCTGTCAGTTGACTGAGCAATGTTGCCGTTTCTGCTGAAAAATCGTAGTATTTACGTATTTATCAAAATGTTCCTTTACTTTGGGAAATTAATGAATTTGAGAAAATATAATGTGAATACAGAAGACATTGGAATACATTTTTGCACAACTTGAAATACTCCAGTATGACGATGTAGTAGTTCTACGAAACCTGCGCCACAGTCAAACCTTAGACTAACTAACTCCATTTATAAAGTTAAAAAAGAGTAAATAGAAAGTAGACTCGGCAATGTCGCTTGATTTTCACGAGTACCAACCTGCGTCCGTTTTAAGTGAAAGAACTTGATAAACCTAAATCATGGCTAACCGAGATACTTTATAAAAGTGAATTGAGTATACCTTACTGAATGGAAATTTAGGAATTTGTGATGTTGAATTTAGTTGTTTCTACCCTTTTTATGTTGTGCCTTTTTTCCTACACTTCGCTACGGGCTCATAGACCAAACCTTTTTTTTGACAATCATTTCAAGGTTTCATAAAATGGGGATTTCAGATGCAGATTTGCATCTTGCGAGAAGAAAGGGTGGTTTTAAGAGGTGGTAATATGGTTTCATAGAGATGAAACTGAGAAATAGATTCCTTGTTTGCCTAAAGAAAAATGAAAGTGTTTCTTAAATAACAAATGTTTCCTCTGAATAATAAAAAGAACTCAAAAGTGAAACTGTGAGCATTCGAGTTGAACGAATTATTTTCCGTGAAAATATCTTATATTCGAACCAAAAACTTGGTTTTCTGTTTCGTGCCAGGAGCTGTTTCACCCCAGGTCAGCTGCTTATGATCTATAAGGCACAGATTCGACCTGTCCTGGAATACTGTTCCCATGTTTGGAGTGCTGCACCTAAACACACCCTAAAACTCTTGGATTCCGTACAAAAAAGGGCAATTCGTCTCGTGGGTGATGCATCGCTTACAAGCTCGCTCACTTCTCTGGAACACCGTAGAAAAGTGGGCGATCTGTCTCTATTTTATAGATATTTCCATGGGCGATGCTCTTCTGAATTATCAGCAATCGTTCCCCCTCTGGCAGTCTCTTCCAGACTAACCCGTCAAGTTAAGTCTTCACAACCCTTCGTGGTAACTTTGGAGACCTGCAGAACTCGTTCATCCAACGAACAGCGAGGCTTTGGAACACATTGCCTAGGGAGGTGTTCCCCGAGGCATATAACCTCCAGAAATTCAAGAAGAACACCAATTCCTACGTGCTTGCCCTTGGTTCTCACGATGTTCTCTGAACATTACAGGATATTCCTTTTCGTGAAAATCACAACATAAAAAAAAAAAAAAAAAAAGGACAAGAAGAGTAATCTCTGGGCCGCGAAGACTTTTCCCCGTGCTTGTACTGTTTATGAGATTTACTCACAAGCAAAGGACTCAAAATGGACCAAAAACAGGAATTTGCTCATAGGTCTCATCTGTAGAGTTTTTCTTTGAAGTATTATCATATATGCATGGGAGTTTGGCGTTTGCGACATTGAACGATGCAATTTTATTCAATCTCTCCAAGCTATCCTTCATTTTTATCGTCCTTGTTTCATATTCACGATTTCCCTGTTATTTATTGCATGTGTAAAAACCAGAAACACATAAGGTTTCTGAAACGCTAGTTTCCCCAACTGGAAATGTGAGGGATAGTCCGGAAAAGAGCGTGTAAACCCGAATATCTGAATGCCTTTGAGAATATCGAAATATGGTCATTTAGAAGTTTTACGTTTTCAATTTATTGCTTAGAAATCCGGGTGATCGTCAAAATAGTCGAGTGGCACCAACCTTTCGATCAGCCTGATTTGTAAATCCGTGTAATGACGTGCATCGGAAAATTTCAGAATTTTCATTCTATTTTCTCTATTTATTTTTCAGATATGAGGCCTCCAGTCTCGTTCATCAATGGTGTGGGTGACAAGGTAAGATAGTCTTTAATACAATATTCATGAAATTTTTGTACATTCTACACGGAAAATTTAAAATATCAGCTCAATTTGAATTCAACATATAACGGAAACAATATATTGACGGTATCTTCAAGAACATCACGTAGCCTTAGCGCATAACAAGTACCGCCCTGTATAATAATCTATTCCTTGGACGAAGCTCGCAGACCCCGCTATTCCGAACAGGTACGGCTCGGTCGCAAATTTGTGACCGCAAAAAAAAAGAATGGTCGATAAGGTTCGTGCCCAAGCTCCCGTACTACGTTATAACACCGAGCTCCAGTTTATGGAACTAAGCACATACAAACGGGGAATCTTAGTTCGGAATCACAGATAATGCCGCCAATGCACCTGGGTATCGCGTTCACCCCTTCGTTCCGATGAAACCCGGTTGTTGAACCTTTCATTCGATTCTCCAAAATGAATTGAACGCGGGGAATATTTTATTTCGACAGCGGGAAAAAAAGTGTTGGGTACACTGAAGTTGACGTGATTTATTGGCAGTCTCGTTTTTTGCACTCGGAGGAATAGGCCCCATTTTTGTATCGGTGCTCGGAATTGAGAGTGCGAGAGTTAGTATTCTGGTTTATGAGATTCTGAGATCATAAGGTTCATTTTGAAATTTTGGAAATCACCCGAAATATGCTCAAATATAACCAGCCCCTCCGCCATTCTGTTACAGTAGTTTTCGTAGTGTAACAAATAAAATTAGAAACGCTCGCATTTTTCAGGTTTTGTTTTAATTGAGAATTCTTTCGACATAGAATGAAGTACAGGATGAGAGTCTTTGACTTGTACATATATTTCAACTGAAGATTCTTGAGGTCAAAAGAAACCTTTTTTTTATTTTCCATTTTTCCGAATTCGGTCATTTGAAAAAAAATGTGCCAAAAACGTCTCTGAAACAACTCTCTGGAATTCATGCAAAGTTTATATTTCTCGATTGAAACTGAGTTGATACATTTAGAAAATATTCCAGTACTAACCTTATTGGAAAATAAATGGTACAAACACGATATTTCCTAACAAAAACACTTAGTTTTGTCCTTTAATTTCTTGAAATTGAAAAGCCATATTTCTCCCATCAAAATAAGTTCCTTCTTAAATTTTTTTAAAGATCAGTTCGTAAACACAATACTTGTTCATATTTTCCTCGATATCTCAAAATTATTAAAAAAAAAAGTTTTTTCACTGAACTAACGGATGAACTAACGCAAGGGCACTAGTGTTGTTTACTTTTGGCTGATGGCGCCTAGTCGTGCCTCTTTGAAAATAGTACTCTCTGGAGTAGTTCTGATTCTCGTCGATATAGCGCCACGATCTAAATTTCAGTCGCCTATAACGGTACGCTGGGTGCGTGACTTCGCAATGAAAGGTAGCCAGAGCTCGCAAGATAAACCGTTATTCCACAGACCAAACAGTTGGTCTGTGGTTGTTGAACGAAGCATGCGTATAGCGACGTGATGGACTAAGATTTGTCGATTTGTTTATTCAGAGAGAAGAATGCAAAAAGGTGATGTGAAGACTTTCTTTGAAAGTGATAATAACCATGTAGTGTCGAGTTTATAAAATTCCAAGAGAATATTGTTCAGATAGAAACATCGCCACAGATGATGTAGTGCTAAGTATCTTTTCATTTTGCATTAATTTCAGTTCAATACGTGTTTTGTGTGGGACATTCATCATTAACATCCGAATTTCGTATTCCATTGACATTTCAGTCTTGACAAAGTTGAGAAACATCCTGACAACATTGGTAATTTGTATAGATAATCAGGAAATTTATAAAGTTCAGCCATTCTGTGATATTATTAATTCAGGGAAGCATCCAGATTATTCTTATAATTTTAGATTTTTTCGTCAAATTTTATTATGTTGAGAAATATAAACTCCCTTCAAAGCTGTAGGGTTAATTAAGGTAATTTCTCAAGTTTGTAGTACAAAAAATTGATTCATTCGATCTCCAAAAACGAATTGACTGTCGAAAATATGTTATTTCAACATAAAAAACAAAAAAAGAATCCTTATCACTATTTTCTCGCTTGGTACACGGAAGTTCCACGTTGATGATGTGATTTATGGGCAGTCTTCAACAGAAAGGATTGTTTTCTGCCCTTAAATCGATTTGGCTGCATAGCCACAATTTTTGTCGCTCTTCTTCTTGCGTCGGGGATAAACGAGAAAGGGGTTTGTTTGGGGTCACTGTTAGGAGAAAAAATAGACCCGGAGAATTTTATTTGGTCGTATTTTCTTTATTACGATACTTTGATTTCATTGTCCCCGTTTTTGCGCTCGAAGAAAGATACACCATTTTCATATCGGTGGCCAAAATTGAGATTGAGGGAGTCGGAATTGTGTTTTATGATTTTCGAAATCGGGTTTATTTTTGAATTTGGAGAAATACGCAAAAGAATATGCTTCTTTTTTGGATCGAATTATAAATAATGAAATATATTTCTGGAATATATAATATATTCGACAATATACTCAGTGATCCTGCAGTTTAACCAGCGCCTACGCCATTTTGTTACTTTCAGGGAATTTGCGGAAATATTGGAATGGAACTCAAAAAATGCTCGCATCAATTATTTCTTCTCACTTCACAGTGAAATATGGAGGGTTTCGCTAAAAAAAAATATGATGAGAACCATTTTCAATGCCAATTTCGAAAGTATACAGAAGGAACATTTTGAACTTAATTAATCTTAATGAGTTATTTTATTCGTCAGCAAAGGGAATGAATATTTGATTTGGCATTTATATAGAATATAAACAGGACCAAAATTAACAATTATTTGGTCAGCGTTTGTGATTATGCCAATGAACTCCTAATTTATCTGAAAACTGGACAAGAACACATTTCATATGCGATATATGGGTTGAATATGCTTCTCGGACAAGGTGGAACGCGATATCATATGGAATTTGTATCATCGGAAGCTTTGTTCATTTCGCCCTGAGAAACTCCACGGTTCAGTGGAGTCCATATCAGTGGAACCAATAATTTTTCACGTCGCCATCCCTTAGCTATGATATATAGAGTACAGATTTAGCAGGACGGTTGAAATACGAGATGAAATAAATCTTTCTCCTGTTCGTTCAGACCGAGAATATTCCGAATATTTAGGAGCTATTCACTTCAAATATATTCGCGGAAAATGATTTATAATTAGAGCGGAAGAGGGAAAAAGGTGCAGGTGGGAATAAAGCGCAGGCACAAATCGTATTATTCCGATCAGAATACGTAATATAGTGCTCTTCAAAAATTCCTATGCTTGTTTTATGGGATATAGGAAAACTCGATCCTTCCATCGTTACTTCAAGTAGATCCACTCGTATTCGACCAATTCCACGAAGATTGGAATGAGCCCATGCAAATTATTACAATGGATAGTGCTCGACGTTTATTTGTTCATAATTTGTTCGTGAATTTCCATCAACTTTCCCTGTTCTCTAACGATGAACAATATCTATTTGATCGGTCCATTCAGGCTTTTAAGCACGCATAAAAAACGACCATCTTTAGAATTTCCTTTTGAAAATTCGAACTATGGAGGCTTCACAAGAATTTCCTGGATTTTCTTGAGGTACCCACAAAGGAACTTATATGGAATCACACAGTGATTATACAGGGAGGAAGTATTTGATGGAAATGAGTTAAATATCAAAATATCGTTCCCTTCAACATATTCTATGTCAGTATATTCAGGAACAGGCTTATTATACAGGTTCTTTCACGAGGAACCTCACCCATATTTATACGGGAAACTACTGAACGTATTTTCATGAAATTCAGCACTTATAAGTATTTCACGATGCTGATGAAATCTAAAATATTTTCAAGGCATGAGCACCTCCAATTTTACTGGAAATGACGTCAACTTCCGTTTTTTCAAATTAGAACACCATTTTTTTATTGCAGAAATAGATTCCTTAGAAAAATAATGTGAGTGTATGCATCACACCCTTGCCCTAAAATGGATATTTTCTGAGTTAATATCCACTTTAGGGCAAGGGTGTGATGCATACACCCACATTATTTTTTAACGTAGATTCAATATCTGCCATAAAAAAATGGGGTTCTAATTTGAAAAAATTGATTTTTCACGATTTTGTCATCCCTAACTTTGAAAGCGATTTTTTCACCCCCTGTATCATGAATCGCGATTTCGATTTTTAAAGTGGATACACCAATCTTACATCTTGAAAAATCCCAAAAATGAAAATTTTCCATCCAAAAACCTCGAAGTTATTCTTGTTTCAGCGGAGCTCTATTTTCGATTTTTTTTTCGAATTTTCCCGCTCAGAGAAAATTTTCCAACCAAAACTGAAAAATGTTACATCAAAATAACTTGAAATTTTCTAAGGAATCTATTTCTGCAATAAAAAAATGGTGTTCTAATTTGAAAAACGGAAGTTGACGTCATTTCCGGAAAAACCGGAGGTGCTCATGCCTTGAAAATATTTTAGATTTCATCAGCATCGTGAAATACTCATAAGTGCTGAATTTCATGAAAATACGTTCAGTAGTTTCCCGTATAAATATGAGTGAGGTTCCTCGTGAAAGACCCTGTGTAACTGAGATGTCCAATTTCATAGAAGCAACTTTGTGCAGAATTGGTTACTCTTCCTGGATCTGTTTTTCTATCTTCCACCTCAATACAAACCCGGAAGCGTTGTGGTGTGCTTTCTGTCTCTTTTTTTTTGTGGAACACACACTGTACGGCAATTCTTGTCCATTTTGACCCCTTTTTCTCAAAAGCATATTCTCTTTCCTTTATTGTTGATTTGAAATAATACAATAAACGGAATAGGAATATGGTATTCTAGAATGAATATTCGAACAAGAATATTAAAGATTTATTTGATTATTTTTTCGTTCTTTTGCTATTCATGTTATGGCAGTAAGAAATGAACAATAAGAATTTATTGAAAGAGAAATTCCTAAAAAGATTAAATGAAGTTTTTGAATTGATAGTTTTGTTGTTACATAAAAATTACAACACACTGCTAAGCTTTCGAATCTCACGTTTGGTTAGAGGGAAAAATTTTGTTTTTTACTCTGAGATTCAATAGAATGTTTTCCCGAAACTTTTGAAGTGTGCAAATGAAATCCCGTATGTTTATCATTGCTAGCAATAATGTCTCGAATTGAGAACTTACTTTCTCACTGCAGGATCTGAAAGAGCTTATCCTGTTCTTAACTCATTTGAATGATTGATACATACGAAAGGTTTTCAATGGAACTCCTTTTATCAGACAAAAAATACCTGTTGCATTCATATCGCTCACAGTTCCATACATTTCAATATTAGACGTCTGAAGTTCAAGACTTGTCAATTTTGCTATCTACGTGTATCTCAATTGTCAGTTAATACATCTTCTCGAATACCCTGTCGAAGTGCGGATTTGAGACTTTTCTGTATCAATCAATTCAAACTTGACGTGGCTTTTAGAGGTGTATATCCCAGCATCAGAACGATGAGGTGCACGCCGATTGCTCTGGGGAGATTTTCGCGCGGCAGTCTTTGTCGAACTGAAATTTCACGCTCAAATTCAAACATTCCGGGAAGAATTGGTAATGATGTTCGTTTACGTCTCATTTTCGCCCCTAAGCATATTTTCGTTTCTTGACAACATCTTTCAGCGTGAAAATAGATGCAATTGAAGTTGTCGAATGATTTACGGCTCCTTCTTGCATACATTTCCGCCGGGAGACTAATTTGTATATTGTGTACTTGGCTTCAAAGAGACGCCATGTTTGGCGTATTTGTGAGATGGATTTGAAGGAACGGAAATTAGTCATTAGGGTGAAATGTGGACAGTGAGATGGGCTCAGGCTTTTTGATGCAAGCACAGGCCTCAATGATTCCAGTGTTGGAATAGATCCTTTATTAGAACGACGAATCACAAAACACAGTTCTTGAGGACTCCAGAATATAGGACTGCTTCAAGGAAGTAACATCCTCGCTCTTATAGCTTCCTTGTCCACAGCATTATCAGCGTTTGCTGCATGCATCAGTTTTCGCTAGATCTAACCTCATAAGGTGCTTTTTTAGGCGACAGTGCACTGTGGTATTATTGAAAAACTGGTTTTCTTCGATAGCCTCTCTGTCGACTCCTTGGCATGACTTTCTCCAAGAGCGATCTCTCGCTCTTAGATACCAATTATTGGTGATCTCTGTTTCCTTCATATCGTCCATCCAACGTTTGTGTGGTCTACTGACGCTTCTTTTCTTTAGTCGTGGTCTCCATTGAGAAAACACCACGTCCATTTTTTGTAATTCTGTGTGACACCAAGACGAATCTGTAACTGCCAAGAGCTGAGCTGCGGAGCATCTATAACCGACTGGGTATCTTCTTGAATTTGCAGTTTGAGTTCAGTGAACTGACTTGAAGAAGTCAGTGGCGTCGGAACCATTCTTGAGATATCCAACGAATGAGGAACTGGAGTACATTTTGACTTATCGATATGAAGTTCCATCAGGGGTAGACGAGAACACTCGAACGGTTGAAGGCGCCAAAATCCGAGGTGTTATCGGAGTGCAATCGATGTCGGCAGTAAATTATGTTTGACTACTTGATGACATCCAGTGCAAGGATAGGAACTATAACGAGGCGTATACGAAGTGGCACGATGAATCCTCAAAATGATTTACACCAACATTCGAATTAATAGGTCCCGAAACCCGACAATTAAATTCGAAGCCTCCTTGAAAACGTCTTGTCTCGCCGAAATGAACCACTTGGAATTGTTCGACGCTCGTTCTCTTCCCCCCGTGGGGCATAAACGTCAATTCATAACGTGATTTTCAAATCAAAGTCCTCCGCTGACTTCGGCTGGCACAATTTTCTTCTATTTATGATTTTCAATATCAAGAAGAGTGCGCCTCGCCGTCAGGCCCTACTAATGACGTTAATGCGTGCAGGGCCCCCGTAAGGGTTAGTGGCGCCTGTGTGCAAAAAAGAATTTTGGCGCCCCTAGAAGCATTTTGGATTTTTTTATTCATTAGGTGGGTAGGTAGCTAGTTGCTTGAAATAAATCGAAAAACCGAACTTCAGAAGTCAAAAACTAGATATTTCTTTTTAGACTAAAATATAAAGAAAACAAAACACAACAGAACAAACAAACAGAATAAAATCATAACGAAATAAATAACTTAAAATAAATTCGACTTGTTCACAACCACTTTGAAGTATTTCCTTGACTAGTAGGGTACAGACACTCTGTTGATAAATATTATAAAATAACCCAAAACTAAAAAACACATCTTTTTTAGGAACAAAAAACAGAAATATTGGCTAATGTATACCTACATACATATATACAGAGTGTAACAGCCGAATGGAATAAATTCGATAACGAATAAATGAGGGGGTCTTAGGAAAAACGCTCGGACACGTCGATTTGTAATTTTAAGTGAGCATATTTTTCAAGAGAATAAAATTATATAGGGTGTTCCATGCGACCGTGGCCAATACCAACTTTCTTATTTCAAATGCAACCCCCTGTATATTATTTATTTTTTGGATTCTTCAGAAAATTCTAGACATAATTCATGGTTCATCGACAATGTCCTATACCTATCTGTTTTCAGATTTTTTACAAAAATCAACATTTCAAATGAAAATTATTTTATTTCACAAATTCGATACATTACACTCAATACTTATTATACGAAACAAAACCCTCAAACTTAGACGACCTAAAAAACCGGATCACGCTTGCGATTAGATCAGTCACGCCTGAAATGTTGAGTAACGTTAGAAGACAATTCTACACCAGATTAGCATGTTGCCAAGACGTTCGCGGCGAGCATTTTGAACATTTCCTACATTGACATTAATGTGTTCTTTTGTTTTTTTTTTAATAATTAGGAAATAATCAGTATTACTTATTAGGTTTTAAGTGTAATGTACCGAATTTGTGAAATAAAATAATTTCTATTTAAAACGTTGATTTTTGCAACAAATCTGAAAACACTTAATACTTCCGAAATAGTTAAAGATAGGTATAGGACATTGTGCATGAATTGTGTCTAGAATTCTCTGAAGAATCCAAAAAATAAATAATATACAGGTGGTTGCATTTGAAATAAGAAAGTTGGTATTGGCAACAGTCACATGGAATACCCTATATAATATTATTTTCTTGACAAATATGCGCATTTAAAATTACAAATCGACGTGTCCGAGCGTTTTTCCTAACACCCCCTCATTTATTCATTCCATTTGGCTGTTACACTCTGTATATTCATATCAAAGTATCACTTTCTACTTATACTTAGGTATTTTAAAAAATATGCAGGTACTTCTTTAAGAAATACCTAGTTTACTTCCTCATAAAATCCAAAATGAAAGCTAGGTACAGTAGAAAAATAAAAATAGCTATTATAGTAGCGATATTTTCCTAGACTTGGCTGTTGCAAATTCATCAATTACATCGCAAAAATTGATACCATCAAGAAGTTCTTGTTCAATTGCTAATATTGCTAGTCCAGACAATCTTTCTTGAAGCATTGTTGATCTCAAATAATTTTTAATGATTTCAACTTTGAGAAAGATCGCTCGCCAGAAGCTACAGATACAGGCAATGTCAGAAGAATTCTTAGTGAAATGCTTAGGTTTGGAAGGGTCGAGATTAAATTGTTTTCAAATATATATATTGTAAAATACTCAATGGGTCAGTATCATCAGGTAATGAGAACAACTACATTGGTTAATGGTTGGATAAATTTGTAGGAACGAGATTGACGGCGTGGATGCCCGTTCGACGTCCAGTCTGAGGAAAGCGTACCTGTGCGTTGAAGAACGTTTACAGAGAAGCATCAAATACAAGCATTTTTTATTTTAGCATTAATTTTTGTTCATTTTTTTTTGCAAATATTTTTGCGATTCTTGACCCAGGATTTTGGCGCCCCTAAAAGGTTGGCGCCCGTGTGCATTGCACACTTTGCACACATGGTAGCGGGGGCCCTGAATGCGTGCCATTGAAGATCGGGTATTCAGAGGCAAGGGCTGGTTTCAGCTCGCAGCTAAGTGGAGAGTTTGGCCGTCGTGATATCGAACATTGCCGGCTCTCCACGTTTCGGCGAATGTCTTTGTCGTTATGGATTTCCCTCATCATGAATGCAATTTGTTCAAATGGAAAAAATAAAAACAAAACGTTCATCGGTAATTATTCGTGTATAGCGAACTATTTGTTTTATCGCGATGGTCAATCTTGAAATATCACGTTTTATAATCGAACATGAACATCCGTTAAGAATAAAATAATTGCTTTCGTGGGTTGGGTTATGTGGCACTGATGACGGCATAACAAGCCAGAAACCGGTCTGTCACTTCTGTCCTACAATGGAAGCACGATCCAGCGGTTTACTTTAGAACTAGATCTCCCCTAGTCCAATCCGCTCATCACGGTTAATTTTGGAAAAATCTTATTCTACATGGTTTCTCGATAGGATTAGGAGTCTTTAGCCTTCCAAATAAGAAACGTATACCGCCAGATGGCAGTGCAGTGCATTAATTTTTATTTATTGGATTATCCAGCTTGATAGAACAAATGTTGGGGCGCAGGGAATATAACAAGAAATCCTACACTGAACTAGATCTCACACTGGCTGTAGAGGAGAGTTGCCCAATATGGGGAGGTTTCCTAATTTGGGGAGATCCAAAATCTTAGACAATGAGGGGGTACGACTTGTCGCACGCACGCTATCTTGTAGAGTATGTCTTGTTGCCGACACTATAGCAATGAACACCTGTTTTATTAAAAACATGAAAGCGTGAGCCCACGTTTTCTGAACGTGAATATTTATAAAGTTTATTCGTTTTATCGATTTTAACTAATAAATACGGCAAGGTAAGTAATTAAGGATTTGTTTTTTTATTGAATGAAGCTTTGCAGATACAATGTTGATGCTTTACGTTTATTTCAAATAATAAAAACTTTGTATTTATTTTTTTGGGCTATGAACCTTAGAGGACTGGGTCTCCTATTACGGGGAGTTGAGGGAGTCCTAATTTTGGGCTCACCATATTAGGAACTTTTTTATACTTCATTTTTAACACTCAGTAATTGTCTCAAGGCCGTAGTGTTGTTTCAATGCCATACCTGCAGCAGCAAAGAAGAGAAATAATCTTTTGAAGACTCAACCAAAGTGTCTTATGAATTAATTCTTTTTATAAAAAAGTTGTTTTTTAATCAATGCATCTTAGCAGATTTTGAAGTTATTTTCTTAAAAACAACATCCAAATTTTTTTTAAATACACTTCGCATCCAATCGAATCGATGACTTCAATCTGCAAAGGTGTGTGTATATGAAAATTCGACCTCCCCAATTTAGGTGCCCACAGGTTCCTAATTTGGGGAGATGCTTTTTTCTACATAATAAGTTAACTACCGCAATTAAAATGAATTTGAATATTTTTGTACATCGTATCATCTGTTCTGGCGTAAAATATTATCAGTACGAGATTTTTCCAATTTTGAACATATCATGCAATTTTTTCACTATTTTCAAAAAAACCTCCCCATATTAGGCAACTCTCCTCTATAAAACACTAATTTTCCTTTACCAGTCATCTAGGAGGAGATACCTGCGGGGCGTGTCATTCAAAAGGAATTCAATTCCATGTTAGAATCCACAATTGTTAGAAACAATTAATTTCCGCCAATCGACGGATAAAACAAACCTTAATATATTGTCGTTGATAAAAATGGATATTTATCATTTCGAATAGAAAAATTCAAGGAAATAACACATTGTTGTAATATCATTTACAAAAAAAACGGTAAATTCTAAAAGAAAAATGAGGTAGACGTTTGATTGTCTAAATGATGGACTTCGATACTGAAATGAAAAAACACAAAAATATTTGTTCGTTTTGATGGTGGAAATGTTACGAAATAACAAAAAATGATAGGGAATATACTTTTCATTCATTTAATACTTATGAAATATTTTTTACTTTTATCTTTATACACTCATACATCTCTTCATCACTCAGAAAAATTGAATCGTTTCTGAGTCCCTCTTTTTCAGGAATGTAGACCCTTAATGTTGAAATGAGTCAATGAATAGGCTTTCCAAAGAATCTCCGAAGTTTTCGACTCAATAACTGTGATATGATTTAATATCACTTTGAACCCTATAAAATGAGCTACGATTCATATTGCCAGGTTTCATTGACCGATTTGACCACACCACTGAGCATTCGCAATGAATAGTCCATTTCAGTAGGTACCTCGATAATGACAAATTTCCATTATTCATTGCAGCTTGACCGTGTTCAATTTTTGGTGGCAGCTTTGCCGGGATGTCATCAAGCCCCAAACTAACCTGTATTCGGAGTATTTGGATACATCTCCGTTACCTAGAGTGCTCCCGCTCATTCTGTCGCTATAATTACACGTTTTAAAACTAATTAGGGTCGATATTGGCGATCCAAACTACAATGTTACGACCTGAATGTGTGGCGCGGCGTTTGAATTGGCTCCAATAACGAATGATACACGGCGATGATGGGAGTTACATATCTTAATTTCATAACGACAATTCCGCAAAAGTTAGGTTCCTCTTGCGAGACTATCATTATTGCGTCAGTATTCAATATAGGTGCATATATTGATCGTGAACTGAAGAAAAACTTCAGCAAACATGATCTCCATAATGCTGCTTTAATAATATTGACTGTATAACGGATCTTGAGCATATGGAATCATGATATTAATTGATATTCATACAGCCAATATATGTGTACAAGGTGAGTCTGTACAAGGTGATTACGGAGCAATATTCGATAAGGGGTTTCGTAGATATTGCTGAATTTTGTCCACTCGATAATTTAAAATCTGCAGGTACGAAAGATTTCAGGAGAAGATTTCTTGTGTAAAACTAGAGTTGGTTTTTCATATAAACTCTTCTTTTTCATTCCCCTTATTAAGAACCTTACCCCTAAAGAAATCAGAAAACTGACTAGAATAAAATCAAGCAGACATTTCATGCGATCTAGAAGGCACTGATTTGTAGAAAGGGGAAAAATACAGGCCACTCCAAACATTTATTTATTTATTCGAATATTTAATTTCCAAAGAAAAGAAGAAAATCTGGTGAATTCCTAGAACTTTGTATTTCTTTTTTATTTCAATTCTGAAACGGATCAAATCGAATACTGAAATCGCGATCCGAGCGACATTTGCTTGAATATTTCATAGGAGTTATAGTGATCTATGACATATTCTTCAAAAGAAATATTGGAAAGTAAGCTGATGTTGCTCGGAAAGATTCCGGGATAAGAATTGAATAATTGAATATTTCGATGTCACCGGGTATGGTCCTGGAAAAAGGCCAGAAGTAAATAGTATTTAAATTGGAAATTAGCGTCTGTGAAATGTATATAAGAGAAAATTTTTAATCGGTAAACAGACAATTTTCGAATTCCGGAAAAGTTTTTCAGTTGGTTAACATCTCTGACCGGAAATTAGAGAACGCGGGTTCAACTCCCGCCTGAGGTGAAAAACTTTTCCGGAATTCGAAAATTGTCTGTTTACCGATTAAAAATTTTCTCTTATGTAAATAGTATTTTAATGTGTATTGTATTAGTAGTCTGAGTTGTAGAATCCAATATCTTCAACTCCACCAAATCAGTCCTTCGAAATACTCAAAAAATCTATAAATTCTTGAGGTTCTCAAGTTTTTCAGACTTCTACTCGACGCAATCAGTAATTTCTTATACAGGATGTCCCGTAAAGACCACGTCAAACGAAAACAGAATGTAGATCAGAGTGTGCTCTATATGATGTGGAAAAATCGTTCATATGAAAGTCTCACAGTTTTCAAGATATTTGATGTTTTATGAAAATGTTGAATTTTCACACTTAAAATGCTTTCTCTCTTCCTGAAGCTTCAATTGAATACTTTTTGAATCAATTTTTTTCGTAAATATTGTTGAATGATTACTCGTTGGATTTATCAAAGCAATACTATTCATAACAAAATGCCAAACCTTTTTTTACGATTTACTGAAGGAGAGTAGAACTTCTGGTTTATTTATATTGGCGAATGTCGACGTTTCGATTCTAGATTTGTGATTTTTCCTCTGGGTTTAATTTTCGGGTTAGTGGGTTTAATTGCGGTCTTACGAAATGGAGAATCACGCGGGCGACATACGCGCTAAATCCGAAGGGTTGTTTTCCTTCCATCGCTGTTCCAATTCGGTTAGTGATTCAACAAAACAATCATGGCGTTCACTATGTTTCCGTAATAGCAAGATCCATAGTATATCCCTAGAATAAACCGAGCTGCAACGGCCTTTATCGAAGCGAAATTCAGCTTGTGCCAGTCGTGATTTCTGGCGACTGAAATTCACTTTTTCAGACAAATTGCAGTCACGTTTCAACGTACAATTCGATCTCTGTAGTTTGTATATTCAATATGCGAATTTTCGAATTGGAGCAGTTCGACTAATGAAACTTTTCGGAGTATTGAATTGGGCGAACCTAGAAAATATTCCGAACCCTGTTTGGCATTAGTTGACCTCCCTCAATCTGCTTCGAATGAAATATTCATGAATTATTCACTGAAATGAGAACGTTTCCCTATGTCATAGTTTTTATGTCGAAGAGGAATTTTTCTCCAATAGTTTTCCAATGGTTTTTTTCGATTCACACTATAAACCATAACAATTCAAGTTTTGATGTATTTTATAATAACCAGGCCGTAGACGAATCCATAAATGAAGTTTCATAACAAACAGTCCATCTGATCTCGAGTTATAAATGGTGTAACCAACAACTGTGTTTTATATATAGAAATAGATAAATAGTTTATTTGGAGTGCAACCGGCACCTTCACCATTCTGCTTCAGATTAGAAGAACAGCAACGAAGGACGACTGTGAAATCATATTCCCCAATGGTATGGTGGTGACTGAAAATTTTTATTTAATTTCTGAATTACAATAAAGAGACTGTGTTTTAAGAATGACTGTCATGACATCTTGAAAACATATTTTTCTGATTAGAAAAATCTCGAGATGTTTCAATATCATTTTATTCGAAAAAAGGAGATTATTCATACAAGTGTTTCCGCATGAAGTACGTTCTTGAAGCTTCTCTGAGTTCTGGATCGCAGAATTGCTGAGTAGATCCTTCCCTGGAATACTTCAACATTCAGCATAGGTACATAATCATTTTCTGATTAACCCTCTTACTGTGTTTTCCTCGTATTCAACCAGAATTGAGGTGAATTTACCACAGAAATGATAGTACAAACTCTCAATTCATTAAGGAACATATCTTGTAGATCATTATAGTTCCAAAATTCCGGTAATTCCACATCTATCTCCTATTTCACAGTAATTATTTCGCCTAGAGGAAATTCATCAACATAAAGTGAATTCACAAATTAACATTAATCAAATATTGTATTTCCAAGTTTGGATTATTATATCAGAAACCGTGGTCAGAAATTAAGGTACTTTTCGAGGACAGTGTTCTGATTCCAGAATGATACAGAAGGGAGAGATATACTGGAGCATGTGGAGAAATAAATCATTCTTTGACATTCGTAACATTCCTTTCCACTCTTCATCGAAAAGACAAATCACGAAAAAAAAGGGCCAAGGAAAAATAAGCTGATGGATACGAAACAAACATTCTTCCTGAAACCGTTGAAATTCCCGAGATCAATCAAAATATCGGTCCTTGCAAGAGAATATTTGAAAGAGATTGAGTGGAGTCCCCTGTGATTTCGTTCGGTTCAAATTCGCCAACTCACTCACCTCTTTGGCTACGATCTCAGACGGGGTTAATACCAGAGAATGAACCTACATTAAAGATATGAATATGCAAACTCAGAATTTGCAATGAGTTCCGCAGAATAAGATTCAGGCATCCTGTTAAAATCGGGTTATTACAGAATTTTGTTCAACGGAGTTCTTCCTTCTGGATAATTCGTCACCGGGACTCACCTGGAGCGAAATTGGACAGTTATGGATGCATGTTGTCTACAAAATTCGAATTAGGGTTTCATGGTACATCCACTACCTTCGTAATTGAACTGAATTGAATACTTAAAGGCATTACCGGTCACGCTTCGAAATTTGATTCGATTTCATATTAAAGGATGGAAATGAAGCGTACGACAAAAGACAAGACTCTCGCGCTCTTATGGGGCCTAATGCTGTGTTATTCTCTACCTAGAATCTACTACAACATCAGTGCATTCATTTCGTATGTCATAAGACATAAGTATCTTGAATACGTTCTTCTCAATCTGAATACAGTATTTCCTCTCGATCTAATCCAAAGTTTTGAAATTTTCAAGAAAACAAAACAAAAGGGAGTTTTTGAAGAAACCTCGCTTGACTTCTAATCCCATTTAAATATCCGGTGAGATTCTTATCGTTCCTTGATGATGAAAGTATACGTCTTCAATAAAAAAAACTGAGCATTCTTCTAAATTGTTGGTACTTTGTGAACTTCGGTCTTAGTGAGCCACTATGCATGTGTTTCAGTTCAAAATGAAGAAGTTGTGCTCCTATTCCATAAATATTCGTCATTTTATTATTGAGCGCTCCAGGTTTTATGCCCCTAGAAGGACGGCCTCTTTATTCCAGGGTGAACCTGAGGAATTCTTTGACTGTTTGTCTACGCAAGTTGAGATTTGGAAGTGGCCAATTGGAATTATTCGCATGAAAATTCTCCGGAACGACCGGAGTCTTCTTCACTGAATCCGAAGACCCATGATTTCGGCCCCATGACAATTTCACTCAGAAACTTTTCGGAAGTTTCGGAGAGACGGAATGTGACTTCCAAACGACGAATCGCAGTACCGCAATCCCCAAGAATGCAAATCCAATTAGTTGTTGTAACAATTTTAACTAATGAAATAATTGGAATATCTTTATATGCTAAATCAGGACCACTTTTAATCATTCAAATGTGTCAACAACTTCCGAGACAGTGATTGGCGTTGCCTAATTCGGTGTATACGAAAGATTCTTGTTTCCTATCTCGCAATATCCTTCAAACTTTCCCCTGGATTTTGTTTAAATGCTTCGCGGAATTCAGCTTGTTTTCCACGGTAACGAATTGAGTTTGATCAATTTCGGACGACTTGAACCAGAGGAAAAATTGTTTACGGCAAGGCCGGAAAATTATTTGTTTTCAAGAAACCGACCAAGTCGGATTGAAACTTATTCAAGTATTAAGTGGGGCAATCTTGGAGGGCGCAAACGGCAATTCTTAACTCAGCAAAGCTAAACGTGCTGCAAATAATGTGTGCATTATGAATCAAAATGATACATATCAACATTGGCTCCATTCCAAAATCTGGAAATGTGTTGAAATTTGGTTGGGTGTGAATGATATTTGGATATATGGAATTTTCTGTGTAGATTCAACCGAATTCATGCTTTTTGCATTCGATTCCCTCTCGGTGGAGAACGTTGAAATTAATTAGATGATTAACTCTAGTCATTTTACTTTCGATATGAGTATGATACAATTCATTAATACAGCTTCCTTTGTCAAACGTGCTTCCTTACTGTGGTTCTTCAATGTTTTTTTGAAAAAAAACCATAAAACGTAACATAAACGTTTGAAATGACTCTCATTATTCAGACGTCATATTTTTGTAGGATTTCATTCCGATCAGAGTACAAAGTTGTTAAATTTCTCTCATGTTTCCGAATTTCGTGTGTGGGACGCTTTATATTGTGCCCAAGATCAGCGTGACACTTCTGCTTTGCATTTGATGACTTCCATGTGTTAGCTTTCGAGTCCTGAATGTGAAACTTCTATCTTATAGTTGAAAAGAAGGGCAATATGAGATTTTACAGTTTCACCATTTCGTGGAGTTAGATAAATGGACCAATTAAGACGCAAGGGTTTCCTTTGTATCTTTTCATCCCTAGATGGCATCGGGCCACCAGGATAGGATAATTAATGATGCGTAAAGATGGACTTGGAACTTGCTTATTTCATTGGCTCGAGTCGTTCAAGAAGTAACACCTCTTTTCTCAAATGCAATTGGGGGCAGAACAGAGAATTAACGTTAAGGGCATAATTGGTGTAGTTAAGGCAGTTAGTTGTTAGTTGAGTTCTTCGGGAGTCGGTAGAGAGTTGAGAAGAAAGTAGTTATCGCTATTAGAGATGGAATTAGATCTTCAGGACGGTACCATATCGGCGGTACGAGATCAATTCATTTGTTAGGCGGATAAATCGTAACTGAACGTATGTTTGTCAAAAGTAATTAGTACAAGACGTAGAATCTACAAGTGTGGATTATTGTGTAAGGACTGTATATAGACAGTTCGACTTTTTTGGTTCTTGAGAGAACTGTAGAAAGCGATGAAGACGTAAAATATAGGTTTGGTAGCCAAATCCGAGGTCATATTTCTATACGACCGAAAACAAACCCACATTTTTATTATTCTTCATACTCAATACCACAAAGTTCATACTTCGAAAGGACTTCGTCGGTTATAAAGAAGACGCAGAGCTGTACCTGGAGTTCTCAAAGGACCCAGTACCCCACCAAGGGTCCTCAGTCTTCATCTCTCTTTTACTTCACGTCTGGTCACTGCCCTATAGCCATCAGTTCGCCTCTCTTCGTTCATCACGGCCATCAGTTCGCCACCCTATGAGAGTGAGCCTCATATTCTTCCCCACGCCGGAACCCGTTAGTTTCGTATTCATAAAGCAGATTCGTTCTGTGAGAAAGGGGACTTTAATCAGTACTCCTACATGAAGCCAGAAAACCAGCAGATGTATCTCTACAAGCCAGATCAAAATGAAAATTGGTACAGCTGCTCATTTTTCTCTCCAAGAGAGGTCTTGTATAATTGATACCATTAAACAACCTCAAATTTCAAACAATTGAGAAATCCATATTCGAAGTTTCAGTAATTGTTCTTGGCTTTTTATTTACGTTACAGTTGCCACCATTATGAAATGTCCTTTTTCTGCTTATCGTCCTTTTTTTATTAATATTCGTCGAGGATTATTGAAAGTTGTATAAACGTTGAACATGACAATATTTAACAACCTTATGTTTTCAGCAGACTGAGAAATCTATAGTTCTTCACTACTCGGAAAGAAGAGCCCAGTCTTTAGATCACAAAGCCCTCTCGGGAGAAGTGACGATTTCCTTTCGAAACACAGTAGTGTTTTTCTCCGTGCTAACTCTCGCAATTATCACCTATTCCCGGTGTCCCTATTGTTTCTACGTACAGCAGCCAACAGGAATTTTATTTCATCCAGAAGTCATCGACGCTTATCCTCTTTATAAATTGAGGCATACATTTTTGTGCTTACCCGCCAAATATTTTCTTACTCAGTTTGAATTTATTCATTTCCAAGCGACCTGTATTACATAAAATGATATTTTCATAGAAATCTCCGAAAACCTCATGGTGGTATTGACAGGAGGCCGATGATACATCCGTCCTGTAGATCCCACCATACACTATTTTTTTACTTTACAAAGCCGTTTTACCAAAAAGGTTGAAACTTTCTTGTTACATCTCAAATAAGGGAGTTGGCTTTGGTGTAATGCAATGGTGGTGAAGTCAATCGATAGAGAATACAATTGCGTAATTAGACAGTACTGCATTGAAGGTGCAAAACGAGACGTAGAGACGTCACTTAGACAGTGCAGGGTTAGACGCAGTAAATTGGACTAATTGAAAGACGCTAAATAGATTTTCCTTCACGGTTAACATCGGTGAGCTTATCTCAAGACGGTCTTCGAGACGATAGGCAGCTGCGAATTCTAATCAGAGTTCATGTCCGGAATATTTTGAATAGTCTCTTTTGAGGTAGTTTAAAGGAAAAAAAATTCGATTTCAATAAGGATTTAAGATAAAGGATGAGCATTTGAAGCGAAGACCTTCTACGATATCAAAACGGCTGCTCGAAAAGCTATCACGAAAGCAGGCTTATTCGAAATTAAATCAATCTATTGTAGTAATTTCATGATTAATGAAACCTTGCTAGCTTATTGTAGGTTAGGTCCCAGTCCAACCTTGCCTTGGTTTGAATAGATTCTGTCGTCATGAGATGAACTTCCAGAATTTTGAATTGTCGTAAAAATTTATATTTTTCAATTTCGAGTCAACCAACCAACGAATTTCTTTTGAATAGTTTAATATTTTTTGAAATGTCTTCGTCTTCGAATTGTTCATATTCTTCCAAACTAGACCTGGCTCAATATCTTCAAGATAGATATCGCCTTAAGAAAACACTGGGTCATTTCGCGAATGAACGGAAATGGAAGAGTGTGAGCACTCTCAGTTTTTCCATATATTCCATTCACGAATCCATACGAAGTTTCAGTAGTGAGCGGAAGCCTACGAATGCGCTTCTTGAATTGTATACGGTGTTCATTTGTTGAGCATATTCATGAGTTTCCATAGATAAAGGCTAGGGCCGTTGGAATAGTTCCATTACGTACCCGATGGTGGAACAGGCAGATTAAACAGAAAAGGGGAAAAACGAATGCATGTACAGAAATAAGGTTGTTTGAACAGAAGAGCGGCTTGTAATCTTATTGAAACTCTTTCGCATTCGTCGTTTTCAGACATAAATCCAACGAAAACGCTCTCACTGAGGAACGCCCCAGTGGGTTATCACGTGAAAGGGAGTAAATTGGCATTTCGCTTTGTTTCGGTTTCTGGTTAGGTAGAATTTCGATGTAGTAATTATGAACTGAAAATTCCCACTTGATGCGATCGATCCCATTTTTTTACTCGATGCCTATTAGGAATATGAGCAATTGGAACTGAAAACTTTTGTTGGAGGGATAATGAGAATCTCAAACGCGCCAGAAAAAAAAAAATCAGCTTGCATGCATTGATTTGGGTAATAGGAGAATGAACTTCGTCAGAATATGTACTAGTGTACCACACAATAATTGGTATTGAATTTTGGTCGGTTTATAGTTTTTCCGCGATGAATATTGCAAACTGAGAGAAAGGACTCGAATACCATTGGCCAGGGCCTTCTGATTTTCAGGATATTACATTATTGTCGAGATTTATATTCCTTTTAAATCAGTAAATCCTTGAATATGTATCGAAATCAGATTAAATTATACTCCATTCATTTTTATAATATATCCGGCTTGGCCATGATTTAGGTTTATTAAGTTTTTTTTCTTGAAACTGACGCAGGTTGGTACTCGTTGGATGTCAAATTATTCTCAGAGACGTTGCAAATGCTTATTTCTATTTATTCTTTTTCAACTTTGTAAATGGAGTTCTTTCAAAGTTTAACTATGACACAGGTTTCGTAGAACTACTCATTTTCATACTGGAGTATTTCTAGGGATTCAAATATCTTCTGTAAGCTTATTCATCGAGAATTCTGAAAAGTGAGGAATTCCATAGGTCCGCCTGTTCGTTTAGAAGTTTTTCTGTCGGGTTATACGACTACTTCATCATTTTTTCGAAAGAACTATCACAAGTCCATTATTTTTCAGTAAAATTTCAACACTCGATTATTGATTTCCGTACGAGAAAATAGCATAACTGAATCTTCCAATCATGCATATACAGGGTCTTTCACGAGGAACCTCACCCATATTTATACGGGAAACTACTGGACGTATTTTCATGAAATTCAGCACTTATAAGTATTTCACGATGCTGATGGAATCTAAAATATTTTCAAGGCATGAGCACCTCCGGTTTTTCCGGAAATGAGTGTAATGTGAGTGTATGCATCACACCCTGGCCCTAAAGTGGATATTAACTCAGAAAATATCCATTTTAGGGCAAGGGTGTGATGCATACACTCACATTATTTTTTAACGTAGATTCAATATCTGCCATAAAAGAATGGGGTTCTAATTTGAAAAAATTGATTTTTCACGATTTTGTCATCCCTAACTTTGAAAGCGATTTTTTCACCCCCTGTAACATGAATCGCGATTTCGATTTTTAAAGTGGATACATCAATCTTACATCTTGAAAAATCCCAAAAATGAAAATTTTCCATCCAAAAACCTCGAAGTTATTCTTGTTTCAGTGGAGCTCTATTTTCGATTTTTTTTTCGAATTTTTCCGCTCGGAGAGAATTTTCCAATCAAAACTGAAAAATGTTACATCAAAATAACTTGAAATTTTCTAAGGAATCTATTTCTGCAATAAAAAAATGGTGTTCTAATTTGAAAAACGGAAGTTGACGTCATTTCCGGAAAAACCGGAGGTGCTCATGCCTTGAAAATATTTTAGATTTCATCAGCATCGTGAAATACTTATAAGGGCTGAATTTCATGAAAATACGTTCAGTAGTTTCCCGTATAAATATGGGTGAGGTTCCTCGTGAAAGACCCTGTATACGTGGTAGATTTCTAGTATTAATAGAGAAAAAAGTTTCTTTAACATTCGACAGGTCTTTGAAATCATTGAATTCACATACCTAATGTTTCCTCAAATTCATTATTTTCCCGAAGTAAATGAACATTTCAATAAATACGTAATTACTACGACTTCTATGTAGAAAGGACAACGTTGCTTATTCGTCTGACTGGAAAATGACTATAACCTGAAATTTTCAAAATATACACGGTGAAATGTGTCAGAATTTCATGGCTAAACGGGATACATTATAAGGGTGCATGGAGTATATGAGTTTCTGATCTTGTCAAGTAAACACCCACTAAGTAAATGTGTTTTTGAAAGAAAATATTCATCCATCATTACGCGGAACAATATTCCGTATAATTATTGTCGAATTCACGATTAATTATACAGACATCGATTCATTTCAGTTCGACAATAATTTACAGAATCATAAGACAAAGAATTCAGGACCGGATTCGCGATGAGAAAACGACACCATTCACCAGGAAAGTAATTTTAAAAATAAATATTTGAGTATTTCGATTTGGGCCGAATGAAAGAAACGCATGGAAATTAGAAATGAGAAACAAAGAAACAGATGCACCATTGATTTTTGGTGTGGAAAATTGAGTGGTGAATTATCCTCGTCCCAGTATACGACCACCCAGAGATTGAAGCTATACAGAATACTTCAACAGTTACATATGATGGAAGAATGTGGGCACCATGTCTAAGGCTGCCGGAAAGTCCATCTCTTCATCAAGATCTCGGCTATTATACTTACAGGGTGTTCCTTAATTAAACGTATAAACGAAGAGGGGAGATTCCTTAGGTAAGTTAAGGAAAAAAAGTCCCATAAACATGGGGTTGGAAACGTTCCGTTTTCGAGATACAGAGTGTTGCAGTTTGAATTTCCTTCAATTTTTTTTTGGTGAGCAACTGTTTATTTGAAGAAATGTAAAAAGAAGCTTGGTTTTTATACTTAAATTTTCGGTCTTCGATTTCGAGAAAAACGATTCTCTCGAAATCCTCGGAAAAATCCGAATTATTTCGAGAGAATCGTTCAAATTCTTTTTTCTCGAAATCGGTGGCAGGTAAGACAAATCTACAAGAGACCAAAAAGTTTAGTATAACAACAAAGCTTCTTTTTACATTTTTTTGAATTAACAGTTGCTGACCAAAAAAAGTTCTGGAGGAAAACAGATGACAGTGTTCCAGAAAATATATCACCCTGTAGATCTGCTATCGAAATTGCCATGTCACGTGGTGAGAACTCTCAAATGTAATATCTATGCCAAATTTCAGTTGGATATCTTGCGAGGTGTAGATACTATGAGAAAAAAATTCAAACTTCAACACACTGTATCTCGAAAACGAAACGTTTGCGACCTCATGTTGATGGGACTTTTTTTCCTTAAACCTACCTAGGGAATCTCCCCTTTCCGTTTGTACGTTCAATTTAGAAACACGCTGTATTTCGAAACAATAAAATCTAGTACGATTCTGGGAATCTGAAGGCAGATCAGCGGGGAATATTGATCATGCAGCATTAATTCCCCCGGCCATTATATCCCTATAAGTGGATAGATAATTTGCATTCATTTATCATTGGATCCTTTCGGATTTTATGAAGGCCCCGAAGCCCAACGTGATTTGCATTAGTTTATCATTTTATCAATTTCCGGATAGTTCGAGGATCCGCAATTTTCAATTCGGAAACTGTCTAAGACAAATACCCCAGTCGGAAAGTGGTCCGACATGATGGAATCGACGAGAGTGACCGATTTCCAAGTTGCACTGAAGGATTTCCTCGAATGCTAATGTCTCCCCCTCAACTTTCTTTCGTAATTCGGGTTGTTATTCTCATTTCGGTGCTTTTTGGTTTATCAAATGAATTAATTTGATTCATGGGCCGCGCTTTGCTCTCCCCGAGCCACATCAATCTTGAGGCTGTATTTCTGATATTTCATCCTTGAGGAAAAAAGTTTCATTTCGACGGAAAGGGATATTTGCTGAAAAACTTGGCCTTGAAAAATACGTCCCACATTTCATCATTGTTTTTTCAATTTTAATTGGGTTCTGTTTACCTCTCTTCTGAGGTTCGTTTCAGTTTCAACATCAAACAAGATTTCGATCATCGAAATATTCAATGATGGAATGAAAACACCATGATTCGATGTGGGTATTACTACGTTCATTGTGGCTCTCGTTTTTCTCAAAACCTTAAAAGAGAACGAAGAGATCGACATTGCAAGCCTATTCGTGTTTCATGAACAGAAGAAATAATGTTAGGATCTAGTTGATGTTGAAAGAACAAAGTTGAAGGGTTTTTTTCGTCACATTCTGTGTAATTATTGATTATCTGATATTGATTTCCAAATTTTCTCGTAGATTTCAAGTATCAAGTTACAAAAACACAGATTCGGAGATATCTACGAATCATCTGGGCTGATTTTACGTAACATTGATACCTCAATCTTCAACCAATACGTACGATACACATCAGGCATGAGGCTATCATGGCCTAATGGGAAATCACTGAAGTGATCCACACTGCTATCAGGATGTTATATGGTAAAAAGTAATACAAATTACCTTCTCGCAACCAGTCCATTATCCGAGAATGATTTTATCGTCAAAGCAAGCACTAAGTGAAAACGAATGAACATTTCCGCCAGCATTCAAACTGTTTTAAAATTAAAGATTATTTAAAAACCTATTGTCGCGCACGCTATGGACAAGGACAAATTCTGCGTTTTATGAAGGTAAAGCGTTCCGATTATTCAACAATGAAATATTTACGACGATAGGAGTTCAGGAAGCTCATTCCAATTAATGACTTTTTTGTTTGATCCCATCTATTCAAGGTACACCCATTATAAACATATTTATCATTATGGTTTTCGCGATTGACCTTCAATATTTCATTCGGAATTCTTGAGCAATAGCTATGTTACCGAAACGAATAAGAAATTCATTATTCAACCACATGGAAGAAAATGAATTTTCATCCACGACTATTGAATAAAGCATTCATAATCCATCTGTTTCAACAAGCAATTGCCAAACATAAATCACATGTGATGGTTTATCAAACTTCAATCTGACAACCGGGATATCGAATGAACCCATTTTTTTCAGAAGGGAGAAAGATATTTCAATTCGAAATGTCAGCAATTTGTTCGTAGGGTGTCATTTTGAAATAATGGATTCACGAGTCGTGGACGAAGTGGAATATTCTACTCGCATATTATGGATATTATCAACGTGGTCGAAGAAAAGCCATCGAAATAATATCCTCAAAGAGGTCCATTTGTATCTATAATTATGCAACTCTTTATGAAAAAGTGAGGAGTTCGTCATGCACTCACTCCGAGGGTGGTTGGAATTTTGAAATGGCAATCCTAACTTTTTGAGCCAAAAAAGAAAGACGATGATTGTTTTTTTAATCAACTCCTTTAGTTTCATATGAATATGTAGTAAGGGTAGTGGCTAAGAGGACTAGGAAAATAAAATCCTTAATGAGATGCCGACGTTTCGACCTTTATTTCTTCTTCAAGACTATCATATGGTGTGCCCCTATATTATCGAACAGACATCAAATTGTGTCGTCAAATTAAATAGTTTCAATTTATGATGAGTAAATTATCCCTTCTTTCTTTTATTGTGGGTTTAGAGAGAGTGAGTAATGAAGATGAAGTAATTATTTCCTTTGAAATTTACATGAAGGTTTGTGATTAAAAGTACTGTCTGAAACAAATGGATATTCCTCAGGTAATTCTCCTATGAATTTTTTATTGTAATGGCCCTGTGACTTAGTAGTTGAAATATTATGGATAAAATGATATTTAAATTCACACTGATCAGCCAGAAATTGGCCTCGGGTTTCTCGAAAGTGCCGAAAATGCAGAGTTTGGGATGTTACGAGTGCTGATTTTTTCACTGTTCCAGAAGTGCCCACATCGAGAAAATTCCATTAATTTCGGGTTATCTGTCATTAGAGGTTATGGGTGGCCTCCTCGATTCATAGCATAGTTTGGGCGGAATGTGGGATTTGTATTGGAAATGGGGGCGGACTGCATTCGGGGCAATATTTGGCATAACAACAATAATAATAGGTCGATGCAGTCGTGTACTTGATGCCACAGTATTGAATTGAATGCATCGCCGAAAAAGCCATTATAATGGCATGATGGAAGGCTGTATTATCTGTAGAATTCCGAGCGATTGGGCCGAATCGATTTCAAGATGTTCATCTGACATTCAGATCAAAATACTGGCTATTAACGTTCCGGCATTATTCGCATTGAAATCGGTTTCTTATGTCGGAAAGTCAAAGCTCATTAGACATTCCTTTGTTGGCCAACATAGACGATGGCAATGCGGAAACCTGGAACAAAACCATATGTATGTTGGTAGCCGGATAAGAATAAATGAATCAAATAGATTAGCAGTGTTTTCTGGTTCGAGTGAAAGCCTTCGCGGTTCCAGACAGAAGGATTCGGGCACGCCTTTCACGTGTAGAGTTAAATGGGCTCGACAAGACCTGAAGGGGATAGGAGATAACGGGACAACCGCGCCGTTCGGCACAATAGAAAGACGCCAGTGCCAAGCTTATTAATGATCCATTGTCGAAAAAACTAACAGGCTTTCTTTATAAATAAAATGCTTCAAAAACTCATGATTTCCCTTTAATTGAGACATGGAATATGGACTTTCTTAAGTATGAAATTAGCGAGAAATAAAACACCATCAATCTTGTTCCTGAAGCTCATTTTCAAGATGCTGGGGAAAAAGAAAAAAGGATTATCCGTGGAATTTTCTGAGGTTATTACCTCTCACAACTCGAACAAGTTAGGAAATCTGGAGACTAAAAATCGAATAGCCCAAAATATGAGATCAGAGGATTATGTATTCATTTTCCCATAAAAAAAACGATTTTTCACTTGTTATATCGGAACGAATTCCCTTATATTTTCGTTTTTCGTAGAAGTTCCATTTTCACTCTGGAAGGTCTGTTCTTAAGCATAAAGGTCTAACATTCCGGCATTCTCTGGTGCCCCGGGCACAACAACTAAGTCGGGACCGAGGATATTCCTTAGTGCCCCTTTACATAAAAATACCGAAACATCTGAGCTGCCCGACCTTTCCAACTTATAACCCATTTTTTACGAGAATTTCACTGGGTTATTATATAGGAGAATATACCATTTCGAAGTCGAAAATCTGGAGTATGATAGATAAGACCTCGGATTGTTTCGTGTTGAATTCGGCGTCCTCGACAACCCATTTTTTGATACCAAACTTGTTCATATAATCCTTCTCTTACTGTTTCATTTTTTCCATAATTCATTTTCGAGTTCTGTTCAGAAGCTTGAAGCCCTCAAAGTATGGGTGGTATCGATTAGCCAAATGAGTTTTCTGAATGACTCGAAAGCATATTACATCTTTCGTATTGAAAAACACGTTAAGAGCCGCCAAGGATTCCTTGTTGATGACAAAAAGGGTGTTTTTGGGGGTCTTACCTCTTGATCATTTTTAGCCCAAAAAGTTTTCGAATTCGATATTAGTATATCCATATAGATACTATTCTGATTATCAATATACAAATGAAAATGGGCATTTCCAGTCATTTTGAGAAAAAATATATTTTGACATATTGGATTCTCAGGTAATTCGTGATTTTTTTTTAATTTATTGTTGATCAAAAAAAATTTTGAAAACTCAAAAATAATCTACCGAATTCAAACGATCTTAAGAAGCGGGAAATCGTGTAACGTCAGTGGCTAGAGAGATTTTTCTTATTGGTTGTACTCGTCATGACGTGCTGTTGATATAAAAATCACAGCATTGCCAAATCACAAAAAAGAATTAGCCTGAAAAAGCCCTTGCTTTCACTTTCCTAATAATATCATAATATAATGTTGATTGTGGATGTTTTTTTTTTGTTATCATGATATGTTCATTTATACTCCATGAAGCTTTATAATATCATTCAATTTACGACCTTCTAATTGAAGATAAAGAGGGTTAAAGTAAGCAGATAGGTGAGAAATTCAATTGAAAATTATTATCCCTAGTCTACACAGGTAAGAATTGGTATATATAGGCCGGTCTTCTAATTTAGGAAGCATTAATAATTATTTTCATTTTGAGAAGTGCAAATTAGCGGTAAAAATAATTATTGATTTGGCAACTGTGTACCTAGGAGTATAGAATATAGAGTATAGAATACTCCTAGACTTAACTGTAAGAAACGCCATTCTATAGTACGTAGAGAAGACGTCGAAATGTCGAATAATGACAAATAAGAAGGTTATGTTTTCATTTATACTTTTCAGGCGTGGTTGCCACATCATTATTTATATTTTCAAAGAATGAGGACTATATCAACTTTAATGAAGATTAAGTTATAAGTGTTATATGACGATGTTTCAAAAACATTATAGCGATCACATCAAATATAATACGATTATTGAATATATTCATGAATAAATTCAGAGATTTCACAAAGACTTGACAACAGCGGCGTGTCTCTCAGTTACTCTGAGCTTTGTCTCCTCCATCATAAACTTCGACCAATCATATTACAAATTTTGCCACTGAAGTCACAGCAGAGGGACGTTTGAATTCACACGTGTTGAAATCACATTTTCAATATCGAATAATCAATTAGTTCTTCAAAATTCAGAGTGAATAAATGACAAATGTGTTATAAACTGCCCTTCATTACGTCATGTGAAGAAAAGTGCATATTTTGAGGTACTGGAAATCCCCATTGGATATGACCAAAGAAGCGGGAGTTTCAACACTTTAAAATTTCCATTTTTTGAAAATGTAGGTACCATTTCGCAGGTGAAAATCTCAACTGTTTCAGATAGGGTCTTGGATCATTCATTATTGAACTCCATATTTCCATACCAAACTTGTCCATGTAGTCCATCTTTGACTGGAATTTTTCTGGTTTTAGTTTTACAGAAGTTCATATTCCAGTTTTGTTCAGAAGATCAAAGCACTGAAATTATAGGTGAAATTGATCCGCCAAATGGCTTTTCTGAAAGATTCGAATGGATAGTAGATCATACAGATCAAAAATCTCGTTCAGATAAGCCAGGTGTTCATTTTCCGCCCAGGAAATTGACATTTTCGAATCCGATTTTGTTGTATTCATAGTTGCTTTGGACAATAATGTTTTACAATATACAAACAAAAAGTGGATACTATCATTACTATCTCTATAACGGGAGCTTCGACAAGTTGAAATATCGATTTTTGATACAAATCCATTAAGCAGGTGAAAATTTGAACTATGATAGGACCTTGAACTATTTTTCATTGAAATGAGCCTATATTTTTTCGCATGCTTGTTCATATAGTCCTTTTTCGATAAGAATTTTTTCTGTTTTCAGTATCAGCCTATTACCTTCGCGCACCTTATGAAATTTTATCGAATGACCAACACTCAAAAAATGTAAACTCTTCTATTACGCAAATTTTTCCGTTTTGGAAAAGGATGAAGTCAATATCGAACTCTGAGTTCGAGATTTACGAGTCCTTGGTCTAATGTGTCCACCAATTTATCTCGAATATTTCAGATCGCTAACTGCAAAAAAGTCGAAATCTTCGCACTGCCGTAAGTTGTTGATCGGAAAATAATTGCGTCCCCTACAATCCGAGCTCTAACGCTAATTTTTTTTCAAGTGCTCGTATTATTATCGTGTTCGTGCCATGAACCATTTGGGACATTGTGTTTCGATCGTCACTAATATCTCGGAATTGGAATTGATTTCGGTTTCATGACGCAAGGCGAATGATTTAACAAGTTTGGTATTGTAGTAGAGGATCAACGACCCCCGACGGAAAATAAGGGTTTTTTTTCAGCAACCTGGAAAATGAATGTTAACATATATTGAAATATTTCTCAATTATTTCTATTTGTGTGTGATATACTTCATTTTATTCTCGAGAAATGAATCTCTTTCACATCAGATTTTCTAAGATGTGTTTCTTCTTTATGGTCTTATGGAAGATTGAAAGCATTTGATACATGAAAAGTCTTACTTTGGCAGAACCGAAGATAATTCACGATGGGTATGGGTGGATCTGAAAAAATTGCCGAGCCTAGCGAAATTACTCGAATTAGACATCATTTCGACATCGAACACACTTCGGTCAGAAGTAAATACATCACCACGGTTGGATTCCACGCATAATCGAGATATTCTGTTCGAAATATCGCTATACATTCGGTTAATCATGTATCGACCAAATAATTCCACCAAAATTCGGTTATGCTTCCCAATCTCCCGTTTTGTAATTTTCCGCTTCTAGGCAAAATTCCGACACAAAATTTGTTTACTCATCCTGAAAGGTTCTACACCGAAATTTCTCACTTAAATTAGATGCAAGCCTTTCGATGTAAGTGTAAACTCCCTCAACTTCCACGATGGTCGTACAAGGGAAGATGTAATTAAAGGGTTCAACAACGATAATTGAAACGTTCTAGATCATAGGGAGTCTGTCCATTCTTTCAACCCGGTTGACGCGAACCAACTCGTACAAATGTCCCACATAATTTGGAGGACACACGCAAGGAAGCGTCAACAAAAAAGGTTTCTATCAAAAACGGTCTCGTTTTAAATTGCCTGCTACCTGTTCATTTCCATTCGTGGGCAAGTGGACAAGTCGAGTTTAATGAACAAACGTGTGAAACACGTCAACAAGTCCATGATATTCTCCTTTGGTCATTGGCTTCTATGAATATTTAACAATATATATTTTTCCACGTTTTTAACTCGCTTTCATCTCGGCCTGCATGAATGCTCGGTGCGAATTTTTGCAATCCATTTTTAAATGACTTTCCGGTAAGATAGCCACTTGAAACAGTGAATTTATATCAGAACTAGATGACAGAGCAATATGAACTCATTTCCCCTTTTGTGTAAGTGCGTTCGTCAGTTTTGACTCCGTGGAATGGGCATTTCTCACGTAATTCGTGATTTTTTTTAAATTTTTCCTTCATCAATATATACCCTTGAAAAAATATTGAAAACTCAAAAATTATCTACCGAATTCAAACGATCAGAAGAAGTGGGAAATCGTGTGGCGTCAGTGGCTAGAGAGATTTTTGATTGGTTGTACTCGTCGTGACGTGCTGCTGATATGAAAATGTCAGCATTGCCAAATCACGAAAAAAGAATTAACCTGAAAAAGCCCTTGCTTTCACTTTCCCAATAAAATCATAATATAATGTTGATTTTGGATATTTTTCTTTCATCATCATAACATTTTCATTTGTACTCCATAAAGCTTCATGATATCATTCAATTTACGACCTCCTAATTGAAGATAAAGGAGGTTCAAGTGAGCAGATAGGTGAAAAATTCAGTTAAAAATAATTATCCCTAGTATACACAGGTAAGAATTGGTATATAGGGGCTGGTCTCCTAATTTAGGAAGCATTAATAATTATTTTTATTTCGAGAAGTGCAGATTAGTGGTAAGACTAATTATGGATTTGGCAACTGTGTATACTGCCCTGCTAACAAGAAAGGGCCTATCTGCAAAATTTGATATTTTGACTTTTTGGCTCATACATATTATTTATCCATGTACAAAATGAAATTGTCCCTTCATGAGTGTCCTAACTGAATGAAAAGCCATGTTGACTAACATAAAACCTGCTTTTCTCTAAACCACAATTTTGCAGATAGAACCTTTCATGTTAGGACGGCAGAGACGATCTGGTTGTCAGTCGTTGACTTAACCTAGGAGTATAGAATACTCCTAGACTTAACTGTGAGAAACGCAAAGAAGTCGTCGAAATGTCGAATAATGACAAATCAGAAGGTTATGTTTTTATTTATAATTTGTAGGTGTGGTTGTCACATCAGTATTTGTATTTTCAGAGAATGAGTATAATATCAAATTCAATGAAAATTGGGTTGTTATATGACGATGTTTCAAAAACATTATAGTGATCACATCAAATATAATACGATTACTGAGTATATTCATGAATAAATTCAGAGATTTTACAAAGACTTGACAACAGCGGCGTGTCTCTCAGTTACTCTGGGCTTTGTCTCCCCCATCACAAACTTCAACCAATCATATTTCAAACTGAGCTACTGACGTTACAGCAGAGGGACGTTTGAATTCACACGTGTTGAAATCACATTTTCAATATCGAATATTCAATCAGTTCTTCAAAATTCAGAGTGAATAAATGGTTACGAATTTGATATAAACTGCCGTTCATTACGTCATGTGGAGAAAAAAGCATATTTTGAGGTACTGGAAATCCCCATTGCTGTTCAGTGTGGCAATCACGGGATCCTTCACCAATTTGCAACCATGATCTGTCGTTTAGGTTACAAATTGGTGAAGGATCCGGTTCTCATACATGTTGACCAGCATTGCGTAAATACAGGGTGCTCCTGTTTCAGTTGATGTAGATCAGATGAAATGAGGTTTTCGTTACGATCAGGCTGCTACATAATGCTTTCATATTTTCTTTTGTGCATCATATACCTAATGCTGGAATAAATACTCATAACTGTTATTTCTATTTGACTGAGGCATGATCGATTATCCTAATTGTCCTGAACGTAGGGGCCACCGCGAGAGCAGCGTTATCCGAAAAATAATATCAGATAGGAAGTTCGACTTTTTCCTCGGTCCTAATCCTATTCCGAATTTCGGCTAGGTTCATCTATGTTTCGTCCTTCAATAATCCCGTAATTGCATTATTACTGACTTCAAGAGATTCATAAGGACTTCCAAGTTTTCCAAACGAACCCTGAATCCCGATAAGATACCCGGATGCCCCCTCGACTCCCTTCACCCCCTATTGACGAGATGAAAGGAGTTTGAAACAGTGGCTCTGAGTGATTCACCTAATCAGATTCTTCTGCAGCCGTAGTTGCATGAAAACAGTGATTGGAATCGAGGAAGAAAGTTATAGTTTGCCTAATTGAAATTCAATCATTCCAAATCGAGTTAGCTTTCGGAGTTTTGAAACGGTCAGAACAAAAATTGATTAGTCAAAGAAATTTGGTAAACATTCTCATCATCATTCCATTGGGAGAACCTGAATCGGAAAACAGAAGGCTTAGTGATCAACTTAAGAGAGGTTCACAATTGGCTTGAAAATTTTCGGGAATCGAGTATACGCGTGATCTGAACAAGATGAAATATTAATTTACAATCGAATAATTAATATTTGGGAAGTCTCAAATTGAAGAAGAAATACAAAACAGATGAAAATCTAAAATATTCTTTGAGAATTGAGAAGCCCAGAAAACAATATCATGTCGATCAATCGAGTGTGTGAAAACAGTGCAGGAAATTTAAAAGCCGGTCGCTTGCTGGTCAAATGGCTGTAAACAACCACCGCGTTCGGAAAATGCAGGCGATGCAATACCCATTCACTTAGACGGACCAAATAGTACGAGAGATGACGACCAAAACCATGTCTCATAGCGGCCCGGCTAAAACCGTGTAAAATCGATAGATAAGATGACCCTAGAGCCGACTGGTAAGTAGTAATACTCAGAAATGTAGCATCTTCGCGGGGGGCCATTTCTGCTGTGCAAAAAAAAATGGTCGACGGTCGTATAACGGCCCGTCTGATATTGAAATTGTACATAGATTTTGTTATTTTATCACTAAAATTTGTGTTTTCAGACATTTTGTGCGTAGCGTTTGACCTGAGTGTCTCTTCAAAAATGTCAAAAATCTGACCTATGCGACTCATAGCGGCTCGGTTCATTTTTCTTTTGAATCATTCGTATGGATGCCCAAAATACAAAAATACGGTTTTCAGACATTTTGAGTGTCGCCTATAACGAAAAAATGTGCTGGAGTCGCCCGGCAAAAACTCCGGCTACACTAGTAAGAGAAAGACATATGCGATCTTATCGCAAAGAAAAGAGATGAACCAAGTGTGTGGTCAACTTGTCAAAATCATATGGAAGATGTAAACCAATATTTATGTGGCCACAGGCTTGCTTTGCCCACAAGCTCTGACCACAAGGAGTTGATGCGTTGAATATAATTCATGTAAAACTGATTTCAGAATTAAAGTCATATATTTTTTTATATATTTCATTTGGAATATATCTATTTGGTGTTAGTGACTATAATCAAAAGAATTTCTGTGAAGTATTACGGAAATTTCTCAAATTATTTTACGGACTTGGATCAGGAATATATTAGAAATGATTTGAGTTGAACGTTGAACTAATTCATAATATCTAAATGAATATAATGCATATATTTTCGCTGAATAATTAATGTTTTATTGGCCAAAAACTACAAAAGTACGTATTATCATTTCATTCCTCAGAATTTTCAATTAGTAAATTTGGTAGCCACCTCAATTTCATGTTCAGTGCTAGTATTTCTATATGATTGCGGCTATTCAGCATTGATTTCTTGTGCTTGAGGAAAGAAACTTGAATTCAGAAACATTAGATAAATGTGTGATAAATATGTGTATGACAAAATTGAACGATACCCCTGAGGTAAATTTACCTCACGTTCATGCAACCGGGCTAAGTACTGCAAATTGAAAAGTTGTCTGATTAGTTAAATGCTACATTCAATTTGTCTGATATAATTTTTTTCCACATCTGGGGAACGTATTCAATCATTGACGACGAATTTCAGACAGGCCGCTATGAGTCACTTAGGTCAGATTTCTTGACATTTTCGAAATGCTATAAAAATGTACGGCGACATGTTTTTTGTCTGAAAATTGATCTTTCCACATCAATTGACACGGCTTAACCTATAAAAATCATTTTCAGACGGGCCGCTGTAAGTTTTTTTTTTTTTTTATTTTTTACTTTTTTTTATTGGTCTCCTGGGTACACGCTACAATCTTGGTGTCTGAAAACTGTGTTATTGGTATCTCAGGGCTATTATCTAACTACATTCCGGAAATCAGACGGGCCGCTATGAGTCACCCATGTCGTTTTTTTTGACATTTTTGAACATGCGCTCAGATCATACGCTACGCGCAAAATGTCTGAAAATCGCATTTCTGGGTACAGGGTCATATAATCTATCGATTCCGTGCGGTTTTAGCCGAGCCGCTATATGTCAAAAATCTTGGTCGCCATCTCTCGTACTAAAATGAAAACTGAGGTATGGACTCTCAATTTTCAACAGCTGTTTTTCGAAAAGTTTACTTGAAATTCACCGTTTCTGCGCCGAACATAATATTTTCGTAGTCGACTGAATTTTCGAGACTTCCGAATTGTTTATACTGATTTCTTGAATACCAGTTATTTTACCAATTTGAATATATTCGATCTGGCAATGATAAGTCTTTGAAAACAACGATTACTTGTATAATATTGCGAAAAGTGATTTCTCACATCTTCAGGTCAACTATTAATGATGCTTAACTCCACCGAAAATTCCTGTGGATACTTTTTTCTGATAATCATAAAGTATATTACAGAAAGTTTGGGGGAAGAGAGTCATAAAATGAAATTACTTAAGTTAAATATTCTGGGGACGAAATAACCCTCTGGCCAAAACGAATTTCTAACATTTCGACTCAAATAATGAATGATAATTCCAAACGAAACAAAGCATTTTCATCATCAAAGAAGAGTTCATCACCTTCGAGATAATTGATTCTTTTCAGGACAGCTCTGTTTAAATTGTGAATGGTGAAAGGGTAGGGGATGGCCTTCGAGAGTGAAAAAAATTAACATTTCAGCCATTCAAGAGCTCTACTTAATTTCCTCATTAGTCACGTTGAATTCAATTCAATTTGAGACCCCTGTCAATGCCGAATTTCGATCGGATGGAAAGAATGAAATTTCTATAAGAGTTGGATGCTGATACAGACAATGCAATCATTGTATAGGAAAATTTACTCGTTCGAGTCAATATTGAAAGAAGTAGATGAAAATTGATTCAGATTCTTTCGATACGCTACTAACTCAATCAGTCTAATGATGTATTTTGAACTTCATTTGAAAAACATACAATCCGTAATGAAGGTGCGAAATTATCAGCATTTTTCAGGAACTTCACAGCATTTTCAATTCATTCTTGTTGAATCAGTATTACTTATTTCATCATATACTTGGATATAATAACCGTTTATATTGTGGAATCAAGCTGAATATAAATATAAAATTTCATGGCATTCCTGCTTTTTCTGAGATGAGTAAACACAGCTCAATCAAGGAATGATTCGTTTCCTTTTTTCAACGAGGTATTCACAGGAGCTGGAGTGTATAGGCTTCCATTATAATTCATTATAACTCCCCAACATACGACTGTTCCTGTTTCTTTCGCATCCTGGGGCTTCGAATACTCACTCGATCTCTGGAAATATATCAAAGTTGTTTATTACACACAAGTTCACGTTGAAACAGGAACCGTATATATTAGTCTATGGCAAAGGCGAAATGCGAAATTTGCTCTCTTGACTGAATTCAATTTCCTTGATAATTATAACAGTTCCGTCTCTTCTCATCCTCTCAAGATTGAATTTTGGTTCAGTATGCTCAAGAATCATCTTACGAAGAAAATCATAGACAATACTGTTCTTGGTTCCTCATACCTAGACAGTAATGAGGACTTCTAAATCTCCGATTGTGGTACCACAGGATTTGAAAATTAATTGAGGAGACTTTGATCTCGATATTCAGACGAAACTCGTTAGTCAGAATGAATTTATTGTTCTATTTCGTATAAGTCATCTTTAATCTGTTTGGAAACTAGAACACTTATCTGTACGCCATTTAATAACAAATTTCGTTGATTTCTCATTTATGAGAGATTGTGGGGATTTGATTTGTTTCATCTTAGATTAAAGGTTTAAGAGTACATACAGAGTGTGACAGCCAAATGAAATAAATTCGATAACGAATAAATGAGGGCGTGCTGGGAAAATCGCTCGGACACGTAGATTTGTAATTTTGAATGCGCATATTTTTCAAGAAAATAATATTATATAGGGTGTTCCATGTGACCGTGTCCAATACCAACTTTCTTATTTCAAATGCCACCCCCTGTATATAATTCATTTTTTGGATTCTTCAGAGAATTCAAGACACAATTCATGTACAATGTCCTAAACCTGTCTTTAACTATTTCGGAAGTATCAAGTGTTTTCAGATTTATTGCAAAAATCAACGTTTTAAATAAAAATTATTTTATTTCACAAATTCGGTACATTACACTTTAAACCTAATAAGTAATACTGATTATTTCTCAATTAAAAAAAAAAACAGAAAAAACATTAATGTCAATGTAGGAAATGTTCAGAATGCTCGCCGCGAACGTCTTGGCAACATGCTAATCTGGTGTAGAATTATCTTCTAACGTTACTCAACATTTCAGGCGTGACTGATCTAATCGCAAGCGTGATTTGGTTTTTTAGGTCGTCTAAGTTCAAGGGTTTCGTTTCGTATACAATACTTTTGACATATCCTCACAAAAAGAAGTCTAATGGTGTCAGATCAGGAGATCGTGCTGGCCATTCTATCGATCCGCGCCTCCCTATCCACCGATTTCGAAAAATTTGGTTCAAGTACTGCCGGACATTGATTTGGTAATGGGGCGGTGCTCCATCTTGCTGAAACCATATTATATTGGCAGGAACTTGTAGATTTGCTGGATCAGGATATGAGTTTATCAAAGTTGGTACGACATTATTTTGGAGTAGTACCAAATATTTTTCTCCATTCAAGTTGCCGTCAATGAAATAGAATAATTTTTATAAAATGTTAATTTTTGTAAAAAATCTGAAAACACTTAATATTTCCGAAAAAGTTGAAGATAGATATAGGACATTGTACATAAATTATGTCTAGAATTTTCTGAATAATCCAAAAAATAAATAATATACAGGGGGTTGCATTTGAAATAAGAAAGTTGGTATTGGCCACGGTCGCATGGAACACTCTATATAATTTTATTTTCTTGAAAAATATGCGCATTTCAAATTACAAATCGACATGTCCGAGCGTTTTCCTAACACCCTCTTATTTATTCTTTATCGAATTTATTCCATTTGGCTGTTACACTCTGTAGAATGAATCGATGAATTACTCCAATTTTCAACTGAGTTCTGTCCTTTAGTTCTTCTCATTCCATGTGATCATTTATTTGGAAATAAGGTAAATTTCTGGGGTATTACAAGACGTCAGTGTCAAGAATTGTGATTCTCCTAATCTCGTTTAATTTAAACTAATTATTAGTTTAGTAGTGTTTGAAAACTCTTCGTTTCAAGAATTCGGTGTAATGACGAAGTTGATTTTTCTTTATACTTTTCTGAATTTCCTTCACCGATATTTTCAAAACTACACATATGATCGATATGATATTTTGCATTTAGGTGGAGAAAGAGATATTCAAACCATTTGCAAAATTTTGTCCAGATCTCTCATCCAGAAGCACATGGAATGCTAGAGTATCATGAAAAAATGATTGGCCTGCTTTTCGATGCATTCCAAGTTTTCGAAAACTGTTAAATTGTCACATTTATGATGGGTTTCACAAAGGCCAATTAGCGTTGATCGGCGATTCGCGGGTTTGTTTGGAGAATCAACTCGATTTGACAGTTCAAAATTCAAATTTGATTGACAATCAATCGACTTCAGGATTGACGGACCTTTGTGTGTTCGTATTTCTGCAACATGATAATCGATATTCGGAATAATTTACTTGTCATTTTATCAAGGATAAATACTCGTTGTAGAAATATTTGAAGCGTTGTTGGTTTTAAGAGGAATAAACTCTCACTGACTGCGAAATAGTGCGAAGTTTGTATGCTTGTTCCCCAATTAATGAAATTTCTTTGAGATTTACCACCGGCGCATGCTGTTACGTTGCGGCGAGCTTCGAACATTTGTACAAGGTTTATACCATAACCCTATTGCATTATTCCAGAAGGCCGAATGACAAAAAGGATCACTATACATGCCTACCTCAATATCTCAAGTACTAATTACTTAAAGTTAGGTAGTTGGGAAATCCAGGATGTGGCAAAATAAATCATTGGTAATGGATTACGATTAATTGACTGAACAAGTTGGAACAGAATGGGACCTGGGCTTCGACCGAACGACTTTGCTGTACATCCGTTGGAATGTATCCTTGTTTTCTTGCTCTGTTTTTCTGTTGTTTCCGAGCTTTTCGATTGATTGATGGAATTCGCTTCAAAATAGATACTTTGCTTCGGATCACGAAATGGTTTCTGCGGTTAGAACCTCAACTTCTTTCCTTATAAGTCATTTGAATTTCGAATACACTCTATTCGTGTGTGGATTTTCGGTGTGGATGTTTGTGAGGGATCACAAACCCCTTGATTGGAAGGCATTCCACATTTCTACAGTTCGTTTCAGCTTAGTAGGAGCCGTCTGTAGATGTTGCACTCAAAATCCGTGCGACCGTTTCTTTGAGGCGGAATAGAATCACGCGCCATCTACTCGAGGAACAAAGACTCTAGGGCGATGTAGATCCCTACACGTGCAACATAATGATATTTTTTCGACAGAATATTCCAGTGAACTTATCCTTTTTATTCGATACATTCTTTTTTTCTTGCATTGTTTTCGCCATCAGCTCAGATTACCTTAAACTCTGTCTCCCAGGTGAATTGGCTATTTTCCCTACAGGAAGAATTACTGGCGATCGAGTTGAATTCAACCCGGAGTAAAGCTCATAACAAAACATTGAGTTGAAAAAAATTATAATCCAAGCAATACGAACATTCTGTCAGTATCGATGAAATATTCAAATATTACGTTTCTATTCAGAGAGAAAATCTGGTATGCAGTAATATATAGCATTTTATCCGAAGGAATACAGCATTTCTCATTCATATTTTCTTGCATTTAATGTTAACCCTACAGATCAAATATGCCACAGTACGAATGCTGGTGAAACGAAGAATCCTATCACTGTGAATCGGATGAAATTCATTCTATTAACAGAAAAGAATTCTATCTTGAGCTCCTCTGAATTGCACATATTGCTTCAGCTTTGCATCTGTGTATGTTGGAATATGAGAGTACGGAAAGCAAAATACGAATGGAATGAATTGGTTCGAAAACACATAAAGGACATGCAGCAGATCAAATATACAGGGTGTCCCACTAGTGCCGCAGCGGACGATATACGCGTAACGGTCTGAGATTGGCAAAATTTTTTGATGCAGACTTGATATACACCAAGAAGAGCACAACCTAAAAATATTTTCGAATATATCGGGTGGCCCACAAAAGAGGAATAGCAGGTGACTTTGTTTTTTCAAATGGGACACCCTATATTCAACAGTGTTTTTCAATTCTCTGAAACTTCCTGCATGCTTTCGTATACTTTTCACATATTTTTATTCGACAGTTTTCGAAATATTGGCCATTTTGACAAAAAAATGATACTTGTAGAGGCTATGTTATACAATTATATTTCACGAACCCTTACACATACCAATAATAGTTTTATATGGATTGAAAGACAAGACTTGAAAGTATCCTACCCAGCTATAATAAAGCATCTTCAGCATACAGAGTGTTCACAAAAAGACTATCAACATGACGAATTTCAAATCGATTTTTCTTCATTTTTTCAAATGCAATGCATATAATTTTTTTTCATCATTGTAATAATCACCATTCATTTCACTTCATTTTTTGTCAAATATATGATATGCATATCTCTAACGGAATAGGAGTTTTAGGCGCTTTTTCGAAATGTTTCCCTAAAATTCACATATACCTTCGAATTCAAATAGCTGATTTGGCTTTTCTGTGGTCATTGAGAACTGTCAAATTATTCAACCCAGAATTAGCATCACTGAAGCTTCAATTCATATTATAGCGAAATGAGGAACTAGAAGGTTTTGATGTATCTACTCAAAAATGTGATGAAATCAGTTACTGAAGACAGAAACTTGCTTTCTGTACCCATTTTTCAAAATACATTTTTGATAATTTTCTATGTTTCTACTTAGAACGTCGAATCTTCCAGAAATTTCAAACAAGCTTTGAGCTTGCGAGCTTGAAGATCTGCGTGCGTGCCTGTGAAACTTATGAATATAATTTTTCGAAGAAAGTTGTATAAGAATAAGAGCGGGCACTTTTTTGTATCCTGAAGTTTTGAAACGCGTTTTTTTGAAGCATTCATAACTTGTACATTCAAACTTATTGGTATTTTTTGAATTTTTACATCATTGTGTGCAGAGTATTCATCCAATCCGTGAAAACTATGATGATTTGAATTGAAGCAATGATGTTAATTTTGAATAGAATAATTTGACAGTTCCCAGTAACCACAGAAAAGCCAAATCTGCTTTTTGAATTCGAAAGTAAATGTGAATTTGGAGGAAAAACTCTAAAAAATCATATTCCGTTAGAGATATGCATATCATGTATTTGACAAAAAATTAAGTAAAATGAATGGTGATTACAATGATGAAAAAAAATTATATGCATTGCATTTGAAAAAATGAAGAAAAATCGATTTGAAATTCGTCATGTTGTTAGTCTTTTTGTGGACACTCTGTATGCTGAAGATGCTTTATTATACATGGATATTTTCTGAGTTAATATCCACTTTAGGGCAAGGGTGTGATGCATACACTCACATTATTTTTTAACGTAGATTCAATATCTGCCATAAAAAACTGGGGTTCTGATTTGAAAAAATGGATTTTTCACGATTTTGTCATCCCTAACTTTGAAAGCGATTTTTTCACCCCCTGTATCATGAATCGCAATTTCGATTCTTAAAGTGGATACATCAATCTTACATCTTGAAAAATCCCAAAAATGAAAATTTTCCATCCAAAAACCTCGAAGGTATTCTTGTTTCAGCGGAGCTCTATTTTCGATTTTTTTTTTCGAATTTTCCCGCTCAGAGAGAATTTTCCAACCAAAACTGAAAAATGTTACATCAAAACAACTTGAAATTTTCTAAGGAATCTATTTCTGCAATAAAAAAATGGTGTTCTAATTTGAAAAACGGAAGTTGACGTCATTTCCGGAAAAACCGGAGGTGCTCATGCCTTGAAAATATTTTAGATTTCATCAGCATCGTGAAATACTTATAAGTGCTGAATTTCATGAAAATACGTTCAGTAGTTCCCCGTATAAATATGGGTGAGGTTCCTCGTGAAAGACCCTGTATATATATATTCTTTTCTGTCTAGAGTTTTTCAAACTTTCCCAATAGAAATTTTCATTGAGGAAAGCAGATGATTGTCAACTTTTTGAAGCCAATCGGAAAAGGGTTCGTATGTCATTAATTGAAAATTCGTTTTCCCAAATTGTTTTTTTGTCGTCTGACTGGGCATAAAGCCACTGATATCAGCTGATTAATTAACAGAACGGGATCAAAAAGAAAGCCCTGGGGACCGTCTAGAGTTTCAGGGTATCCAGTTCAAATTAAATTCGCGAGGTGTAATAGAGAGATCAATATTTAAATTCGAAATCTAATTACGAACAAAGTTGGGAAAGAAGCCAACAACGGAATGGTAACAACGGATTCGGTTTTAAATTTGTACCATCTGTTTCCCAACATGATAACGTATCCTAGCATCGCAAAGTTTTTATTTTAGCGCCGGAAAAAGTGTCCGAGTTAGAAATTATGTCACAGCGGTTCAACCAGTTAATTGGAGAAATTAATCACTTTTTATTAGCGATCCTCAAGAGTGTAATCCTGAAGAGTGTTCGCAGATTTCATCTCCGCGCCATAATTATGCAGCAATGGAGGCGGTCTTCTGCTCTGCTCGGCAACTGACGTAGTCTAGTGCCGTTCCCGTTGCCCTCACCTAGTTGAAATCATCGTTACGCAGCCCTTGCATTGCCGCACTCTCTTTTATTGCCCTATAAATCGCTCTCTGCGAACGATAAATTTCTACCTACAAAATACATGATTCTCTAAATACCGATATCGCTTTTGTTCAACTAAAATGAACTGTTTGCCGTTCCCGACGCGGCAAACAAGAAACTGTCGAAAATATTCAAATTTCAGGCCTGAAACCGCCGATAAACCGCGAACACTCCGCTGTTACAGTGCCCTATCTGAACAGCTTCTGGTTTTGAAAAATTGGTTTACCTACTTCCGTCCGAATTCGTTTCAAATACGCCACTGAGCAACGGGGCCACATCTGATTAGGCTCCGTACAAATTCATTTTGCATGCTGCTTTGATGTTGTTTTCCTGTTGCTCTTCACGGGGCTCGTTCCAAATTCTGAAAATTCTATCGATATTCACCGGCGCCTTCACCATTTTGTTAAAACGGACCTAGTTGAAAAACCTGCTTCGCTTGGCTGTTCAGACTTCAGCTTATCTTTCATGTCATTTATTCAGTTGAAACTTGCACTGAAATTATAATCTTCATTATTTTCGCAATTTCGAAAGATGATAACGAGGACAAGAATATGGATGAGAACCAATCGATTGGGCCTTTCACAATAAATTGCCCAAATGAAATGACGTTTTCTGCGAACCACTTCGGGAGTTGGAGTTTCGCAAATGGTGAGGCATAACAAGCTTTTTATACAGACCGCGGTTTATACGTTTGCCTCACCGAAAGTTGCGCCGTCTGAATCCATTTGAAGATAGGTTAAAGTTGAATCATCGACATTTTGAACACATTCTACAACATAAAAGATAAATCTTAGTGGATTCTGATCGGCGTTTTTATAGGTTTTCAGAAGTATAAAAGTTGATCGGATGTTACATTCGAGGAATTCAAAGTTTGGAAATAAACTTTCCATTCCCAATTAAATTTTATGGCAAGCTTTCGTTCTTTCGAGATGTGAAAAAACATAGAGGCACAATGAAACATTTTAGGGCCCTTTCAGGAATAAGGGTTCTTTGCCTACTCTTCTATAATTCCAGAATTTTATAATCAAGAAATTCACATAAACCCTCTGAAAATGCTCGAATATACAGTTCATAGTTTTTCTCTTATCCAGTTTTACCTTTATCAATAATTTCTTTATTGTCATTCCACAACATTGGACAGGTCATCCTCGAAATGATTTTAATTTTTCGGGTGTGTAGTGACGAAAGAAAATTGTTCCCTTGTGAGTAAAATGTGAGTTTCTAAATCAGAGCTGACATCGAGAATTCTGACTGGAAGAGATAGGTATTCCACATATTGATGGGAGATAGAGAAGGAGAATTTCATCAGGAATAATGGACTGAACATTTTTGCCTTGGAAATATGCGCTTGCTTCCCGATGGAGTGCCCGTTTGCAACATTGCATTGCACCGGAACTGCTAGACTCCGACTGGCTGAATGCATTCAGATTTGGCCAACTGGTCATTACCCACGAAGCTAAAAATTATTGAACTCATTCGAATTCCAGTTGTATCCACGAGTTAACTCAACTGATGTTCCACCAATTAGACTGTACCAATTCTGCTGAGAGAAACCTGAACAGAATGGGATTTCATCAAGACCAGAGTTGATTTACTTTTGCATCAATTTCAATTATGTGCACCAGCTTGGTTCGTATCGGGAACTATTTCAAATGCAAACGAGATGGATCGAGAACCCAATACTTCGTTCAGTAATATCGGGATGGACGGTTCTTATTGGGAACACTTAAAATGATGACTAACGATTTTTCAACATGATTCAGTGGTAAGGAGAGAACCGGTGGATTTTGAATAGCTTCCTCCTTTCTCATCACTTAGGGACCGTCAATTTCATAAAGAATTCGATGCCTTAGAAGCTCGGGAGAACACCTGAAGGGTCCCACCATTTCTGTTTTTAACGGGCAAATTTCTCCGAAATTACGTTAACTGTTATTGAATTCGAAGTATAAATAACACCGCCAGTTTTCACACAATATACTTACTTTCAGTTTTACTGCTTTGCCATTAAGCTATCGGAGAAAACCCATTCATTTCTATTCCGTCCTAATCGTTTATTTCACGGAGTATAGTCATAAAACTGAATACTGTAAAATATTCCCTAGCTGAGAAAATTTGAATTGCATTGGAAAATTCTATACAGGGTGCTCCAAAATTGATGATACGAATAAAGAACAGTGATTACTTGGATTTTACCATAAGAATGAGAACCTCATATACAGGCTGTTGGAATTTGTACTTTCGAAATTCGAATTTTTACTCGATCTGTGAAAGTAAATGCTGAAATCATAAATTTATCCCAATTTTCCGAAATATATGAATTTTTTAGGAGATTTTGAATTTCCTGACGTCTTATGGGGAATTGTTCAACCTTTTTTCATCTCCATAACTGTAGTAGATTATTATTTTCCATATTTTCAAGGTATCAGTGGCTTACCATAAACAATATCTGATGCGAGAAAGGGGATATCGCTCTTTTTGTTCGCGATGAAATATGCCAAACATATATGCGGAAATAACTCGAGGCGTTTCATTAAGACTATTTTTTGGAAATGATTTTAATTTGTAGATAAGCCCTATACAAAAAATACAAAAAAAATATTTTCATGGAAAAAATATAGCAAATACTAATAAAAAATGCGTAAATAAAAATAGTTTTCAAATTTCCCGCTGAAACGCTCCATACTGTCACGCCATTTTGATTAAGTCATTATGGGATAAACAAACTTCGGGAATGAAATGGGCACGTATACTCCATTCACTTTTATACTGTATCCCGGTTGGCTATGATTTAGGTTTATCAAGTTTTTTCACACAAAACTGACGCAGGTTGGTACTCGTGAAATGTCAAATTATTCTCAGAGACGTTGCCAATGCTAATTTCTATTCACTCTTTTTCAACTTTTTAAATGGAGTTCTTTTTGGGTTCAACTGTGACACAGGTTTCGTAGTACTACTACATTTTCATACTGGTGTATCTCAAGTTGTGCAAAAAGGCATCTGAATTTCTTTTATTGGCTTATTTCTTGAGAATTTTGAAAAGTGGGGAATTCCACTGTTCGTTTTTTATAAGTTTTTCTGTCGGGTTATTCGAGTACTTTCATTCTTTTTTCGAATGAACTAAAACGAAGTAACGGACTATTCTATCCATTATTTTTCAGTAAAATTTCAACACTCGATTCTTGATTTCTGTACAAGAAAATAGCATAACTGAGTCTTTCAGCCATTTTTATATACGTAAAATATTTCTAGTAATAAAAGAGAAAAAACTAATAAAATAGAAAAAACTTTTTTCAACATTCGCCAGGTCTTTGGAATTATTGAATTCACATAATTTTTTCTCAAATTCATTATTTTCCCAAAGTAAATGAAAATTTCGATGAATACGTTATAACTACGACCTCTATTCAGAAAGGGCAACGTTGCTTATTCATCTGACAAGAAAATGACTATAACTTAACATTTTCAAAATATTCACGGTGAAAAGTGTCAGAATTTTAGTGTAAGGAAAGTGTTCCGTATTGGATGCTTATTGTGAATTTTTCTAAATACTTCGGAGTCGAAAATTGATTTTAAAGTACCATTGGTGATCTCTTCGTTATGATAATCCGTGATAAACTTCAACTATGTCCGTCCGGTCGTTTACAATAACAAGATAACTCTCGAATGAAAATACCGGGAAATTTTCATATTTACATATCTGAAATAGCCATTGAGAAAATCTTCATTTCTGCTTTTGTTTCAGATATAAATCCTTTTCACCGAGTGAGTCCACCAAGCTATGAATCTGGGTAACAAGCAGTATAAGCTGTTTTTTATATTATTTTTGGGTAAGTGATTGATTTTCCATATATTCTTTCCACCGATCCATTGGAGATATGGGGAGATATTTTCTTCTGAAGGAACTGAAGAATTCTGGAATCGAAACCAGAATGATCAAAACCATTGTTACATGACAATTATGCGAAATGTTCTGATGATGTATGTCAATTATGTCAATTATAGCGTGATGCAGAATTTGCGTTCGGGTTTCTACGAAAATTACTGCCCATTGATTCAGAGAAACGTCTTACGAGTCACGGAATGATGGATTGCGCGTTCAGCCGTCGGCTAATCGAAACACAAAGCCGCCAAAGAAATGGGGCCCGATGAAAAAAAAAAAATTTCCGCGCACACCGCAGCTCGCGCCATTCAATTCGACCTGTCATGAAATTTGATCTGATCGCGTCGGGTCCAGTACGATTCCGAGCCCTTTTGAACTTTGTTTTGCGTTATTTCCCGTGATTACCAACGGTACGAGGACAGGAACCTGGGAGAAAAAAACGGAAGTAAATCAGGCCGATCGGACCGATCACGCCTTATCCAAATACGGAAATAAATCAATTTAGCTTGGCTATGAAAAACGATGTATAATGAAAAATGAGGGAAATGCACTGATCCATGCTCGGATTTCACGGGTCTTTTGATGTGTCGATCCCCCTGTAATTACTGGAGTATCTCGCTGAACTGAAGCTTGATCTGAATAAATTTTTGTCGCCTTAATAAATCACTGAAGGAATGCGTACAATAGCATGGCTCTTTGCGAAAGAAAATAAGAACTGTGTTCACCCTTCATTGTATCTTTCCTGAAAGTTCCATATTTCATTTCGTGAGGTATTTATATTCACTCACTTGATTGTATGTATGTATTCGATGCAGGCCTGGATCTAGGGTGGGGCAAGCGGGGCGCTTGCCATGAGCGCCAGCTTAAGGCGGCGCTAAAAACAACCAGAGGTTAAATTTTTTTATTTTTGATTTTCTCGGAAAAAAATATTATTATTAAATATGACCCGACTCTGAAGTGCCATCTTGACCACTCAAAAAAAGGACAAACACCCTATCTTCCCAAAAATATGCAAAATGAAATTATCGATTCAATGGCCACCAAAGTTCGGAATAGCTTTATTAATGAGATCAAGGAGGCCAACTATTTCACTATTATGTTCGACTGTACCCCAGATGTATCTCTCACAGAACAAATGAACCAGGTTATACGATATTTAAAGAGAACGTAGTCTGGATATGAGATAAAGGCAAAGACTTATAATACCTACTAAAAATAAAGGAAAGTTTTATTGACTTCTTAGAATTTGAAAAGCTGGCATATATATAAAGGAGTTCAATCCAGAATTCTCACCTCTGAATCTTGTGGGTGTCCATTCGTCTTTATCTTGTTCAGAAGCAGTAAATTTATTTGGTGTTGTACAAAAACTGTATTTTTTTTTGTTAGTTCAACCACAAGATGGACAATTATGAAAAAGTGGACGACAAAAAAATTTTCAAGGAAGTAGCTAAACTAGATGGACTAAACATCAAGCTGTTAATGCCTTGCTCAATAATTTACCTGGAGTTGTGAAGGCTGTGGAAGAAATCAAAGAATCCTCACTAGTTGAAGAATACAAGTATGAAGCTGGAAGCTGGTCATTTGCTTCATGCTGTGATGGATTTTAGATTCATACTAAACCTAACAATTTGGGATAATATTCTGCGAGAGATCAATATGGTCAACGTGGAAATTCAGAAAGGAGATATAGTTATTTCACGTTCATTATCGTTCATGCAAGGTCTTATGAAGATCTTGCAAGGAATGACAGAAAAACTTATTGAAAATTGGATCTCGGAAGCTACACTTCTTCCAGAAGAATTGGATGTGGAGCCAATTCTTAGAAATAAACGTGTTTCCAAGAAGAAAAAGCAGGTTGACGAAATGTGCGATGATAAGTCAAGAACGGATCTAGTGGATTTATTCTCCGAGAAAATTAAGGTTGTTTTCGACAGATTATTGTCAGAAATCAAACAGAGATTAGAAAGCGCAGAGAGTCTGCATACGAATTTCTCATTCCTCAATGGCCATGCCCTTTTAAACATGAAAAAAGAGGATCTGCAGAAAATGGGACCCTCTTAGCGCAAAAATGTTGAAGAGACTTGAATGCAGTTGATTTTTGTTAGGAACTAGCGGTTTTCAGAATGTTGGTTCCTGAAATAAGTGAAAGATCGACTCCATTAGACCTGCTACAAATTCTTCATAGGACAGATCTGAAAGATGCTTTCCCTATAATGTCAGTATAGCTGACATTATATAGAATATAGTGCACATTGCCTACCCCGTCTGCAAGATGTGAAAGCAGTTTCAGCAAATTGAAAATAATAAAAAATTATTTGCGTTCCTTAATGAGTCAGAAAAGTCTCTATGGCCTCTCGATCTTAGCTATAGAATACAAAACTGCTTCCGAAACAGATTTCGAGGAGCTGATAGATGTGTTCGCGGAAAGAAAATCTCGCCGCGTGATGCTATGTGAAGAAAAAAGTCCAATTTCTTTCCTTATTATTAGTTTTTATTTTCATTATTCATTTGTATTATTTATTTTTGTTTTTTCTATGAATTCATATATGTACATATTAAACAAATGGGGGGGCGCAATCATGAATTTTTGCTCCGGTTAGAAAAAATCGTATATCCGGGCCTGATTCGATGTTCAGGGGTGCATAAAAACTTTGAAATATTCGAGATATATTTCACATTTCGGGCTGGGTTTTGTTTCAATTCTCATTGCTTTCTTTTTTTTCAATTTTGTACATTGAAACTTTTTTATCTGGAAAAAAACTAGGGAAATAGAGTTTTGATCTTCTGATGGTAATTTTCTATTATTTAATTCAGATCCGATGGAGCTGGGTTGGGTGGGGGATCTACAAGTGTTCATAACATCTTCCTTTCGATAACAAATTTTGTTCATTTTCTGATGCATTCCACCAACAGATTAAATCTGTGTGTTCAGATGGAATGAGCTGAGGTCAAGCTCGAACTACAATGTGTAGTGGCGAAACATATAGCTGCAAGGAGATTGCATTCCAACCTGAAAATTGTAAACGTTTTGTGGTTTTCTTACGCCATCCCAGTCAGTGAGACATTTGGATATGGAATTGCAATCTGAACCCGATAGAAATCTGTGAAATTATATCCTTTGTGTGTAGTCAACCGAGAGACTGTACGAGTATCTTGGTACGGTCGAATATTTGGTTTCATTAGACATTAGAGGATCGATGCATTTTGCTGATGTTCGCACTAGCACGGTATATTACTCCTGATGAAGAGATAAATTAAATTCTCGAAAGCTCGAGCAAAAGGAAAAAGAGTTTTTCTGAAAAAAACGGCTGATACCCCAATAACCTTTTTTACACTATATTACTAAAAAAACAGCAAACAATAATACTTCACTTAATTTTATTACCATCGCCATTCTTACGTAATTATTTTTATTACGTTTCATTAAATCAAGTGAATGATAGAATTGTTTGAGTGTAAAACAATTCTTGATTATTGTTTTTATTTGATTTGCAAATGAAGTTCGAATTGTAATTATGTATTGCAATAATGGTTTTTTTAATTTTTTACATAAATAAGAATTTTCAAATTATCATTGGTATTTTCTGATTCAGTCCTCCTTCTGAAGAATGAAGTCGACAATAAATTGCATGAAATCTATTGGAATATATCAGTAGTTCGCATGATATGAATATGGTATTTCGCCCCGTGCTATTCCATATTTCCAAACAAAATTGTATAGAGAAAAACCTGTATGTAGGGAAACACAATTTTTTTTAGAGATGAGATTCTACTAAACTCCCAGGAAATCTAACAAAAAAAAATGTTTCTTAATTAAGGGGCCGTTATACTTTGGGCGACGGCTACGGCACCGATTCTCCATTCAAAAAGTGCCGTTCGTTTTTCCAAGTTCAAGGCCCTCAATTCTCCACCTGAAAGCTTGACTTTTTTTCATTGAAGTTGAAGGATGTCTCAAGGGCAATCTAATTTTTTTCTCTGCAAAAATTATTTTTTCGCATGAAAAAATCGGCTACGGCACTGATTCTCCATTCAAAAAGTGCCTTAAATTTTTCAAAGTTTCCGCCCTCAACTTTTCACGTGAAAGCTTGATTTTTTCTTCAAATTGATGTTTCAAAGGATATCTTGAGGGCATTTCGATTTTTATCTTCAAAAAATTTGATTTTTCGCATTAAAAAATCGGGTTGAATTTGAGAGACTATAAAAATTGACTTCATAATCGTTTTTCGGCAGTTATTCATACATTTTTTTTGGGAATTCATTGGAGTGCCTTCGACAAATCAATTTTTATATGAAAAAAAAATTTGAATAGGCGCTCAATTATTGCAAAAAATAATGGAAATACTGAAAAGACTTCAAGAAAGTGTGAAATTCTAGGAGAATTAAAAAAAATAATACTTTTAGGTGGAAAATTGAGGGCGTGAACTTGGAAAAATGGAAGGCACTTTAAGAATGGAGAATCAGTGCCGTCGGCCAAAGTATAACGGCCCCTTAAGTACCAACCTACTTTTTGCTGCCATATCGGATGGAAGCAAATGTTTCATATTGTTGGGGAATTCGTTGGTGCCCTATAACACTGCTTATTTCTACATCCGACGACATGAAATCTCATCACCCGCTACGAAACTCAAATTATATTAATTTCAACTGTAGTTCGTACAAGTTTCGAAAAGCACGAGTCCAACAGTTGATTTTATATGATTCTGTTTGTTTAGGTTTGCTCTTACTAGAGTTAATTAGTCTCGCTATATCAAATATCTTGCTCAATGATAATCATTCAAATGGGAAACCAAAGTTCCAACCCTCTGAATGTAGTTTTTGTCCGAATTCGTCGAAAACTATGAATTTTCAGGTTATGATGAGGTGAAGTGTTCTCATTAACAAATTCGAAGATTTTCCTTCGTGAAATTCGCGAAGTTTCAAGTTTCATCGCGAAATGAATAAAATTATCGAATAATGTGTTAACAAATGGGTTAGTTATCCTTGTTAAATCCTTGTTAAATCAACATCAAATTTCGTGTATCATTATATGTTAAACTGATTACTTCAGCATATAATTAATATGAATAACGAACTGAGGTATTCGTTTCTTGCAAGGTAATGAGGATGATTCTCAGCAAATCCAAAAGTCATTCTTCGAAATTCAGCAAATTTGAAATTGAATTCATATCACAAATGGATATCAAGTTAACACGCATATCAATGAAATCTATATTGTGGAAACTCATCGTAAGAACGCATCGAAATGTAATTCATTGAAATCATTATTGTTTATTGTTTATTATCAATGTAATTTACACTCTACCAGTATAATGTTACATTATTTCAGATATCATATGATCATTGAAAACAAATTAACGAACAAATAATCTGGAAATATAACAAGAATCATATCATACGTTCGTTTCGATCTTATTGAAAACTCATCTGTTATACCTAATATACACGTAAATCGTACTCACAAGATTAATTGAAATAATAATTCCCCTTCATCCCTAACAAAATGAGAATGGAAAAACAAGAACAAAAAGAGTATATTATTACCATGACTGAAACACATCAAATTGAAGAAAAAAATTATATATGGATATTCATCGTGTTGAGCTTCAGGTTATGAAATGTTATTCGTTGTTGGAAAAAGAACTATTTTGACGTGGAGTCATGTGAGATGTAGTTTACCATGTTGGTGTCAAGAATTATAGTTTAACAAAAAAAAGAGAAACCATTATTTATTGCGATAAAGCTATCGAGGCACCTTGCAGACTTCCGCAGCTCTTGTCTGTGTTCATACAGATAAATATCGGAAAAATTTCACAATGCTATCTCGAAATTTGCTCGCTCCTCCATTTATTGTAGGCTGCCAATTCTTCGCCATTCCGAAGCTTAGAGATTTGATTATGATAAGGGACTTTTGTAATGTCCCTGGAAACAGAGAAAGTAATGGATCCCCTTTCTTTCCTTTGACGTTACATAACCTGGAATTGTCACGTTCTTCCGGGACCCGTGATATATTTTGCCATTGGTGATATGCCTTTTTATCCAGATTAGAATGACGTTGAACGTACACGCTTCTTCTTCCGATTAAATCGGTACATATTGTTCGCACCATGAACTTCCCCATTACCCCAATTCTCATTTATTTTCACAACACGTGGTGTCCGTATGTAGATTGCGATTTCCTGGAGAAAACTCATTTTAATATCAAATGCCGTTTTGATGGAGTCTCACTTTTTTTACACATGTCTACTCTCTTATGTTAATTTATAGGGTATATACAAGAATTATTCAAATTGCGGCTCGCAGCTCAGGAAGTTGGTTTTCGTGTCAACGAACCGTGAAATAAGGTTAACATATACGAAATGAGTGATGGAATATATTTATGTTTCTGATAAGGAACAGAAGAGGATTTCCTACGACCCCAGGAAGGTGAAAGTTGTTTTGGCGGACCGAAATTCAGCTCTCATTACTTCTATTATGCCATATCTTTTCCTTCATACTAGAAATGATCTTCAGCAAACATGATTGTTGAAATATTCCAAACAGCTAGTAAACGACATCTACAGGCTCCTCCATGATGACTCTCTCATCAGTTATGTCCCCCATTTTTTCGAGATGTTGACTTAAGGAAATCAGTGTAGCTCCAGGAAATCAGCTTCATGAGAAAGTAGCTTATTCCAGATGTTTTTTCTGAAGTAGGTTGAGTGGATAATTCCGGTCCAATTGGATGGAAATACCAGCTTGAATTGCAGAGGTTCTTCTAGATAAGTGGAATTTCATCTGCATCGAAAGCTTTGTCACATCTTCTCAGAGCTAGGTTTATTGACATGGAATAATTATCGTTATTCTTATGGCTCTGAACATTCCAAAACCGAATAAAGTACGATGAATGCTTCAGCCAAATTGAACTAGGAATTTCGGGTTTGTTGAAACAAGGGTCACAAAAAAATAGAGACTTTTATTATTCGATATTGGGCTTGATAGAAAAGGTCCTAATTTGATCCTTTTCTTCTCTTTCCTATTACATAAAGTAGATGAAACAAATTAATCTGCATTACAATGAAACTGGAATCTATAAATGAATGACGAAAAATATTCGAAAATTTATGAGGAAGATGTGAAAGAAGAATAAAAATATATTCATTCAACGCACTTTTGAATATCAAGTCATTTCATTTCTCGAAAATCATTATTATTTTTTGGCTGACACTGTCAACTCAACACTTGGACATATTTTTTTTCGTTTCCTCTCAAATGATTATGTTACCTTTTCAAGAAAAATAATGTATAAAGCAGTGTATATTATACTGACAGAAAGACGAAAGTCTTTAGCCATTTGCTAGAGCAATAAATATCTTTTCTCTATTTTCTCTATTATTCTGATTGCCTTCAAATTATCTTCGTTTTCTCAAAGGAAGTATGACTTTCCTATTATTATCGAAACGAAGGTTAGAGGTGTTTTTATTATTTTAGAAATCTGATCAAAAATTATTTTCATATTGATTACATCGGAAATGCAGATCAAAGAGCCCAAAATTGAACTTAAACTCTTTTTTTTGTGAGCCTTGGACGAAAAGGGCCTATGCAGGGAGTCCAAAAGCAAATCGAATTGTACTCGCAAAACATTATATCATCTTGCCCGAATTGCGGTCTATTTATTTCCTCTAATATGGCATTTGCCATAGAGATCCCTATTAAGATAGTAAATTTCCATTCTTGACCCCAAGAAACTGAACAGGGCTTTCATTATACAAATTGCGTTTCTGTTATTGGGGAGCATTATATTATAATATGAGAAAGTGAATTTTTATTGAAATACAGGGTGTAACATAGGTTCCAATTTTCTCTTTCACAGTGTTTTTATGATTAAATCTCAACAGTAAAAAAACTTTCTGTCCAAATACCAATGATCGATTTGCCGAATACCTTCTATTGGGTGTTACAAAATTTGGTTACAGATTCTTGAGACGAAATGAGGGGACCCCTTTTCAGATTTCAGGAGTCCCCCCCTTTCGGAGTTACAGCCTCCTGAATTCAGCCCCTTAAAATAGTCTCTCCCTTAGGAAAAAAGTTCAAAAATGTTATTGAACATGTGGAATTCTATATGAATCTCGAATTGTATTCGATCACATTTTCAGATTTTTCCCGAAAATCTTGCGTCTCATGAAAGAGTTGCAAGGTTAGAACCATCAAACAATAATTGTTGGATGCTTCCCATCTTCTTCCATTGACACTCGAACTTGAACCCTCTTTTCTGAACTATCTATCCCGCTTGCTTCTCTAGCCTTGAAGGAATCAATTCTTTCCATTAAAGTTGTATGTCATCTATCGGCTTCTCTTAGATCTCAAAAGTCAAACAGCAAATGGGCAAATCGAATTTCTGCAAGAGGGACTAGGAACAATTCAATTGCACCATTATACGGTTCCATAAAATATAAACTATGTGTATTCGGTCCTTTGGGACTTTTGAATAATGAATGGAAGGAAAAACAGGGGAAATTCGATATAGTCCGCTCTTTCACAGGGACCAAACAATTTGATTAATATTACAAAAGTATTATTGCATCCTCGATTTTCACATCGTTTTGTCGGCCTGTTCGCTGTCTGGCGCACACCTATGTGGAAATGGGGTTCCTTATTTTCTTTTTCGCAATATCAACCCTATCGAAATCAACTGAATTCTCATTCTTCCTTATTGTCGCAGGAGAAAGATGAAGAGGGATATAGAAAGGCTTAGACCCAGATATTCGTTATATACGAAGATTTGTTCCATCCGGATTTTGTTCGTTTTTCCCATGCCAATTGTTGAAGATATCCTCTATTTAGATGTGTCCTATTGTTGTTTTTCTCCTTTATTGAGATAAGTGGATTGAGCCACATATACTATACTTGTATTAACAGAAACTCCCTGTATATCCACATTGTCCACTGGACGATTTAATGGAAAATTGTTAATCCTTCCTAGAATTGATGCCAACATTCATGTTCAAAAGTTGTAATAATTTTGAATCATGCGGAGGTATTCGATATTTTCAAAAGTATAGATAGCTCAATGAAATCGAAAAATTACGTTATTGAAAGGAATACAGTTGTCGAATAAGGCAACTATTTTATTCTTTTGCAAATAATGGGTAATATAAAGTGCAACAAAACATTGGTTTTCCACAGTGAGTCGTGAAACTTGTGAGATCATTTACGAAAATGTCAATAACTAAATTAGTAGCAGGAGATGAACTTGATGTTATTCGAATATGGTTAACAAAAAATTCTTCAATCTGAAAATTCTCAAACAAAACGATCCTGTAACATAACATGGCTCAAGATGTTGTAGCAATAAATAGCACAAACAAATATTTCTTCGAATATGAGTGACAGGGGAGCAAATTATTGGTGGAACACCATGTAGCTCAATTTAACTATTGTTCCATTTATGGATCGTTATAGGAATACTGGATTTTCCAAGCTTTGATACAGCTTTAGGGGTATTTCTTTTCAATCTTGAGGCCGAATTCATCTGAGATGCAATGAATTGTATAATTCATCCCATTAGTAAAGATTCACATGGTGAATCAAGATTGTACCAATTTTATGAGAACATTGTTTGATCGAATTGAATTTATGAACATTCATATTCAAATACACCCATTAAAAAACAAAGTCTGTCAACACTGTTATAATCGTCCAATCGATAACTGACTAATGAAAACAGAAAATCCATGAATGCCAATTTGTTAAAACTAATAATTCAGAGATAATTTCCATACAGTTATGTCAATAAAAGTACGAATGGAAGAGTTTGTTGATATTTAAATTCAGTATGCTAGCAAACTGATTATAATCAAATATCAAAACACTGTCGAATTACAAGGATGAAGCTGAATTTATCGCGAATAAAGCTTATCCGGTAGAAGGTGAAAAACACCAGTTCGTTGTTATTTTATTTCATTTAAAACAATCATGTCCGGTATGGTATAGCACATGATACTATTTTCAAAGGGACCTCATCACAAATGAAAAATGGAATTGACCATATAAAACTTACATAAGTATCATGATTCATTATGATTTTGAAACAGATTTATGCTGAATATCAAAGTAGAAGAAAAATTTCAAAAGCAAATAAAAAAGGACCAAGTGTATCATACACATACAAACTCTTAAAAGTATGAATTGGGGTTTTGTTTGAATTCAGCTCCACCCTCGTACCTATAAAATTGTACCTTTAATGTTACACAGTGTGCAAATGTTCGGCCATATATCGATTTAATATATGTTTTATAACAGGGAGTTGATCATAAAATATGGACCGCATAACTCTCGGTGGAATTGATATCCGGAAATGTAAATTGATTTTTTCATTTATCAGGATGCTCTCATTTCACGGACTCGCGATAGGGAGATACCGAGTGTGATATTAACGGTAACGCTCTATTGCATCATATTATTCTTTTCGATGTCACCCGGCCTGTTTGTTCGTTTGAACTGAACGAATTTAATTTTGGTCCCCCTCAACAGAAGTTGTCAGATATGGCGTTTTTCGCCAGTTTACTGTCAGGATATTTCATTTGAAGGTGTGATTTTCATTTTTATGTAGTATGTACATATAAAAAGTAGATATGAACAAAAATTGAATAATACTTATACCAGCTATTATAAATCTAGGACACTCTGGGGTGCAATCTATCTATCGACAATTAATTGATTTGGTTGAGTAACAATTCGAATGTTTATATCAATATCGGACAGAAAGCGACTAGGAATAGGCACTGAAATCCTGGCCTTCATCAGTGGGAAATTAATGAACTTGTTTGTCCATTTTTAATGAAATAATTCGAACTCTGGTGGTGTGTTGTGGAGAACATATCATTATTTCCAGTCAATTCAGTTGAAACACTAAATAGACTATGGTTTCATTGACTTGTCTACGTACACTGATGAAATAATTTGTGTGCGAATATTATTTATCCGATGGAAACATTGAACTAGAGAGATTAGACTCAAAAGCAGTTCATGAATAATATTAATAATAATATCAGCTTCATTCAATTCAACAAAAACTATTGTTATTGTCCCACCAGGGGCATTCATTCCAGGATCATAGTTATACCCATTTTATACTTCCATAATGAGGGGTTTAGAAATAGAAAATGCAAAGTACGATAATAATGGCGATTGGATTGTTTGAATATGCTTGCGAATCGTATAGGTTTTATTCAACGTGCATATTATACAGGACGTCACAGAAGTCGACGTCAAGCTGGAACAGGTCCTGATCAGAAAAATGGAAAATAATCTCAGTCCTGTATTTCTCGAATTAAATTGCTTTTTTTTGAGGAAATGCACCCTTTGTTTAATTTTGGATTCCTTTGCGAAACAAGGGAGATTTTTCCCTGCCAAGTTTCAGTATCTCTCTTTTTAAAAGGAGTTTCAGTTATAATCCCGTTTGGACATATTATAATAGGCGTTCACCTGAACTGACATCGTTAAGGCCAAACACTTTTGAATCAGCATACAAGAAAATTTTGTTTGACCTTCACTAAGTTTTTGTCATGGTTCGGATTTGTAGTCTCACACCAATCGCTGTATCCTGCTGACTATCAAGTGTGTGTAAATTTTTTTTTCCCTATTTCATATATCTGAACAATATTGATTATTTGCATGTGGCTCCATTGATTTCATTTATTGATTTTAAAGTTTTTTTTTCTCTTAGTTTTTCTTCTCCGAATTTCTGAATTGATTGATTCATTTTGAATATTCTAGTGTTAAGTTGATTAGCACTCTTGCTAGACTTTGCCTTTTTAGCGCAGTTGTATGGATTTGTTACTAGCGTACCTAATGGATGATTTTTCTCTACCTGATGCCAAACAAAATTAATTATTATTATTAAATCTTTACGTTTTTTCAATGTTTTTTTTATATTTAGAAGAAATTGTTTGAAACTCAGCTCCTTCAAGATAATCATATTTTTGCCCAATTCAAGAAATAATGTAGTGAAAGTTATACCATTTTAGAATCCTTATTGAATGCGCTAATTCTTAAAGTCACTCGGCAAACTAATATACTACATTTCTTTTTATGTACAGTCAGTTGAAGTTGGCCGAAACGTTAATTTTAAATACTTGGTTTGGCAAAAAGTGACCTTACCTTGCAGGATGGTTACAGAAGCACTATTCAGGATAAAAAAATGACCTCGTTTTCATAGCTCTAATTTGCGATTCGGCGAGTGTCGCATTGAAAGATCCCTCAATTTGAACTTTGAAGGAAGGTATTCTGTACTGTGGTCTCTTTGCTGTTAAGTGTTAAGGGTGATTCACCTACGCGGGTGTTAAGTATAAATATTTAGGAGTAAATGAGGTAGCATGCCGATTCATATTCACACGTGGGAGAATGCGTAGGAAAATGTCAATCTAACACAGACAGTGCAAAGAACCATTTACACCCCGACCGAACTTTGACAGCCTTTTTATTACTATTTTATGACTTTTTTACGATCGTCTAGTAGACTTAACTCACGCACTGAGAAAAATGTTCATTTTGATTCTAATGAAACAGCTTTATTAACTCTCACATAATTGTTACAATAGTAAATATAATTAATTCGATTATCTGTCTGCTCATTTCAATGTTTTCGTTTCATTCTCATTAGAAGTTCTATCTCATTGTTATCTATTTAATTGGAATAATGACAAATCCTATAGTGTCAATGTTAGGGATAATTATAAGACAACTTCCTGTTTCATTCAAAATTTTACTATTAATTTAATAAACATTCTGACTGCGCTGAAAAAATAGCATTATTGTTTTTATGTGACGCTTTATTGCATCTAACATTTTATAGAGTGGGGATGAACATGGCTTGGCGTCACTTGTTATTCATTTAACAACAAAGTCGTGGAAGTGCGTTGTAAGAGGTTATTTCGTTACTCTGTTGGTTTTTAATTGTGCAAGTGTGAGTTTGAAGCTTAAGATCAAATTTGATCTCGGTTCAGGTAAGTTACATTAGGAATTATATGTGAGCAAGGTCATCTTTTCAATAATAACTAATGAAAAACTGCTTGATTGCTTATAATTACTTCATTTTCCACTCAAGCTGAGATCATTGAATAGAGGCATTGAGCCGAAACTGCTAAAATTAGGTGACATTTTTCATACCTATTGAATACCTACTTGAGTACTGTAGACTGTAGAGTTTGTTATGGCATATTTTCTAGTTTTCAGAAGGAGAAATGAATAATGAATCCTTTCGTTTCATTTCACCGGACGATAGGATTCTACAGAAGATACTGCCTAAGGAAGGCTCAAGGCTTCGACATGTATATTGTTTCATAATACTGAAATTGTATTGTTTGTAATGTTTTGAGTTATAGAAATGAATTGAGTTTTCATTGTTAATAGCTATGGAGTTTTAGGAGTACCTATTATAAATGATTGTTAAATAAACTGGAGTTTATAATGTTAATTTATATTACATCATTCCTTCATCACAAGCCCATACATATTATCTCATTTTCATCGTTGAATTCTATGATAAATTTCCATTTTAATTTCATCATTCCATAGTATTTTTCTATAATTTTATTCTTCATATTGCAAAATAATCAATTTTTCTTTATTCTTGAATTGAAGTATCATGTCTAATAAATATAATGTGCTATCTTCAAAACAATAGTGAAACTGAAATTCTGAATGTATGATGCAGTACAATTATTTTTACAATTCACTTTATACTATTCAGAAGGTGGCTACATCAATTTTATTATACTCTTTAATTGAAAATATAAATCAGTTCATTAAATCTAATAGGAGTGTTCATCAAGTTGAAAATACTTTTTAATCGAATTTATAACTCGCATTAACAAATTCAATAGGAGGTTTCATTAATTTCATGATGAAATTTCATTGAGGTTATTGAACTTGACCATTATATTAATAAAACGCTTCCATTGTTGCTAAAGCAAAGCCACATCCATTTTTATGAAACGAGTTTCATTACAGTTATGGGGCGTCCAATGGTCACCTATTTAATGAAGATAGCTTTATAAAATCAATGAGAATTATAATCGGAATAATGAGAATTTTTTCTCAGTGCGTGCATCAGAGTCCTCCCGCGTCTTGGCTCCCAGGTTCAAAGGGTTATTAATGTGATATTTGGTTGGTTGGTTAGTATGGATGAAGAAAAATTAATTGATGTAATAATCCAATTTTACAATCGCTAGTTTGAATATTACAACCTTCACATAAAACGGCTGCATTTTGAGCTTCTAATAATGTTAATTGTCAATTTGAAAATCCTGCATAGATTATGAAACTGAGGATCTGTGGTTTCACCTGAAACATTCTTTCCCATTATCTCATTAGCAATCGTTCTAGGCGAACTCTGGCCGTTTACATAACGGAGAAAGCATTTAAATTCATCAAGCAAATACGGCAGATATAATCACCGTATGCAAATATTTTTCTCCTGAAAAATTGCGGTGAAGTTGAGGATTTTCCTGATACGATTCATTCATTCCGAATTACTCGAGCCTGAAGAGCGGAAGAGTGTTTTTTGTTCGTTTCGGGAATTCTTTGTTTATCGGCGTCAAGGTACAATGAATTTTAATTTCGGTATCGGGCTTGGAGGTTATTAATAACCACGTCCCAAAAGATTAAATTCGATTTGAATTAACACCCGATGAAAGTAGATAAATTTAAATTAAATGGGTAAAGAATATATTGTTGACACATTTCATATATTCAAATTCTCTTGCAGCGATACACAACATCGACAAATACAAGTCTTTTTTTTTATTGAAGAAAATTGCGCTCAACTATTTGATGCTTTCCATCAAGAGCCTCAACACGAGTCTTTTTAGAACTTTTTTGGAACTACCCGATGCAGTAAATCAGGAGAAAACCCGAAGACCTTTGGGGCATTTCATCAATATAAAATGAAAGAATACAAGAAAAGCACACTTAATTGCGTTTCAAAGCCACATCATTTCGGTATTATATAAACGAAGCAAATTAAGGAGGGGAGACTTACCCAAAAAGGTGGAACGCTTCAAAAAGCAGAAATAACTAAAGCGACGACGCCACAAAACCTCTTAGCCTGGATGGATTTAGCTTATTATCGAAAACTCAATTTTAGCAACAGATTTGAGTTTCCATAGGACTGAGCTTATTCAATGAAGCTTTTAATTTTTTTTCTCCGATTGTTTCGGTCTGCACTTGATGGAAATTAATCTACGTTCAATAAATAAATGACAAGAATTTTCATTATTTAATTGGATCTTCACAACGATCGTTTCATTATAATCATGACTTCATCAGGTTCAGGGTATTTTGTCTGTCGCTAATCAATTCTTTCTCCTGTCGCGAAATGAGGTCGGCTCTTGGGCCGCCATCCATTCTTTGACTTCATCCTAATTTGACAGGTGCTGCTAGGCCATGTTGCATCGATCGAAATAAGAGATGGTAATCCGAAAAAGAAATGTTGTACGGTGAGTGGGGTAGGACCTTCATTCGATCATTTACAAGTACGTAATCACGGGCGACGCAAAATGTGGCCGAGCATTATCATACTGCAAAAGAATTTCGTCGTGTCTGTTTATGTAGACCTTTTTTGTGATTCTTTATATCAAATAGCTGTTCATACGTGGAAAAACGGCTTTCGACTCCTCTTGGATTCAGTTCTTAAGGCATTCAATTTCCTACTCTTCGGATCATACCCATTGATTTTGAACAATGCCAGAATTCTGGCTGAGAGACTCTAAGTGTTTTGCGAGTTCCTTTTGCGTTTGTCATGAATCTTCATCGTGCCTCGTCTCCAATTCTTCGTCCATGAACAGTGGTGGCGCTCCGGTTCATTCTTCAGCTTTCAAATCGAAATTGTCACTGAATTCCACTAATTTTCGGCACCTTTTTTTTTATATATTGAAGAAATGAAGTGACTCTCCCCATGATAACACATACAAAAATGTACATTTTCAAAGCACACTCTATGTTCACGCTCCTAGTTCATGAACATAAGAATTTCCTTTGCCCCTAACTTACAAAATAACTCCAAAATAAACTTGACGCCATTTCAAAGGATCCTCCGCCTTCCCCTCACATAAAATTAATGAAGCCCTTTCAGATAATTGACTTTCGCATGCTATGAAAATTGCATATTTGGCTCGAAATTCAAGAATATATTTTGTCTGAGATACGTTGGATGAACCAAAATTAAGCCTATACTTGCGTGTACAAATCTGTTGTGGAAATATAAAATTCTACCTATTCGTTTGAAAATATAAATACGGCAGTGGCCATTTCAATCGGAGTAATGTTTCATCTTGAAAATTTTTAAGGGTTTTCCTTCCCAATGATTTTCTTGAAAGAATGTCAAATAACAGACTATTGAATGAACAACGACAATTTTCCAGATAATTTGCAATCACCTCCCAAAGCACCCTTCAAGGGATCAAAGAATTACTCCTTAAGATGAAATAATATTGTAAGATTTCTCCCGGAGAAAATGCCAATTTACTCACTGTCATCTTTCTACGCCATCTGCATGAGATTCTACAAACACGGCAGAATAACATAACGAAAAATCTTTAAGTTAACCAAAATTGAACGGTGACAGGAAAAAATGTGGAATGTCGCTGAAAGCATTTTATTTATCATGTTTCCCATGATGGTTTCCGTTCACAGAAAATAAAAACCAGTAGGCTTATAACGTCGTGAACACAAGAAATGAAATATAGTTTTTTCAGCACTGTCACTAAGCAGAAACAATCTATCTAGATGATTGAACAATATGTTTAGTATTCAAGAATTTTCAAGGTACTCGAGATGACATAGATTAATGAAATATCAGAGGTATTTCCTTTCGACAAATATAAAGAAAATTTTTTCATGCGAGCTTTCACATTTATATGCAGACATATTCGAAGTGATGGTCGCAACATTTCCTACTTTTTCATTTTGAATTCCACTTGCTGTCGAAGTTGATGGATGAAGAAGCTTTTCAACATTAAACCTTTTTTCGTAAACACGCCATTCCTTGTTTCACAGAATGCCGCATATTGGCCACAATAATGCCGCGAAGAAAATAGACCCATCTTTCCGAATCATATTATAATGTTCATCTTGACGAATCATCATTCGGAGGGTGGTTCCTGCCTTTCAGTAGAAATGGCTTGAATAGGCTGAAATTCTTCTAACCATATATTGATATCGAAATGGACATGGCAACCCTATTATGATTTCCAATCAAAAATTAATCCGAACGAACTCATCTCTAACAACGAAAATAACAATCGATATCGCTATCTGACTCGTGATTTATTGGTAACAATTTTGATTCGACGAATAAATGCAATTCTGAAATACATTAACTACAGTAAAACATTCAATTACCACGATATTGCTATGTTTTCAGAGTGAAAATATTTTTGGTATGATAAGAACTAATCAAATGATTGGATCAATGGTAAAGTGGAACGGCAGGTCCATTTGAAATTAAAGCAATTATGTGAAAATGATTGTTTTCATTGGGTGATGAACAAAATTTTTTTTTGTGTGAACGAACTATTTTCGATGTTTACCAAATCTGTTTCTATGACCGATTGGGTATTCCGGTTGTGAAATGGATGAATGGGTTACAGTGCATTAGGAATATCACATCCAATTTTGGGCGAAACAGCCAGGTTTCTCACTTGTTATCTAAGATAGTTCCTATCCTACTTTTTTGTGAAACTCGAGTTGGCCCAATTGCATAACTGTTTGCGGTTATGAGATACAGGGCGATTTTGGAAATTGATACTTTTCGCACCCCTCCTTCATCTCCGGAGTTATCAGAAATAATGCTGAGCTGAAAACTACATCTGATGCAGAATTTCACGTAGAATCCAGTGGCGTACTCAATTACGACAGATACGACACAAACCTATATTTTTCTTCAATGGAACAGAATGATGTATAATACTATATAGGTAGGCTGTTCAGAAATGCTGAAAAACACTAAAACATCAAATAATGATTTTTTGTTAGTGGGTTATGGATTGTCCAAGTTCCAATAAGAGGGTTATCACTATTGATTATTAAAAGTAGTAGGTCATAGATAATACAAACTCTCTTGTTATTATGGCTACTATGCATTAGGAAGCATTGTTTTATCAAGTAGGTATTAGAGAGAAAAGAAACAAATCTGATCTAGCTGTCATCGCTATGAATTATTATTAATGCATCAACAGAGGCAGCTTTCCAGGATTCACAAAACCGACCTTTTATAGTATTAAATGCACTCAGGCGTATCAAAAAGGTTTGTCAATTATGTATTATGGAAAATGGACAGCAATTTGAACATTTTATCAGTAAGATATTATGCAATGATAGTGATGAATATTTCATCGTGTATTTCTTCTGTATCTAATTTGTATTAAGAATTTTTTTGTTATTTATTTGTTGCTATTAAGTAGGTACCTACGTTTTGTTTTTCGTGTTAATGATGAATGTTTAATCTTTATTCATCTACACCCATAGAATAATATATCCATTATTCAACTGAATTTGATCTGTAATAGTCTCTATAAACCAAAAGTGTGAGGTAATAATAACTCACGCCTATAACTCATTCTAATAAAAATAGGAAAAATGTAGCTTACAAAATCAATAAAGAAGTTGGGTCAATGGGGAACTCTATTTCAGACATCAAGGTAACGTTCTCGACATCCATTTCTACATTTTCTTAAGTCTGAATATCAAAAAATCGTCTTTGGAAAACGTGAATTTTCGACGTTTTCTACGGGATTCGATATCGATTCGATTTTCGACCACAGAAATCGCTTTTGACAACTGTTGTCAATTTTGATAATGCAGATAAATTCGAATTTTACTGAGGAAGTCGAAGATAAAGTATAGTGTTCAATTCGACTTACATTACCGCTCATAGAACAATATACTATTGCTCGGTCTCCTATGAATAAAAATCAGAAATGAAAATTATCCAATCGATTCTTCTTTTTTATGGGAAATCCATGGCCTACTAACAAAAAATCATTATTATGCGATGTTTTAGTGATTTTCAGCATTTCTGAACATCCTATCTATATAGTATTTTGAAGGAACAAAACAAGGAATTCGAGAGTTAGTAATAAAATACAGGGTGTTCCATGTTCCATTGAAAACAATAAAGGTCAAAACCATACCCCGAAAAAAAATGAGTATGCCACTGGCATCTATGTATAATTCTGTATCAGACGTAGTTTTTAGCTCAGCATTATTTCTGATAACTTCGAAGATAAAGTCCAAAAAGTATAAATTTTCAAAATCACGTATCTCATAAACGGGATTAGGCAAACTTGACTTTCAAAAAAGAGTAGGATGGGAACATGAAAACCGCAAGGCTTTATCTTAAATATCAAGCGAAAAACCTGGCTGTCTCATCCAAAATGGGATGTACTCTACATCCGTGGCAGTTTTTTAGAAAACACCCCATACACATATTATTGCAGATACCAGAATCAAATTCCATAACAAAATGAGCAATATCAAATTTTTCTAAAAACAATTGTTGATCAAAACCGGTAGTGGTAATTAAGGATTAATTAGGGATAACGAATGGGTTAGAGTGAATGGAAATTTAAATCAAAAACGAAAGGGAGTAATTCAAATGGAAACCATGAATGGAGATTTCCAAAACACATACCAAATCCTTTTGAATGGGAAATTTCCAGGGCCATTCATCGCAGCTGAATTGGAGATAATACTTGGGTGACTGAAGTGCGTTGTACTCAGAGGATGGTTTCTTTGTAGAGCAGTCGAAGAAAATGACGGAGAAAATTGCATCACAGGGATGACATTATATTTTATCAGAGCAATTTTGCAGCTGACGTGATATACTCTTCGAAATTGTAAAGGGCTAGACGCGAACACTCTCGAGTGGCACAATGCTTGCCATATTGACAATGAATCTTTCACTCTTGGAACGTTGGAACTAAATATTTATATCCATTTCAGAAATCTCCTCTCCTCAGTTAGAGAACATTACGGTTATGTTTCAGGTTTAATGAACGTTTTGAGCGAGATGATGTATTCAATAAACAATGTTTGAGTGCTGATTGCTCTTTGCCACTTGGTTGTATCGGCCTAGATGGGCGTTTTCGCCAACTGCCCCACATTTCCCGAATTTATCCTTTACGTCCACCTTCATACAGTGTTTCTCGTAGTAGCGAGTTCTAACAGTTCGAGCTTGGATAGCCTTCAGAAATCTCTCAGTTTCAGTATACAGCTTTCCGCATTCAGCCACGACAAAGAAGCAATTTTGTCGATATTTTCTCCTTCATGATGTTTACGTAAATCTGCCATGCATGTGTCAGAATTGCAGGTAGGGAAATGTGTATCCCTATGTTACCAATTTCATCAGGTTATTTTCGGACTCGAGCAGGCGTTGCCTCAGGTTTTTCTCCTGGGTTCTGCAGAGGCAAGAGCTTTTTCACCGATGCATTGGTGTGTACACATCTGTATTTTGTCATTAGGCGAGTGGTGAGTCGGTTTAACTCATCAGATCAGCATCTGACCACTTCAAGACTCCGAAAGTGTAGGTCAGAACTGGCGTAGCCCAAGACTTCTGCTTTTTGCAGACAGCTTGGAGTCGAGCACGTTTGTAGCCCGGTTCTCTTATGTTATGTCTTATGTGGTAGCATTTGGTGTTGGATTCTTCTGAAATTTTGCTCAGTATCGTTCCTTTCAAATTTCAAAGTGATAAATAGTATGAGCTTTATTTATTTTCATTCCTGTCGATTCTGTGATGTTATCCAGTGGAATATGTGTGTCTTTCAAATTTCCAATATGTATTGAAAATAAACTGGAAAATGATGAAGTACCGCAATTGAAAACTAATCAAAATGAAACGATCAACGTATGTCCCAATTAAAATTCACCAATGGTATGTCGGCTCTTTCAAATGAAGCCATCAAAAATTGATCGAGAAGATACTCCTGATGTTCTGATGGATATTGGAATGTTGGGTAGAAATATGCTGACAATGTTGTGTTGGTTGTCGTTTTTATGATAAAATCGACGAAGAAAGCAGGACAATATAATGAAAAATTCGTATTGAAAACAATTATTATGGGAGAATAGAAGCTCTGTTGTTGTGGTTTGTTAATTGAGGGTGAAATTCATTTCAGTTATCGGGGATAATAATTGACATCGCGGGCAGTGGCAGCTTCTCACCACTCGACTGGGTGATTTGATCGATTATATATTAGTGTTTTTTGTTTTACGGTTCGATTTCAACAGATGTTGATGGGACTCCAATCACATGAAAAAGTCAATACCAATGAGCTTTCCCTTTGCATTTCCTTTTTGCACTGATGATATGAGTATACAATGAGATTATCAGAATATGGAAAATCATTTCCTACTTCTCATGAATTTTTCTTCGACTCTTTCATCATTCTTTCGAAACACAACAAATATTTAGATTGGGAGAATCTTCGTAAGAAAATCTACAGACAGATCGATTTCGAATATAACCAACAAAATCAGTAGCGTGGAAACCGCAATTGTTAGAGTTTTATACTCTGTCTAGGTGGTCATGAATAGTAAACACTTTCACAACGAAGCAAAAATATTCGGTTCTATTGAAAACCTGATTCTGGGTCGCACCATAATTCATGGAAATTCGGACAGCGCTAATAAATAAAAACGAAAAATGAGCTTTCCCCATGGAAACCCGTATTGAAGGGCTATTGGAATTCCAAAATGTATCGCGTAGATATATTTTAAATTCGTGATAATGCAAAATAATAGGTCCATGACACTGTTATCCAGGATGCTGCAATCTCTATACAGCGTAGACTGTTCCCCATAAATCTTCCATTTATCAGAAGAGAATTGTATTCCGCAAAATCAATATGTTTGTGAACTCTTTTGGGTTTTGGATTTATCTACTTCGAATCTTTTTTCATGCTCTGGGAAAAGCAATAGCGTTGGTAGTTCAGCACTTCTACCTCCACTCGAATGTGACCTCTAAATGAATTTTCGCTTTTCAATAAACGAGGAAAATGATTATGAAATGAAGGTAGATAAAATGAATCTAACATTGCTCATTGGTTCAAAAACTTGATTTGACTTTTCCGGTGGGATTTCTCCTCTTCTTAGAGTTCAAACAACAATCAACCGTAAAAGTCTACAAGACGTGACAAATTAATAAAATATAGGACACGAAGCAAATAGTCGTTTTATCGGAATAACTAGACATACCGGCACAGTTTCATTGGGGCAACGTAGAAAATGCAATTTTAAATGGTAAAATCAGCATTTGTTTGCCAGGTGTGTTCGGAAGAATCAGAGAAACCAATAGCAGATGAATAATCAGTCTCCGACACGACATTGCTCTCTCACACATCAGCTTAAAAATAAACGATTTTGAGCAGTCAACACGACGAACCGATGGGTCATCCGCCGTACAATCCTTGTTTGGCATCCATCATTCATTCTTATTTGCGCCGATTGAATAAGAGGAATCTCATATTTTGGAGATTCCTTAATCAGCATGGAAGAAGTGCTTCGAAAATTGGTTCAAACTCCATTCACTTTTATGTTGTATTCCACGCGGTTGGCCTTGACATTCTGACACATTTCAACGTGTATATTTTGAAAATGTTAGGTTATAGTCATTTTCCTGTCAGTTGTACAAGTAACGTTGTCCTTTTCACTTAGAAGTCGTAGTGATTACGTATTTATCGAAATGTTCATTCACATTGGGAAATTAAAAAAATTTGGAAAATATTATGTGAATTTAATAATTCCAAAGATCTGGCGAATGTTGAAGAAACTTTTTTCTCGGTTAATACTGGAAATACTTACGTATATTAACATGGTTGGAAGATTCAGTTATGCTATTTTCTTGTAGAGGAAAGTCGTCTAATATGGGGAGGTTTCCTAATTTGGGGAGATCCAAAAACTTAGACAATGAGGGTGTACGACTAATCGCACGCACTCTATTTTGTAGAGTATATGTCTTGTTGCCTACACTATAGTGTAGGCAACAAGATATATACTCTACAAAGGTACTTTACATTGCTATAGCAATGAACACCTGTTTTATCAAAAACATGAAAGCGTGAGCCCACGTTATCTGAACGTGAATAATGAATATTCATAAAGTTCATTCGTTTTATTAATTTTAATTATTAACTACGACAAGGTAAGTAAGTATTCGTCTTTTTATTGAATTAGGCTTTGCAGATTCAACATTGATTCTTTACGTTTATTTTAAATATTAAAAACTTAGTACATATTCATTTTTTGGGGTTATGAACCTTAGAGGACTGGGTCTCCTATTACGGGGAGAACATCAGCAGAACATATTACGGGGACGCCATATACAACATATTTGGCAGTCACAAAAAAACTCAAAACGAAACCCTATGCCCAAAAAAAGAAAACTGTAGTTCCTGTAAAACCAAGCCTAAGAAGGGGAAAAAGGTTGACTCTTCAGAAGAATCAACTGATGAAGAAGGCGAAGCCCAATATATGGATGACTCTGCAGACCACTCAATGTCTGATGAAGATGAAGATGCGGCATTTACTGCGTTGGTCTTTATTCAGATGACCAGCAAGGTGAAGACTGCTGCACTGTGTGCTACAAGTGGGCCCACACACAAAGTTGTTTTTTAATCAATGCATCTTAGCAGATTTTGAAGTTATTTTCTTAAAAACAACATACACTGTGCATTCAATTGAATCAATGACTTTATTCTGCAAAGGTGTGTGTATATGAAAATTAAACCTCCCCAATTAAGGTGCCCACAGGTTCCTAATTTGGGGAGATGCTTTTTTTTACATAAAAGGATAACTACCCCAATTAAAATAAATTTGAATATTTTTGTACATATATCATCTGTCCTGGCGTAAAATATTATCAGTACGAGGTTTTTCCAATTTTGAACATATCATGCAGTTTTTTTACTATTTTCAAAAAAACCTCCCCATATAAGGCGACTCTCCTCTACGGAAATCAAGAAACTGAAAAATAATGGACCGAATTGTCCGTTACTTCGTGATAGTTCATTTGAAGAAAGAATGAAAATAGTCGAATAACCCGACAGAAAAACTTCCAAACCAACGGAACAGACGGACCTACGAAATTCTCCACTTTTCAGAATTCTCAAGAAATAAGCCTACAGAAATACCTTCTTGCATAACTTAAAATATTTCAGTATGAAAATGTTGTTGTACTACGAAACCTTACTTACAGTTTAACCTTGAAATCCATCTACAAAGTTAAAAAAGAGTTATAAATTAGTATTGGCAACATTTCTGAAAATTATTTGACATTTAACGATTTATCTTCGTCAGTTTTTAAGTAAACAAAATTGATAAACTTAAATCATGGCCAACCGGGATACATTATAAAAGTGAATGGAGTATACAGAAGTATTTTGTCTTGATCCTGATGAAAAACATTTTGAAAAATTTCCACCAGATTTCCGATTACAAGGACTTGTTTTTGTTCGTCTATCTGAAAATATAAGTAGCCAACGACGTTATATTTTTTCCGGATACAAAATAGGAGTGGTATTTTCCGGAGTTGAGTTTATCCGAAAGTTATCTCGAAAATTTTGACCGATCCCGGATTTCCCATTTGTCAGGAAACCCCGAAAGAAGGCAGCCATTCGTTATAATCATTTGTTGGCCAATTCGAGGGGTCATCCGAAATTTCTGGAACAGTGTATTAAGCTGTGAACCCGCATGAATTGGGATAGCTTTTCGCGGGAAGGAAATACGTAGTTTGAGTGGGCTTTTCCGGTCGGATTTCTCAGGTCGCATCTTATCAAGGTGGAAATCTCTAGAGTGGAGAATTCTGATGTCACGTCATGTAGGAAGTTATCGATATTGCCTCGGCCCTGTCTGAGCCGCCTAATCCTCGATTTACATTTCGGATACGGAAGCCTATCGTGCTTCCCCAAGTTAATTTATCGACTTTTTTCCGAAATACACCACGGTGTAATGAACACATATCCCGAAAACTGGATATGATAATTTTCGGGGGGTGCTTGAACCAAGTGGGAATCGACGTTATAGCCCTCACTGGCGGTAAACAGAATAAAGACGCCGAGTAGTTTTAGATCGATTATTCCTTTCCCACAAAATAGGGCACTAAATGGAATTCGGCTACGATGCTGCCAGCTAAAATTACCAGCTGCGTGATATTAGAAGGAAAAGAAGAGTTATCTCGTTCACTATTTTCGTTTTCCCTTCAGAGTCTCGAAACGAATATTGTGCTTGATGTGAATAATGTTTGATACACTTTAGTTTCGAAATGACACAGAGTGATCCTCGGATACTCACTCATTCGAAACAGACAATTTTCCGAATTCTGGACACTATGTGTATTGTTTCTCTGTTTGAGTTCTGCTCGTTGGGATGTTCATCTGTCTAGAGGTTTTAGCTGGAAGTTGAATGGAGAATTGTTTTGGGACCTGTTCAAAGTGATGCCTTGTCGTTTTATCGGGTCCAGAACACTGGCTCGGTGCTTTGAGGTTTGAACCTGAGTTCGTTCGTTAAGGAGCATTGTCATTGTGTTTGAATCTATATAAAGGATGCTTCAAATTGCGCGGTTTTTCTTTAAGAAACACATAATTTGCATTCTTTTCCAAAAACTTTCATTGGTAATGGATGTATCAGTTATGACATTCATGTGCGAAAAAAAATATTTGCCAAATGGCCTCCTCTTGCAGCCCTACAGAAGTCCAATCTTTGGTTAAAATTTCCAATGACATATTGACATAATTGAGGGTCTAACTCACTAATGACACTAATAATTTCATCCTTCAGTTCAGGAATTGATTGTGAATTATTCTTATAGACCTGAATTTTAACATAACCCCTAAGAAAATAGTCCAACGGTGTCAAATCACATGATTTTGGTGGCCAATTGACATCATCGTATCTGGAGATTATTCGTCCAGGATATTTTTGTCCCAATAAATCAATTGTGTCATTTGCAAAGTTAGGTGTAGCTTTATGCTGCTGAAACCAAATGTCCTTCAGATCAATATTCATTAATTGAGGCCTCAAAAATTCGACTATCATCCGACAGTATCGATCACTATTGACAGTTACAGCTTCACCAGCAGCATTTCCCAAGAAGTAAGGTCCAATAACACCGCCTGACCATAATGCATACCAAACAGTAACTCGTTTAGGATACGTAGGTTTCTCATGAATAATTCGTGGATTTTCCTCACCCCAAATACGAAAATTTTTTTATTAACATAGCCAACAAGTTCAAAATGGCCTCATCAGAACACATTTTGATTTTTTGAGAAGAATCAGCTGGTTGCTCATTGATGAAATGGACAACTGAAAGACGTTTTAAATGATCTAATGACTTTAGTTCCTGTGTTATTTGAACCTTATTTGCCTCCAGAGCTAAATCCTTGTGTAAAATACGCCATGTTGTGGACCTTCTAAGTCCAACTTGTTGTGAACGTCGTCTAATGGACATTTCAGGGTCTTCAGCAACACTTTCACGAACCAAATAAATATTTTCTTGTTAACGACCGCTATGACTGTATTTTTCACTTTTTTGGTCTTCCAACGAACCGGTCTCTTGAAATATTTTAATAATTCGACCAATAGTGCTTTCAGATGGACGATTATGTAAACCGTAAAATTCACGTAGTCTTCTAAAAACACTTTTCACAGAACGCTGATTCTCATAAAATAATTCAACAATTTGAACGCGTTGTTGTATCCTGTACGAAGCCATTTCAATGAACGTCATATCCCACTTTCTGAATGTCAAAATACCCAGACGAATTCAGTGCTTCATATATATTTATTTATTTATTAAAAAAAAACGCGTAATTTGAAACATAATTATTAATGCAAGCTTCATTTATTTTTCACATATCACATGCACGCAATATTTTCAGTTTCACTATTAAACGACAATGAACCATGTTGATCAGTAAATTCGTATAATCATTACTTTCGTCCACTCATAACCTACGAATATTCGTCAAAGCATTCCTTCGCTAAACTGACAATTTCATCTCGTTCTTTGAAATATCCGTTGTCATTTAATCCAATGATTCATTAACATTTGCTCAAATTACAAGTACCAAAGCCTACTTTTGGCTTTCACCTAGTAGCTTACGTCTACATCGAAGAATATTAGTAAATCTATGGCCTAACCTGAAGTCGGTCACTGAATTTAAATATTGAGGTGTGATTGGATGACCGGTGCATTCGCCATTTAGTAATCTCATCTCGATTCCGTTTATTTTTATTCGATTTACGAATCTGGTGGAATGAAGAACTCTTTGAACGTTTTCAAAGATTCATCATTGGAAATTGGAATGTTTCGACTATTAGTGAAGAATTTTTCAAAGTCAAATCAGATTATTTCGAAACCCCATCTCACAAAGTTCTCATTCTGAATTAAAACATGATGTGTTATTACGCAAACTAAGGTCTCGTAAACGAAAATAAGAGGCTGACGAAATTTATCCTCAATGAGACAGTCTTTATTCGTTATTCGAATACAAAGTGCAATTTACGTATAAGTTTTCACGGTGTGCTGCTTTCTTCATGAAGATATTCTTCGCGAAGGGGTTCATAACATCGATTTCATGAATTTCGAAAGTGGAATCGTCCCACTTTCAATTCTGCCTCCGAAATTCCCGACGTTACCCTCATGTGGTGTCGATGTTTCCAACAGAAAACTTTCAGCGCCGAAACTTTTCCCTGGTAGGTTCCCTTCTTCCATGCCCAAATTTAGTTCGACTCCAATTTTCTTTATGGCTTAATATGTCTATCTCAATATTCTCATTCTTTATTGCCTCCTTTCATCTTCATTAATTTTCATCATTGATTTCTTGGGTTATCGTTATTGCCAGAGGACGAAAATCAAATAATCTCCAGATCGTTTCCTGCAAATGGAGGCCCCTGCAATCATTCATGATTAGGTATACCTTACTTATTAGTGAATTTTGGAGAAAAAATGTTTTTTCGACCTATAATTAAGAGTTCATTCGGAGGGCACGTAAGGGTTTCCATGGGATGGAATTTAATACTTTTCTGGATTTTATTTTTCGACATAATATGCTTTCACCTCATCCGATATACAGAATAGAAGCGAGGCTTCAACTCATTTGGAGTAGGAAATTAAATAGCAGAATAGACTTATAAGATTTTCAAAAAGAGATGGTTTATTCCCTACAATTCAACGTCCAGTATCTTTGAAGCAAAACATTCACATGTTGACGAGATTATAGTTAAAGACCATCCATACTGCATTGGGTGTTTTCTTTTTCCAAAGGACGTTTTAGACGGATATTGTTCCGCGTAAGGTCCCTCAGTCCTATAAATTGTCATCTTCGTTCGGATAAAATGAAGCCCCTTGATTCGAGAAGAATGCAAAAAGACCCTTTGTGAATTTTAATATCATTTGTGATCTGAGCGTGTCTAAACTCCTCATTAAATTCATTCCTGTTCCATTTCATACCCAAGTGACATCTTCGTTATATCTGAGGATGCCTGGGTCATGTAAGTACCAGGGAAGATCCTGTGTCATACGGATCTCATGTTTTATTCAGTTACATAGTAACACAGACTCCTGAAATCATATGTCCTCGATCACGCGGCCCCCAGTCTGACCTCTCAGATATGGCTTTGGCGTAATGGCTCCAGGTTGATCGATACATCTCTAATGACCGGAGTCCTACTTCGAATTAGGATTGCATCTTACGGATTGGGAAAAATTGAATGGATTGAAATTGATTGGTGTATGTGGACGGAAATTAATTTTTCTCCATGAATATATTTGGAATTGAAACAACTCTTAATTTATCTGCAGCAGTAAATGAAAACCGATGTCAATGACAAAAGGCAGGAGGGTAGAATTCGAAGAAATAAACAAGATTTGGGATCTGAATAGTTGAATCAAACAAATGCTCAAATTGAGCATCGTCAACATTCATGAAATGGTATGAATTTTCTTCTGATTCCCGTTTATTATACTAACCCACTTATATGGAAGTTGGCGGGGCTCAATTTGGGCATTTGTTAAATTGAACTATTCAGAACACTTGTCTCATTTTTCTGAACAAATTTCAGACTCTTGCATTATCTCTTTGAAACTGGTAATCAACGTGCTCTGGGTGAATTGAATAAATTCATTTTCGGCAACATATCACACAATCCATCTTTCCTATTAAAATTCCGCGCAGAGTGGTGAAATGATAATATTATATCTTTTAATTTTTGAGAGAGTTGTCCCCTCACATAGGAGGCTGCTCCTGAACCCACAAATTTGCAATCGATAGATGCCCTCCTCCAAATAAAAATTGATCAGTCTCGGCGTTTTCCGGAGTAACTCATACATATTGAATTCTATAAAACCTCTCGCATTCGCCATTTCGCTTCCCAATCTGAACCGGCCTCAGAAGCAGCTGTCAATTATATTTTTCTACCAACTGAGGACTTTTATGCATGAAAGATTTTGGAGATTCGAATGAAAAGGCTCCAATTTTGCAAGAAGTGTAATTGTTTCCTGATTAATGATTTAACATTTCTTATTGTTGAGACTATGTAGTTCATGGTAAGAAAGGGGTTACAGTTCACTGCGACCTTAAGGTCTATTGGGCTAATCTCACCACGCTCTCCACTTCGGGTCAATACTGATTAACAATATACAAACAAAAAGTGGATCCGAACACAGGTAAGGGAGCTATGACCATTTGAAATTTCGAGTTTTTGAAAAAACGCCATTTCGCAAGGTCAAAATCTAAACTATTCTAGATAGCGCCTTGAAATATTTTCTATTGAATTCAGCGTCCTCGAAAACCTATATTTCGATACCAAACTTGACCATATTAGCCTTTTTTACCAGATTTTTCTTAGTTTTATGTTTCCCATTTTTCATTTTCTATTTTGTTCACACGCTAAGAGCATGCAGAGTTTTGGTGTTAGGGATCAGCAAAATGGATATTCTGAAAGATTTGAATGGGATGAAGACCTCAATGATCGAATAGATTTTCAGGGATTCCGTGTTTATGACGAATATGTTGTTTTTGGGGGGTCTTACGTCTTCGATAAAAGAAATTCATCTTAAGTCTTTAACTCCTATATTGTTGGTAGAACATTTTTATCAATTCAAGCAACCCCCCCCCCTGAAAAAATTCATGCACCCCTCCCGATAAACTGTCTGGATCCGCTAGTGTTGACAGCTCGCTTTCCAGTTCCAGAGATCTAATGAAATCTAATGTTTTGAGGCTGGAAAATTCAAGTTTTCATCATTTGAAGTAATGGAATGTAATATGGAATAAGAACTATCCTCCCTGAATATATAGTCGACCTCTACATATATATTTCAAATATTCATCAACTAAAAAGAGATGGCGAACCGGTTATCCTGATGGTACACATCGTATACAGTAACAGTAGATGAGGTAAATTGAATTTTGGGAAAGCCCTATTTCTGGACAGTGAAAACAGAAATCCAGAATGGGTTCCAGGAACAGCCAGTCGTAGAAAACGATGAGATATTATTCTAAGATAAACGTTGGCGTTCACATACATAGACATAAAATATTTACATACAGTTTTGGGTATATACCAGTGGGGCAGAAGTTGAACGTTCGTAGAATCCTCACATTAATTAACGATAATGGTACAATGGAATTAGCTTTGCCGTTTCTGTTTTATGTGTGCAGAGCGATCTTAGTATTCAGTTCGAGGAAATCATCATTATACATATATGCTAGGTGCCGCATTAATATCAATTACATGCTATGAATATATGGTCCGATTTTCGAACATCGTGACTAAGTGTCTACCCCATCAGGGTTACCGAACCAACGCCACTTAACTGACAATGAATTACAATCTTGTGATCGATGTTAGATACGTAAAGGCTTAACTCCGATTGACACGGGATGTATGTTAGATGACATCAAGGAAATGATACAGGAATCATATGAATTCTGTCAAAAGTTCTCTAGGATGAAATTCGATTAATCTAACGTACGTCATTTTCATATGCGCTTGTGATGGTCAAATTCGTCAAATTCATAAAATCAAGAAATTCCGTCAGATTTCTACAAGCTATGGTCAAAAATAATCTTCAAAACATCAGATGTTGCAATTAGGTCACATTTTCCTCCTAGAACTTGGTTGTCAGGTGAAAAGGTTCCGCATAATGTGGATGTTCAAGGTAGCCACTCTGAAAAGTTTAAAAGCGAATCCAATCAGTCTTTCTGAATTTTCGCTACGAAACAAGGCACTCGAAGTCAAATGAAATTATTTCAGATGGACGCTTTAACCGTTAATTCAATAACAATCCTATAAACCAATAATCAGCGAGAGCTCCTAATGCTCCGATTGAACCGAATAGATGTGTGGGTGCCATAGTGTTTTACTTATTGTGACGAAGCAAGGCATGAGATGGACTTAGTTTATAGATACAGGGAGAATCAATTAGTCGCAATCCGTTTTAACGACAATCGCATTAGGCCTTTCGCTAACCTATCTATCTGATGGTACCTTCAGCAAAATTCTCTTTCTTATTCAATGACATAGTCATTGAGATCCTTAAGTGTGAATTGGTGAAACTACAGAACCTGATGAATTTAGCTCCATTTTAACTCATTTCAGTAAAGATGAATTCCTATCGCTGCCCAATATTTGTGTTATACCAATTCAGGTTCGATTTTACGCCAGTGATTTCCTTCAATTCGAAGTAGAACGTTGCCCAGTTACTAACTGCCTCTCACTGATACGAGCATGAATCAAATCAATGCGTAATGTACTGCAGCCAATTTGGCTAATCAGTGGAATATTAAAGTTCACTAGCTCTATTATTGTCCAATCTATCTTGAATTATCTTTATATACTGCACGCATTATACTTTAGCCGTAACTAACATACATTACCAGCAACGGTTTAGATTCGATCGAAATTCAATTTGGACTGAATCGCAAAGAACAATATCTCTCTGTCAATGATAAAAGGGCTGAGCTGCTCTATAAATATGTCAGGCAGCATTGGCAATTGTTATCGATGGAAATGAACATGCAAGGAATATTCAATTCACACAAATAGTTTGTTCTTGTTGAATCGACGATGCTATTCCATGCTATATAAAACAAGTCAATCGCAATACAAAATTGGATCAATATTTTTGGGACGATGCAGTTTTCCTATTATTCAGGTCTGAACTACGAGGGTCTTGAAGAATATTCGTACCAAGAGATTGATTGGGAAGAAAAATGAGACAGGCCTTTTTATTCCATTTTGACATTTACAATTTTCGAGACGCTGGTACCTTCGTTAGTGAACTGTCAGTAGATAGCGTCCTTAACAGTTTTATTGAGTAGGTTTTGGTTAGTGATAGGACTGCCTAGCCGAAAAATCATTCATAATATGTTTGAGCCTTTTTCATATATCAAAATCGACTTGGGTCGATTGAATATCCCATATTAAGAAGAACGAAATATCTCTATCGCGCTTTGTGACTTGGATTATTGTTTCGGAATGATACCATCCCCTTTTAAGCCTGTCTTAAGCCAGATAGTTATATCTAGACGATATCAGAAGCCAAATCTTTTTCATATCAGGAGATTTACAACCTTGCTGATCACCCACTTTTCTACTCTGAATAAGGTGAATGATGTTGTCTTGTGCATACTTCTGTTCAAACCCACTAAATGTCCATTTGACTTATTTAGTTTTTTATTTGATTGATCTATATGGCTTACAGAAAAATTAAATTCATTGAGGAGTCCCAGCTGTTTTATAATGAATGGGTGGACTCTATTGGAACTTATCGTTTCGGTTTTTTTTACTTGAAACTGACGCAGGTTGGTACTTGTTAAATGTCCAAAGATTTTCAGAGACATAGTCAATGCTCATTTTTATCTTCTTTTTTTAACTTTGTAATTGGATTTTAAGGTTTCACGGGTTTCGTAGTACTACTACATTCTCATACTGAAAGTATTTCGAGTTGTGCAAAAAGGTATTCAAATATCTTCTGAAGGCTTATTTCTTGTGAATTTTGAAAAGTGGTGAATTCTACTTGAATAAAATACAGGAGCTCTCTTGCCCTCTTGGAGAGAAGAAATGGACTGCTGTATAAATTCTTGTCGCCACGAGGATCGAAGAATAAAAATGGATGTATAAAAGAGAAATAAATACCACTGAAGTAATGGTACTTAGTACTTACGGTTGTTCAGATTTGAAAGTTACGTATCTGCTTCTGTCTACTTTCGTAGGTGTTACACTGGGTAGAGTCCTTATCTCACGTTACGAATACACTTTTTTGGTACGAATGTAACGAGGTCCAACTTTGGGAAGAAAACGAGAGTATATTGCGAGCTTTTGCGTATCGAGGTTGCGACGTGGCAGGGGGTGAATTTGCACTGATCAGGTAAAAAACGGACGTTTCCGGAATTCTCGGTGAACCACAGAAAAAAGTGGGTCATATACCGGTTCTCCTCTGTAACCGACCCGGAAAGCCCATTCCAGTAGGAAACTTTGTGGTATAATAAAACAAAAAATATGAATTTTCAACACCACTGTTCGTTTCGAGTTTTTCTGGTGGGTCATTCGAATGCTTTCATTTTTTTTTCGAAAGAACTATCACGAAGTAACGGACTATTCTTTTCATTATTTTTCAGTAGAATTCTCAACACTCTATTCTTGATTTCTGTACAAGAAAAAAGCATCCTACCATGTTCATATACGTGAAATATTTCCAGTATTGACAGATAAAAAAATTTCTTCAACATTCGCCAGGTCTTCGGAATTCACATAATATTTTCTCAAATTCATTATTTTCCCAAAGTAAATAAACATTTTGATAAATACGTAATCACTACGACTTCTATGTAGAAAGGACAACGTTGCTTATTGAATTGACAGGAAAATGACTATAACCTAACATTTTCCAAACATAAACGGTGAAATGTGTCAGAATTTCATGGCCAACAGGGATACATTATAAAAGTGAATGGAGTATTATCTTTTGGAATTCAGGAATAAAGAAAGTCCCCTCAGACAGACTTCAAGGGTCAAAGATTCAATCAATTATCAGAGTCGATAGATACAGTCGCGGATAGATTGATATTTTATCATTAAACGTTAATTAGACACCATGGCATGAGCATGGAGACTTAGGTAGTTGTGGTAAAACAGAATTGTGGTAGAACAGAATATAAGCAGTACAAAGACGAGGAAATTATTGAGAATTACAATAAAGATTTGACATCAAGAGTAGTAGTTTCTAGACCTAGGCAATAAGAATAAACTCACATATTTGTCGATTAGCTGCAGTGAATGCTCCTCAAGAATCGATTCAGCCCAAAGAGAACCCCAATGTTACTTTCAGAAAAACTGTCTTAAGCATTCTTAATGTTGAGACTGAACTTTCTGATAGTTCAAGTCTAATGTGACTATAAATTCGTTCGGCATAATTAACTGATTTTGTCTAGTTTCCAATGCGGAACAGAATTGTTTGGGAGTAATGAAGGGTATTTCAGCAGATTGAAAATTATGCCGTATCGTCGCTGTGAAAGTTTCGATTCAAAACAAACCCCTTTGGCGTTACTGTCTAACTTCTGCAATATACTAGGAATTTGAAGTAGATGACATCATTCGATCTTTATGAGTACTTTTGGCTTAGGCAGAGAGAGCTTATGCATCACTATCCCAGCTGAATTACTGGCAGCAATCCAAAGCATAATTATCAAATTTATAACTTCGGCTTTTGCATCACGATCGCAGGAGTTCGTTTTACACATAATCAAAATAAAATGATATATATTCCGCTCGTTCCTTATCCATATTATTTATGATGAATATGTAAAGGGTGGAAACCGGAATTTATCCGTTCTGCTTGCAATCCGCGCTTGAGGTCTCTTTTAATGGTTCATCATAAATTTCGATGCAATCCCATCTTTTAGAGGCGAGTTCAGCTTAAAAGACTAAGTTAGGAACATTTGTTTGTATTTAGCCTTCGCAAATTTTTCGAAGTTTCCTTAATTTATAAGGTTTCCAACTTATAAAAATGAGTGAACGCTTTTTGGTTACATTCCGGTTAACGGATCCTCCCTTAATAAATGCTAATTTGTTTCCTGAAGTTCCGGTTTCTGAAGCAAACATCAGAGTCTATCTAATATACAGGATGGCTAATCGAATTAAAACTTCCAACCTTTCAACCCTCTTCGAAAGTAAAACTCGAAATATTTCGCCTGACTAATTTTAACGTCCCAGTTCATTATACAGGGTCGTCTTCGATTAGCCTCTTCACGGTACCAACAAATCTTCTCAAGGTAATTTTCTGGAAATTATTAATTCTTCACGGAAGATAAATTTGCCGCTAATCATCCCATCAAAGTCAATATTCACAGAATATTGCTATATTGCCAAACTGCAAGTTTGTCCGAGGAAATGAAGGCACTTAGAGTCGAAAAATGGCTCAGTTATGTGAATAATTCATAGAATTATAAATATGGACTTTGAGCGTATACTCCATTCACTTTTATAAAGTGTCCTGGTTGGCCATGATTTAGATTTATCAAGTTTTTTTCACTTAAAACTGACCCAAGTTTGTACTCGTTAAATGTCAAATGATTCTCAGAGACGTTGCCAATGATAATTTCTATTTGCTCTTTTTAACTTTGTGAATGAAGTTAATTCTTTGCAGGCGAGACAGGTTTTGTTGTAATACTACACCGTCATACTGGAGTATTTCAAGATGTGCAAAAAAGGATCTAGGCTTATTTCTCGAGAATTTTGAAAAGTGGGAAATTCCATAGGCCCGACTGTTCGTTTATAATTTTTTCTGTTGGGTTATTCGAGTACTTTTATTCATTTTTTGAATGAACTATTCCAAAGTAACGGACTATTCTGTACATTATTTTTCAGTAAAATTTCAACACTCGATTTTTGATTTCCGTACAAGAAATTAGCATAATTGAATCTTCCAATCATGTCTTTATTCTTGAAATATTTTCAGTATTAACAGAGAAAAATGTTTTTTAAACATTCGCCAGGTCTTTGGAATTATTGAATTCACATAATATTTTTTCAAATTCATTATTTTCCCAAAGTAAATGAACATTTGGATAAATACGTTATTATTACGACCTCTATGTATAAAGGACAACGGTGCTCATTCATCTGACAGGAAAATGACTATAACCTAACATTTTCAAAATATACACAGTGAAATGTGTCCGAATTTCATGGCTAACCGGGATACATTATAGAAGTGAATGGAGTATAGTGGCGAATTTGTCGCTATACGCATGCTTCGTGAATTTTCGCAACCTGTCATTATATATCCATGGTAACCTAAGGTAGAATTTTTTTCTTGATATCCCTTTCTTAGCCACTCTCCTTTTATTGCACATGCGCGATAGTTCTCGCGGGATATTAACAGAACCATCTACATATTTCATTTTTTCATTTTCGATTTAAAGGTTCAAATTATAAGTATGTAATTATATATGTAGAATAATTTCACTGAATTTTCGCACATGATGACCTAGACAGAGTAGGAGAAACAATACTTATGGAGTTGAGTGGACATAATATGTAGGTCCCAAAGTAATCATAAATTTGTTAGCATTGAAAATAATCAGTTGGGACGAGTTATTAGAAGTAAAAATCAAGGACTGTTCCAGTTGTTTCTTCGAGCTTCAGCTTCTCGAGCAACGAAGTCGTACAAATTTATAGACCGAGTTCCAGAAAAATATCTATCCCTCTTCGATAACTTGATACAAGAGAACTCCTCAGCGCAGTTTCTTTCCACTCTTGAGCAAGTTATAACTCATTCCTTTAATCGTTGTTTTCATAATATTCCGGAACTATATAAAGTTGCAAAACCATATAATCAATAGGGATGAAAACTTTCCAGTTTACAATGCTTAGAGTCGTAGAGAAAACACCAATTTGCTGACACTTAATCCTGTTGCAATTTTCATAACAGCAAAATTTGGCTGAACGACGAAACAAAAATGAGAAAATAGACTCAGGTTATTACAATTTCGGGAAAATAACGGATATAAGTGCGCCGGATGTGGCAATTTGTGGCAGATTCTGAAATGAAGAAAATGAACTTTCCAATAGTCGGATCTGCCTGGATAAAGCCGCACATTGCTTTTTTATTCTAATTGGGATTACGCTTTGAAAAATAGTAATTGGTACCACACAGTTCGGACGCATTCTGAACTTTATTGTACTCGAATTTGAACTGGATATACATATAAGCAAAGTGCGAATATACAAGAGCTTGGTTTCATCCGAGTATAAATACATGAGCCACACTTTTTTTTCATTCGAACTCTCTGCTGTTATGCATGATATCCCCTTTTAGGTGAGATTATTTTCATGCTGCAATGGATTTGAATGCAATCCTCATAATAGCTGAGTTAATTGTATTATACAGAACCATGTTCTGCCAATCACATGCTAGAATGTTTCGACTTTAAGTTGATAATGCTATGTTTGAATATGTAAATGAATGTTCAATATGCCCAATGATTGCAGAGTCACTTAAAGAAGATCTCGAAAATAAATAGATTGTGGCTATAGCTAAATGTTTCGTAGAACTGGTGACCACCTCCATCAAGACAACCAATCATAAGTTTATATTATTTCGGGGTTAACAATTGTGGTCTATCAGGAATTCCACCTTATGTATCTTCAGAGGTATCTCAAAAGTTGTAAATTGACGATTTATGGCTTCGACAAGGCTGCATTATTGGGCACAATATTGATAGCCCCACTGCTGACGTGATCAGTCGGTTAATCTCCTCCGTTTCTTGGGATGTTGCAGATGGCAGGAAACTACGCACTTTGAACAATGAGAGTTTTCTCTCTCCTGGGCATGTTGTTTTTGCGCATATAACTTTTTATTGGTCTGATATTTATTCTTATAAACTGAAGTAACATCAGTTTTGGCCAACAAAATGGTTTATTAATCCAGCAAAACAAGTTTAGACTTCTCTGTTTGATGAAGTCGGCCATATAGTTCGTGTTCTTTGATACATGTATAAATGCTCCTTTTAGAAGTCCCAATGTGAACTTTTCCGCCGTCGTCATTCTCTAAGTCGCTTTGAGAAAGTGGATCAATTTTTTCTTTAGCGCTCCTCATGATTTATGTCCTATTATTCAATGGCGTTGCTTTCGAAATTACTGCATTAAGGCAGATGAAGGATCCATGGTATAACAAGCTTCGAAAACTCTTCGTTTCGTGAATGACCCCATTTCAAGATGCAGATGTAGTCAACGAACATCCATGCTTTTCTATGCGATTCTCAATGTGAACATTCTTTCGATCGCAGCAATTTCAGTGGATATTCCAATGGAACCCCCCTATTTTTTAATGTATTTCCAATATATCGAGACGTTTGAGAAAAAGTGTTCGACGAGAATGTTTCGATATACGTGATTCCTCGAGTCCTGGATTATATATCGTATGACCTAGGAATACTGAATGTAAAATATTTCAACCGGTGAGATTCGATATAAAATTTCGGGTCCAGCTCAAACGATGAAAGACGGAACCTCAATATAAGTCCGTGTGGCAAAATCTCTGTATGCAGATTGAAGAGGGGTTTTGCCTGGAAATTTCAAATACGCGTGTTTGACCCGAAGAAAGCGCCCGAGTCGACCCTGCGAAATTAGAAAGAATCAATAAAATGGGAATGAACTTTTCATACATTTTATCCTGCAATTTTCCAGCCTGAAAAAACACACACCATAAAGCTGCGAATTATGTGTGTGCGGAATAAAAATATTTCATGCTTAAATCTCAATTTTATACGGTTGAAATATTTCACTGGTTGAATTAACTATAGAACGATGGGCAGTATTCAAAAAACATATACGCGAAATTGAAGGGGATTATACATGAATCGTCACGTTCGCATTCAAAAATATCAATTTCTGAGCTTTATTGCCATTTTCATCAATGAATTACCACAGCTTGGTGGAATATTAATAATTTTTTTGGCAAATTGTCTGTGATTGTGCAATTTTTGGACGAAAATGGTCTTGAATGATTAGACTATCCAATTGTTCTCCCCACAGTCTGATGATGCCAGTAGTTAGAGTGTTCATCTTAATTCGTCTTGTTTCATATTTCCAGCTTTAATTTTAAGCGGTTGGGTTTCTCGAATGACTGATCCTATTGAATCGTCTCATTTCTCCGAGAAATTCGATACATCCGTTCCTCACCTCCTTACAGTAATCAATCTGTATTCTGGTGAGTGAAAAATTGAATTTGAGACGGGCCGGTAATGTTGCTAGATGTAAACCAACAACAGAACAAGGCTAATAGCTTGTAAAACGGAAAATGCTTTAGATCAGATAATCCCTGAACATGCAACGAAAAATTTACATGATAGATTATCTCCGAACGTTCCATACCGTCTGGCTTGTACATTTTCGTTGAGCACGCGTGTGTATTTTTATAAAGTGCAGTATCCATTATTTCAAATGAAGGGGAACCGGCCCTAAGTTCATGTAATTATAAGGTATATCATTTATGCCGCCACAAAAGTAATTGGGTTGTTGGGGTACCCGTAAAGTCCGTAAGGGGTGTCGTTTTGGTAAAGAGTAAATTGTTTTTTTTTTTCAACGTAGAGTATGGATGGTCCTCATATAATTTCACATGTTCTACGTATAAACGTATATGATAACTGGAATATCTTTTCTGATATTTCGAAATCATTAATATCCTTCCACTTAAAATTTATTCATGAAACATCCGAGAAGAAGAAGTTATTATCCCTTGAAGTCAAGTTCAATTAGGATGTGAATTAGGATAACAGTTCTTTCCTCTATCTCACTATTCCTCTACTGTACTGGACCGATTGTATCGATAATGATCTATTACATTGTTCAACATCGTTAGTTGGAAACATTCATATAGGCGATATTTGGGGAATTGGTTAATTTTGACGACTTCTATTTCCTGCTGAAATAGACTTTCCTTCATAAATACCCTGTTTATCACATAAACATGTAGAGGAGAGTGGGCAAAATTGGACACTTTTGAATAAGAAGTGCTATTTATGAGCTGGAAATGCGCATTTGAAAGAAACACCCTATATAAGTTCAATATACAAGGGGAGATATTGCTAAGTGGATTTCCACAGGAAGTCGGTCATAAAAATGGACCATCAGGCACAGACATCAGTTTTTATGTATCTAGCTCGTAAATACGTCTCTCCATTCAAAAGTGTCCAATTTGGTTCTGCCTGGACTACAAGATGGACTACAATGGATTATTCATACTTTAAAACGCTCCATTTTGAGAGTTCAAGGAGGTGATTTGTACTGTGAAGGAAGGGGAAGTAGTAGATCGATCTATGTATACTCCATTCACTTGTCAAGTATCCCGGTTGGCCATAATTCAGGTTTATCAAGTTCTTTCACTTAAAACTGACGCAGGTTGGCACTCGTGGAAGTCAAATAATTCTGAGAGACGTTGCCAAGGCTAATTTCTATTTACTCTTTTAAGTCCTTTTCAACTTGTAAATGGAGTTTTTATTTAAGATTAAAGTGTGACAAAGGATTCGTGGTACTACCACATTTTCACACTGGAGTAATCAAGTTGTGCGAGAAGATATTTAAATGTCGTCTGCAGGCTTATTTCTTGGGAATTGTGGAGAATCCAATAGGTCCCTCTGTCCAGTTCGTTTAGAAGTTTATCAGTCGGTTTATTTGAGTACTTTTATTTTTTTTTCAAATGAACTATCACAAAGTAACGGACTATTCTTTCCATTATTTTCAGTAAAATTTCAACACTCTTTTCGCGATTTCCGTGAAAGAAAATAGCATAACTGAATCTCCCAACTATGTTTACGTGGAATATTTCCAGTATTAACAGAGAAAAAAGTTTCTTCAACATTCGCCTGGTCTTTGGTATTATTGGAATCACATAATGTTTCCTCGAATTCATTATTTTCCCAAAGTGGAAAAACATTTCGATAAATACGTAATTACTATGATCTCTATGTAGAACGGACAACGCTGCGTATGTATCTAACATAAACATGACTATTCTGCATGATTCGAATGGCTAGTAGATATTCACGTTCGAAAAACGACTTTGGATTCGCCAGGGATTCCTTGGTGATGACAAATATGGTGTTTTTGGGGGGTCTTACCCCTTTGGTATTTTTGACCCAAAATTTAATATTTTTCAAATCGCTCATATTTTGCACAGTGATACATTGAGGTATGCTGATCCATAAGATATAAATAATTTCTGGCGGCGATGATAGGAACGGAAGATATGAGAGTTTAAAATTTGCAATTTTTCGAAAAATGCCATTTGACAGGTGAAAATCTATTCTATGCTAGTAAGAGCTCTGGAATATCTTTCATTGAATGGACCGACCTCGAAAAACTACATTTTGATACCAAAATCATCCATGTAGCCCTCATAAGTAACGAATTATTCGGTTTTATATTTTTCGATTTTTCAGTTTCGACTTTTGTTCAGACGCTCAGAGCACTCAAAGTATAGGCGATACTGATCAGTCTAATGGGTTTTCTGCATGATTCGAATGGGTAGTAGATCTTCCCTTCGAAAAACGACTTTGGATTCGCCAGGGATTCCTTGGTGATGACAAATATGGTGTTTTTGGGGGTCTTACCCCTTTGGCATTTTTGACCCAAAATTTAAGATTTTTCAAATCGCTCCTATTTTGCACAGTGATACATTGAGGTATGCTGATCCATAAGATATAAATAATTTTTGGCGGAGATGATAGGAACGGAAGATATGAGAGTTTGCAATTTTTCGAAAAATGCCATTTGGCATGTGAAAATCTAAACTATGCAAGTTAGGGCTCTGAAATATCTTTTATTGAATGGAGCGACCTCGAAAACCTACAATTTGATACCAAAATCGTCCACGTAGCCCTCATAAGTAACAAATTATTCGATTTTATATTTTTCGATTTTTCATTTTCGAGTTTTGTTCAGACGCTTAGAGCACTCAAAGTATAGGCGATACTGATCAGTCTAATGGGTATTCTGCATGATTCAAATGGGTAGTAGATCTTCACGTTCGAAAAACGACTTTGGATTCGCCAGGGATTCCTTGGTGATGACAAATATGGTGTTTTTGGGGGTCTTACCCCTTTGGCATTTTTGACCCAAAATTTAAGATTTTTCAAATCGCTCATATTTTGCACAGTGATACATTGAGGTATGCTGATCCATAAGATATAAATAATTTTTGGCGGAGATGATAGGAACGGAAGATATGAGAGTTTGAAATTTGCAATTTTTCGAAAAATGCCATTTGACAGGTGAAAATCTAAACTATACTAGTAAGGGCTCTGGAATATCTTTTATTGAATGGAGCGACCTCGAAAACCTACATTTTGATACCGAAATCGTCCATGTAGCCCTCATAAGTAACGAATTATTCGGTTTTATATTTTTCGATTTTTCAGTTTCGACTTTTGTTCAGACGCTCAGAGCACTCAAAGTATAGGCGATACTGATCAGTCTAATGGGTATTCTGCATGACTCGAATGGCTAGTAGATCTTCACTTTCGAAAAACGACTTTGGATTCGCCAGGGATTCCTTGGTGATGACAAATATGGTGTTTTTGGGGGGTCTTACCCCTTTGGCATTTTTGACCCAAAATTTAAGATTTTTCAAATCGCTCATATTCTGCACAGTGATATATTGAGGTATGCTGATCCATATGATATGGATAATTTTTGGCGGAGATGATAGGAACGGAAGATATGAGAGTTTGAAATTTGCAATTTTTCGAAAAATGCCATTTGACAGGTGAAAATCTAAACTATGCTGGTTAGGGCTCTGGAATATCTTTTTTTGAATGGAGCGACCTCGAAAACCTACAATTTGATACCAAAATCGTCCATGTAGCCCTCATAAGTAACAAATTATTCAATTTTATATTTTTCGATTTTTCATTTTCGAGTTTTGTTCAGACGCTTAGAGCACTCAAAGTATAGGCGATACTGATCAGTCTAATGCGTATTCTGCATGATTCGAATGGGTAGTAGATCTTCACGTTCGAAAAAAGACTTTGGATTCGTCAGGGATTCCTTGGTGATGACAAATATGGTGATTTTGGGAGGTCTTACCCCTTTGGCATTTTTCACCCAAAATTTGAGATTTTTCGAATCGCTCATATTTTGCACAGTGATACATTGAGGTATGCTGATCCATATGATATGAATAATTTTTGGTGGAGATGATAGGAACGGAAGATATGAGAGTTTGAAATTTGCAATTTTTCGAAAAATGCCATTTGGCAGGTGAAAATCTAAACTATGCTGGTTAGGGCTCTGGAATATCTTTTATTGAATGGAGCGACCTCGAAAACCTACAATTTGATACCAAAATCGTCCATGTAGCCCTCATAAGTAACAAATTATTCGATTTTATATTTTTCGATTTTTCATTTTCGAGTTTTGTTCAGACGCTTAGAGCACTCAAAGTATAGGCGATACTGATCAGTCTAATGGGTATTCTGCATGATTCAAATGGGTAGTAGATCTTCACGTTCGAAAAACGACTTTGGATTCGCCAGGGATTCCTTGGTGATGACAAATATGGTGTTTTTGGGGGGTCTTACCACTTTGGCATTTTTGACCCAAAATTTAAGATTTTTCGAATCGCTCATATTCTGCACAGTGATACATTGAGGTATGCTGATCCATATGATATGGATAATTTTTGGCGGAGATGATAGGAACGGAAGATGTGAGAGTTTTAAATTTGCAATTTTTCGAAAAATGCCATTTGGCATGTGAAAATCTAAACTATGCAAGTTAGGGCTCTGAAATATCTTTTATTGAATGGAGCGACCTCGAAAACCTACAATTTGATACCAAAATCGTCCATGTAGCCCTCATAAGTAACAAATTATTCGATTTTATATTTTTCGATTTTTCATTTTCGAGTTTTGTTCAGACGCTTAGAGCACTCAAAGTATAGGCGATACTGATCAGTCTAATGGGTATTCTGCATGATTCAAATGGGTAGTAGATCTTCACGTTCGAAAAACGACTTTGGATTCGCCAGGGATTCCTTGGTGATGACAAATATGGTGTTTTTGGGGGGTCTTACCCCTTTGGCATTTTTGACCCAAAATTTAAGATTTTTCAAATCGCTCATATTTTGCACAGTGATACATTGAGGTATGCTGATCCATATGATATGGATAATTTTTGGCGGAGATGATAGGAACGGAAGATGTGAGAGTTTTAAATTTGCAATTTTTCGAAAAATGCCATTTGACAGGTGAAAATCTAAACTATGCTAGTAAGGGCTCTGGAATATCTTTTATTGAATGGAGCGACCTCGAAAACCTACATTTTGATACCGAAATCGTCCATGTAGCCCTCATAAGTAACGAATTATTCGGTTTTATATTTTTCGATTTTTCAGTTTCGACTTTTGTTCAGACGCTCAGAGCACTCAAAGTATAGGCGATACTGATCAGTCTAATGGGTATTCTGCATGATTCAAATGGGTAGTAGATCTTCACGTTCGAAAAACGACTTTGGATTCGCCAGGGATTCCTTGGTGATGACAAATATGGTGTTTTTGGGGGGTCTTACCCCTTTGGCATTTTTGACCCAAAATTTAAGATTTTTCAAATCGCTCATATTTTGCACAGTGATACATTGAGGTATGCTGATCCATAAGATATAAATAATTTCTGGCGGCGATGATAGGAACGGAAGATATGAGAGTTTGAAATTTGCAATTTTTCGAAAAATGCCATTTGACAGGTGAAAATCTATTTTATGCTAGTAAGGGCTCTGGAATATCTTTTATTGAATGGAGCGACCTCGAAAACCTACAATGTGATACCAAAATTGTCCATGTAGCCCTCATAAGTAACAAATTATTCGGTTTTATATTTTTCGATTTTTCATTTTCGAGCATTGTTCAGACGCTTAGAGCACTCAAAGTATAGGCGATACTGATCAGTCTAATGGGTATTCTGCATGATTCAAATGGGTAGTAGATCTTCACGTTCGAAAAACGACTTTGGATTCGCCAGGGATTCCTTGGTGATGACAAATATGGTGTTTTTGGGGGGTCTTACCCCTTTGGCATTTTTGACCCAAAATTTAAGATTTTTCAAATCGCTCATATTCTGCACAGTGATACATTGAGGTATGCTGATCCATATGATATGGATAATTTTTGGCGGAGATGATAGGAACGGAAGATGTGAGAGTTTGAAATTTGCAATTTTTCGAAAAATGACATTTGACAGGTGAAAATCTAAACTATGCTAGTAAGGGCTCTGGAATATCTTTTATTGAATGGAGCGACCTCGAAAACCTACATTTTGATACCAAAATCGTCCATGTAGCCCTCATAAGTAACGAATTATTCGGTTTTATATTTTTCGATTTTTCAGTTTCGACTTTTGTTCAGACGCTCAGAGCACTCAAAGTATAGGCGATACTAATCAGTCTAATGGGTATTCTGCATGATTCAAATGGGTAGTAGATCTTCACGTTCGAAAAACGACTTTGGATTCGCCAGGGATTCCTTGGTGATGACAAATATGGTGTTTTTGGGGGTTTTACCCCTTTGGCATTTTTGACCCAAAATTTAAGATTTTTCAAATCGCTCATATTTTGCACAGTGATACCTTGAGGTATGCTGATCCATAAGATATAAATAATTTCTGGCAGCGATGATAGGAACGGAAGATATGAGAGTTTGAAATTTGCAATTTTTCGAAAAATGCCATTTGACAGGTGAAAATCTAAACTATGCAGGTAAGGGCTCTGGAATATCTTTTATTGAACGGAGCGACCTCGAAAACCTACATTTTGATACCAAAATCGTCCATGTAGCCCTCATAAGTAACGAATTATTCGGTTTTATATTTTTCGATTTTTCATTTTCGAGTTTTGTTCAGACGCTTAGAGCACTCAAAGTATAGGCGATACTGATCAGTCTAATGGGTATTCTGCATGATTCAAATGGGTAGTAGATCTTCACGTTCGAAAAACGACTTTGGATTCGCCAGGGATTCCTTGGTGATGACAAATATGGTGTTTTTGGGGGTCTTACCCCTTTGGCATTTTTGACCCAAAATTTAAGATTTTTCAAATCGCTCATATTCTGCACAGTGATACATTGAGGTATGCTGATCCATATGATATGGATAATTTTTGGCGGAGATGATAGGAACGGAAGATGTGAGAGTTTTAAATTTGCAATTTTTCGAAAAATGCCATTTGACAGGTGAAAATCTAAACTATGCTAGTAAGGGCTCTGGAATATCTTTTATTGAATGGAGCGACCTCGAAAACCTACATTTTGATACCGAAATCGTCCATGTAGCCCTCATAAGTAACGAATTATTCGGTTTTATATTTTTCGATTTTTCAGTTTCGACTTTTGTTCAGACGCTCAGAGCACTCAAAGTATAGGCGATACTGATCAGTCTAATGGGTATTCTGCATGACTCGAATGGCTAGTAGATCTTCACTTTCGAAAAACGACTTTGGATTCGCCAGGGATTCCTTGGTGATGACAAATATGGTGTTTTTGGGGGGTCTTACCCCTTTGGCATTTTTGACCCAAAATTTAAGATTTTTCAAATCGCTCATATTCTGCACAGTGATACATTGAGGTATGCTGATCCATATGATATGGATAATTTTTGGCGGAGATGATAGGAACGGAAGATATGAGAGTTTGAAATTTGCAATTTTTCGAAAAATGCCATTTGACAGGTGAAAATCTAAACTATGCTGGTTAGGGCTCTGGAATATCTTTTTTTGAATGGAGCGACCTCGAAAACCTACAATTTGATACCAAAATCGTCCATGTAGCCCTCATAAGTAACAAATTATTCGATTTTATATTTTTCGATTTTTCATTTTCGAGTTTTGTTCAGACGCTTAGAGCACTCAAAGTATAGGCGATACTGATCAGTCTAATGCGTATTCTGCATGATTCGAATGGGTAGTAGATCTTCACGTTCGAAAAAAGACTTTGGATTCGTCAGGGATTCCTTGGTGATGACAAATATGGTGTTTTTGGGAGGTCTTACCCCTTTGGCATTTTTCAACCAAAATTTGAGATTTTTCGAATCGCTCATATTTTGCACAGTGATACATTGAGGTATGCTGATCCATATGATATGAATAATTTTTGGTGGAGATGATAGGAACGGAAGATATGAGAGTTTGAAATTTGCAATTTTTCGAAAAATGCCATTTGGCAGGTGAAAATCTAAACAATGCTGGTTAGGGCTCTGGAATATCTTTTATTGAATGGAGCGACCTCGAAAACCTACAATTTGATACCAAAATCGTCCATGTAGCCCTCATAAGTAACAAATTATTCGATTTTATATTTTTCGATTTTTCATTTTCGAGTTTTGTTCAGACGCTTAGAGCACTCAAAGTATAGGCGATACTGATCAGTCTAATGGGTATTCTGCATGATTCAAATGGGTAGTAGATCTTCACGTTCGAAAAACGACTTTGGATTCGCCAGGGATTCCTTGGTGATGACAAATATGGTGTTTTTGGGGGGTCTTACCCCTTTGGCATTCTTGACCCAAAATTTAAGATTTTTCAAATCGCTCATATTTTGCACAGTGATACATTGAGGTATGCTGATCCATAAGATATAAATAATTTTTGGCGGAGATGATAGGAACGGAAGATATGAGAGTTTGAAATTGCAATTTTTCGAAAAATGCCATTTGGCATGTGAAAATCTAAACAATGCAAGTTAGGGCTCTGAAATATCTTTTATTGAATGGAGCGACCTCGAAAACCTACAATTTGATACCAAAATCGTCCATGTAGCCCTCATAAGTAACAAATTATTCGATTTTATATTTTTCGATTTTTCATTTTCGAGTTTTGTTCAGACGCTTAGAGCACTCAAAATATAGGCGATACTGATCAGTCTAATGGGTATTCTGCATGATTCAAATGGGTAGTAGATCTTCACGTTCGAAAAACGACTTTGGATTCGCCAGGGATTCCTTGGTGATGACAAATATGGTGTTTTTGGGGGGTCTTACCCCTTTGGCATTTTTGACCCAAAATTTAAGATTTTTCAAATCGCTCATATTTTGCACAGTGATACCTTGAGGTATGCTGATCCATAAGATATAAATAATTTCTGGCAGCGATGATAGGAACGGAAGATATGAGAGTTTGAAATTTGCAATTTTTCGAAAAATGACATTTGACAGGTGAAAATCTAAACTATGCTAGTAAGGGCTCTGGAATATCTTTTATTGAACGGAGCGACCTCGAAAACCTACATTTTGATACCAAAATCGTCCATGTAGCCCTCATAAGTAACGAATTATTCGGTTTTATATTTTTCGATTTTTCATTTTCGAGTTTTGTTCAGACGCTTAGAGCACTCAAAGTATAGGCGATACTGATCAGTCTAATGGGTATTCTGCATGATTCAAATGGGTAGTAGATCTTCACGTTCGAAAAACGACTTTGGATTCGCCAGGGATTCCTTGGTGATGACAAATATGGTGTTTTTGGGGGGTCTTACCCCTTTGGCATTTTTGACCCAAAATTTAAGATTTTTCAAATCGCTCATATTCTGCACAGTGATACATTGAGGTATGCTGATCCATATGATATGGATAATTTTTGGCGGAGATGATAGGAACGGAAGATGTGAGAGTTTTAAATTTGCAATTTTTCGAAAAATGCCATTTGACAGGTGAAAATCTAAACTATGCTAGTAAGGGCTCTTGAATATCTTTTATTGAATAGAGCGACCTCGAAAACCTACATTTTGATACCAAAATCGTCCATGTAGCCCTCATAAGTAACGAATTATTCGGTTTTATATTTTTCGATTTTTCAGTTTGGACTTTTGTTCAGACGCTCAGAGCACTCAAAGTATAGGCGATACTGATCAGTCTAATGGGTATTCCGCATGATTCAAATGGGTAGTAGATCTTCACGTTCGAAAAACGACTTTGAATTCGCCAGGGATTCCTTGGTGATGACAAATATGGTGTTTTTGGGGGGTCTTACCCCTTTGGCATTTTTGACCCAAAATTTAAGATTTTTCAAATCGCTCATATTTTGCACAGTGATACATTGAGGTATGCTGATCCATAAGATATAAATAATTTCTGGCGGCGATGATAGGAACGGAAGATATGAGAGTTTGAAATTTGCAATTTTTCGAAAAATGCCATTTGACAGGTGAAAATCTATTTTATGCTAGTAAGGGCTCTGGAATATCTTTCATTGAATGGAGCGACCTCGAAAACCTACAATGTGATACCAAAATTGTCCATGTAGCCCTCATAAGTAACAAATTATTCGGTTTTATATTTTTCGATTTTTCATTTTCGAGCATTGTTCAGACGCTTAGAGCACTCAAAGTATAGGCGATACTGATCAGTCTAATGGGTATTCTGCATGATTCAAATGGGTAGTAGATCTTCACGTTCGAAAAACGACTTTGGATTCGCCAGGGATTCCTTGGTGATGACAAATATGGTGTTTTTGGGGGGTCTTACCCCTTTGGCATTTTTGACCCAAAATTTAAGATTTTTCAAATCGCTCATATTCTGCACAGTGATACATTGAGGTATGCTGATCCATATGATATGGATAATTTTTGGCGGAGATGATAGGAACGGAAGATGTGAGAGTTTGAAATTTGCAATTTTTCGAAAAATGCCATTTGACAGGTGAAAATCTAAACTATGCTAGTAAGGGCTCTGAAATATCTTTTATTGAATGGAGCGACCTCGAAAACCTACATTTTGATACCAAAATCGTCCATGTAGCCCTCATAAGTAACGAATTATTCGGTTTTATATTTTTCGATTTTTCAGTTTCGACTTTTGTTCAGACGCTCAGAGCACTCAAAGTATAGGCGATACTAATCAGTCTAATGGGTATTCCGCATGATTCGAATGGGTAGTAGATCTTCACGTTCGAAAAACGACTTTGGATTCGCCAGGGATTCCTTGGTGATGACAAATATGGTGTTTTTGGGGGTCTTACCCCTTTGGTATTTTTGACCCAGAATTTAAGATTTTTCAAATCGCTCATATTTTGCACAGTGATACATTGAGGTATGCTGATCCATAAGATATAAATAATTTTTGGTGGAGATGATAGGAACGGAAGATATGAGAGTTTGAAATTTGCAATTTTTCGATAAATGCCATTTGGCAGGTGAAAATCTGAACTATGCTAGTTAGGGCTCTGGAATATCTTTTATTGAATGGAGCGACCTCGAAAACCTACATTTTGATACCAAAATCGTCCATGTAGCCCTCATAAGTAACGAATTATTCGGTTTTATATTTTTCGATTTTTCAGTTTCGACTTTTGTTCAGACGCTTAGAGCACTCAAAGTATAGGCGATACTGATCAGTCTAATGGGTATTCTGCATGATTCAAATGGGTAGTATATCTTCACGTTCGAAAAACGACTTTGGATTCGCCAGGGATTCCTTGGTGATGACAAATATGGTGTTTTTGGGGGGTCTTACCCCTTTGGCATTTTGGACCCAAAATTTGAGATTTTTCAAATCGCTCATATTTTGCACAGTGATACATTGAGGTATGCTGATCCATATGATATAAATAATTTTTGGCGGAGATGATAGGAACGGAAGATATGAGAGTTTGAAATTTGCAATTTTTCGTAAAATGCCATTTGACAGGTGAAAATCTAAACTATACTAGTAAGGGCTCTGGAATATCTTTTATTGAATGGAGCGACCTCGAAAACCTACATTTTGATACCAAAATCGTCCATGTAGCCCTCATAAGTAACGTTTTATTCGGTTTTATATTTTTCGATTTTTCAGTTTCGACTTTTGTTCAGACGCTCAGAGCACTCAAAGTATAGGCGATACTGATCAGTCTAATGGGTATTTTACATGACTATAACCCAACATTTTCAAAATATACACGGTGGAAGGTGTCAGAATTTCATGGCCAACCTGGATACATTATAAAAGTTAATGAAGTATATATCGAAGATGATTGTAAATTTCGATGAATTCTATCATATGATCAATACTTGCTTTCATGGATGAAGACAAAGAGTACGTGAATGGCTTTTTCATGATTTTATAAAAAAACAATGAGAAGAACACCAAGACAAATTTTTCCCCTCTTTGTGTTTCCTAACTTGTCGTTTCTAATCGATTCAATCCGAAATCGTATTCCCATTTATAGTGAGTTGAAGTCCGGAGGTATTTATTCATTCTGAGAATAAATTTCATTGCACCTAGTTCAAGAATTATTGGGGTATCAATAGATCAGAGGTAGAGATCAAAAGCTCTATTTCCTGCAAATATTATCGACGAGTTAGCGAAGGATATCCGCAATGTAAAGGTCTCCGAAGTTCAATAATTAAAAGCTTCGAAGTGCAAATAGCAATCATGGACCGTATTGACACTGCAGATCCATCGCCATCAGATCAGACGAATTCGGTGCTGATAGTTGTCTGTTGGGAATTAAATAAAAAAATGTATTCGAAACTGCTTTCTAGACGGAGACAAGCAACTATTTGTTTGCTATTTTGTAATACCTCAAGTTAATTCGAGTCATCAGAATTGAAGCTACACAAGAGCTGGAAAAATCAACGCAAAAACTTAATATTTATTCTCATATATTATGTGATGGAAGTCCATTTCATTACGTGTCTTTTTGACTCACATCGAAAGACAACTGTGTTATGAATTTTATTCTAACTCATTTTGCATGTGGAAAAACTGCCAATGCTCATATTCATTGAACTCTCTTGAATTAGCTAACCAGGATCCTTCGGCTGGTTGCAGGAGTTAATGACGATACGAGGTATATCGAATGACCACATGTATGAAAGATTTTTGGGGGTATAGAGAATTTTCTCCAACAAAAGGAGGTTGATGCATTAATACAGCACTTTACAAAGCGAATTCGCAAAAAGTTGTATTTTATATTTGGCTGCCATTCACCTTTAAATATATTGAACAGTTTGAGAAACAACAATGTGAAATGAATTACACACGTGAACGTGCTGTACTCGAATTTCATCAATTCATCTCTCCGCCAGATACAAAAACATTCCAAACTCATGCCATACTTTCGTATCTGTCAAATACATTGTTCAATGTTTTTTTGCGAAGAAGTTCGTGAGCAGTTTTCTTACTTTTTCCTTTGCAAAAGCATATCTGTACGGTTCAATCAGTTGAAAAATGGGAACAATCCAGTATCCCTCGAAAAGATAGAATCTAGTCCTGACCAATTATTCCCAATCGATAACGTTGGACGTGAAGGAGGGAACATTGGGATAGTGTTGTCGAGGACTGAAACAAAAAACCGGGTTTCCACTGGAGGCTACAATAATCAATCACTTTCAACTCGATGTATGAATAATGCATTTTATGTTGATAGTGCAATTGTCATCTTGCCGATGATCGAAGGAAGGGTAGGAGCAATGCTGTGAATGAACGATTGGGATATTGCCTACATGGTTTTGTCCTTTTTTCATTGATAAGGTTCGCGAAAATCATCTTCTAATGCTTAAAATATATTATTATTGTTCATGAAATGTTCAACATTGACAACACATTCTAACTTCCTCGTCCACCGTGTTAAATATACCCAGAGCTCTCTTGGACAGAATGGAAATGAATGTCCTTTTCTCACGGAACAAATTCACCTTATGGTTCAGGCGAGCGAACTGTGATCGGACATAGCGAACTGAAGTAGCGTGCGAACTAATGGCTAGATGAAGAGAGAGGGAAGGAGGTCCAGTCAATTATGGTACCTCGATCCTTGCCGTGTAGACCACCGAGTCGAAGAGAGTGGGTAAACCACTGATGTCCGAATCTTCTTCTTCTTCCGACGAAGTCGATTCGCAGTATCAATTTGGAGCATCAAATATGAATGGAAATAAAAATATATTTTTATTTCCATTCATATTTGATGCTCCAAATTCACCTTTATAAAGTATCGCGGTTTGTCATGAAATTCTGACACATTTCACCGTGTATGTTTTGAAAATGTTGGGTTATAGTCATTCTTCTGTCAGTTGAACGAGCAACGTTGCCGTTTCTGCTGAAAAATCGTAGTAATTACGTATTTATCAAAATATTCCTTTACTTTGAGAAATTAATGAATTTGAGAAAATATTATGTGAATTCAGAAGACATTTAAATTTATTTTTGCACATTTTGAAATACTCCAGTATGAAAATGTAGTAGTTTTACGAAACCTGCGCCACAATTAGATCTTAGACGAACTAACTCCATTTATAAAGTTAAAAAAGAATAAAAGGAAAGTAGACGTGGCAATGTCGCTTGATTTTAACGAGTACCAACCTGCGTCAGTTTTGAGTAAAAAAACTTGATAAACCTTTATCATGGCTAACCGCGGTACTTTATAAAAGTGAATGGAGTATATGAATTTTGATTGCACCGGGAGATTCAACTTTCAATTTATTCACTAAAATTCCTTGAACTTACACGTGACTCAAATTCGTACGATAACGCTGAATATATAATTACTACATTTTTACTTCTCAGCCCATATAAAAAACAGACTGTGGGACTCCCTGGCGCGTTTGCAAATTTCGTGGTCATGGCTTGGGAGATGAAAACAGCCGTGGTTCGGTGGATATCATTAAGAGGGGAGTAAATGTGGAATGCAGAGGGACTACTCGACTACTGCAAATTGAATTTCAAATGAAGGAGCATTGATAAGGAAAGATTTTATGAACCGAACAAGTGGAATTAAAACTATAAAATTAATTCGGAACATTTCTCATACGAGTATTGGATTTAATGAGTTTCTAGCCTATGAAGTGAGTGTGATTGGCTCATGTTCAGTTCTTCCGAAAGTCTACATTTGATCAAGAGCTTAACCATTTTATGATATACTCAGAAACCCATGTTTGCTCAGAATATTTAAGCATGGTGTTGCGATTGAATCTGAACTTGGTCATCTTACACCCAACCAGATTTTTCGAAATCGATTATATTCATTTGGGAATTAATAATCGATTCCATATAAATCCCATTCCATAACACCAAATGAAGTTGTCATTTGCCACTCAAATCTGAACCATGATCGATGGCTCATGGAATGAATTGCTATTTTATTCGTGATTTTTGAAAGTCTGTTCATGGAACAATGCACGATATTCGAAGTAGAATTCTTCAAATCCACGAGTATTCTGGTGTGCTGAATATATTCAGGAGAACGAAATATTTGAGGCCATCGAAACAAAGCAATTTCCGTGTAGAACCATTATTCCGGAATAAGCCTGTTCCCACTGGACTATGAAAGTGTTGGCCATCAAAAATATACGAAACGCAAAAATGAGGTGCCCGAAGAGGGGAGCACCATGTAGGCTTTTTTCCCAAGGCATTTTCAGTAAGTAATTTGGATTTATGACAGTAATCTGAATCAGATCCGGGAGCAAAAGCATCGTTGGTGGAGTTGAATCTCATACACTTTTCTTGCTATGTGCTTCCATGGACATTAATATAAAGTTTCGTAATTTAATGTTCGGATTGTAGACCCGAATTCTTATATTTTCCACTTAATTTAGGAGCGAGAGCTGGAACTAGAAAGAAAATTCATTGTACAATTTTCACGAACGCTTACACTTCAGACAATCATAAAATACTCGACTGTCTGCGTTCGTTGTAATTTAGCATTTTTAAAAAACTTCCGTTCTGTACTGTCGATTAAGGTTTTCACTTTTCTGGATAAACGGGCTACTTTTTTCTCGAACTGAATACGAAGGGTCGGTGATGACTTTTTGTCGTTAATTATACAGGGTGTCCGGAATTTGAGAGGAATTGGGGTTTTATTCGATATTGAGGTTTGATAGTCTGGGGTTTGAACAGTCTACTGAAATTATAGATTCAATATTGAGGGACATGATGTCATATTATGACGTCACAGCCAACTATATTTTTCTATTATCTAGTAAGCCAATTTTGGGGATTTTCTAAAGCTCAAATTTGGTACAGAGAAAATTTTAGCTATGCTTGCCAACATTATCTTAATGAGAAGTGGTTTCGATATGGGGAATGGGTCTGAGTGACCTACGTATTTTTTCGGAGCGACCTAGTACTGAATCTTGACAATTTTCGAGAAGGTTCGGATCATTGTTGAGGTTGAATGCCGAATTTCGTGGAGCCCTGCTGATAATTCGATCCGTTGGACTAGGCGTCGCATCGTCGACCAAAAAGTAATATTTCGGGTTGTATGGAAAGTTCGAGAGCTCTTTTCATCTTGCCCAAGCCAAACATTCTGGAATCAGAGGTGAGGTGAAATAGATTCAACATGAATGCTTTCGGATGAAATATTAAAAGGCGGAGAAGAAGTTTTAATCGAATTCATGCGATAATAGTGGCTCCTCTCAAAACGCCGTGAGTATGCAAGAATACGGAGCAACGGTCCGCTTCTTGGTTTCGATGGAAGGAAAACTTTATGATAAATATTCCGGTTTTGGAAGGAGACGAAAAATAACGTGGATTTTCATGCATAGTTGCAGAAAAGCCCTGGAACCTTTGACAAATTGCGGAAAATTCGGATATAAAATATGTTTCGGTAAATTCGGCCCATAACGAAACAAGGAACGTTGAAAGGGGTGGAGTATAAAAGTTATATGGGCAATTCCTGTCATCTCCTACCGAATATTACATTAAATAATATTTGCCTGGTAGCTGCCCCTAAAACTCACTTCCTCTGTTTGATATTCGGAAGAAAGTCATCCCTCAATGTTGATGGCGTATGAAAATTTAGGGGATCTCCCCCATTGCTTCCGCGAATTTTTTGCGGAAATTATATCTTCTTCTCGATTTCTTCATTTCTGATACGAAATTTGGCATTTTCCGCCTAAAGATGCTCATTTTTGAGGAAAGTTCTCACTGAAGAATATGTCGATGATATCAATAATTGATGTGCTAAACAGGAAGAAAAGTCTTAGCAGCAGTAGGAGCACGTATCATTAAATTCATTAGATCTCAGTGCTTTGCCCTAGATACGATTCTGCTCAACATCGAGATGCAAGCCCAACCCGGTGATCATGCATACGTACTTGACAGCTCCGAACTGACATATGAAGGTAATGCAGATGAACGCCTATCAGGCTAATTGCTCTAATGTGATAGTCATCCCAGGAAAGATTGATCCTAGGATGATTTCCGCTACCTAGCCCATTCTAATGTGATTGATTCTGAGCGCTGGCGAATTGTACTCGTCTCTAAAATGGTTTATGCCTTCGCTAAATGTTGCAGCGCATCCAGCTGTATCAGTGGTGCACATCAGAATCGATTTAATTATAGCCATAAGTCACTCTGTTAATCCTTATCGGTCCTTGCATTCGTTTCGACGTAGGCGAAAACTAGTGGTAGATTTTCTGGCGTTAATGCTCGATCCTCCATAAAATTAGATTCGAGAATCAGCAGAGTTCAAAACCAGTCTCGAGGAACAGTTTATTTACAATCTATTCACACAGCAACGTTTCGAGAAAAAATATGAGATTTTTTTTTCTCTAAACGTTGCTGTATGGATAAACTGTTCTTTAAGACTGAAAACTGTGTTCTTCATTCAATCATCCATTGGAAGAAATCATTAATTTCACATTTTAGTCGATTCTAAATGACTTTCAGATGTGAACAACTACATCACGTAATCAGACAGGTAACAATTCAATGTTTTCGGTAATGAAACCATTACATTCATTTGCTACACAGTTTGAAACTGTTATTAATTTCCAATTAGCAAGGTATTGGGGGTGCAATCCCCTGGATCCCAAAACTTTTGAACCTGTTCTCATATCTCCGTGTAACGAGAGCAATGTTAATCTCCTTTTCACCTTTACAGGCAGTGCAGATGTTTAGCCCTCCATAAAGTTTACGAACAATTGTACCGCACGATGTATACTGTTTTTTCTCTCTGTTTCCTGCTGCCATGTTTCAAATAGTGGATATGCTACTTTTGTCATTAGTTATCAGAGTAGTTCGACATTTCTGCCTGGTAAAATATACAAAAAATCATTCAAATATTTGAAAAAAAATCGTTATACAAATTTAATGTCATCATAGTGGAGAATTAATCCATATACTTGTGTCATTAGGTGCGAATGATGTGCAAATTATGTGCAAAGCCAGATTTTTTGTGCATGCAACCTCTTGTAATTAGCTCAGAATAATTCACAATATCCAATTCATATGTTCCGATGTGGCTGCTCGAATGGGCATTTCCAGTCATTTCCAGAAAAAATATATGATGACATATTGGATTCTCACTTAATTCGTGATTTTTTTTTTCAAATTTTTTCTTCATCAATTTATACCCTTAAAAAAATTTTGAAAACTCAAAAATTATCTACCGAATTCAAACGATCAGAAGAAGCGGAAAATCCTGTGACGTCAGTGGCTGGAGAGATTTTTGATTGGTTGTACTCGTCATGGCGTGGAGCTGATATAAAAATGACAGCATTGCCAAATCACAAAAAAAAAGGAGTCTGAGAGATCCCTTGCTTTCACTTTCCTGATAATATCATAAAATAATGTTGATTTTGGATGTTTTTTTCATCACCATGACATTTTCATTTGTACTCCATAAAGCTTCATAATATCATTCAAGTTACGACCTCCTAATTGAAGATAAAGAGGATTCAAGTAAGCGGATAGGTGAGAAATTCAATTAAGAATAATTATCCTCAGTCTACACATGTGAGAACTGGTATATATAGGCCGGTCTTCTAATTCAGGAAGCATTAATAATTATTTTCATTTCTAAAAGTGCAAATTAGTGGTAAGAATAATTATTGATTTGGCAACTGTGTATAGTCGTCAGTCGTTGACGTAACCTAGGAGTATAGAATACTCATAGACTTAACTGTAAGGAACGCGATTCTATGGTACGCAGAGAAGACGTCGAAATGACAAATAAGAAGGTTATGTTTTCATTTATAATTTGCAGGCGTGGTTGCCACATCATCATTTGTATTTTCAGAGAATGAGTATTTTATCAACTTTAATGAAAATTGAGTTGTTATATGACGATGTTTCAAAAACATTATAGTGATCACATCAAATATGATACGATTACTGAATATATTTATGAATAAATTCAGAGATTTCACAAAGACTTGACAACAGCGGCGTGTCTCTCAGTTACTCTGGGCTTTGTCTCCTCCATCACAAACTTCAACCAATCATATTACGAACTGAGCCATTGACGTCACAGCAGAGGGACGTTTGAATTCACGCGTGTTGAAATCACATTTTCAATATCGAATAATTAATCAGTTTTTCACAATTCAGAGTGAATAAATGGTTACAAATGTGTTATAAAGTGTCCTTCATGATGTCAAGTAAAGAAAAGTGCATATTTTGAGGTACTGGAAATCCCCATTATGTGCAAATTATGTGCAATCAGTTTTTTCTATTATGATTCCTTTGATATTGCTAATTGTTCTAGCTTGCCTGGCAAATCTGAATTCATATGCAAGTGTCTCACAAAATTTGCCTATGATTCGTACTAAATATCGTTTTGGATCGCTGAAATGGTTGTGGTAGAATAGTTTGGTTCCTATAATCGACCTTCTAGACTCGTTATTCGTGGAATCGTTGGAATAGTCTGAACAAATTTTCCAGGGTTCAATGCTAGTGGGGATTTTGTCAGCCAGGGAAAAACCACAAAGCAAAAAAGAAGTTTATTATCTGAATCTGTGGGGTGCTTTCGCATCCGCAGCCTGAAAGGCTCAGCGCTCATGTAACTATCAACAAATTGGATTATATCAGTGATTGAATCTTGAATTCAATCTACAATCACTGGCTGAATCATCTGATATCACCAGTTCAATTAGAGCCCGACATGTAATTGGTATTTCCTAGTCTATGGTGAATTCGACATTTCCATGAACATATCCTAATTTAATATGGGATAATTATTACATTGATAACACGTGTCGCGAATTATTTTGTATCCTCTTCGTCAAGATGAAATTTCAGTCGCCCTCTTCCGTGAATTTCATCGGTTTCGGGTAAACTGATTATGTTGCTTTGTTTCATCACGAGAGGTTCGATAGATTATCACCTATATTGAAGATGGTTTACGATTCCAGGTAGTGAATAGCGCGGCTTTTAACACCGAGTTTCGGAAATTGAAACCGGTAGATTATTCAAATTCCGTAAGTGTAATCTTACGGAGATCTTTCTGGCAAGAAATTATCTGAAGAGCAATGCAACGCTTGCTACCCCAGTCGGGTGCTTGCTTCAGATACGTGTTGCATCCATAAGTTTCTATTTTCTGCATCATCAATTATTAATTTGCCCATACTCTCAGGATTTGCTACCAGCATCTTGATCTGGGTCTTCCCCAGAGTCTTCTTCCTGATGGATTGTTTTGCAGGATACTTCTGGTTATTGCAGCCTCCACTTTACCAAATACATTTCCATTTCAATTTAGCCCCCTACTGCAGCTTTATCATTTTCCAAGCTGATGGCTGAACGATGTGTTGTTTACATCAATTTTTCCCCCTGATTTTAGGATAAAATCAAAAAAATAACGCTGTTGGAATTTGTTGCTGAGAAGAGAACTTTTAGAGGTGATTTCATGTTTGAATTTTCTCTGGACACTGAGTTATCCAACTTGCCTGGAATTAATTGGACCACCTCTCAAAATAATGTTATCGCCAAATCTTTCTTTCAATTAATCAAATATTATGGTCGAGTGGCTTTAGTTCTTGAACCAGTAGGATCTTGTATGGGTGTGGACCAATATCTTCATGCAAAATTTTCCATGTGGTGGATGCACAGAGTTCAACTTGTTGTGAACGTCGACGAATAGACAAATCTGGATCTTCATTAACACTACCTATCATTCACAGCAGCGATATTTTCTTACGTACAGTCTTTGTCTTGTTGTTGTTGTTGCTGCATCGAGTAGAGAAAATGTTGTCCGAAATCTATCGATAGTTCGAAGAATAAGCTGACTTGATGTACGATTATGTAAACCATAAATTTCACGGAGTGCTCTATAAGTTTGGCGAAAAGAACACTGATTTTGAAAACAATTTGTAAACGTTGTTGCGGTGTGAGTCTCTTCATGATAATTTTTCAATGCTCACTGAACAGAAATGTCGAACCAACAGGGCTTCTACCTTCTGTTGAATCACAGTTATCCTTATCGAAAATTCTATTACTCTGAAGAAATACCCGATATTTCCCCATGATTAAAAAAAATCAGGAGATAATAATTTCTCGTTTTCCAATTTCCTTCGGTGTTAACGTGAATAGGCCAGAAAATGAAGAAATTTCTGATTTGGGTAACAGTGAGCTAATGGAAAATGGTGTTGAAGCGAACTCACTCAACGTAACGCGTCAAAATATTGGTCGCTATCTAATAATGTTTCAAACCTTCATCACATCTGGGTTGGAGTAATTTATAATTTATCTTGGACAGTTCATAAATACACGACACCGGATTACCTACCAGCCAACTACAATATTGTCCGAGAGAAGATACCCTTAATGCAACAGTATACCCCAATCTATAGGGCATCGGCATTCAGGCTTCATTGATTGGTGTGGGAGGACGCTCTCTTGTTCGTTAATCCAAAAAGGACGCGACGCCTCTAGATAATGACAAACAGAAATAACAAAAATGCTGGCTTTATTATGTTCGCTATATAAGGGTGGTCGATTGTTACTTCAAAACCAACATCTTGAATCGCCGATAGCTCTCTAGATTTCAACTTTCACAACAGAGTAATTCGACCATATTGAATAATTCTTTCAGGAGTTTTGCCGGATGAGCTAACGGGCGCGACAGTCCTTCAACCAAATTGCAATAAATACAGGATGGCCAAGAGATTGACGTCAAAATGGAAAAAATCAGGTCCCTCGTGTCATGGGCTATTCGAATCACCCCCATGTATGTTATGCGATTTTTCACGGTTTTCGATTTATGAATTTTTTTATGAACTTTGAGAATTTTCGACTTGACCACCTTAAAAAAAAGTACAAGATATCTCTGTGAAATTCTTTTTGTAACGTAATCTCCATGAATTGTACTTTTATACATAAAATAACCAGATTCGTAACTTGGTCTCAAGTGAAAAAGTTACGTGAATTGGATTATGATCTGACTTTTCAAATCAAAATTAAAAATGTAAAAAAGCGAATTCACGGTTTCTTAGTGTGCTTAAAAACTGCGCTCAACAGTCAGCTTTTAGAAATTAGAATCATTGATAAAAAATGGTACTTAACACTCTACTTTTACTAGAATTAGCCTTCAAAGTCATCGAGGTGGAAAAAATCAAAAAACAAGACATTTACTATAGAATTATTTTTTGCCATTTTAAGATTTTTCTGATCAAGTTATGATAGAAAATGCTGAAAATTAATGAAAACTAGCTCCAGATGTTGGTCAAGAAGAGTTCTAGATAAAAAAGGAATAGGTACGGCAATAAATCACACATAATAATGTAAACAAAAAGAAATTTATTCATAAAATTCACAGTAGGTTTTCGAAGTGGCCACCTCTAGCCTCAATACAATTTATTCACCTCCTTAGAAAATTTTCTTTTAATCGCATAAAACCTGCCCTGTTCTCTCTTAGGACACGTTCGGCTTCTGTTAACTTCAGTCGCAGCTCGTCTTCACTCGAACATTCTCGGGCGTAAACAATTTCTTTGAAATAACCCCAAACGAAAAAATCCATGGGATTAAGGTCAGGTGAACGTGGGGGCCACTTGATTGGTCCGCAGCAACATCTGAAGCTAGTTTCCATTAATTTTCAGCATTTTCTATCATAACTTAATCAGATAAATCTCGAAATGGCAAAAAATAATTCTGTAGTAAATGTCTAGTTCTTTGATTTTTTCCACCTCGTTGATTTTGAAGGCTAATTCTAGCAAAAGTAGAGTGTTGAGTACCATTTTTTATCAATTATTCTAAAAGCTGACTGTTGAGCGCAGTTTTTAAGCACACTTAGAAACCATGAATTCGCTTCTTTACATTTTTAATTTCGATTCGAAAATTCAGATCATATTCCAATTCACGTAACTTTGTCACTTGAGACCAACATTTCCATAATTTTTATCAAAGTTACGAATCTGGTTATTTTATGTATAAAAGTACAATTCATGGAGATTAAGTTACAAAAAGAATTCCACAGAGAAGTCTTGTATTTTTTTTAATATCTTTTTTAAGAAGGTCAAGTCGAAAATTCTCAAAGTTCATAAAAAAATTCATAACTCGAAAACCGTGAAAAATCGCATAACATTCATGGGGGTGATTCGAATAGCCCATGACACGAGGGACCTGTTTTTTCCTTTTTGACGTCAATCTCCTGGCCACCCTGTATAGTATATCTCTTTTACATTCGATGACACACATCGGAATCTAGGCGGCTTATTTCGTTCCCAGCAAAGTATTGAAAATCCTTGAGTGGGACGGTTTTAGCCCCATTCCTAGGTGTATATCATCATTTAATGAGAGCCTTGTTAACTCTTGCTCAAAAGGCAATTTACGTCTGTGAATTAAATGTAAATTATTCACAAGTGTTTAGTCCCTCTCATAAGTCATTCCGACTGTACTAATCAGCGGAGGAATTATCCGAAGAATCCTCCAATTACATATTTTTTACCTCTTTTAGACTTCTTATTAACATCTCTAATGCAGGGGTTCCCAAACTTTTGGGGCGGCGAAACCATTGACGAATCTCTTCAATTTCACGGAAATCCATACCAGAGGTCAAGATATTCAATATGAGTGATACCACAGTAAAAGTTCGATATTTGTCAAGAGTGAGAGCTGAACATCATCAAGTTCAAACTGTTTAGCTCTATTTCTCTCATGAAATCTACAGGGTGTATTTAAAGGTGAGGCTTTTGTTTGGACAGATGGTAGAACTTATTAAAATATGTCATTTTACCAAAAATATTTCATATGAATTTTGCCCCAGTTTCGAGAAAATGAAATTAGAATATTTTCTAGTTACCTCGCCTGCTTCTTTTAGATATCTCTTGTTTTTTGTCTTCTTATCATATGCATGACTCAGAATATCGATTGTGATCAGTCGTGTTACGACGTGGGTACGGAGTAGTTTGTATTTTATGTTTCGAAAATGCCGCACGTTTATTCGAATAATGAACTTGTTGATATGATTTTAATTTATGGTGAATCAAAACAAAATGCCAGTCCACCGTATTAGTTGTGCAGAACAAGATTTCCGCTAAGAAATCACCCAACTTAGCGGCTGTTCATAAACCTGGTGCAGAGATTTGCAGGTCAAAGTAGTATCGAGGTATTGATGCCCAAAATTTTTCATATGATAAATTTTCGGTGAGCTTACTTATTTTGATGAGTTCTATCGCCTCACCTTATATCTATACAAACAAAAATAGATTGAGAGGTCTTTTTCCTGGTTTAAATTTCTAGAAGCTATTTCTCGATAATCAACAATTTTCCTTTATATGGTAGTTGAGGGAACGTAAAAATTCCAGGTGGACACTTTCAAGTTTCGAAGTTCCTCCGATTGCTATTGGCAACCTGTCTGTAGGTGTTTACATTTTATTAGTATCTGTAGGTCCTTGTCCCACCAAGTTCCCGAATTGAAGAGGGAGGTCCAGATAGGATAGGCCTGGTCTAAGAGGCAGACCGACAATCTAATGAAAGTGGTTACCTAATTCCGTTCCTTTGGAATTGGTTGGGGGAAAAAAGTTAATGAATCGTGATTAGACCAAGGAGTACAAACGAAATACCCTCGTATAACATATGGAGTTCGTGATTTCATCATTATTTGTTGTCGGTTTCCTGCTATCCCGTAATCATGGCGGTATACGGTTGAAATTCGAGGGTTCCATCGATTAAACGAATTTACACATTTCAGATCAACAAACGTGATACATTCGGTTTACATTACCACCGCTGTTATTCATGGTGAAATGTTTTTTTTTGTCCTGATTCCATCATAAGAAATGAAGAACAATTACCATACACAAAAAATTCATTGATGATCACAGGGTGTATTTTAAGGTGAGGCTTTTTTGACAGGTTTTTTTGAGAACTAATCAAAACAAGTCATTTCACCGAAAATTTCTTATATGAAATGTTCAATTCAAAAATTTTATAAAAAAGCGTCATATGGCAAAATGAATTGTTCTATGCACTAGAATTTTTTTGCAAATTTGTTAGATAAGAAGACAAAAAACAAGAGATGTTGATATCTTTCTACGGAGGAGCAGGCGAGGGAGCAGGTTCGGACTAAGGAATTTTCAGATTCACTCAGAAACTAGAAAATATTCTAGCTTCATTGTCTCGAAACAGGTGCATAATTCATATAAAACATTTTTGGTAAAATGACTTATTTTGATGAGTTCTACCATCTGTCAGACGGGAAGCCTCACCTTAAAATACACCCTGTATTATGAAATCAAGTCTGAAGTAACTGCGACAGTGAAAGCAAGTCTGGATAAAAATTCTTGCACGAACCTAATCCTTCGCCAATTTGTAACAAATTAGTGTCACTTCATATTTTTTCAATATGCAATTTTGAGCGCTTGTCGAATTTCGAACGAAATGTAGTCTTGAACGCTTTGTAGGACAAATTTAATTCTTTCCGTCCGATAACTTCGGGAAGAAAAAATTCATTGAATTTGTTTCGAAGTGAATAAACAATTTTGGAAATTTTATACCTCAATATTTCGAAAACCACAGCCAATTTCGTGAAGATTTGTCAGAAAAAATTAGGTATTTTTTTATAATTCGCTACAATTTTATATGGTTTTGGTCACGTTATTTCATGCATGTAATCTGTGGATTAGAAGTTATAGGTACAAGTGCTTACTAGCAATAATTTCAGGTTATTGCTTTTTATCTACTCCCTTAGAATAATATATCCATTATTCAACTGAATTTGATCTGTAATAGTCTCTATAAACCCATAGTGTGAGGTTATAATAACTCACGCCTATAACTCACTTTAATACTAATAGAAAAAATGTAGCTTACGAAATGAATAAAAAAGTTGGGTCAATGGGGAACTCATTTCAGACATCAAGGTAACGTTCTCGCCATCCATTTCTACATTCTCTTAGGTCTGAATATCCAAAAATTGCATTTGGAAAACGTGAATTTTTGAAGTTTTCTACTTTTCAATTTTGAAAATGCAGATTAATTTGAATTTTATTGAAGAAGTCGAAGATAAAGTATAATGTTCAATTCGCGGTAATGGTCATAACAGACTTGATGAATTATACCCCTCGCCTGACGGCTCGGGCTGCGAAATTCATCTGCGTGTGTTATGACTTATATTACCGCTCATAGAACAATATACTTTTACTATGTCGCTTGAATGTGGAACAATAAAAAAGGAACATATCGTTTCTACCAAGAATTTAAACTACAGATTATTCATTATGTGAGTGAAGTCCCAAGTCGCTTTAATTGTGAACTAAGTCCGGAAGTGCCATTCAAATCGTGCGCTGATTATTTTCCGTAAAATGTAAAATTCTCACGAAGCGGAAGGGGAAATTGTAATGTAGTGAACCCAATTGAGCAAAATCGGCGTTTCTGATATTTTGTATAACTATATTTCGCCATTAGAAATTCAGGTGAGCTTACCTTTCTCCCAGTACCCCCTTCTCTTGCAGGACTGATTTCTGTATGGTGATTGCGATCACTCTCATTGCACTGTGCCAAACTGTTATCTCCCTTGTGCTCGTTCAGATGTTAAAACGTGTTGACTTTATTCCATCGAACTGCTTTCTGATTTTTTTGTATGCCTGAACTGGAATGGTAAAAAAAATTGGCTAGAACTCCCTGCGCTATTTCGCTGGAGACTTCAGTCCAAAGTTTCAAAAGGGAAGCAACGGACAACTGGATACGGTTCGGATCGAATGCTTGGGAGTTTGGAGTGCAAAAACTAGTTCGTTTCGATTTCACCCAAAATAGATGATGAGGGGGGAAAGCGATAGGTTCAGGATCTTTGGATATTCGAATCTATCCTACCGCATTGTTTTTGCGGCTGTAATTCGAGTTTGTTCAGCGGAGGGAGGCAGGCATCCGCGTCATAACGAACTCCAGGCATATTTGGCTGTCTTCCATATAAGGTTTCACTTCCAAGTCTTGTTAGTGCTGAGCCGTGCTCAGTTGTATTGAAGGCAGCGCTATCTGCGATTTCCTTCCATTCACCAGACAGCCGTTTTAAAGGTTCGGATTACGGAGGAAGGAGTCAACGATATTAATTTACTCCAGATCGCCGAATCGAGCGAGATTCTGTACTGGAATTAGCGGTCGATACAGTAGGCGTGCTACGTTCGAAATGATTTGTTGATCCTATATATACACCCTGGAACTTTATTTCCAATGCTGTATATATCGTGGGGCGAAACTTCTCAGAATCAATTCGCGAATTAATTCAAACGCTGTATATTTCACGTTGCCATGAAATACTAGAATACTAATAAGTGGAACTCCCATATTTCGGCTGGGAGATTGAGCTGTTCTTTCGGCGCAAAGAGTTCGGAATTTATTAACATGATTGGAACTTCGCTGTTTCCTACCATGTCTGCATATTTAACTATTAGTGCAGGTGCCGCGGGTTGATACCTACCTATGCGAAATACGGATGGATCCGGATTGATCCGCATTGTTTTACAGTTCACTTTTCTTACGCCTTCTGTGTCAATACATCGAGACGATCAATAGTGCGCATATTTTGGACAAAAAATTCTTGGAATTCTTTGGTGAAGAGTAAAATTGAAACCACAAATGAAATGAACTGAAGAATGTTCTCTTTCGAAGAATGTTCAAAGTTTTTGGAAAAATCTATGATGTTTTTTTTGGGACTCCCTTTATCTTATGTAGGTTTGTTTCATATTGTCTAGGTTTGAAACTTGAAAATTGGCTGAGGCACCGATTCTCCGTTCAAAAAGTGCCTTTAATTTTTCCAAGTTTACGCCCTCAATTTTTTACCTAAAAGCTTGATTTGTTCTCTTCGAAAAAAATTATTTCTTCGCATGAAAAAATCGGGTTGAATTTGAGAGTCTTTGAAAACAGACTCCCTAATCGTTTTTCGGCTGTTGTTTATCAATTTTTTCTTAAAAAATTCATTGGGTTGCCCTGGACAAATCAATCTTTCATTTGAATAGGCGCTTAAATAATGCAAAAAAATTATGGAAATACCGAAAAGACTTCCAAAAAGTGTGAAATCGCAGAGAACTGTCTGAAATTCCAGGAGAATAAAAAAAAATCGAGCTTTCAGGTGGAAAGCGTGTGAGAGCGTGAATTTGGAAAAATGAAAGGCACTTTTTGAATGGAGAATCGGTGCCGTCGGACAGAGTATAACGGCCCCTCAAGGGAAACACATTCTTTGCTATGTACGACTTAAGTCAAGCAAAAGACTTTTAACAATGTTTCCGATGAACACTTCGAACATTTACGTCGCAAAATATTGAAAGTGATCACAATCTTAAATAGGTAAGTATTGAGGGTCCCATTTTGCACTTTGAAGATTTTCCAACTTTGATGTTTCCGGGCAATGTTCTCTCATTTTTTCTTATAATATTCACGCTGTCAGTTTCTTACAGCTACTCCGGAACACCCTGTAAAAGGACGAATCCGCGAAAGTGAACCAAAATCAATGGCATGATAAGAAATGTGAAATCCAGTGAAATAATATATGGTTTTTCGAGGCGAATGTCAGTTCAATTTCGTACAGAGCTACCAACATAATGTAAACATGGGATATGAATTCCAGATGAAAATGCAGACAACCAATATTTCCCATTTGTCAGAGCTCACATCTGTATATTTTAAAGCGAAGGGGGGATACATGTTGATTCGCTAAGCGTCTTGACATACTAGGCGGTCTTAAAAACAGCCGGAAATGGTTTTTTGAAATGTATTATTCGATATTATACTCGGATTGCTGCGGCAGAACGTCAAATACAATTTGAAATGCAAGAAAACAACAAGATGATGTCAAATCCATGTGGATTTTCCAAGTATGGCCAAAAAATAGTCTTCTCCAGTATTCATCTTTTTTTTAATGATTGTGGTGAACTACGAGTTACTTGCCAGTTAGTTCCGCATGCTATTTAAACAGATATCACTTTGTGAATGTCAGATTTGGCTTATCTGTGGATGAGTCTATCAAATATAAGGACCAATATAATTCTGAATTCAAACTGATTCAGTAACGCAAACAATCTGTTATTTTCAATCTCCTCAAATAAAATCGAGGATATGACCTACTCTCAACATCCACAACAAGAATATATTTTCTCTTTACTACACTCTGTTCACAATAAACTGTTCATGTTCATGCAGTACAATGAAGAAGTTACATAAGAAAACAGCCTCAAGGGACCAACCTCCGGAGAAAACTCCCATATTTCGTTCAAATATATAAAAGATGCTCGCGAGCAAACCTATTTCAAATTCCAAAAAAAAACATCAGGACAATTCTCGAATCGAAACTCCTCTTTCATTTTCAGACGTTGCTTTTTAATTTCGGCACGATTGCGGGTGATACCTGAAAAGCATCTCAAGAATGTATATGCAATAACAATGCTGACTTCATAATAATTCGGATTTGTATCACGTCTGCCATCTCGTAAATTATGCTAGTGGGGTTTTCTTATTGTTTCGGGGGAAAACTGGCAAACCAATTACGTCTTTCGGCTCTTCGTGTTTCATTGTAGGTTACTCTCAATTATCACAAGATATTTATTTTTATGCCGTTTCTCTCAGCTCATACCAACACATGTCATGCGGAATACTAAAGCTTAAGACTCAGGTCGGATAATTCCACTCTACAGGCTGTCTCTTCGCCGGAGATGGAAATATATCTGTGTTTTTTGGTCTTATATATAGTGTGAATATGTGCGTGCATTTGTTTTTTCGAAAATTGAAGTGATATTCTGAAAAAAAAACACGCATTACATAATGATCATTTCTATTGTTAATGAACGATGACAAATGGCTGTTTGAGTCACTCCAAGTGTTGAGTTCCTCTTGCGTTTGTGATGGATCAGAATTCGTTGTCGAATCCAATGTTAACTGAAAATTCTCAAGATTCTGATGGATAATTAAAATATAAGATATACCCTGGCGTTTGTCATTTCTCTGAGTCGCAGCAAGTTTTTCCTTATCCACATCAGAAGTGAATCCGTTCGAATCCACCTCAAAGATACATCGGCTGGGCCATCTTATCATATGAATATTTAATGGCATAATTTAGTTCCTCAGAATGTTCAGCTCTTGGATTAGCCTGAAGGCATCTTTGAGAGGCTTACTCCTAATCTCTACAGGTGTCATATGTGGCCTGTCGAGTGTAGAACGTGCTGCATCTGCACAATTGCCGAGAATTTATTTCGAGGTTTCAATTTTCGCAACACCTGCGTGTGTCTTATTCTACAGTCTTAGGTTTCTTAGGGGATTGAGATTGATGGAGTTATCCTTTTCTGGGTCAATCTGTGTCAGTTCATCTCGTAATCTGACTTCCGATAGGAATTGATAATTTTATTATAGATCAGCAATCACAAGGATGAAAAGAATAAAGAATTCAATTTCGCCCAAAGTTTATTGGAATCGGGACGGTGAAACGTGACCATTTATCATAAAATTGTTTGAGTAGCGGCTGCTATTAATTAGTGCGATCGATACAAGGGATGAGATGGCCAAATTGTGTTTCATTTGGAGTTTAAACGTAGACGAACATGGTTTCGTACCCCAGGGAGAAGCCAGAGAACTTTTCTACCGTCGATCGCATTTCTCGATGGGTTTCCACTAATGTGTTGTTTCCGATTTCGACTCAGATTTATCCAATCATAAAACGTCCTATCTCTTTAGTTGTCACTTCGGAACAGGAATTATTTTGGATTTTTCTTGATGAATGGTTACCTACTTAGGGCTGTGAGATCAATTAGATCTTGAACTATGACGTAGTTGATCCTGTTTTGGAGATTTATGGTCCTCATCTTCGGCTTATCTAATCTTCTACTTCTTGTGACATGGAGTGGAGTCAAAAGGTATCAACAACATTCCTCATTTTCATCCATCAGAGTCGAACAGTTTAGATTTTCTGATTTTTTTCGCGAAGGTCCAAATTCTCATCTTGTTCGAAATTTTTCTAAATCCGATCGAAAATTTTTTTCTCCGGAGTTTATCGAACCGGGTCATTTTATTCACTAATTCGGACACGTAGATAACGAATCTGTAATTAGAATTCTCCTTCGAAGCAAAGTTTGGGAAAAATCGCAAAAACTAGGTCATTTTTGAACTGCCGTATTTCTCAGAAAAATTGATCTATACACATGCTGATTTTTTTGCATATAGATTGATTCTTTTTGAATCGAAAAACCCAATTTTCATTCATCAGAGTCGAACAGTTAAGAATTTTCTGATTTTTTTCGCGAAGGTCCAAATTTTCATATTTGAAATTTTTTCAAGTCCGATCGAAAATTTTTTTCTTCGGAGTATATCAACCCGCGTCATTTCATTCACTAATTCAAACACGTAGATTGATAATCTATAATTAAAATTCTCCTTTGACGCGTAGTTTGGGAAATAATCGATCTGGAGTCGAAAAATTGCGAAAAATAGGTCATTTTTGGACTGCCTTATTTCCCAGAAAAATTGATTAATACAGATGCTGATTTTTTTGCATACAGATTGATCCTTTTTGAATAAAAAATTTCATCAGAGTCGAACAGTTAAGATTTTATGATTTTTTTCGCGAAGGTCCAAATTTTCATCTTTGAAATTGATTGAAAATTTCTTTCTTCGGAGTATATCGACCCGGGTCGTTTTAATGAAATATTAAGAATAATAAAGAAAAATAATGAACGAAATTTAGATAGTACGTCTAATTTCCTTATCATGATCTCTGTAGATCTCATTTCTGAATTTCTTGTAGCATTCTCTCAGAATTGCATAAAGTTCGACTGGAAAAGCTTCTCGTAACTCTTGCTTTTTCACTGGAGTTTTATTTGATGTGAGAAGAGCTTTCAGCACACCTTTGTAAATTTACAACTGGGAAGGTTCTTGACTTCCAGTCCTGTTACGATGATCTTATACTTCGAAAGTAAATGAAGCAATACCTCAGCTTATTTCTTTCTCGAAGTCTTTCGGAGATGTCAGTCCTCCTCCTGATCATTTCTCCTGAACAATATATATTATTCAACTGAACAAATACAAATTATTTTCATCTGAAGACGCCTGTGTACTTATTTTTTCTCAAGGCTTGCGATAGATTCTGAAGTTGTTATTTAATAAAGCGCCCTTCTGCCCTTCGAAATTATGTGGAGAAATTCTGTTTTAAATTTTTCGAGAAGAAGGATTATGAAGATTGAAATGCATTTCCGACAGAGGGGTATACATTCCAATTCAAAACGATACAAATTACAAAGTTGTTTGAATTCTGAAACATAAACTAGAAAAGGAATACTAATTCAACAGTTATTAATATTAATTATATTTGCATCTGTAACCTTTACGTCACTTTATTAAAATTTCCCCTCACAAAAGTTTCCTGAACAAATATAAACGGATATATTTACTAAGACCGTTTCTTTAGAACAGTGGAAAGGGTTTTATTCAAACAGACGTTTGTTTCCTGATCGATCCTAAGCTTTTTACTCCAGAACATGAATAAAATTCATTTTCCAGCACCATAGAGGGATTTCATTCCATATACGTTAATGTTTCAAATTGCGGTTGAATCTGATGAATACTCGTATTGCCTGAATTCGGCGTGTTTCAGGTGAGTCAGGAGGGTGAATACTGCTCAAGGTCTTGAACCCAGAGAAATTGTTCTCATAACCTAACATATCCCCCTCAAGAGTCGACTCTTGTATTCACTTGTTTGAATCGTTTTCACCCATGCAATACTAAAACTCTTGGTATACTTTATGTTGTTACAAATTGGCGGAGGATCCAGTGTATTTTTATGTGCAAATTTTTACTGAACGAATGAAGAAATCAACTTACAGGCGAAAGTCTTCAACTCATTGAAGCTGTAGAGCGAACTGTAGATAGCGAAAACAGCTCTCATGAGGGGCACAATAGGCTTTGAAATCGCAGTGATAAGGAACCTCCCCCCCACCAAACTATAAACTAATTAGTAAAAAATGTTGCACATAAAAACACGGCCAATTTGTAACAATATACAGGGTCTTTCACGAGGAACCTCACCCATATTTATACGGGAAACTACTGAACGTATTTTCAAGAAATTCAGCACTTATAAGTATTTCACGATGCTGATGAAATCTAAAATATTTTAAAGGCATGAGCACCTCCGGTTTTTCCGGAAATGACGTCAACTTCCGTTTTTCAAATTCGAACACCATTTTTTTATTGCAGAAATAGATTCCTTAGAAAATTTCAAGTTATTTTGATGTAACATTTTTCAGTTTTGGTTGGAAAATTCTCTCTGAGCGGGAAAATTCGAAAAAAAAATCGAAAATAGAGCTCCGCAGAAACAAGAATAACTTCGAGGTTTTTGGATGGAAAATTTTCATTTTTGGGATTTTTCAAGATGTAAGATTGATGTATCCACTTCAAAAATCGAAATCGCTATTCATGATACAGGGGGTGAAAAAATCGCTTTCAAAGTTAGGGATGACAAAATCGTGAAAAATCAATTTTTTTAAATTAGAACCCCATTTTTTTATAGCAGATATTGAATCTACGTTAAAAAATAATGTGAGTGTATGCATCACACCCTTGCCCTAAAGTGGATATTCAGACTCAGAAAATATCCATTTTAGGGCAAGGGTGTGATGCATACACTCACATTATTTTTTAACGTAGATTCAATATCTGCCATAAAAAAATAGGGTTCTAATTTGAAAAAATTGATTTTTCACGATTTTGTCATCCCTAACTTTGAAAGCGATTTTTTCACCCCCTGTATCATGAATCGCGATTTCGATTTTTAAAGTGGATACATCAATCTTACATCTTGAAAAATCCCAAAAATGAAAATTTTCCATCCAAAAACCTCGAAGTTATTCTTGTTTCAGCGGAGCTCTATTTTCGATTTTTTTTCGAATTTTCCCGCTCAGAGAGAATTTTCCAACCAAAACTGAAAAATGTTACATCAAAATAACTTGAAATTTTCTAAGGAATCTATTTCTGTAATAAAAAAATGGTGTTCTGATTTGAAAAACGGAAGTTGACGTCATTTCCGGAAAAACCGGAGGTGCTCATGCCTTGAAAATATTTTAGATTTCATCAGCATCGTGAAATACTTATAAGTGCTGAATTTCATGAAAATACGTTCAGTAGTTTCCCGTATAAATATGGGTGAGGTTCCTCGTGAAAGAACCTGTATGGTATTCAACAGTATTGCATGAGGGAAAAGTGGAAACAATTCATACAGTTGAATATAGGTACAGAGTCGACGCTTGAGGGGGTTTTCTAGGAAATGAGAACAATTTCTCCGCGTTCGAGACCTTCAGGAGTATTCACCCCCTTGAAGTTAGTTTGGTTGTAGTTGAAATGCAGTGAGGAGTAGTTGTCAAATGCGAGTAGAACTTATGTGTGGTGGTAGAGTTTGGTGACTCATAATTTTCTCCGTGATACTTGAGCATGAATCATTCATTCTGTGTGAATGAAATATCTTCAAGGGTGTCATTGTTTAATCATACTGTTCGAGAAGCCAAGAAAACGGATTTGGCAATAGAAACATTCCAGCAAGGCAATCAAAACAGCCGAGTGAACCCTCTCCAAATGAATGAAAGCGATCAATCATAGGCAGGAATAGGAATATTTGCCGAAACGTCATCATTGACGGGGTAGGGCGAACGGCCGAATGAGGCCGAAATAAAATCAATTATATCGAAACTTCGAGCATCCACGCCGAGACATGATCATTCATCACGAATAACCTACAACATTTCATTAGTCAGTCCGAGATTGCTCGAATTGTTTTTCGAACCCGAGGGACCACAAATCCGCACATATCTCCGAGAACTGTTCTCTTTTCCTAATTTTTGTTTCAATTTTTATCGTAGTCGGAGTTTTTATCCACCGATAACCCTCTTCAAACACACAGCGACGCGCTAGAAAAACGCGAAGATAAAGAATGGTCATGTATATTTCACGCCAGCTTCGTTGTTTTGTGCGGCTTTACAAAATTAGTATTCCTTTCTGGTTTTACATGGTACAGCTTATAATGCGATGTATAAGAGACACCCTTCCTCATTGTCGAACTCTTATGAGCAAATTTATGCTCATGACACGTGCCGTATGAAAAAATGGAATTTTTTCGGCGCACGTCTAATGCTATTAAATGAGGCCATTTCAGGAAAAAATCAGAATATTAATTCCCACATCAGATACACAGTGACGAACTCACAATCTCATCGAAATGATGAACTAATTAATCGCCCAATATGAAAGATAATCGTTCAAGATCAAGATTTCAACACAAATTAAAGTCATTAAGAGTCTACATCCCTGAAAAAAAAGGAGTCAGAAACGATTAATTTTTTTCTGATTGCTGAAGGGCTGTATGAGTGTTTGAAGATAAAAATATTCAAAAAAATATTTTATAATTTTTGGTTTCCACCATCAAAATTAACAAATTAATATTTTTGTGTTTTTTCATTTCAGTATTGAAGTCTATCATTTAGTTAATCAAACGTCTATCTCATTTTTCTTTCAGGATTCACTGTTTTTTTTGTAAAAAATATCACAACAATGTGTTGTTCTCGCGAAATTTATTTCCTTGAATTTTTTTTTTCTAAATGATAAATATCCATTTTTATCAAAGACAATATATTGAGGTTTGTTTAAGCCGTCGATTAGTGAAAATTATTTGTTTGTAACAATTGTAGATTCTAACGTGGAATTGAATTTCTTTTAAATGATACGCCCCGCAGGTATCTCCTCCCAGATGACTGGTGAAGGAAATAGAGAGTATTATACAGCCAGTGTGAGATCTAGTTCAAGGTAGGATTTCTTGTTATATTCCCTGAGCCCCAACATTGTTCTATTAAGCTGAATTATTCAATAAATAAAAATTAATGCACTGCACTGCCATCTGGCGGTATACGTTTCTTATTATGAAGGCGAAAGACTCTTAATGCATTGGGTGCTATTTTGATGCAGCCGAAAGTCCCAATAAACCGTTTTCCTGCTAAAGTGTTTAAAAAATTTCAACAATATCCGAAATGAAACAAATCAATTTCTGCTCTGTTAATATAATCGTTCGGAAATCGATTTTTTCTCTGATAATCACATCATCAGTTACATCGAGTTTGCTACCATTGCCAGAAAGAACAACTTTTCAGGTACTGAACTCGGTTGACGCTACTGCTTAAAATTTGAAGAAACAATTCTGAACTTACAAAACACACGTATATTATACCATGTGAAATAATTAAAAAAAAAAGGCTCAGTCGAACAAAGCCTACCATTCCAAATTTTAACATTGGGCTCAACATTTATGTCGTTATATCGAAAGATGTTTCATCAATATATCAAAGTGTATTTCAAGTATGCAATATTTCACTCGACAATGACAGACAGTGTACGTTTCTTTGCGCTGAACGCACATTATTCTTCCAGTTCATGAATTATAAGATGTCATAAGAGTCTGACCCCTCTCATTTCCCCTGTCACGCTCTGCTAGAATTAGTGAACTCACTCCTGTTATAAAATTTATGGCTAGGCCCTAATTCGGACCGATATTTTTTCTGGGGAGACCCTCCACCTCTGGGCTGGTATGAATAAGGCAGGAGTTTTAAGAAAATACATCAATTATCTTCCATTGAATTCAGTGCATTTTGTCTGAAAATGGAAGATATAGGGAAGACAATTCTAATGGAAATGAGAATAGGAATGAAAACAGAAAATCCACCCTGTAACTCTATGAAGGTGAAACCTGCAGGTTTTTTTACGTGAATGAATACGTTGGAAACGGGGTATTCTCTAGACATTTTTGTTGTACCATACCGAATGGAAATGCAGAGCTCGAAAGGCTGTTCTCGTTCTCTTCATGATGATCTGAATATAAATAATTTTGCGCCCAGTAAATTATAGATATCCTGATTCCAACCACCTTTCGGATCTTCGTTGTTGAACCTTTTTGGAATTTCGGAAAAGCAGATGAATTCAAAGCTGAAATCGTGATTTTCCTCGAGATAATTGTTTTAGCAATTTATAATTCTCATAGGGTAAAATGCGAGTCGTCTAGAGAAATTCCCTTTTATCGCGTATGAATATATCACTCAAGCTTTTATTGTGATTTCCCGGAAAAGCATCATGTTTTTCGTTTCCCCCTGGAGTTGCACTAATTCAATTCTTGGAGCAAATTGGCAAGTGCGAGAGCACAGGAATTTCACAGGAAACTGGCTTAATCTACAAACGGTCAGTTTTCAGAAAGGGAATTCGAACCAACACCGCCGTGGATTTTTTTCGGGGAATAACGCTTCGTGAATCAACGTGAGTTTTGACTATACCCGAATGAGAAAGAGAATCCAAATAGACGAACCGAAAATCATTCGCAACAATGAGATGGAAATTGAAGAGCTCTCTTTGAGTGAACTTCTACGAGAAATAAAAAAAAGCATAAAATATGAAACAAAATACCTTATGGCGAGAGAACTTGAATATTAAAGCTGGATGCATAAGTTCAGCGATCGTGAACTTTCAGAAACAGGTTTAATATAACACAAAGTCAGGTTCTATTCGTCCATTGTTGGTTTGCAATATAACGAAACAATGCCTGGGGTGATACGAGGTTGAATTTGATCCTTACTTTCAGGGTATTGATGAAGAAATTAATAGTCAACTTTGTAAAATATTCGAGGAACTTCCGCAACTTCATGAAGAACTTTATTCGAGTGGAAACAATATGTCGACTAGTCATCGTGTATTGAAACAAATTCGCCGGAAAATTGGGAGGAAATTTCAGGAATGAGAACTCTGGCAGAATGTTTTATTCCGAAGTTCGTTCCAGAAATTAGTTTTCGCTCCATATAGATTCGGAGCTATTTTTTGCATGATACAAGTGGTTCGAACTCTTCGCTATTTCATAAAGAAGTTTCAAATCTACGATTGATAATCATCAAAAAATTCAATTCACACGCACGGTAAAAAAAATGTATGTTCAAATAATAATGAAGACATATAAATGTTGCCTATTTTTTAATAACTGTGATTTATCCTTTTTTGACATATTCACTTCAAAGTTTGTGAAATGTTATATTCCGTTAGTATAATTGCAGGTTGTTTCTGTACTCCGCTGTCAAGGATCATATAATTTTCGTTTTGAATCATAATCTGATTTGAATCTTCTCATTTTATTAACCTTCTCGAAGTTCATTTTGGAGAGGAAAAAAATAATGATCGCTATCTTAAAGTGACAAACGAATAAGTGGGATAGTCATCCCACTTATTCGTTTGTCACCTTAAGATAGTATGAATGCGCAATTCCCAATTGAATTTTTAACGGTTCTTCAAGAAGGACGCAAGATTGTCACATGAATAGGACGTGAAAGATCGAAAGTTGACATACAACAACGCATCCTGATTGTCAAAAATTATTATCGAAATGATGATAATGAAAAGTAATGTGCATAATTCATCCACATAATCCAATTGACTCGACAACTTCTGACAATAGATCATAAACAGCGTAGAGAATTCATCAATTGGATCCAACCGGATGATTTTGTAAATAAAATCATTTTCAGTATTGAGGCCAATTTTCACGTCGATGGCTTCGTTAACCTGCAAAACCTGTCGCATTTTGGGCTTAGAAAATCAACGAGTCATTCATCACAAAGCGATGGATCCACAACAGGTAAAGTCTGAAGGAATAATTGGACCGTTTTTCTTCGAAAACGAAGAAGGTATTGCTGTAGCGTTGAATGCCGAGCGTTATCGTGTTATGATAACACAGTAAACAGTTTCTTGTGCCTCATTTGGAAGCTATTGATCTTGACGACATGTGGTTTCAGCAGGACGGTGCCACTTGTCATACCGCCCGTGAAACATCGACTATCTTGCACGAGTTTGCAATTTCCCGATTTGGTGACCAGAATTGGCCTCCACGCTTTTGCTTTGCGAATTGACAGCTTCACACTTCTGGCTGTGGAGTTTAGACGCTGTATCAATGAAATACCATCACATGTATTCAATAACGTTATTGAAAACTTCTTCGAAAGCGTACGCAAATGTATACTTTCCAAATCAATAAATATTTCAATTCTTTGCTACAGAAAACCATGTTGTTTTGAACACTGAAATTTTGCGCACCTATTTGATACACCCTTGAGATTCGTAGATTATGCAAAAATACAATTACTGTTCATTTGATAAAAATACCCTAACACTCATTTCGATGAATGAGGAAATGAATGATCTTCATAGTCGAGAAACTGAATAATTTATCGAAAGCGCAATGAACATCGTGAAGAGTTGCATCTTCCGAGCGCCTCAGTGACTTATTCTCAACTATCCATCTCATAAATTAACCCATTTTCAACATGGGCGAACACATCTTTTCATTCTACTTACAGTAATCCATTAACTCCTACCATTTTCGTTGGTTTTCCGTATGAAATTCCAACAAACTACCGCCAAGGTGTGCATGAACAGTTTGCTCTAACACTCGTATAAAAATATTACTCGAGACAGTCTGCCAGACCAGAATTATGGACGTAATCTTAATTAATTCACCAGGAGCTTTCGGAAATTGAATTGTCGCTAGTGAATCAAGCTTCTTGTCATGTTTTCATTGCATGGATTTCGTTTTCTCAAAACTATTACTCGAAAACATTGCGCTTTTTGGTGAAGAACTTCCACCCTTTATTTAATTCTATAAATGGCCACTGGGAGTTTTCAAGGTACAAGAGTTTCTATGAATTCCAGAGAATCATTCAGTGCTTGCAATCAGTAGAAATTTCCCATGAATATCAGACAAGTGTATTGTTCTTCAAATGAGGAAATTCAACTCATAATAACAGAAAAATGATATCAACAATAATTGTAAAAGCAGTTACCATACGCCTTCTGCTTGAAGCAAAGATAAAAATGAATATGTTCTTTCAAATTGATCAATTTAGTAACTGAATATGTAAAATGGGATTATTGTGATCTTGGGTATTCGTCTCAAATGTAAATTTGAATGAAGTACATCCTCGAGGTTATCACAGAATCGTGTTAAATTGGAAACACCTTTTTTGTTTGAAGACGGAGCAATCAAGGTCTTGATCAAACAGGGACCCTCATCAGCAGATCCTCATAGAGCGAACGTTCGCACAAAAACATCAGGATACGGGTGACACCTTTCTGCCATCTCTTTTCAGAATACGAAACGAATCTCCGGTTTCTGATCTCAAAGTATGGTAATTTCCCGAGTGCACACGTATGGAGCCAATCGTAAATTCACTCCGGAGTCACGTTGGAGAACAGAAAGAGGCGAATTGTTTGTATTCCTGATAAAGATAATCAACTATTGCTGTGTTCAAACAGTTCGTTCCCATGAGGGCCACATATTGGCCTCGGGTCACATAAATTATATTTCGTTGAAAATTCCCAGCTATGATTTCTGAGGCCCCATATGAAGGGTATCTAAGAATCTCTGATAATTTCTCTCAGAGGTGCCATAAAAATAAAGTACCCATTACTTTATGTCCAAGAACGAAGGGTTATTTCTCTCTTCCTCTTTGATATATGTCCCATTCCAGGTATTCTCTTGGAGCTGACACTGACAACTTTAGATTCGTCGGGCTTAAGGAATTTGTTCTAGCGCTAAACTGGATTCCTTTATAAAGAAGTTTAGTAAGACGGAATTACTCTCTTCCAAAAATGCCGTCGTTTATCTCCCGCTCTTGTTTTATCCTTTCGACGGTGCGTATGAAAACTGATTTATAATAAAGCAGTGATTCCGTGTGAAAGATTACTGTTGCTACTTAATTTTCTCGGAAGTGTTGGGCTATTTTTCATGGGCCAATTTCGAAATGAAAAATGCTTCGGTATTACGATTTTATCTTCTGTTTTTCTAGGAATAATTCAATTTCTGTTTTATTATGATTTATGTGCCAACCATAAAACCGGCCAAGAATTCATATTGAGATCCTCGGAAGAAAAAACTTTATCACATTTTGAATAATCCGAACAGGAAACGTGTTTTGTCTTGACTATTTCGAAAATTGTCAATTAATTCATTATTCTGGGTTCCCTGTAATAATTTTTCTTAGGAAGTAGTGTGAGAAACATACAACAAGAATTGTTTCTGTTCATCATTTTCACGTTAAAGTGCAAGTAGCTATGACCGACCCGAATAGAGAATATTGATCATGCCATTTGAAAAAACAAAGCTGATAGTTACTTTCGGTATATCCGGAAGTGACAAACCCATAAAAATATTCAGAATTTTCTGGACATATCAAAAAGTAAACTGAAAATAAATCTAATGAAAATATCTTGCGTAGTTCTCCGTAGATTTTGGTTGAGGAAAAGAAAGAAGGGCACTGTGTGGTTACAAATTGGCGGTAGACCCGGTACGGAAATCTCAACCCTTTCAAGCTCAACTTATACTAGACATACCACAACTATAAGATTCATTCTCGGTTCTGCTTTGAATCAAGAATGAATCTTATAGTTAATTAATATAAGATTCATTTTCGATTCTGATTTGAATCGAGAATGAATCTTATAGTTGTGGTATGTCTAGTATACCACTAAGCTTGAAAGGGTTAATAGACAAAGAATCATACAAGGCTATCGAATCAAATTTTCTTCGATACATCCTGTTAAGTTATGAGTTCCTTTAGGGTCATTGATTCCAATCAAACACAGATTTCTGAATAATCGTTTTATTCAACTCGAGAATAAGGAGGTCGATCTATACTCGATGAAAAGAACTGAATTATAAAAGGAATCGTTTCTGTTCATAATACGAAATATGCCTATACGAAAGTATCAGGTTACATATGGGATAAGAATTAAATCTGTCACCACATTCACTTCAGTGTGGAGTGTGGACAACCAAATAACGAATAAATATTAGACCCAATTTATGATCTTTTGTTCTGTGAGAAAATAGGATTGGGTTTTGCAGTACAAATTTCAACACATCCACTTGAAAGTTTTAACCTTTATCCAAAATAACAGATAGAATGAGTTGTCGACCTACTATTTTCTTCCAAATATTAAATTATGATGCAATTGCATATTGTTGCTCCTAGCTGACGTATTGATCTCTATAAAGTTTTTCTAAGAGGCTCTGAAATTGCTTATTTTTGCCATAGAGCTCAGGCGACTAATGATGGTTTAGATAGTAACGATTTGCAGAATCAGGCCAAGCGTAAGATTTTTCATACGGAATAAGCCGGAAATGTACACATAACAATAAATTTACTATGATACATCAAAACTCCACGGTAAACAGCTTGTTAAAAATTTCAATCCGAACATCATTAAATATGGGATGCAGAATTGACAGTGACCTCATGAATAGCAGGAAGATTCGATTTTGATCTTCAGATATGAAGAGATAACATATAAGTATCATAACGACGCTAGTTATATATTCTTGGCCACATAATGCTCTCCAAAGAAAATTATGCCTCCCCTAAAATATCACTTTCGAATATATGATCTCTGTCCATATTTCCGCCAAATGCAGTGGCACATTTCCATTCATTCGGAAATGATTTGTTGGACTATAATAAAATATAATTTTCACCGCAATATAAGGACGTGATTACTGAGACGTGAAAATTTAGAGCGCATATAGATACGAAATCTAGGGGTTTTTTCTTTGGACGGAGAACGGTGCAGTACAATGGAACTTGGCAAACGGACAGTATTTATACTTTCTGCGCTCATATCTTTTAGCGCAAAGTCAAGCGTATAATATAAAGGGCCACGCCACAATTATAGAAAGCTAAATTATAAGACCATACTTCCGCTAGGAAGGGTTCGAAACCGACGGAAGCTGTATTGTTTCCAATTTTTTTTAATATGGCTAGGGAACGAAACATGTGGCTCAATCGGGACATCGGTCACGGATGACGGAATTTCGCCAATGAAGTGAGAGTTATTGATCAACTCAATAATGGCTCCATGAAAGGTTTTCTACGAGAAGAAACGATTCAGCTCCATGAGTTGAATGCTTTTTCTAGTCAGTGTTCGGCCAAACTGATAACTTTTTCGGAAGACTTGTTTTTGGATTTTGAACAGAGGCTTATGATGAATGATACATCTCCACAATGATTCACTTTTAAACATTTCAAGCGGAGGTTATCCCCAGCAATCCTTCTGTTTTGAATGATTCGAAAAGTGGATACAATGCACTACACTGGAAGATAAGAAATGCGTATTTTACCGTCTTTTTTGTTGTCTAATGCCACAAGTGCTCAAAATCTAGGGACATCTATATGAAGATACTTGAACACAATGATAAAATCACGGGGCAAATTAAGCACAACTCTCAAAAATCTTTCCTTCCGTTGAAAATTCCAAGTAGCTCATATCATGAATAGGTATTTCTTGATTAATTTCCAGCTGAATACACATGTGTCAATATTTTTCAACGTATTTGCTTCGAAATTTCCGCTAAGGTTCAATCGCCTGAAGTCTTTCTGCAATATTGAGGAAATGTCTTCCCTCCCTAAGTTTTTCTCGGATCTGAGAAAAAATAAATTGCAGATAGTCTTGTTTGGAGAATATGGCGTTCCGAAAACATGGGCCTGTTGTTTTTCGGTTCGATTTAAAAACAAGCGGTATCCGGAATCCGATAACAACTGTGCAAATTTCACTCTTCCATAATGTTATGTGGAATATACTCCAATTATTTCCATTGAAAGTTACCTGATTTGAAATATGCATTTAATTATTTTCTTTTTTTTTCTTACTTCTGGATTGTCTATTATTCGAAATTATTATTCAACTATACGTGGAAAAAAGAATCATTGAACTCGTGAGAGCTCAGCTATGCACACGGGTTGAAATTTAATTTCGAGCTGTTGATTACGTTCATCGAGTAACTACAATATTTCGTGAAGAACGTGACTGGAATGGAAAAATGATTGAAAAAAATTCTTCCAATCTGATTTCCCAATTCCGATGAAATTTTTCATGTAAATATTGTAAATCAATGAATTTCGTCATCCATTTTGAATTCGCTCCCTTATTAGATGAAGACCCATATTTTTATGAGGGTCAGAAATTGCATGATGATCACTCACTTTCTCATCTATCTGTGAAATACACTGCGCAAAAAAATTAACGCATATTCTAAAAACCTCAATTTTAATGAAAGCTAACTCTACATTGACTTTATAACTTATTTCTTATGTTCTCTCGGGAAAGTTTTGAACGAAATAAGACACATTAAATGGAAGAAAAATTCAGGATTTCACCGAATCTTATGTGAAAGAAGAGAAATGAACAATTTTAAAATACTGAAATGCTGATATGTGATTTAATACTTGGTATTTCCACCCCTTGTGTTTATTTACGGCTCGGCAACGACGGTTCATACTCAAAATGAGTGATCTTAAATTTTTATATATACCAAGATATTGAAACGCACTAAAAAGTATAAAATGATTGAACAATATCGTGCATATTGAATTCGACGTTAAGAAATAAACTGCTCGTCAAAAGTTGAGGATATTGATCTTAATATCTTAATCTTATTACGATTGAAGAAACGTCTTGTGGTTCATCGTAAAGCGAATTTTCATCAAGTTCAATAAGTTTTTCGACGAATGTTTCACGAATGCACATTTTAATGATTTCCTCTTCAGGATTTATTTCGTTTTCAATAAGATCAAACAGTTCTACGTAATTATGAATCGGATTTTCACTAAGCTCAGGCAAGTTGTGTCTTTCGACACAATAACCTGCCACAACGCCAATAGAAGACAGTTTTTCAATTCTTTTAAATATCGTATTCTTGTTGTAAATACATAATTTCTTTGAAATGTTATTGTTGCAACACGAATTGATTTAATGTCCTAACTCTTGACGAACAGCTTATTCGTGGATAATTCGAGGTGAATTACTCCGATGAATATCGTGTCGAGTCTTCGCTACTAATGATTCTCTTTTGCAATAACGATGGAGATGATGGTTTCACCCTAAACGGTGTGCTTTTCCGGAAATTCAATAACCACTATCTCTCGTTCCTCTGTTGCACCCAGTATGAGCTTCGCTGGTGCCGTTCGTTCATTTTTGCTCTGCGTAGTAATTCTCGAAAATCGATAAGGACCGCCGAAGTTATTAAGCGGAGCCAACTTTATTTAAATAAGCCCTCTCGGTTTTATTATTGAAGATAATCCAGAACAGATAAAAATCGGTTTTAAATACGCTTCAAGGCACTGCAGTTAACGCGTCTGAAGTTCGGCTTGTTGGAGTCGTCGCAATCAGTTAACTAATTCCGAATCTGTATTGCTGCAGGTGGCGTTAACAGATCACCCGGAACGGATCAAGATATATGCGTTATGGCCCATTCATTTTAACTTTGTAAATTGGATTAAACGCTATTCCGGAATTAAATATTTCTCGGCTTCTTTTTTGGCCATTTATCATACCATATATTTGAGTCGTGGAAACTCGACTTCTTCCATCCTGAGCCCTCTGCCCGGAGCCATATTTCCGCATCCACATTTGCTCCAGTCGAAAATGACCCTTCAGAAGGTTGTCGCTAAGTTTCCTCAACACGTTCGAAATTTTCCGGAATAACTCATCGCTAGCGGGAGCTGGTGGAGTCTCGGTACAAACAAACTCTGAATGATAAATTATCTTTTCATACGGAGAGGATACAGCTGATTGTCCGGGATTCCAGCTACTTCGATAATATCCCGTTGTTGGAAATTATACATACCATATATCACAATTGAAGGAACCGAGACTTTTTGGGATAGAAAAAATATGAAAAATTGCTTGGGCTTGATAATTAAGATACCGTTTTGAACAAAAACCATACTAGAATCTCTTAGGAATAAAAAAAATGGAAAAAATGGACAGAATTAAAAGAAGTATGCGAATATTCGAAAACATACTATGATGAACAAAAATTTGAAATGAGGTATTTCAATTCATAATCCAGTAATTCAAAAGTCTTGCTAAAGAAGAAAAAATACCTACATGTGAACTGTGTTGACCAAACAGGGTGTATTCTAAGGTGAGGCTTTTCTTTTGACAGGTGATAGAACCCATCAAACTAAGTCATTTTACCAAAAATTCCTTATATGAAATGTTCAATTTAAAAAATTTATAGAAAATTTTGGGCATTAATACCTCAATACTACTCTGGCCTGCATCTCCCTACATCTCTGCACCAAAATTATGAACATCCGCGAAGTTGGGTGATTTCTTAGCGGAAATCTTGTTCTGTACAACTTACACGCTGAGCTGGCATTTTCTTCTCATTCACCATAAATTAAAAGCATATCAACAAGTTCATTATTTGAATGAACGTGCGGCATTTTCGACACATAAACCTCACCGCAACACGATCGAAGATAAACTGATCACAAACTATATTGTTTTTTTCAAGTTTCATCTTCTCGAAACAGGGGCATAATTCATATAAAAAATTTTGGTGAAATGACTTATTTCGATTAATTCTACCATCTGTCAAAAGAGAAGCCCCCACATTTAAATACACCCTGTATAAAGCTATCGGGTATGCAGGGTGTCCCAAGATGTTCCACACAGCCAATATCTCGGCTCTCAGACGAGGTAGAAAGTTCAAACAAAAAGTATTTCAAATGGCATCAAAAACTCTACCAGAATCCGTCGTTAAAATTCTATTTCTAATCACCACCCCTGAAAAAACTACCCCCAGATATTTTTTTTCAAATGGCACCCTTATATTCTTCCCACTCCAAACGATTTCCCAGTAAAAGAAGAAATATGTTAAAACAATTCTTCATCATTTTTCGTGAATTCAACCCTTGAAAAAATAATTATAATCTTCGGCACATTAACTAGTAGAACATAGACAAAGAGAATGGACTGAGCAAAAATTGTGAATGTGTATGAAATTATAATTATTTTTTTAAGGGTAGTATTTACGTGAAATGGTAAGAAATTGTTTCAACATATTTCTTTTTTTACTGGGAAATCGTTAAGAGTTGGAAAAATATAAGGATAACCGTTGAAAAAATATCTGGGGGTACTTTTTTCAGGGTTTGGTGAATAGAAACAGAATTTTAAAGAAGAATTCTGGTAGAGTTTTCGATGCCATTCGAAATACTTTTTGTTTGAATTTTCTATCTTGTCTGAGAGCCGAGAGATTGGCTGTTTCTTGGGACATCCTGTATAGAGAAGACCATCATAGAGAAAACCTCAGTAGATAGCTGAATGAACACGCAAACAACATCGATTTCAAAAAAGGAGAATAATCCCAGGAGGACCAGTATCGAGTCGTCGTGGAAACTCCGTTTCGAGTTTCCTGTTTACAGGAAAAATTTATTTAATATTAAGAAACTCATTAATAAATACCTGGACGAGAATGAAAAAAGAAAGGTTTATTTATCTGCTGAATTAATAGGGAGACATTCCCAGAGGAAGTCGTATTCCCAGAATAGAAATATTTTATAATCGACTTGCAAAAATAGCTCCATTTACGATTACCTCAATTTCGTACAGCTTCACGTGGAAATTCGCTTTTGCAGTAGGCTTATTCCGAGTTTTTGAAGTCAAAGTAATATCATTTCAAGAAACAACGGCTAAGCTGATTCACAGTAAATTTTACCATTCTGTTCAGGTCATTGGAATATGATACTAACGGGTTCCTTCGCCATTTCGCAACTCGGACTTGTATACTTGGGTTACAAATTGGCGGAGGGACGGGTCTCATTATTGTTAGAACAAATATTGCATAATCCCAGGGCGTCTCAAAGTGAGCATAACATACGGATAGGGTAGGTATTATAAATGACAGAAGGAGGAATTGTCAAAAAAGCGGATTCTCCTTACGTACAGGGTATCAAATCTGGAAAAAATAAAAAGGAAATTATGAAAAAGGGTGACTGCTTGTATCGATAACAGGAATGATCATATTGAAAATCTATTTTGATTTCCTTCCTTTATCAACGTTTCAAAAAAAAATCGCTATCATTTCCAAGGATTCCATTTGTAAGGAACAATCAAATATAAACATGTTTGAGGATGATTTTCCTGAAACAGTGATTTTTGAGCCTTTAATCAAGATTCTTACGAAGAATATTCGACAAAAAATTTGCAGCAGTGGCGTTCAAGTAGAGGACTTTTTATCAATGACACTAAAAATGTTTGAAACTGCAAGCATCGGAATTCAACTTCCAACAATTTCATTCGAGCAAAAATTTTTTTTACGAAAAATAATGATATTTGATACATTATTATTATGACAATAAACCTAAAATTCGACAATTCTGAATGAGTGGATGCTGTTTTTATCATCGAAATTGAACGCGAACTCCAATATTACCCTAATTCTCCGTTGGATATCTTTGAGCGCACTTTCAGTTCCACATACTACTCCAATAAATAAAACAGGAAAAAATTTCCCCCCCAGTCATAAATTTTTGGACCTAATTCGATCGGATGAAATAAATCAAACTCGCTTCTGATTCACTATTACTGCGGAGACATCTACAAAATCCGTAAAATGTGTCTCTTTTCCTTCTGAAATTCTATTCCTCACTCTATAAGCTACACGAATCAATCGACACGTCTTCGTCTGGAGCATTTCTGAATTTTCCACAATGATTTCGAAGGTGAAAATATTTTCGCTTCATTCAGAGACCATCGTATAAAGAAGGAATTTTCCTGGGTCCTATTACTGCCTCTTTGAGATAAGACGTAAAAGGGTATTCCGGATGAATTTTACTTTGGTTATGGTTACTTTGTAACTGCTAATGTATTTCTGAGGATCTTCGGAGTAATACTGAATTGGTACAGATGTTTTCGACAAGACTAAGCAGTACTGAAAACTCATTTAAATATTTTGACGCATCTTAGATGTTTCAAATTGAATAATATCATTTAAAAGTCTATTTGACGATTTGTTTCGAAACTTTTCAGCCGAGCGATACATGAAAATTCCACCGAAGGAATGGAAACAAAAGCATTCCTGAGAAGAGAGTGCAACTGAATTAGAACATGAAAATGAAAAATCATGACGGCTTTTGGGAAATTTGTAAACGCTCATCTCTAAAATCCCATTTCCCAAGATCCTCGTTCGCAGTTTGAGACAAAGAATAATCTTAAAAGAATTCCTATTTTTGCTTTGTTTGGTTTCCATTCAGATAGCGGCATCATGAAAATTCAATAGCAGAAATGGATCTGTGAAAGAAAGCTTTCATGGGGATACAGTCAAAACTACTCAATCCACAGAAGGAGTGGCGAATTGATTTTTCCGAGCATCTGGATTTATTTCTTGTTTTATCTTATGACAGCGACTTCTTTCGAAATATGCTTGGTATAAATTGTTGTTCCGTACCGATGCGGGGGCGTTGATGGAGAGGTGGAAAAACATCTGCAATGCAAAATAAACATCTGCATTACCGTGATTCCATTCCCTTATACTTGTCACTAACCCTTTGATCTTATTTCCTGGAATGCCTCCACTGCTTCACAAGGAGCAAACTTGTATCGATTAGATTTTTTTCTTCAGCCTGCAGTGACAGCGAAATCAGCATTTCACGCCAATCGTTCTATCGTCAAGTGCTCCGGAAACATTTCCGACTGTACCTGCTTTGAAATGCCGATATCCTCCTTCACACTCGATATCCTACCCGTGTTTGGATGTGCACCTGGAATATGCATACTACACTACGTGGAATTTTACGAAAGCGGAAATGAAGCAACATGAATTAATAAGTCAGAAACCAGTTTTTCGATTTTCAATTTATTCACTCCATTTCTGGACTGTCCATCTGAAATACCTGTGAAAATGAACCCTGTTCATTCAAAATAATTAATCCGAGATGCGATAATCAAACGTAGCCGAATTGTGGAAATGGTATGAGACAAGAAAATTCCTTTTGATGAGAGGGATCTTTAATTCAAATACTCAACTTGTAGGGTTTTGCATATAGCATTTTCTTATAGAGAATAATTCGTCATGTCCCTTTAGTTCGATTAATTTGAGTGAGCAATCTCATTCATGCTAAATAAATTTGAATAGGTTCGAGACGACGTGATATCTAATTGCGGAATATCATTTTCTTCGGCAATCAGCCGCATAGTTCATAGTAAGTCGGTGGCTTGGCTTATTAGAGCTCGAGTTCAAGATTTCATTTAGGGCGGAACAAAGAAGCTAGGGTTAGCTTATTCAAACATTGTTTCGATGAAAATCATTTATTTTGGATTCGATTACACAGAACGTTGTTTCGAAATTGTGCGAATACAGGGTCAGGTTCATAAAAATATTAAAACGGTTTCAAATCATTTTATGTTTTGTTCACTCATTGCTTTCTCAAAATAAAGAACACATTTCCACACAGTCACACTATAGGATATCTAATCGAAGTATTCTTACTACCACTTGAAGGGCCGTTATACTCTGGCCGACGGCTACAGCACCGATTCTCCATTCAAAAAGTGCCTTTCATTTTTCCAAGTTCACACCCTCAATTTTTCACCTAAAAGCTTGATTTTTTTTAATTGAAGTTTGAATGATGTCTCGAGGGCAATCCATTTTCTTCTCTTCGATAAAATTATTTTTTCTTATGAAAAAACCGGCTACGGCATCGATTCGCCATTCAAAAAGTGCCTTTCATTTTTCCAAGTTTAAGCCCTCAATTTTTCACCTAAAGCTTGCTATTTTTTATCAAATTTAAGTAAAAAGATGTCTTGAGGGCACTCCAATTTGTTCTCTTTGAAAAAATTATTTCTTTGCATGAAAAACTCGGGTTGAATTCGAGAGTCTATGAAAATTGACTTCATAATCGTTTTTCGGCGGTTGTCCATCGTTTTGTTTTTAGAAAATTCATTGGAATGCCCTCGACAATTCAATTTCCATATTTTGAGAAAAATTTCATTTGGATAGTCGCTTAAATAATGCAAACAATGATGGAAATACTGAAAAGACTTCCAGAAAGTGTGAAATCGCAGAGAACTGTCTGAACTTCCAGGAGAATTTAAAAAAAAATCAAGCTTTCAGGTGGAAAATTGAGGGCGTGAACTTGGGAAAATGGAAGGTACTTTTTGAATGGAGAATAGGTGCCTTCGGCCAGAGTAAAACAGCCCCTTGAATATTGATATACTTGAGACATACTGCACTAGGCCTTTTCAGGGTAACATACGTTTATTCCGTTTTCGCCAATGAATCCGCAACGTTATAGCCAAACCGGTGTTTTATTCAGTTTCATTCACGACAGATGATTTCGATTTCCTTCCTCGTGAATTTGAGTTGAAATATCAATAGGCTCTATACGTGGTTGTCACTCTGCAGTGCAGATTTATGGTGATATTTGTCGGAAAACTAGGTGAAAAGTAGCAACAGAAACCCTTTGTTGAGTGGGTTTATTTTAGCGGAACTGGCGCCCATGCCGGCGATGACAATAATCAAGATAGCGTGTTTCCGCTAATGCGCGTTTTTGTGCTTTATAAACCTCTCATATCTGGTAATGGATCGTTTTGCACCTACGCCATTCAACAATTTTTCATCTGGCATTCGATATTTGCGTTCAAGAAAGATAATCTCAGATTTGAAGCCTTCGTAAATGTTCGCTCAACATGATTCGTTGCTAAATAATCAATTACTCCATTAATATAATGACTTAATGAGTTCCGGACTGACTCAACTATCCCTCTCCAAAAAAATGATGGAAAAATAGCAAGAAACGTGAACTCTTTCAAATCAATGTTAAAAACACACTTGTTGCGCTTCCTAAGATAGATATCATAAGAGCACACCGGCTACAGATAGGATATACAACCTACACACAACTTCGCCTCCTGAAAGGTGAAGAGTAGCCACAGTGTGAGCAATGCCATGTTGCGCTGAGTGTTATAAGTATTCTTTATGATTGTCGCTCGCTCTCGAATGTCAGAATGCTTTTCAATGAAGGAACGAAACAGATTTCTATGAAGAACGCTAACTTGGGAATAATATCAACTTTTTGAAATATATCTCTGACGATAATACCATTGAATCAGTTGCTTTGAAGTAGGTATTTTCAGAATACTGTTTTATTATTTTATCGATTTATTATTCTGAAATTATTGACATTGCAGATTAACCTGTGTCGACTAAATATAGCACTTAATTAACCCCGATTCACCCCTTCTATATCACCCCCTTGGGAGATTTCAAATAACAAGTTTGCTCTTCTGAATGTAGCCTACCAAATACACACGCGAACGAAGAAAAAAACGTTTGTCATTTCACCGAAAATTTCTTATATGGAAAGTTCAATTTAAAAAATGTAGGAAAAATTTTGGGCATCAATACCTCAATACTACTCTGGCCTGCATATCTCTTCATCTCTGCACCAGTTTTATGAACATCCACGAAATTGGGTGATTTTTTAGCGGAAATCTTGTTTTGTACAACTTATACACTGGACTGGCATTTTAGTTAGATTCACCATGAATTGAAAGCATATCAATAAGTTCATTATTTAAATAAACGTGTGGCATTTGCGAAACATAAAATAGAATCTACTCCGTACTTTTGCCGTAACACGACTGATCACAATCGATATTCTGAGTTATGAATATGGAAAAAAGTTTCATTTTCTCGAAGCAGAAGCATAGTTCATATAAAAATTTTTTGGTAAAATGACTTTTGATGAGTTCTACCTTCTGTCGAAAGAAAAGCCCCACTTTAAAATACACCCTGTGTGTTTATTGGATACACTCATTTCTGGGTTCAGAATATCGAATTATCAGATGGTATCTGGGGTAAAAGATAAAAGGAATGAATTTTATTAGAAGGAAGGGAACTCCTGAGGGTACGTATGCTTCTCATCGTCTTCTGCGCATATATAGTAATATCAGTTCAGGAGATACCATTTCGTTCGAATTTTAAAGTATACAGATCTGAAAACATCCTTAAAATATGCATCGTCTACGTCTGCAACAGGAGAAAGAATCCCGAAATCGACTCGAGTAGAATGCGAACGCAAGTTTTTACCACTCTATTTCATTGTTGTCTATCGAACACACATTCGGTCGGTAACGAGTCTTTATGGCTTTCATTCCGCAATAATTCACGATATTCCCTAATGTCCATATTTATACATTTTCAATGGAAAGTTTCATTACCTCCTACCCAGCTATCGGCTTTTCATATTTTGTTTTCACACAGTTAGCGCTAGCGTGCGGTCGTTCTTTCTCATCGCAACCTTAATTGACGAATTTTCAATGTGTTTCCACACCTTCCTCTGCTTCGATTCTTTCACTCGATAAAAGCCTAGATGAAAATTAATGGAAATGTCCGAAGATTTTCCATGAGAAATAATTGTGAGACTATTTTTATTCGAAATAAGCAGATTAGGAAAAGCTTGCCAATATTTTTCGACTTCAACCGATACATCTAGCTGAGAAGAATTCAACTCCACCTTAAATTGCCCTGGTTCGACCACCCAGTGACTGAAGCTATAAAGAAAACTTCACAACAAACTGCCAAAGTAGAAAAACTTCAGTCGTTGAGCTTCTTAATGCAAAAAAAATGTATTTCTTGAGAATAAAATAAAGTATGAATCATGAATCAGAAAACTTGAGAAATATTATCACCTATGTACACTTGCTTGGATGACTGGAGAAATATATCTCACGGAAAGATCCAAGCGTGAAGAATCACTGACAATACCCGTTGCCAGTGGCGTACCCAGACATTCGTCTTGGGGGGGGATATGAAACAAATAATAATAATATTTTTTTTAATTGCAAAACAAGAATAAATTTTCATCTTCTCCCATAGAATAATGTGTTCATTATTCTACTGATTTCGAGTTGTAAAAGTATCTATAAACCAACCCCGATAGTTATGATAACTCACGCCTATAACTCACTCTAATACAAATAGGAAAAACAGTTTACCAAATGAATAAAAAAAGTCGGATCGATCGGGAACACTATTTCAGATATCAAGGTAACGTTCTCGCCATTCGTTTTTATATTTCCTTCGGTCTGAATATCCAAAAATTGCAATTGGAAACCGTGAATTTTTGATGTTTTTTACTTGATTCGATTCTCGACCACAGAGATCGCTTTTGACAACTGTTGTCAATTTTGAAGAAGTCGAAGATAAAGAATATTATTCGATTCGCGGTAATGGTCATAACACACTTGATGAATTACACCACTCGCCTGACGGCTCGTGCTGCAAAATTCATCTGCGTGTGTTATGACTTACATTACCGCTCATTGAATAATATACTATTATCAGAAATTTTGGTTTGCTTTCATAAAACAAAGTGAAGTCGCCTTGGTCTTCTTGCTATATTATCAATAATTTCATTCTCGGAAATTGGCAATTCCATGTGTATAGACATCATGGCTAGCGGATTCCAGCAGCCGAACTTGTCGATTTTGTTTCGCATTCATCAAATTTCCTTCGTTTGATTAAGTCCGCCAAAGAAGTTTGTTTACTTATGATGATTTTTTCCTGGACCTCTATTAAAAAAATACAACACACCTTTGCTACAATTAAACGAATTATGATGAATGGAAGACAATGTCAACTAAGGACAAATTCCTACAGGTCGTCTCAAGGAATGAAATAGAAAAATGTCGACTCATCTACTTCAACCTGTAAACAAAATATCACCCTACTGATCCAAGTGTGAATTTAACGCAGTATTATCGGTCGACAGAGGGATCTGGAGCCGAAAACGTCATGTCTCGATAAGATTTATGCACACTTAAATCGCTTGTTTTGATGTGCCGCCAATCGCTGTGATAGTTGCGGCACTCTGAAGGCTTCATATGTCTTTAATATTTCATTAATAATTTGGTATACAGTCACCGAAGCGAATATATTATATTGTCAGGAACTTCACAACTCTATTGGGTTTTACCGAGAATTCGCTTTCATCAAATTACACACTTTTGGACCTAACAATGGATCTTCCTGGGGGGGGATATATCCCCCTTATCCCCCCCGTGGGTACGCCACTGCCCGTTGCACCAGAATATAACAGTTTTCTGACAGTAAAATATCATCATTGATTTCCATTTGAAGTATATTGTTATACGTGATTCCAACCACTAATTCAAGAAAATATTGTTTATATTTGAGATATCATAAACAAACTCCTTTCAGAGAAGCCAATGAAATAAGTCTATTCATCCAGTGGATTTCTCTCCTTCTTGTGATTTCATCAGGTGAACAAGCAAGCAGTAGGAGGATTATTTCTATCGATCCAATATATACAGTGAATAAACATTGTCATTGCTTCTTAGTTCCCAAGCTCAGTGAAGACTGAAAGCCCCAGCATACATACAGCTTCTACGAGTAGTTGTACAATTATTTAGTCGCGCAAAAGATATTGCATCCTCTATATATCGATATTAACCGACAAAGACAGTGTTGATCAAACAAGTCACTAGCCTCCCCCCAACAATAAACCTACTATTTTTTTGTGTTCAAACCCCAAAAAGTTATATGTCGACGATATTTCCGATAATACAAGTTCTGCACTCTGGTTGGCTCAGACCTTCGATACTGATGAGTTCTTATGAGGGCGAAACTATGGTCGATCGATTCCTGCCAACAGAGGAACATTCACGAGCTCAAAAATACCAAACTGTCTTCGTTTCCTTCAAGATCTTCATCAACGATAAATCTTATGAATTAAATCGTAATTAAAGGAGGATAACTTCTGAGGTGTCAATGATCGTGAGTGCCCTTGTGTATTACCCCTCTCTCTCATTTTTCAAATTTCATTATTTCAAAGGTTGGGGTAGCTGCCTAAAGAGATAAGATGGTAACTTGAGGATACAATTGATCGGATTGCATTGATCAGAGACCGCAGAAGGCATTTTCTCCTCATTTGTATTTAATGAGTACTTAATGCAAAATTGCGAAAATGATTCTGGATTACCAATTCCCATTGGAAACGTTGTGTGCTGATTCTACGATTCCTGCTCAGAAAGATTTCTACTTTAACATCTGACATTTATAAGACTCACCGAAATTACGTCGTAAATGTTTTTCTTATTTTCCGATGGAAGCGAGACTCCAATTCAATTACATGGAAAATGAAATACATCTTCTAGTCCACGTGAAATAAAGCGTTCCGGTATCTTTTATCCCCCCCTATTCTGTTAGTTTGCGGATCGAAATACTTTTGTTTTCAGCCAAGGATATCGTCTCAGATCTCGATGTAACATTTATTCCTTCCTGCACTGGTCCATTGTCTCCGATGCTTTTAATCTGTTTTTCATTCTGCCAGTTTTTGCGGAATGAGGAAATTTTGTTTCTCTTAATGGACAATAGGAATTGAGCTAATCGGCTAATGTATCAGGGAAGTGACTTTATGACTCAAACACCGAACCTTTCCAGGCCGCTTGAGCTCGAACGAAAAGATCCGAATCTTGCGATTTATCTTTCCCTATACATTGGGTCAGGATTTATTTCCCTCGAAAAAAAATGTAGTACTCAGCATCGAGATTTTTCGCAATTAACAGCTGGGCTTTCTCGGAGATAGATGACAGGAATTCCTTGCTGCCTACTGCCGATCTGATGACTCGGCAAGAGCTCATGATTTGTGATGAGTTTCGACTGGAAATATCTCCATCATCAGGGCTCTCCATACTTTTTCATATATTTGCTCATTGAACAATTCAATGACAATCAAATATTCGCGGTCTAGGATTTTTTTCTTCGCATAGCTGTTTAATTGACCGTATGAATTATACCAGACGAAAATATCAGAAACAGTTTTTGGAATTTGAATCCAGTCATCAAGAGCCTTATAAAGGCAGTGGCTTCTTCATCTCTCTCTAAATCATAGTGATTTGGAGATGATTATTGCCGTTTCTTTCCTCACGGTCATCTTGAAGAGGATAAACAGAAAGTGGTATAGGGTTATTTTTGCTTTCTTTCGCTTCAATGTCAGGAATTTGGAAACATGAAAAATGAAACAGTGGCATTTTTTTATTATGTAATGTTCAGGTCAATATGACAAAAGAATGAGTCTGATCATAATTGAAGTAAAAATTTTCCGCTATATAGAAGGAGTTTTTTTATTGTATACTTCTCAAAGGACATACGTCGGATTATGGCATATTCTGTCATAGGTTATCGATAAAAATCACTCTTGTGGTGTTAGACAGTGGCTAATGTAGCGAAAACGATGGTAAAGCAGACGACAGTAAAAATGAGAATGGTAGAGCAAGCGATGGAGAGAAGTTTGAGGAGAATGTAGAGACTATTGGTATGGAGATTGTGAGGATAACTGGAAAATGTCATCTGTGAATGTCTGAAATTGATTTCCATTCACCAGAGGATAGGAGATCATTAGTAACTTGAGGAGCCCGATCATAAATATGTAGATACTCGAGATGATCCACAGGAAAAAGTTAATCTTTTTACCTGACTGCAAAAATTTGCATTTTCCCATCATAGTTGCCTGATGTTTTATGCGATAAACTTTATGTAGACTGTTGTAGTTAGGGCACAGGTTTCCCTTTGTTATAACTGTTCGATCTAACGCAGAATTAACTGAAATGCATTTCATGTATGGACGTACTAATGGGATTGCCGTCGAAGCGGTAAGTCTTTATGTCTGCTTGGAAATGGAAAGAGAGCACTTTGAACGTCTTATGTAACTTTGTTCCCCGTTGTTGCTAGAAGCTTCTTTTGTTTGTGTCCACATAATGAACGATTGCTAATTAATGTTTCAGAAAGGAATGCTTTTTATATTCTGGAAACCGTAACTTTGTGGGCCTCTTCTTAAATCAACTTTTCCGTCTATTCTGATTCGATTATATTTTGAATGTTATACATTCTGTTTTGAATAAACCACTATATTATATGTCGTATTGCTAGCAATACCTTTCAAACGACAGGCTAATGAATAAACTCATCAAATTGGTTATCCACCAATGTCCATTATTTGGTGGAAATAACAAATCGAATAAGTAATCGATTTGAATAGGTACCGAAAAATGAAAAACACACTTCTTGATTTTGCATATATCGGTTCGAATATCCAGCTGTAGGAAAACATTCCGATGTAGAAAGCGATGTAACAGCTAGAGATCGAATTTTTAGTAGGGCCAATAAATGAGAATTTCAGTGCCTCTCTCCGGAAACATTTCGAGCTCGTCAAGTGTAAAGCACGAAATAAATTCCGAAATAAACGAGCTGTAAGTGGGGTCAGGAGAAATTACTAATATAAAGCTCATTTTTTATTTCGGAGCTAATGGAATATCAAGTTTTAATTACTGTCATTAAAATGTATGAAGTACAAGTTGGAGATCGGACTTCCTTAAATTCCCCTACTGTATGATTTTATGTAGGGAGGTATTATGTTGCGAAATTATGAAACCGGCTTCAACTTTTAAATTTTTTTTATTGACATCAAATGAATATTTTCCTCAACTTTGGATATCTTACCAATCCCTAAGAAACATCGAACTAAAATAGCTAAGGCGCAATTGTTCTCGTTTGAATTCAAGCTTTTCTCAAAGAACGTGAAATTTCTGATGAAGATAATATTTCAGTTTCATGATGCCCTGATTCGTTTTATTGGAAATACTACTGACAGGCGACAAGGAAAACCTAATCATATTGCGCTCGTTTCTTCAGAATGCCTTTTACATGGAGTTTTCATCAGAATAGAATGTAATTTTGATGTCCTCTCGTCGAAGATGAACGCTTCAAACTGAATGCATGGGAAATAACTGATTTAATCCAATTTTCTGTGATTAAACCGAAGCTTGCTCGGAGATTTACACACCGAAATGTTTATTCATACATCTGTACATGCTGAATAGAGAACTGGGACAACAATATTGTGAATGCTGATATCAACATGATATCTAGAGAATGACACTCTGCCCTAGTTTACAGTGTGTTTTGACTGAGGATAATGTATGACATTCATTTGAGGGGTTTGATGCTTACGGGGAATGGTAAACATACACGGTTATACAATCAACCGAATTTGTGGAATCTGAGAATCGTGTGAGTGAGTGCATAATTCATCATCATAATGGAATTAACCTCTGTTGAATTTGAGAAAAATGCTGCAAATTTCAATGGGATGAATTATCAATATTTGTTTATTCACCATCAGTTTATGATATAATGGTTTTTTTCCTCTGGTGATACTAGTACTTCAACGTTTACAGAAGAATATGCATATTTGCTCTCAGAAGATGCTAGATATCGACAATCATTTTCACCTTTTTGTTTTTCATTGAATTTGACTTTCAGGCACCGACATCAGTTTTCATCTAACTAGATTATAAATGGGAAATGATCAAGCTAGTTCATTCGGGGTTTCCGATGAACTCTCGAGTTCGTTATTAGAACGTAAAAAGTAACAATTCCAGTTACTGATCGTCGTCAGAACCGTTTCACATTGAACCCAACGCAGCTTTGTCTCCACCAAACTTTATTGCATCGCGAATGTAATGCTGTATAAATACGAACACCCTATTGCTCCTCGAATGCAATGCCGTCTCAGTTTTATCTGTCTCAACTATTTAAATCATTCCACTGAAACTTATCACTGCCACTCATCGTAAATTATCTTCGGTACGACCTCCTTGAGATGGAAGTAATAAATTACACACGACTTAGAAAGCTTTTATGGAAAACTGTCGTCGATCTTCAAATCGCGAAAAGGGTCCCACTGAATTCAGTTGCACCTGCCGACTTAGGCATGTGTAAATATTTTCCAAAAGAAAACAAGGAGATGCTGTGTACAAGATCATGTTACCTCATCTCACCTTTCCCCTACGTTCCAATTGCGTAGAAACTTTCGAAATTATCCGCTTTTCAACATGTGAATAACAGCATCTGCTCAAGATGAGTTGAAGCTTGAATAACTCCGAACACTCCGAAACATACCACATACCTCATATTTATCTTCGAGCAAAAAGTTTAAGAAGTCGCTGAGTCGTGTATTTGTTCGAATGGGATGGAGTTTCGCCTTTCTCAAATTCGCAAAAGCAGCGATATTCTTTGAAGTATAACACCCCCTTCATCGAGCTCCTGGGTTTAGGATTCAGTAAACTGACGATAAATATTTGTTTACCAGCAATTTTCTGTAGATTATAACACGATACTATACCGCTCAAGCTGTTACTAGAGCGACGGAACACTATTCCCTTCATTTGTAGAAACGAACGGATGCAATGAAATGGGAGAACAAACTATTCCACATAGGTTTTCGTTCATCGCTATGCAGATTCCACTGTTCTTTGATGTACTGGTGTTTCCTGTCTGCACATTACCCGTTTCAGTTCTTCGCAATCCCAGAAATTGCCCACAACAAATGACAGTATCTTTGAAGACTTATTTATTCCATTCGGAAAAAGCACTTGGAGCCGCCAGCTTTTGAGCTCTCGTTTATCCGCCTTGTAGATAGACTCGCATTTTTCAGTTCGAGAAACCGATCGAAGAATTAAATTTGACAATTAAAAGGAAAGATTTTAGCGGCATGCAGACAATTTTTTGAAATTCCGGAAAAAGTCACACACCGTGCAGGAATTGAACCTGCGTCTCCTACTTTCCGGGTACGGTGCTCTTACCAACTGAGCTAACTGTGTGTATGATACTTTTTCCCGGAATTCAATATCATGGTATTGAATTCCGGGAAAAAGTATCATACACACAGTAGCTCACACACCGTGCAGGAATTGAACCTGCGTCTCCTACTTTCCAGGTACGGTGATATTGAATTCCGGGAAAAAGTATCATACACACAGTTAGCTCAGTTGGTCAGAGCACCGTACCCGGAAAGTAGGAGACTTTTTCCGGAATTTCAAAAAATTGTCTGCATGCCGCTAAAATCTTTCCTTCTAATTGAATACACAGACGATAAAATCATTCATTATAAATTTGACAATTAAGGTGAAGAATCCGTGTTGAAATTGATTTCTTTTCGGCCGCAATCACGATAAATGCCGTCGAATATTCAGTGAACGGTTCAGTTTCATGTAGTTCGGTTTTGGAGTTACTGGTATCTGAAATATGGTGACATTCAGTCGAAATTTTCGCGCTTCGCCAATTGAAAAAAAAATTCGATGAGGGTGGAGCATTAAATCATGTTGGGGGCCCTCGAATGCTCAAATCTCTTATGCGCTTCATTCTCAACGTGATGTACATCTTCAATTATATAGGTATAAAGCATTTGCGGGTCTGCATTGTAGAGCACTTTGTCAACGTAGGAAGGAGACATTTCTCCACCACTGAGGCTTGAGGGATGGCTGTCATCGGTCGTTGGGCACATGATAAATCACTCAAATGAACAATAGGAACTTCTGAGGAGCTGCACTGTCCGTGAATTGTAAATCGTTTCCCATTCCTCCCTGTGGACGATTCACCGATTCATTTCGATCCGTTCCGAGTTCGTGACAATAAAGGGAAAAATCCGTGAAACTCAATTATCAGCCCGGATTTATGGGAATATTCTTCCACTTTCAGATTTTCGACATGCCCTTATATCAATAAACGGCATGCCGCATGGGCTTCCTGAGGCAAAGCGAGTGACTGAAATGAAAATAATAATTTTCCTTTCAGGACGCCTAATGAATATTTATGTGGTTGTCGACAATTTCTGAAAAATCGTGACGTGATATCATAATTTCCGTAATTATCTTTCCCCACCGCTATCTGGGTGAAATATGAGCAACAAGTGCAGTTTTGGGGTTTTTCAGAATCATCATCCGCCGATGCTTTCAAGGTGACTTCATGATTCTCCCCCACAAATTCAAGAATATTATTCTTCCGTATCATTCTTCTTATGAATCGGGTCATATTTCCTTCTTCTCTTTGAATTTTTCGCAGTCAATGATGGGGATTCTCGTTATACAGGTAATTCTAACTAACACACATTTTGGAGCTAGTCACACGACCAAATTTTTCGAACACGATAATCTCTGTTTCGGAGGGACATTTTCAAATGAGAATCTTTTTATCTCAGCATGGGTTTTATAGTTTTGATACTTCCATTGGAAACAATTGAATATTAGGAAGAAATCATTTTATTTGTATACATATTTCAAGATGGTGTGAAGTTGATGAGGAATCTGCAAACATTTTCCTTCTTAACATCGAACCGGACACTCTTTCGAGTAAAATTGTAGTTCAACTTATGTTTTGTCTGAGCGCAACGAAATTTGAAGCGCCTTTTGTAAGCGTCTCACCTCTTCGTGTTAACCCCGAAACAATAATCTTAAAATACAATAGAAGGCCTTTTATTCAAGACAGACTGGCCGGTTAATTTCGAATGGAGCTTCTCGTCTCAGAAAACTTTTCTGAAAGAATGGCGAAAAGGTGAATGAAGTAATTACCACAACAATTTTATGTTGTTTCAAGGGCCTCCTTCACATCGTTACTTCCTTATTCCCCTTTCTCGAGTTCATCCCCCCTATCTATTCACCTCGAGTAAGGGCGTATAGTTTGTTTAATGAATGTTTAATCAGCAATGTTCACCGAGTTAATCACCTGATTAGTCTCAAGGCCAGCGGAGGTTCGCTCAAAATAAAATATGAGGGAAATTAATGAATTTTTCACCTGGCTGTTTAAAGTGAAATGTCTGTAGGGGAACGCCGGCTGATAAATTAAACATAATCGGGGTCAGAACTCATATCTCACCCTAGCCGATCCTAAGAGTTCTGTTATAAGGGTCGAGATATATTGACGTTCGGAAATATGGGGGATTGTAGGAAAATGGGAGCACATATATGTGTTGGAATTCGAACGAGAGTTACGAGATAATTGATGAGGCGAAATAACAACCATCGAAGTTGCCTGGGAAATCCAAACGATTTCTTCGGAATATTTGTATTCATACTAACTCGATGAAGTGAGTTAATCCTGTAATCCAGGTGCATCAGTAACCAATTATTGCTTCAGATTTTTATGGGATCCTTAGGGAATTTTTTACCGTTTTCAAGCGAACCTTCGATAGAATGCCTCAGGATACATTTTTTTAATTTTTCCATTGGCAATTCGCAACTAGGAATAGGTCTTACTGCTTTATTTACAATAACCCCAAATTGGCAAAACATATTTCGATACGAGTCGAAACAGCCACACAAAGTTCCTCTGTGATGTGGAGTTCAGGTTCAGCTGTTTTTATGAAGTATTGTTGGTTCAAATGATATCGAAAATTTTGTGCTGTATGCTACAAGAAATAAACTCTCTTGGATCGGAAAGAGTTGCTAAGTTGCTCTGTTCCACATAGTTGGAATATACAACCTGAAATATATTTCTTATGAATTCAATCTTTCTTGGCATTGGCTTTGTGGAGTCCTTTCAACGAGGAGAAGGAGTTCATGAGGATAACAAATCATAGTTTTTTTGTTCTGAAACATTTGATGGCCCGAAGGGGGTATAGTGTGCGAAAGGAATATAAACGAACAAATAAAGTTTGAAAAGATAATTACAGGGGTAAGAGGGTCATAAATAACGAGGGGGAATTCTTTACAGCTACACAATTTATTAAGTCATAAATTTCGTTTTTAAGAAGCTGGCAAAAATTGTTGTTAACTTCGGAAGCTTCAATATTTCATAGACTCAGATATTTAAAGTATACGTTTCAACTTCAAATGGAAAGTTCTGAGATTTATTTTTCCAACTCTTCTCTCGAGTTCTTGTCGACGGAAAGTTACGTTCATCACATGATTCCAGGAGGAACTTTTATTATTCTAATAACTCTTAACAGATTCCGTGACTTCTCAAGATGGAGCCTGCCAGTAATGAATTGCGAAATTAACTTCAAAAGCGAAATAACGAGGGGCGTGAAGGAGAAATAAACATTTAAAATGTTCTAATGGATAAAACATTGCGCCCTTTACATTTCTGCTGCACGAAAAACATTTCTACGCTTCTGCGGCAGGCTCTTCTGGAATATGCGTAATGATAATATTCCTCGAAAAGTATTTCTGTATGCCGTAGAATTTCCCACAAGATGGAAACCTTATCTTGATAGAACTGTATAAGACGCAATGTGATTTTTCTCTAGAGAAAATTCTCGACTTAATTCGAACAGAAGAAGAGTTCAATAAAAAGACGGTTGAAGAAAAATCATTCTCTCGTTGTTGATTTCTTTCTAGAATCTAGAGAAAACAGTTGATTTGGACTGTTATGATTGTTTTCGGGTTTCATATGTTCGAATGAATGAATTTTGACGGGTTTTTCTTCGAAACTTCTCTCCTATGAAAAATAACGATGGAAAATAAAAATTGAAACTTATATTGAATAAAGTTGAATCTATCTATCAAATTGATAATTCGAACAATTTCAAATTGTGGTAAAACGTAGAACAGAACCAACTGTGAAAACTGGCAACCGAGTTCCTCCAGCGAATTCTCATTCGAATGGAAATGAACCAGATGGGTAATTAACCAATGTAACTGGAGAATTATCAATTACACAAAGTCCATAATTTCTTGAAACATGCCCAACAGTATCGCAGTTCACACCATAATTTACCAATGATTCAAATGACTGGTGGTGTACTGAAATTATAGTTCCCGTTTCATAATTTGTTTGCGTGATCGAATTTTCTACTTTCACTATCCGATAAGCTGTTAATTGTCGAAGTGATTTAGTTTTGAATCCTTGAGGGTGGTACCTTCAGAACAAAAACAAACATATAATTTTTTGAAAATTTGAAAATTATAGTTTGTACCTGAATATTTAGAAAATGAGAATAAATACTGAACCAGCTCTATTTGCGTTTTACAGGAAGATCGAAATACAACGTAGTAGTCCATAGAATTCTCGTTACAATATTTCAATGTTTACAATGAATAAATATTGTTGAATCAACGTTTCTATGCAATGTTAATTTGAAACTAAAAAGAAACGTATTGTCTATCGTCATTACCCTATTTTTCAATGGGTAATAAAGGCATCGTTACAACTACGCTTGTGTGTTTATTGGGGTAGAACTGATTTCCAAGGTTGTTGTGAGTAAAATTCGAATACATTGTTTCGCATTAATAACATCCGAAGAAGTATTTGATTTTGTCACTAATCCAGTTAATCCACCGTTCTATATGTTAATGATATCCGTTCTTCACTGGAAATGCTCCCAAGGGTATTACCTATTTGAATATTTTAACATAAAAATGTTTTATGAGGCATTCATCCCATAATACTCCTCCCAAATTCATTCCCTTACACGTTTCACAAGCGGGCCCATACAATGTTTTGGTTCGGTTTAATCTTTAATTTTCATTTTACCTCTTTGCTGAATCATAACCTTCTAGATAGCGAATTCGGGAATTCACTATGCCTCACATCAAAGTTTCAATATTTTCGTCCATTTATTTTATCACCCACGTTCCATGAATAATTTTCCATTCCGAGTTTTTGGCATCCCTTATGTTACGCAGTTGCCTGTAAGCAGTCTTTGGGAATATCGACGGGGTGTTTAAAGAAGGCTCGTACAAACTGTGAAGTTCTTTTCCCCTGAAGCTTCCAAATATTTATAAGCCGCTAGCTGACCTATAACTTCGAGTATCGAGTGAAGAATTCGAAAAGCCTTCCTGTGTCATCAGTATAATCATAGGCATAGCTTCATTAGAGAATTACTGAGATTTTCTGGAGCACCTTCTTCGTCGGAAGGATGCGTAGTAATAGACAGTGTTCCCACCCTTCAGTGATGTACTGAGAAATAAATGAAGTGAAGGGTCCAAATGGGTAGGCGTGGGCCAATTACCGCAGCTTCCCTATGATTAATTTCGATGTCATCATTCTGCTATTCTGAGGAATCCATAATTCACTAGTAAAGATCCACAGCCTCTTGAGCCGCATCAAATTATTGATCCTAACTTTTCATTCTGATTCTCGATCCTGATTGTCGATTCCATTGTCAATTCCGATCTCTTATTCAGATTGCCGATTCAAATTGCCGATTGTCGATTACGATTGCCGATGGTCGATCCCGATTGTCGATTCAGATGGTCGATTGCCGATTGTCGATTTCGATTGCCGATTCCTATTCCGATTGTCGATTCTGGTTTTATTTTCTTTTTTTTTCTTGTTCAAAACCAAGTGAAATAAGATGAATTTTCTGGAATTGTAAATAGCCGAATGTCGCATACTAATAATTATAATCATGATCGTATCAAATAGACCATAGCGAATATGAATTTTCTCACCATTTGAAAGGGGTCGTTATTCGATACACGAGCAGACGTTTAGGACCTGTCGATTCATCCATTTATTATCTTGACTGCGGATGTAAGGTTATGACCAAAGTCGATATACGCGTGACCTGGAGGGTTTGGAGATTTGGAAGCGTTCCTTTGAAGGTGTGCATTAAACTTCCATATCGGATCAACGAATCTAAATCATCCTATTAATGCGGCAGGACTCCTTAACGCAATTATCCCTCCCAGTGTTTACACATATCAACCACGAGCCTGGAAGAACGGATAGCTTCGGCTGTCCCTCTGTTTGTAACAAGAGATTACTATCGAGTAAATATTCTGGAACACTGGAACATGACCCGATTACTACGCTGCATTCGAGCAGATCGTCCCAGGCTTTTGTGTCTAGGACGATTCGTGGTGTTCCAAATAATTCGACGAAATAAGAGCAAGAATTCAAATACGGACTGAGCTGATAGATAGATGCCGGTCCAATATCATCTCCTGGATCGTATAGGTATAGGACTCTCAACCTGAATAGGGTATTTCGTGGCTGAACCACAGAAGTATCCGAAAAACAAAAATCCGAGTGATGGGAACCATTTACGAAGGAAATGATAGAATCGTATCTGGATTGCCTCAGTTTTCCAATCGGCTGTTTCGTTGTGTGCTTTTGCTGGATACTTTGTTTGTCGATTCGGAGTTTGGAAACGGGCATTCTGCAAAAAAGACGTTGGCCATGGAACTTGATCGTGCAGGATGAACCAGATCAATGAATTTGTCATCGGAATGTCTTCATTTCGGATTTTATGCATATAATGTAATTAATCATTCGAAAAACTTATTTTATTATAAAAATGTCTCTTACGTTTCTTATCCTTTGTCTTATAGCTTTGTCTCTTCATCACAGTAAATTTTTTCCAAATCTACAGAAGTGATAGACGTTTGGTACCCTCCACACGATGAGGAGATTCCGAACCTGAATATAATGCGGTGGTTCTTCCCCGTTGTACTCATTTAATATACATTTAATCGATGAAGATACCCCATCCAATCAAGCCGATTTGTGTGCTCATTTCCTCCAGACACTACCGTAGCAAATTTATCCAAGTAACTTGCATAAAATGACAGAGTCAATGTTAAGTTTATACCCGCGTTTATAATCTCCTGACTGAGTTGTGCGTCCTGTTAAGGTAGGCATTGAATTTCCATATCAGTTCATCGGATCTATCTCATCCTATTAGGGGTTTCTGGGTCTCCTTGATGCAATTATCCCTTCTCATGTTTACAAGTATTTGTCGCAATCCCAAAAGATCTATCTATTCAAAGCGGATGCATTCTAGTTCCAGATTTCGCTGGAAGATCCGCATGAAAAATATACAGAATAAAATGCTGGAGGTCAACTTCTCATTTCTGTTCGATATCTCCGATCCGATCGGAATGCTCCTGAATAAAAGCACGAAGTAGTGAAATTTTACCCATGTACTCTGGCTTATAGAAGATGAGTTGGAAGAGTTTTGCTTCTGTAGCCGATTCAGACGACGGAAATATATGAATTTCGGCTCATATTGTATCGTTTTCTACATATTCTTGAATGGTTGAACCTATCAGAATGAAATTCAAGGCTTGAGATAGATTTATTGGTATTTTCGCGTTTATTAGAGATGTTAAGTCGTGAACGGATCGATACTATTTTAGTCTGTTTCTGTACTAATTCTATCTGCAATAAACTCAAATTCCAGTGTATTACTGCATTTCAAGAATGCTTTTGAGTATTTTCAAGCTTATTATATATCCTAGGACAGTTATAATATTAGGTTGATCAGTTTTTTTGTTTTAATAGCTTATAACCTAGTTAGTTCATATATTTCACGATTTAATCCAGTTTTGTCAGGTTGTTACTTATCTCGAACTTAAAAACGTACCTGTTATTTCGAGTACTTATATGAAAATTCATTCTGAATGTCAATATTATCGAGTATCATCGTTGGGAATTCGAATGCGCTAGGAAAATTTCCAAAACATAAGGGCACAACGTTGGAATACATTGATAACTCGAAGTTTACATAAGTAATGCATTCTCTTTGTAGTTTTGCCATATTCCGATCGACAGTCGTAGATATCCAAATGCAGCGGAACGCCTTTATTTCTTTCGATACATCTTGGGAGATATCCAAATATTATGTAAATGGCAAAAAGGCTGGGTATCGAATAGGTCTACCTTGTGTTCGATGGGATTACGGAAACTCCTGAAATGAATCGTGAAAATTTGTTTTCTCGCACCCCATTGATGGAATTCTGCCTGATATCACAAAAAAATGCGGGTTCCCTCTATTTCTCACCTGTCTCGGGCGGTTTTCCGTGAAGAAGTTCCCTAAAAATTACGAATCCGATCCATGAAGATGGAGATGGATTTTCCGATAAATTTATCGCCTCTTCTCACAGCATTCCAACATTCATATTTTTGTCTGTAACTTTTTTCATTCGATCATCTAGAACCACACAATTCATCGAGTACCATATTCTGTATGATGTACATGACACTCACAGAAGCAATGTACGCAAAAATTCTGAAGAATAGAAGAAACGAGTTACCGGAAAACCGAAATACAACGAAATATTCCAATAGAATTCTGGTTACAATATAAATGTATACAATGGATAAATAACGTTGAACCAACATTGAAAAGTTATGTTACTTGAAACCTCTTATCTTTTTATTTTCAAAAAAATCTTCAATTTTGAAAAGTTGTACTTTCGAAACATTGATTTCTGCAGGATTTTGGTGACGATTCATAAAAGCCTATGACTTAGGAGTGTCTGTCGTTTTTTTCCTTTTTTTGGGGCATATTGAGAGCAGAAAGCTTCACCGAGTAATGCGAAAGGTCTGTATATGACCCTGCTATTGTTGTTAATGTACCCGGAAAATCAGGAATGTTCCTGATCACACCTCCACACTGAGAGGGGTGATAAATTCGCCTGCCTTTGTTTTTAATTTCTGACCGAGAATGAAATGCATTTTAAATGGCATATGAAAAGGATGGTGCAGGCATTTGGGGCGCCATTTAATTAAAAGTTAACACTAACTTATACAAATTATAATTTAAAATAAGGGCGAACTGAGTTCACGTTGAAAGTGGCTTCCACTCCGAGTCTGAACATGCTCGTTCCGTTTATATTTATGGCCTCTTATAAATGCGCAGGAAATGCCATTACTGGATTTGTGTGATAGTTTTAATTCTCGGCTATTTCCTGTGATGAATCGGAATATATGGAATTTCTGAAAAGTTGGAGATTGCTCAGCAAAATTATTATCATTTCGTGACGTTCAAGCTATGTGCATTCGAATTACTACGCTAATGTTCGTTCAATTCGTTATGGCTCATCCCAGTCCCCTAAATGCCATAAAACATTTACTCTAAAGACTTAAAGAGACATGCCGAAGTAGTTTATTCTCTCATTGTTCCTCAAAGTTATTTTTCCCAAATATAATACAGCGCCTTTTGTTATTTCAAAATACAATAAATATTGTTCACTGTTCGAAGAAATCTAGTTTTTCAACAAATGCATTTCCTCCTTCTTCCGAGGGAATTGCTCGAAAATAATCGTCTAGATCAAAATATAAGTATTTTTTCTGAACCAAAATAATACGAATGTATTTCCAACGTCATAAGGGGATATATCCTCAAAGGGTCTCCATTTGAATCAACCTGCGAAAATAATTCGGAGAGTTGTGCGAATGAATTAATTTCCACTGCAGAGAATTTGATATAATACATGGATCAGCGTGTTGGGTTCCAATTGAAACTTCCACTCAGTTATAATATGATTTGATGTTATATATAATACAGGATTATAATTTAATGGTGAATGTCCTTAGTTTAATCCTGAGCCAAATTATTTTTGATAAACAAACTCCAGTGTACAGTCCGGATTATAACTGTAATTACCTCCGACTTCCAACATAAACCGCCTAGGGTCTAGGTGAATATAAAGGTGGATATATTGAATCTCGCCTGGCTTTACTGCATACCTAGTCCTGATGTTTTTCGACGCCATTCTAAGGAAATAGATGATTTCCCAACCTCATTTAATTTGAAGTACGGCTTGATTCGAAATCTCAAATGTACTTTAGATGCAAATTGGCGGATACATTTTTTTTCGCTCGATAAGTGTTGGGAGATTTCAATTTCGAAAAATATTCAGATTCCCTGAAATATAGAAGGGAAAATAAATGGTATTCCTGATTGTAGACATACAATTCAGATATTTCAGTGCTCCGCATGTGATACTTGAGCAAACCAACTTTAGGTGGACATTATCTAGTCCTATTGCTGGCAGTAATTGGGGGTCATCAAGTTACATAACGACTAATGTGCGTTCCAGCAGATTGTGGCGTACTTATCTAGGCCTCCCATGTTACGGATAGAGTTGGGGATGAGTCTTACCAAGAGGCTTTGCAACTAGTGCATCATCTAGTCATTATTCCGCCATCGATTCGATGTGTGTACTGTGTATACAGGGTGCGGCACGGAGGATGGATGGTTTTAAAAAAATAATAAAAGCGTTAATTTTTACTCAAAAACACATTTATTGACGGAATCAGATTCTCAAGGAAATAGCATTTGAGACAGTCAAGTGTGGAAAATCACATCAGGCATGTGGTGGCCGAAATCGGTGATGCAGTGCTGGAGGCGCTCTTGGAAGTTCGCGTAGACTCTCTCCAACATCGCTCTCTCAACTTGGGCAACTTCCACGCGAATAGCCCTTTTCAATTCGTCCAGAGTTCGGGGCTTGGTCTCGTATACTCTAGCCTTGAGGTGTCCCCATAAGAAAAAATCGCATATGGATAAATCTGGGGACCGGGCAGATCGCGACGGACTGCGAAGAATGGCTTGTCGAACGCGTTCAACATTTTCAGGCGTTCGAACTGTTCGCACAGGTCCTCTTGGTCTTCTGTTGATCAGTTCACCACGTCTGCGAAGTGATTCAACCCAACGAAGGATGGCGTTTCGAGAGGGAAAAGCTCTATTCCGATGAATGTGGGAATGGCGACGAAACTCACGCTGCACGACCGTGACTGACTCATTATTTCGGACGAAACTATCATAGGCGAAAACACGATGCTCCACCGTCCAAGGCTCCATGGCGACAACTGGTAAATAAATGCTAGGAACACACGAGTCTAACGGCACCTTCCCCACTTCTCTCGTCCTCAGTGGGGGAAAGTTATGCCCATCTGAAAAACGTCCGCCCTCCGTGCCGCACCTTGTATAATCCATTCACTTTTATAATGTATCTTGGTTGGCCATGATTTAGGTTTATCAAGTTTCTTTACTTAAGACTGGCGCAGGTTGGTACTCGTGAAATGTCAAATGATGCTCAGAGACGTTGTCAATGCTAATGCCTGTTTATTCTTTTTTGAATCTTTGTAAATGGAGTAGTTCTTTCGGTTTAACTGTGACACAGGTCTCGTAGTAGATACTACTACATTTTCATACTGGAGTGTTTCAAGTTTTGCAAAAAAGTATTTAAATGTCTTCTGTAGGCTTGTTTCTCGAGAATTTCGAAAAGTGGGTCCAGAGGTCCGTCTGTTCGTTTAGAAGTTTTTCTGTCGGGTTATTCGAGTACTTTTATTCTTTTTTCGAATTGACTATCGGAACGTACAATTACATAATTTTGCAGTAAAATTCCAGCACTCGATTCTTGATTTCCGTACAAGAAAATAGCATGACTGAAACTTTCAACCCTGTTTCTAAACGTAAAATATTTGGAGTATTAACAGAGAAAAAAGTTTCTTCAACATTCGCCAGGTCTTTGGAATCATTGAATTCACATATTTTCTCAAATTCATTATTTTCCCAAAGATAAAAAACATTTTGATAAATGAGTAACTACTACGACCTCCATGTAGAAAGGACAACGTTGCGTAGTTATTTGACAGGAAAATGACTATGACCTAACATTTTCAAAATAAACTCGGTGTCAGAATGTCATGGCCAACCGCAATATATTATGAAAGTATTTATTTCCTTGTTACAATTCTTTGCGAATAAGGAGAAACCGGATATGATTCGACTTTTACCAGTTTTCAGTTCATAATAGCCTTTTTCCGGTTTATTATTTCCTTTCGATATATTGGATTATATACAGGGAATCAATTTAGAAAAAAAATCAATTTGCACAATCCACTTCCTCTGAAAATAACGTGTAATCTGTGGAAATTCTCTCGCAGAAAATTAAAAAGATAATTCGTATTCTTTTTGAAATTACTCATCGAATGAGACCATCTCCGAACGTCGAGAAGAACAACAAGCTCTGGGGTTATTTAATGATGACAAAATTCCTGATGGAAACTTCAACTTCAGCGCCGGTTTTCTGCAAGTTTCCCAACCTTAAATTGCCCCGAATGTATATACAAAAGTCTTAAACGAGAACGGGATTTGCAAAACGAAATAAACTTTATAACAAACTTTTTCAATTCTTATGAAATTGAATCAATGCGACCTATCGAGTGAGTCGGAAGGAGGAACTTTATTGAAAATCTTGACCCACCCAGCCGCTTCGCCACTTTTTCAAGTGATCGAAAAACGCACAGCGATGGCCCTAGAGCCTGCTTACCCCCTCGTTTTATCCATCTCATATTTGGTAACGGTATAACTTGCCGCGCTTGATGACTTTCGAAAACGTGACTGCAAACGGGATTTGGTAGAATTCTGATTTAGTACAACGGAGCTGAAAGTTACGTGTGTATCCAACGCAGAAGGGCGGAAAAAGTTTTATCTCATTGCTGAAGTGGCCTGTCGAGTGTTTAATCAACGTCAAATTGGGATTTCCATCCATTTTGAAGGGGATACTTCCATACGCAGGTTATACCTTATTTCATCTCAAATAGCAAACTTTGATTGAAGGACCGGTTATTACAAGACCAAGGTTTCAGTTTTCGATGATGGCAATACGGGGAGAGTGTAAAGTTCTTGATCTTTCAGATTGAAATGGGAAGAAGTAGCGAATTATCGAAAAAAATTCCCAATAATTCTGTGAAAACAGATCTAGGATCTTGAACGATTTATTTGACAGTTTCCTCCAAATTTTTTCGACAGCACCTGACTTCACGTCAGTGTTATTAGTAGTGTAGAATTCATTCTCGAAAGAAACTGCTAGTAAAATAACCATAACATAGTATAAAGCAAAGTCGATTTCGCTGTCTGTCCCTTCGTATGCTCAAATCTTCAAAACTACGCAACGGATTTTGAAACGCTTTTTTTTGATAGATAAAGTGATTCAAGAGGAAGGTTTATATGTATGATACTTGCATAATGTTGTAGAGAAACACTGATTAATTTACAGGTTTCTAATGTGATATCGTGAATAACTATTTTTATAGTTTTGGTCCATGTAATAAGGCACGCGCGTATCACCCATGTTATTCTTATGGTAATATAAAAAAAAATGATCCTTATGGTTTTGGCAAAGTCGCTTTCGCTGTCTGTCCCTATGTTTGCTTAAATCTTCAAAAATACGCAACGTATTTTGAAACGCTCTTTTTTAATAGCTAAAGTGATTCAAGAGGAAGGTTTATATGTATGATACATGCATAATATTGTAGATAAACATTATGAATTTACAGGTTTCTAATGTGATGTCGTAAATAAACACATTTTTTGCGCTTACATTGCAAACGCTGACTGAACCCCACGAGATAAATCAAAATAATTCACTCGGTATTGTACTCCTTAAGAAGGTCAACAAAAAAGTCCGCGATGGTATATGTCTATCTCTCAAGGATAACCCACAATAACCATTTTTTATCCTTCACATTTTACGGGAAAAAATGGCTTATTCAGGAAGTTATTTTAAGCAATACAGCATCAATCCTTATCCAATTAAGTACCTTAAGGTGGGCGTTCAATGTAGTGTGTTTTTATTTCAAGTTGCATTTGAAAATGGTTTCACTTTGAGAACTGAAATTTTGTGGGTAAACTCAGAAAGGATTGGAGTTCTTGATGAGATAATTGAGATTAATTGCATTTCAACAGTTCATTTTTTTTCTTTCAAAAATAGGAGAAAATAAGCCAACTCATGCTTCTGTTTCATTTCAAACGAAAGACCCATGAAAATAGTTCAACTTCCGATTAAAAGTGAATCTACAGAGAATTTCATTCAGAAAAACAACTTGAAATACGGAATTGGCAGAGAATGGCCAAATTCAAATTTTAGCGGGAAAAAGTTCCTGCTTTATCCACATTTTCACTAATTTCATAGTTCAGCGAGTTTCGGATAGATAGCGCCATTGTACATTTCATTCATGATTAGAGAGATATTCATAGAACTCATTGAGATAATGTAAGTTCTATGGAGATATTCCATAAAATGCACGGTGGCGCCTCTATCGGTTGATTTGTCCTACGCACTTCAAACGGCGACCTTAAATACATTGTCCATTCAATATACATCAATATGGTCCTTTACAGCATGTAATTTAAATGAATATTTCCGAAGATATAACAGATTAAAATGCAGGGACTTAGCGGTGCGGGCCGGCACTACCGTTGTTTATAAGGATATTGCCATTGCATCCGTGCGAAGCCGGGGCGGGTGGCTAGTAATATATATATATAATATACAAAAAATGGTTTCAAACAATGATTCAAAATAATCCGTTGAAATCTAGTTGAACGTTTCTAGAAATAGACCATAAATCGGAACTGACCGGTGTGCGAACCCAAATGTCGAAAAAAAGAAGCAAAATCCCGATTTGAATTTTTATCGAGTAAATCAGACATGCTTCGCAAAGATTCTTGATAAACATGGGATTTCTTTGAGCCGTTTCCCTACCTGCAAGTTCAAAAAAGTTCCGATTCGAGGGAAAATTCAGATTATCCTGTCTGGCTGGATTGGAAATACCGCATCTAAACAAAATGGGGCAAAAGTTTTCGGGATCAATTCAGGACGAAATTAGGAGTTTATTGAATGATTGATGAATTACCATAGGAAAGGTGTGTTTGACCCCTTCAAGTGAAATATCGAGGGTGAAAAAACGTATTGGGGGCCCACAAAGGAGCGGGAGGAAACACATGGGATTCCATTCAGACCGAAATAACTTTTCTCTGGTAAATGCTTTCCTTTGTAGGATGTATAATGATTTTTATCGAATTTATCATGGACTGCTGGGTCAGGGACCTGTCATGGAATTAGATTTCTCTATGGTCATGTCATAAATGAAGGAAACCATTGAATCTATTGTCTAGGAGTAGGCGTTACGGTGGTCGCACTCCGCACTGTGCGAAGTGCGACTCTTTGGAAACGGTTTTCTTGCGCTGTTCCAACTGGAGTCGGATAATAGTGCCTCAGCATTCTATTATTCTCCACAGAAACAGTTTATATCATCCATTTAGACGGTCCATCCGCAAAAAGCGGCAGGTCATCGATCTGCTTCCAGTCCTTAGAACCCCAAGGGTATCCCTGGACTCGATATACAATAAGATCATAGGGTGAGCCATCATTCCCTTGTTCTTCAGTTCATTTGCATTTCAATCTACCGGAAGTGACGTGCCAATATCAACTAACACTTCCCCTTCATGGATTTGGCGAGGTGTTCTTGCCGATTCGGCTTTCGCTCTATTATATACAATTAGTTTGTTTTCAGAGCTCAGAGTGCATCACAGTAGTTAAAGTTATTTGAAGAGGCAGTTTTTTATGTGACCTTCAGATCTTTCCTTTTCGATGCAATCATAGATGGAAAATCGGAATCCCCACAGGCGGAAAATAATATCTGATGGGCAATCAATCCATAATCCGATATAGTTCTTCCAGCGGAAGCGTCAGGAATTATTTCCTCGTATCTCACTAAATGCTATGGTAGAGAATCTAATTCAATTTCATCCCAATCATCTTCATTCCTACTGAATAATGCAGCCTACGCTACCGTCAATTCACATTTACATTCAGCTTTTCATTTCCTGCTTTCATAGTGAAAAAAAAACAATCGAATGAGGTCTGGGGAATTTGTGTAGCGCTCATTTCGAGATTCGATAGGGATTTCGATTTGACGAATGTTGTTTCTTCCGTTGGGGTTGTTGTTGTTGCCTTGATTTTCCCAAAATCCGACCTTCGCGAAATTGACATGGGTTAGGCACAGGTGCTAGTATTTTGTTTTTCAATTTTACATGAAAGGTTAAGTGGGATAAAAGTGATTTGGTAATTTTGAATGGACGAAAAAAATGCAGAATTCTTCAGACACTGTGGAGTGGAATTTCCTCTCCAGCTCATCATCTGAAAGAGTTTTCCCAGGCGTTTCCGTCTGTTTGAATAAATCGTCATTACGCATTTTTAATTTTTCTGGGTTAAATGTGACATAGTTGCATATAAATTTCAAATTATGGGATTTTTTTCGTATCCAAGATACGAGTACCATGTTTATCGATAAAAATATTGTATATGTTGAATCAAATGTCAATTATACAAAAAAATTAAATCACAGTAGAGTACATTGATAAATATTTAAAAATTTCATTCTGCCTCAACGGAATTCAGTCGTATATAATTTTCGATACTGCTACCCAATGCATCTATTTAATATTCACCGAAATGAATTATAGAAAACTGATGAAATCGATAATTTTTTGTTTATTGATGACTGTGAGCATTCGCAGAACGAATTGAATGTTTTTCAATCACATAATGGATCTAGTTGAAAAAATTCTTGAACCAAACTATCATTTATATCATCCATATTTGATTCATCGCCGAAATGTATTTTATGCACATAAATTAAATTTCTGCAATGGATAGAGTAAATAGAACAACATTTTCTGTATGTTGACCGAACCTTCCATATTCTATCGGGAAAATATTGATTCTTTCGCTACTAACCTTCTCTGAAATTCTGAAGCAGATTGAGATACGAAGGATTTATTTGGAAATAAAACCAATAGAATAATTTCAATCCAGATTTTGTTGTTCTCCGAATTATTCACTTCATACAAATCGAAGAATAAAATATGAAACAACTAACGGAATAAGAAGAAGGGACACACTTCTAGGTACCATTTTCCAGTAACATTTTCGTAAAATAACTGACTTCGGTATTCATCAGTTCACGAATCTTCTACCCTGCTACCAAAAACACCCCATGTAAATAGATATCAGTCATGGTCACTAATCTGACATTGTCACGTGATTGAACGTTAGTTTCACTGAGTCACGTAATCAGTGCGTAAGTTGAGGCGTGTTACGGTACGCAAATATTTCTTCCATCTAATTGATGTTCGTTTGTTCAGTCTAGGATATACCGAATGGGTTTCTGACAATAATCGTCTTCTTTCGTGTAAACGACCGGGATTTCTACGATCCCACTTTCTTTATTCCATGAACCTACATGCTTTATAGTCTGGCGGTTTCACTGTTTTATATGGAATGATTGTCAGTGTTTCTTTATCTGACAGCTCTCACCAGTTCAACTCCTCTAATGCCGTGTCCCTTAATCGATCTCAACTAATGTGCCATATCTTATATTCATTGTTTCTGATAGGATAATAGGGAATTCCGAAATGGCTCAGTTCGAGCTGCTCCTTAGTTTTTGCCGTGGAAACTATATCTCATGCCGCCAGTTCAAGATGCCAGCGAATAAGATAGGTATTGTTCAGTCTCCGAGCATAACGAAGCACGTATTGTAATGATTGAATCTGCTTTTTCAAACAGAGCAAAAATTCACCTCTGTTTGTTTCCCGAATCATCTCCCGAAAAAATTCCGTTCTGAACTTCTTGCTATCGTTCGAGTTCGTGATTTCATTTACACGGACTAGATTTCATGAACATACCTACTTGTGAATTTCGCATTTTCGTCCTAGAACGAAATGATATTTTGGAGTGGGAATGTTTGCGTAACTTCTGCATATTATGATTGTAAAAGGAAAAACACCCGTGTTACCATCCACTGGTATAAATAGAGTGTGCACTAGACGGTCCATTTCTTTTTTCACTTTTTCAGCTGGTATCAAGTTCCTCGTATTCCATTATCTTTGTGCTACGTCACATTGGGTATTCTTGTTAAATGAATATACACGAAAGGGGTTATGTTCTGCATATTTATCAACTTGAGTTCAAAGCTTGAAGGGAGGAAATTTCATTCTCAATTAATTTTTGCCTGGCTGATTATGTGGAAGTAGCATTGCACCGATTCTTGAACAAGTCTAGCGCATAACCGATTTTGAATTATTTCGATGGCGTATATTGACGGTTTTAGTGACTTCTTGGGATGAAAAAATTGAGACCCACTAAGAAATTGGGTCTATACAAACTTAAAATTTGAATAAATTTGTGGGGGTGGATTTTTTCTCGGTTGTTCCTAGAGACGTTATTCTAATGAACGAGTCTGTACAGGGCATTTTGCGAGAACTTTTAAACTAGAAGTATAAGGGAGATATTTTTAAATGTTGCACAAACCAGTTTCTCCGCCATTTAGTAACGACGACAATCGGGATTTCGAAATCGAACTGAATACTCTGAAATTGTGATGCATTTTGCTTCAACTCATTTATTGGTCAATTAATCTGAAGAATTCTTCAGCGTTCTCAATCGAGTTGGAATCAAATCGAACAATAATAATGTAAAAATTCCATTGATATTCATTTTTGTTGGAATTGGTTGATATTACCACGAACAGTGTCAAGTTATTGAGTTAATTTCAGAATGGTAAATTAATGACATTTCGGTGAATCTGTTTGATTTGCATTTTGATTTGTCATCACATAATTTATGGGCTTTCATCGCTTTTATACATATTAATAAATACTCAATTGGGTGCTGAAGCATTAAATATATTGGAAATATATTTTTATCACAGATCAAATTCAGATGATTACATCAATTTTCCACATTCGGTATTATCTATTCTGGCTCGGAATGAAGATCTGACAACATCAAACATCGACATGTGTTGGGAATTGAATTTGGTGTATTCATTTCGAAAAAAATTTCCAATAACTGCTAATCGATTTCTGTTTAGATAGTCAAAAAGTATTGGGAGTATTCAATTTTTGTGAATAATATTGGAAACAGATTTCTCGATGGCATCGTATTTTTGTCCTCATTTCTTATAATCATTCTGTGTCACTTCTTTAGGACTTCTACACTCTGTTGAATGAATATATCGACCGATTTCATGACTATCAACCCCACCCTCTATCTTTCACCCTAATATACATATTATCATGAAAGCATCAACGTTCACAGTTGACGTCCATCCAATATTTCAGAGAGTTTGCCGTTAGCTTAATTCCGCAAGACTAAACGAAACGTCAAAAAATACTCTAATGTGATGATTACTCAGGCAAATACCCGACATAAATGAATTAATTCATCAGGCTTCACGTGCCATCAGAGTATCAACTTAGTCATGAAAGAGTTATGCAACGCGATTCCACTTGGTCTGTAGGGATTCGTATAATTTGATTTTTCGCGAAGCATCACTATTCATATTTGAACATTAGCGGAAGCTGTCACCATTAATTGCATTCCGCTGGAAATCTGAGGACGAAAAGTATTGTTAGATCAACTGAATTTTCAGTGTTGGTCTGGATTATCTTCTAATCCTTCCAGAAAATCATTTATTCGTCGAAGTGACCATAAAAAGAGAGAAAGATTTTCGATATACTGTGTGAGACTGACTTGAACGTTTTTTTCAACTGAATCGAAGTCAAGGAGCCTTATTTCTTTTCATAATTTTCTGGAAGCAGTACTGCTGAAGAAACAATGCTGTCTTGTCTTGAAATGTGTTAATACATGCAGGAGTCCGTCAAATTCTACTCATTGGAGTAAAATCGTTGATATATCCAAAAACTATTTGAAACATCCATTCTGTATATTTTCGAATCAATTCAAAAACTGTGGTACTCATAGCTCAAAACTGCATCGAAATATTATAAAAACCTGCTCTATTGCCTGTTTGATAGTTCATTTGTCTGTTCGGTACGATTTTTGTTAATGCTCGACGAACCAGATCCTCCGCCAATTTGCATTATTGACAGACGCTGTTTTATAATTGGATTCAAATCAAATGCATGTTTGTTTATTTCATTTATTCATTGAATTGTTTTATATGTTAATGATAAAATAATTTTTTCATCCCGAAATATCTGCGGAGAATTTATGAAGAATTCATTTTGCTGATTCTATTTATTTATTTTCAATGCTAACTATTTTTATTTCTGTCGGATTTTAATATAGTTTTGAAATGGCACGATCCATGACAATTGATGAGTGCTGTTTTTAGCTGAAAATTATCAGTGTTCTCGTCATTCGTTATTTCGAATCTGAATTTATCTCCAAATCGTCGTATCGTACTTCCGAATTTCAGTTAGAAAGCGATCGAGTGGCGTCGACAAGCTGATGACGTGGAGAAATTCCATCAACCAATTTCGTTGAAAATAAGCATATCATTCCAAGTGGCAGCTGAATTAAAAATCGCGCTGATGGAGTAGAGGCATCTCAATTCGACGACAAAAATATCGGCAGCCATACCAGCAGTTATCGAATTGCTTCGATATGGGGAGGTGGGGGGGCCTGTCAGTTATTCCTGTTGAAGGATGATTCCGTGCCCGAGATCCGGATGAGAGTTCTTGGAAAACAATAAAGTTTTCATGATAATAATTATTTCCGTGTTTGGAGACGGCCTCGGCTAGTCTTCCAACTAATTAGTTTATTGACAGCTTATCACCGTGTCGGACGTTTATAGTCCTTCATCAGATATGACGCAGTTCCGTAGAAATTCTCTTCGACATCCAACTCCGAACTCGGATATTGGATACGATTATTTGATTTCGATTGAACATTGGGATAAGTTACTTCGAAATTAGGTCGACGTATGATGGATTCTGTGCGTCCCAAGGACCTAATTACCCGACAGAAGGGGAAATCGAAGGAAATTATAGCTGGGATCTGCACTTCCACATCCGAATGTGAAAAATTGGCATAAGGGATGCGGCCCCTCTTCATAGAACGCTTTGGAACAATGCCACACCCTTGTACCGGAATCTGGGTCTGCTTTACACCGATAGATATCCGGCCAATTACCAATAGACCTCAATTTCGAAGTTCCTCCTTCATTGGCATCTTCTTGTCGATAATGTTAAGAAAATTCTAGAGATTTAAAGGAAATTAATATTCTGTTTATGACAATTCTCAGGAATCACGTATCCCAACAATTTGAACTTGGAAATCTCCTAGTCTCTTAGGGTGATTTCTATAAGCCCAAATTCGATTATGATGTAGATTTAACGTACAAGAGTGTATGAAATTACAACAACTGATTCAGCCATTGAATTCCGTATCTGCCATAAATAAGGATGAAATTCTATTACTCTCTAATACAAAGCGGATGTGGAGCAGTGGCGGTTGTAGCATCCCTTGAGATGATTCTGAATTATACAGTTTAACCAATTATTTATACTTTAGGATTATTTATGTGCACCGCAGTGAATCATCCAGTAGGTCCCTACCTAGTGAGTTCTTGCTCAAAAGCATACAAACATCCCTTATTCTTCGATGCGGATTAAGGTTCTAGGCAACTGTTGAAAACATGAAACATTTGTTAATTTATATTCTTGGCCTAATTTGGATGGGATCTCCAAAGGGTTATTATAGGAATGTTATAGTCGACCCTCTTCAGAAACTTATTTTCGCATTTATGTTTACTTCAAATATCCGTGCACGATTAATTCAGAAGAAAAAATTGACTAGAACGATTTCAAATCCATAAAATATAGCTAGGTTTGCTTATGGTCGTTTAGGAATATGACTTTCGCCTTGGCTGCCAAACCTACATTTTACGTCTATCGTCTTCCTGCAGTTCTCTCAAAAACCGATAAAAGTCAAACTGTCCATATACAGTTTATTTAAAATCCCTTCACAATAATCTATATTTGTAGATTATACGTCTTATACTTATTACTTTTGACAAATACATGTTCAGCTACGATTTATCTCCACTTATTGAACTTCATGAGATAGAAAACGTCTTTGAGCCGAACAAATGAGTTGATCTTATGACGCCGATGTGGTACCGTCTCGAAGATCTAATTCCGTCTCTCATGGCAATAACCACCTCCGTATTAGCTCTCTACCTACTCCCGTAGGAACTCTGTACTCAACTCACAACTAACTCCGTATCCAACTGACAACTAACTGCCCTCACTCCACTAATCATGCCCTTAACGTTAATTATCGGTTCCGCCTCCAATTTGTTATTGAGAAAGGTGTTACTTCTTGGACGACTTAAGCCAATGAAATAATCAAGGGCCAAGTGCAGCATTAAGCATCATAAATTATCCTACAAAGAAACCCTTGACCATAAATTGGTCCATTTATCTTATTCTAAGAAATGGTACGACTCCTAAATCTCATATTGCACTTATGGATCCTTTTCAATTATAAGATAAATGTTCCACATCCAGGACTCGAAAGCTCACACATGGACGTCATGAAAGCAACACAAAAAGTGTCACGCTTATCTTGGGCACAATATAAAGCGTTCCACACACGAAATTCAGAAATGACGGAGATATTTTACAATTATGTACAATTGATGGGAATGAAATCCTACATACAGGTTGATCTAACTCGAATATGCCATCACAAGTTATTTTCTCAAAACCTTTCAAAATCGACAATTTCTGTTCAGAGTGGAAAATGTTATGATGGATTCCTTTCCTCAAGAATACAGAGCTATACTCTCATGATTTTGAATGAAAAATGTCGATCGAGTGACTGATCATATCAGGAGATTTTGGTAGAATCTATTGAGTGACATCGAGACGCATTGATGTCATTTAATCAAATTAGCCAGGAAGAGTCATGCTATGGCTTTCATCTTTTTTGTCAAAAAAAGTATGGATACATGTTCATCACCTTGCCTAGGAAAAGAATGTCTTTACTGCTACTCTCACCTAATACAGCGAAACTTGAACAATGCTAGTTTTAATCATAACTTCCTTATATAAAGTCGTCGCTGAAGATCACACAATGAAGACTAATGCCTCAGTAGCTCCGAGTGTCGTGTTACTTAAGGGGTGCGTAAGAACACGACTTCCATATCATCCGACTCCAGATTCCAACAAACTTTCTCCTTAAACCTAATAATCCTCACCCCCCTTGTCCCATCTCGCATGTGTTCAGTACACTTCGTATACAGATTTTCATGCGAAGCATTCCACGTCATTTATAATAACACTTCGATGTATGGCTTTACGTGCCTATTTGTCTGATAATATACCTTGATTATGAATGATGCAATCTTGACTAACCATTGACCCTAATATACCCCAATTATACTCAGATAGATTGGCATCCATTGACGAATGACTAACAAACAACCAGTTGTTGTGGCCTGACTGGGTTGGTCATTATGGACAGGAGCAGACCGGTTGCATTTATGTGATGGAACGTACTCAAATGATTGATGCCAGACACCTCTCCATTGTATATCTCTCGATTATTTCTCGGCATTTTTTCCGGGGGTAAACATAGAAATAACATCAATTTTGTCCTGAATATTTTAGTGGTGCACAATCTGGCGCTTTTTGGTTATTGTGGACTATGTCTATCGCGTATTTTTTGTCTGCCTACGTTCTATAAATGTTGACATCAAACAGTCTGTTCGATTGGATAGCGCATATCCAACAGTTGATTGAAATGAATATCTCCCTGAATCAAAATATGCATTTTCCTAATGAAAATGAATTTTTTCCAGAGCCTTGACATATATCATCAACAAAGAAGGGCAATACAACAATACATTCAACCACTATTTGAAGCTCTAACGATTTCTGATTACGTTCAGATTTGAAAAAAATGTCAAAGCATTTTCAATCTCAAAATTGGTTTGGATTCATTTAAATAGAAAAAACTGACAATTCGTAACAATCGCGTTTAACATTTCAACAATTTTTTGGTATAAATGAACTACTGAGTATATTCTAGTCGACGCAAATGTTTTTACATGTCGAACTGAGAAAAAAATACCGCTTTCAGATGTTTAAGTTTCGAAATTCCAAGAAGTTACACTTGATTGCATAAATGTGTCCTTTATAATATAATTTTCAATATATTGCAGTACAAAGATGAAAGTGATGAATTTATCAAAAGAACAATTTTGAATATTTTAGAGTGATTCTCACCATTAATGTGGTGGAAGTGGTGAATTCGAAAATGCTAAAAAAACTCCACCTTTGATAAAAAAATCACGTGTGGCTCTGTTTTGTTTCAGTCAGCTACACTGTATACTGATAGAAATTTTGTTTCGATTTCCCTGAAACTAGGAACAATACCTACCTTCATTATCAAACCAAATTGATATGAAGACAAACTCAAAAATGAAAAATGGAAGTATCTATTTTCGTCGTAAAGTAAAACCAACTCGTATGTCGCAGAAAATTGAGAAAATATAGGGAACTCAAGAGCAAACAGGATTATTTTTATTGTTTGCTCTATCAGGACCGGGGTATTTGTTATGTTCTTCAAAGGTCACTTCGTCCTATGATTGTTCTGTTTTATGGGTGTATTTGTTTTATTTGCCTATCTTGCGGACATCAAAATATCAAATCTGTGGCATATATGTTAGATAGTGAATGTTTCCCTTCTCGGAATGACAACAATGATACGTCTTGACAATGTTACATCTTACCTACGAATCTGAAAATGGGGGCAAAAATTAACCACCCTTCTTAAAATGCTTTTCAGCGTTGAGAAGGCAGTTCATGAATTGTTGAAGTCAAAAATGAGGGACATTCTCGTCTTTCTCTTATCCCCGTAAGATTTTATTACTGAATGGTCTCAGCATGTACTTCAATTAATCTTGTAAAGATTATTTGAAACTCCACCCACAAACAAAAGTTGTGTGCTTTTCTTCGAACTCAATTAATATTAGCCAAGGCTTGTAATTTTTCTGTGCTTGGTATGAAACCCCAAGTTATTGAAGCAATAAATAACAATTCTATAACAGACTGCCAAAAGCGCTCATCTAAATATGGGCAGGGTTCCCTGTGACAAATATTCATTGTTTTCTTAGTGGCAAGATAAGCGTTTCACAAGGTGAAATCTTCCATATGGAAGTCTTTCATTCGAAGATGCATCCCACACACGAATAAAAACAATATTATTAACATAACATAACAAAACTCTATTCATCTTCTATATATACAAAGTAGAAAAGAAGATAAGTCACATATCAAAGAAATGAAAATTTTAATTATTTATACTCGATCTGGAATGGAAACCTCCTCGAATGTATTCGATACATAGTTATTTGGTCCATATAAGAGCTCACCACAACGAGAGCAAGAGTTCTATTTTGATGTAAACTGGTTTTTTGACAGGTTGAGTGCACAATCTTTGTTTTTAACTGAAATTCAAGAAAGTATAAAGTACGTAACTATTGATATGTACTCAATTCTGTTGTGTTCTCTTCAATGTTCTATGATGATATGTACTTTCAAAAATGTTTTATAGGCGAAGGGAGAGGTGAAAATAATACACTCTAGACGTAGATAAGAATCCTACATGTATAGGAAAAAGTATAGTTGAACTATCCTTTCGGGACATTTTCTGAAGAGATTCGGACATAAGTATCTTCGGTTCGGGCCAAACCTCGAAGAGCAGCAAAATGAAAAAAATAACTCAGGATAAAATACAAAAGAACATTGTCGAACGTTTATAGCGCTTCCGGGGTTGTATATTTCGAACTAATTTAATTCGATCCCCTCATTTATCGCGAGAGCTTTTCAATTGAAATAATAAATTCCCCAGCTGGTTATCCGAAAGTTCCAGCAATAACAAGCCGAATCAGAATAGCCCAGGATTCCATTTATTTCACTCCTAACTCCATATACGTTCCACCACTGATCATATTGACATTTACATTGTATTCCCGAAGGAATAGTTACCAACTCCAGTGCTGGGAACGATCACTTAAATCCTCTTTGTGGCCGTGTGGAAAATTCTTCAGTTGCATTCTTCCGGAGCAGGCATGTCCGGTACGATTCAGAATTCTAATTTGATTTGGAGATGAAAAACTGGTTCAGAACTGACGCGACATCAGAATTGCACTTGTGGCTTAGGGTGGATCTGATTAAATCGGACAAGTTTCAATGCGCGCTCCACCGAATGCTGCTAACATACGCTGATAAACGCTATAAATACTGACAAAGAAGTCCGGAATTGTCGGATCCTTCCAATCCGCAATAGAACACACGGATATTCGATTCAATTTCTATTTGTTTGTAAGGACGAAATTCTCTTCCCGTTTTCTTTCCTCTATGACTTGGTATATCAGGCCCATTTTCATTTGTCTTTTGTGGTTTGGTCCCACCGATCATTCCTGGGTCCTTAAATCTGGACTGGTTGGCAGAATAAGCTCCATTCTTCATCAAATTCTCCCGTGTTATAATGTAGCTCGCCACTTTTTGTTGCAATATGGTGGAGGTGTCAGTCACTTATATTGATTCGCCCTTTATTGTCTCTCATTTGATTTCAAAAATGTATTATCCCTATTGGGAAACTCGTTATATGGATAAAGGGCAATGTAAATTGCTTCGCTGCGGACCACGTGTTCATTCTAATGTTGTTCATACACATGAATGGTTGGGTAATGCCGAAAAATCTCATTTCCCCTTTCGGCAGGATAATGTGACGTTTATTGATTTTTAGAGGCTGAACAAATGCTTGGTTGTTTCAACCGTGAAGTGATTGTACTGAACTAAGCGAGCGAAGTTCCAATTTAGTTTTCAAGAAAGCCGAAACAAAGAAGCGGCAGGCGGGTTTAAATTGGTAATGACTCCAGATGCAATAACTCGTGAGCACAATGTATCCGGATAATATGTAGCTCTATGTCTCTCAGTTCGATACAGAACTGCGGCATAGGAGAACGACTTTGATGTAGGTGAGGTAATGGAACATTGGCCCGCTAATAAAATTGGGTCAAATTTGATATCGGTCCCTGGTTATGAATTGTTCAGCAACATCGTCTTGCAGACCTTGCGGCTCCTGCGGTATCGCCTATTCGAATCATAGCCCTTTAATTAATTTCCTTTTCCCCTCAAGCCACTATGACTTCACTCTTCAACAACTCACTTCTCGAAACGGCAGACCACTCTTCGTAACTTTCAAAGAGTTGGCCTGCGAAGTTCGCCCGTAATATCTGAACTTGATACATTGTCGTGAAGCAATATTCTTTCCTCGAACTCGAACGAAAATGATGAATTTAAAATATCGGTTTGGACAAAAATCATTATAAGAATCTGGATGTTGAAGAAATCATTGTTTTTCGGCTTCTTCAAATGTCTTAGCTGAAGTTTCTTACATTCATCTTTTTTGATTCCACAGACAGTGCAGAGAAATTGGCGTTAAAATTTTTCAACTCCTCTTAAATTTCATTTTCATCGGTCCACCGTAATATGGTGGGACTGAAGTGAGAATTAATAATTCGCAATTTCACATAAAATGTTAAAAATAAACAGGAAAGTCTCAGCAGGGAATTTTCAACTCGGGGAAAAATTTCTAACGAAAAATCACTGACTTTGAAGATAGCGTAAGTTGAATTAACACTTCGGTCTCAAATTGAATTAACCAACATTAACCTCAGCAAAGTTTTATATGCGCAATCTTTTATAAATAAATTCCCCTTTTCTGACCCACTTTTTCCACCCTCGTAGCAAATACGTGTAGAATAAAGCACATTGAAACGGTAGGAGAGACAAATGTTTTCTTGGAAAACAAGCAGACTAGCTTTTGATAAGGTCGGTTTGAGGAGTTGTATCATAAAATAATGTATTAGACATAATCAAGGCTACAATATTGCCCATAAATAAGTGGAAAAATCTCAACAGAGGAATTATACCGCATAAACGGCTCTAGTGAAACACTTTCGCCAACCTTATGGCGTTGAAAGCTGAGGATAATTCACAACAGCGAGGTGGGCTGGACTTTGAACCTAATGTTCTTCCCCTTTCGGGAAATAAAAAGGAAACGTCAGAAGTTTTTGATTGAAAAATTATTACATTAGAAACCTCTGCCTCTGTTCTTATTACCACGACAAAAAGAACTTTTTATTGTATGAGGAACACTCATTCAGAAATTTCATAAGTTAGTTCATCTTTCCGTCGTGGAAAGAGTTACGGAATTCATCAGGTGAAATGTTCCGGTCGTCATTCTTGATGTCCCATACTTTTTCTTATCCAGTCTTGCTCATGAACTTCCCCTCTATATTATTTTTGCGATCCTGATATGAATGATGAAATAAATTCGATGGGGTACTCAGAGTTGGTTCACTTTTTATTACTGCTGAGTACTCACATGAATCTTGATATTTTTAAGTAGTTTTTCCATCGTTTATAGGATTTATGCTATCCAACGTTACGGTCTGATAACATAAATCCTTTGAACTATCGGAAAAGCGCAAATAACTACATATCAAGAGAAAGCTTGATTCTTTTGAGGAATCACGGAAAAATATGTTCACTGTGAAAGAATGCCTTCAGATACCATGCACTACTCATTTCGATGTATTTTGTTCTCCCAGCAGCTTTTAAAAACATAGGAGAAAACAGATGATCTAGTCTCGAGTCCTGTATCAATTTTGTGATTTCAGTTGGAGTTTATTCATGTTTTCCGAGTGCAGAAAGAAACAGAACACAATCAATTCCTAACCCAACATCGAGAAGAATAACAGTATATCGATGTGTAATCGGAAAATTCATGACTGTGCTTTCAGGGTACGGATAAAGAAGGTAACAACACAATCTAATTCACGATTTGCAGCCGTATATACTAGAATTCGAAAACTCGAATGTAATCCTCGAGGCCTTCGAAATAGTCGATAATTCAGAAGTTAATCTGTCTGCTAGTTTACGCTCGAAAAACTGACTAATCTCGTTCTTCTGGTGTTTGCATTCTGCACACACATATATGCAATTGTTGAATTTTTTTGTCAACAATCAGTTCGGAATAAACACGTGCGTCGGTGATGTTTACAAGCTTTTTGTCATTTACGATTCGTCGGACACAAATCTGTCTTTTCATTTCCGAATGGCCAGCCAGTTTCGCTTCGAAAAATCGGAAAAGCAACGAAATGTAGCGTGGTGAATCTGCAGCCATAAAAGCAAGATATTATCAATTGTCCACTGAGCACTCGCTCCGAATTTCAATTTGAGATTAGTGACAATATTTGTCACATAATCTTGTCGGAATTTCAACCCGATAGGATATGCAATTTTTGAAACATTCTGAAATCATTAACTCCGAAACCAGTGAATCGATTATGCCAATTCGCGAATATAATTGAGGCCTTTGGAATAAGAACTGTTATCGAAATTCGTAGTTGATTACTCTTTTTCATCCAATCTAAAAATGTTCGAGGGCAAGTTGTCAAGATTCGTTGATTAAAAGTTCGGACCCATAAAATTTGGAGGACATGCGAGAGAATCTCACGGTAACGACCTTCGTTCCTTTTTTCATAATTTCTCCCATTCTCGTTAGGTGGGTCCGACACAGCGACGTCGTTTTTCTAATGAGTCTGGATCAATTTATTATATAATCCTTTGTTGCGTCAAAAACTCGCGGGAACCTTTTTTTCCGATTACGGTATTTCCCAAGACAGCTCTTAAGATATCATGCGAACTGGAAACCATCCGTTTCCATGAAAAATACTCCCGTTAGGGTTATCAACGCTCTTTATGGATTTTAAAAATTCTGAACCTTCATTTCGCCTGACCCTCTAGTTGGGGGTGTCATATACAGCGTGTACAAAATCGGAAAAACGTTAAATCGAAATGAGGAGGAGGACTAATCTAAAGGAAACTGGATACAAAGTGGATGGTATTCGACAGAGGAAAATATTTCAATATTTCAAACACGGTTAATAAAAAATGCTTATAAGTATGGTTCAGTTTTTCTTTCAGAGAACAAAGTCAACCCTAAATATTTCATTTATATACGATTTAAAAACATAACCGAGTCTTTTAACGATATCTGAATCGAACTGCTCCACATGAGTTAGGGATATTGACTTTAATTGCAAAAAAATATAGTTAAAAAAAGCTTTTATGATGAAAATTCATATATGATTTCAAGTTGCTAATTAATTTTAGCCTGTAGGTCTGCAGCGTATACAGGGTGGTCAAGAAAAATCGAGTAAAATAACGAAATTTTATTCCCAGAGAATTCAAGCATTTTAAGACTATCAATACAATGTATGGCCTCCACGGGCATCAATAACAGCTTGACATCTTCTTTGCATACTACACACGAGGTTGTTGAACATTTCTTGAGGAATTCGGTTCCATAAACGGGGCAGAAGCTCTCTCAGATCATTTAAGGATTCTGGGGTAGGTTGATGATTATCTAATCTTCTTTGGAGTATATCCCATGCATGTTCTATGCAATTCAAATCTGGTGAGTGCGGAGGTATTGGTAACTGTGGAATACCAAGCTCCTCGCAAGCATTCTCAACTATGGCTGCACGGTGCGGTCTAGCGTTATCGTCTAGAAATTGAAAAGTTTTAACAATAGCAGCGTGAAAATTTGGCACAACATTGTCAATGACATGCTCCCTATAGTGTAAGGCGGTCATATTCCCAGGACAAATGTGTAGATCTGTGCGCCCGTTGAAACATATCCCGGCCCATACCATAACACTACCCCCTCGGAATGGATGGACTTCTTGGACATAGCGACGATTACGGGGTATGCGTGGTATTGTCCATACCCTTATTCTTCGAGAATCGTCCATATCTGGATTCATCAGTGCAAAGGACACTACGCCATTGATCGTTCCAATTGATATGTTGCCTTGCCCATTCCAGTCTTTGACGCTTATGGTCACTTGTTAATGGAACTCCTCTTAATGGACGTCTAGAACCTAGATTAACCTCTCTCAAACGTCGTCTGATGGTTTCGATGAAAACTTGGACCCTATCTGCATTTTGAAGAGTATTCAGTAGCATTCTACACGTAGATGTAGGGTTTCTTCTCGCCGAATCGGTGATGAAACGATCCTGAGCAGGTGTTGTTTTTCGTCGCCCACCAAGCCTTGGTCTTTCCAACACGGAACCTATATTCCTGAACCTATTCCAAAGTTATCACACTTTGGCTGACTTGGAGCCTTTCGGCTACAACAACCTGAGTCAGGCCACCCTGTAGCATTCTGATAGCCCTATTAGCCTCAGCGTTTGTTGATTTACGTCTTGGCATTTTCAGAAAACTCGTTTCAAATCTAAGCCGTTGATAAACTGACTTCATTTCAAAATAAGAACATTCATGAAGCATATGCAAAGAACCAAACTTCAGAAACAAGGCGACCAGATTGACGAAATGTCTCATACTGATTTTTATTGGATCGATTCAAGTTGTTGTTGAGTTTTAAATTATTTTACAGCGATTTTCTCGAAGATTACATACTTTTAAAAACGATTGAATCCCTCACTCTTGTGGAGCAGTTTATATGAAGTCATCAGGGACACAAGTTGGATTCGTAATATCATTATAACTGGAATAATAAGGGGAAGAATTGGGAACATAATATTATCTCGAGTTGAGAAGGAAGGATGATGGTGTATTGTGTACAAAGATCCTTAGTGTCGATTCAGGAACGATTCACTATGTATTAACGGCGACTAAACCCTGGGATAAAGTCGGCAGTAAAGTGCTAAATAAGTGGATATATTTAACATGGCGCAGAAGCTCGTAAACTGAGACTGATAATATAATAGAGATTGATGTAACTCATTTTATTATCGGACGAGAAGACTAGAGCGTATAGGGGTTGCATTGCAACAGATTGAAATTGAATTCTATCGAAGCTTTCAGCCGAACAAGATAATTTATTCATTCTATTAGCCCAGCCTGACTTTAAATAACCGTCAAGCCATATTTTCTGGGTTAGCTGAGTCCTGTCCTAGATTAATTCGAGTTCCCCCTCAGTGACGGTTATGTTCGAGTCACTCTCGACCGTTTCTTACGGTTTAATATCAGTTCAGTTCTCTATTTCTTCAGAAGTGGGTTACTAACCGGTGAAATGATACTTATTGCATGAAGGCGAGGCTGGTAGCTGGGGCTAGGAATGGAATGGAATGGAAAATAGTAGCTCATTATGGAAATGAATGCTTATAAAACAAAGACAAGCATACAAGGGTTGATTGTCGAGTTCAGGAGGAAGTCAAGAAAATGCCTCTTCGAAGTTCCATAACCAACCAGAAGTATCGAATTTCTCTTCAGATCCTCGGAAAACCGTATAAACCCGACAAACCTCGATACTGCCAATTGAAATGCAGTAATAATTCTCTTATTCAATTGAAAACATCAACTCATGCAAGAGTATGGATGACTGAGATGACGGGAGTGTGCTCACTTGAAATTCAAAACTAATGAGGATGCAGACATAAAGCGTATGCCGACGTAAATATCAAATGCGACGTGAATCTGTAATAGTCGCCAACATTGCAAAATCAGTTAGAACTAATGGCTCAAGTTTCGACTGGCAATCGCATCCATTGCACGTATATGCTCTTGTAAGAATCCTTTATTATCAAACGTAGCAACGAACTGAGGAAAAATGTATGTGAGATTTCATTCCCATCAATTGTACAATATAATTGTTAAATATCTCTGTCATTTCTGAATTTCGTGTGTGGAACGCTTTATATTGTACCCAAGATAAGCGTGACATTTCTGATTGGCGTTCGATGACTTCCATGTGTGAGCTTTCGAGCCCTGAATGTGGAACTTATCTTATAGTTGAAAGGAAGTGCAATTTGAGATTAAACAGTTTTACCATTTCGTGGAGTATGATAGATGGACCAATTTGGACGTAAGTGTTTCTTGGTAGCTTATCATCCAAATCACTTTCAGTGGTATAAACCTTGGTGGAGTCTCTTTCTCCATTTTTTCAGAATGTCAAACATTATGGAAAAACATACAGTTCACCTGGGTCTCATGGAACAGATTGAAAATGGGTCAAAAGTTCCAATTTTTTGTTCGAGAGAAGATGATCAATAATCATGGCTTTGAGGTGATTTACAATTTTCTACATTCTTAAAATATAATTCACTAAGAAAAGATCACCAACACAACAATTATATAAGTCTAGAGCCAACTATTCTGGAAAAATAATCTGAATAATAATATTATTAACTACTGAAAATCGTATAATAAATATTTAGATGATATACATTTCTTTTGTGGAAGTCAACTGACGGGTCACCCTGCACATTTATGGTTGTTATTTTTCAATGGCTATCAACAGCTTTAATCCGGCGATGAAAAAACCAACTAAGGAGGTTCTTTATGAAGATAGTTATTCCTGAAATCATGCGAATATTTATTCTGTTGTTTACCCCAATTATAAAATGAAAACCCACACACTGGGCTACGCAAATTCAGTATTACATCACGAGCACTATATACTGTAAAACGGTGGGACATTAAAACCCAAAAATATATCCCGAAATTCATTAAAACTCACATATCATACACAAAAAGTCCTTTAGGTTCTGCTTTTTATGAGACCTCAATTTTCCAGGATCTTTATGACTTGCCGCTCTCCAATTAATTGTTCGACTTTGTGTGAATGGGGGAAACACAATTTGAAAACAAAAGTCTTATTCCTGGACCTGTTAAATCTGTGAGGAATGTAACGTCAAGGAAATCTTAGATTCTACTGAGAATAGCATAAGTGAAAAGACCTTCGAACTATAAATTTGGAGTTAGTTATTCCGATGGAATTTTCAATAGTTGGTTCCATATTTTCTAAGGCTTGATGAATAAATTATCCAGCTTCCATATAAGTCCAACAGGACGAAAAAGAAAGACTACACCGAAGAAATCAGAAATATTTTAAGACGACGCAGTGCGGAGTATGAATCGCAATGTTCTCATCATAGACGTGCTATAATTTCACCAGCAACGCTAGAAAGTAAGCGCTTAATATCGAAATATAAAACAAACCGAAGAATTCCAACGCTAAGCTGCTTTATTTCTGAACTCTCCTGGGCGAGTTGGCGTGGGCTTTTGCTCTTAAGGATAATTAGAGGTTTTACGCAAAGCTTCTTATAGATAATGTCACATCATGTGCACCTAAAATTCCTACATGTGTACAATTCCTATTCATCACTCGGTGAAGATAACAGAAACAGTGTTCAGATTAGTCGGACTGAGGGGTTGGGAATAATAATAAATATCATTTCACAGTTCGGTAATAGCATTCAAGAGCGTAATTTGAAGTTATTTGGGCTGGCATCAACATCATCGTATGCGGAGTTATCTTGTGTTGTCACAAAATGGCGAATGCGTCAGGTTTTCAATCTGTTTCTAGACGAGAGCGCTATCGTCTTTTGTCGTTTATTTATTTTGTGAATTTTTGAGGAAGCTCTGTGGAAGCAGTACTCAGAATGTCTTTTATATCAGATTGCCAAAAAATTGAGAGTCACCTATTTTATTACATAATTCAAATTTTATATGGAGCTATCTACTTTTTTTTGCATACCCTAATGTGAAACTTTTGGAGTACTGTACCGACATCGAAAAAACCCTTGGATATCGGTCAATTACTTATGGAATAATGCTTGAAGAGGAACAGACTGTACATCGAGCGTTACGGTTTCCCTTTCAGAATTTTATTTACAAAATGTGATATGACAAGCAATAGTGTTATTTTCTCCGTAATACAATGGGGTGAAACTATTTCCATTCAATTTTCTCAACGATAAAAATCGAATAAAGCCTGATTGCTTCCTCGTTAATCCATTCCGTCGAACGTAAACTACAGACATAAGAAAGCTCGGAAGTTCCCCCATCGTTTTATCTGAGTTTTCAAACATATGAATTAACGGGAAAAACTTCGAACATAAAATTCTGAGCGAAATGTCAATTTCATCAATTCGACAAATAATATATAACTTAGAGAGCCAGATAGCGAAACTTTTAATATAAGAACTATATATCAACTCGGGGAAGTTCCCATTATTGCTGATTGAGGATATCTTAATATTCTTTCTGGGCCTCTGCAGCGCAGCTTACCTACTTAATCAAACTTTGGGGCCAGGTAGACAGATTTATTCAGATACGGAGGAACATGTTCCAGCTAGCATGCATATTTCATGTTCCACATGAAGAATACATCGGATAGCTTGTAATTATATGCGAGTCAGGTATTCATTGCGTCAAAATGGGATTGTAAGTTTTTTATTTTCAATTTACGATGAGTGATGGTATAAAATCACAGTTGGTTCACCGAGAGTTTTAAATGCTTGAGCGCAATGGAAACTTGGAATTCTCTTTCCGTTGCATCAGATCGAAAGATGGCAGTTACGAAAAATATGTTTATGACTTTTTATAGTATCCGTTGCCTCATGTACCAGTTAACACGGGTAAATCCGTTATTTCATTCGCTCAATTTCCAGTGCCTCGCTGTTTCCATTCATATCACACATTTTCTTGTCTCGGATCAAGGCAGGTAATTGTATTTGCGATGAGAAAATTGGGAATAATTACCAGCGATATGAGCGAGATAACGTTCTGCTTCTATGTGCATCAGATTTGATATACACTCGTGTGAAATCGTAGTTTCACAACATTAAATCACCCAGCACCAGGAGTTTTCTTGCGCCTCATATTTTTGTGATACAGCTATTGCCCTATTGGTAATAATTTTCTATCAGGCTTCGCCTAACTACAATTTACGTAGTCGAAGTTGAATCATAGAATTTTGCATTGCAAAACTCAATTTCAATTGAGAATGTGTTCAACGCTAAGTTCTTCACTTTTTACTGCTGCTGTACAAGATAATTCTTTTTTTCTGGTTATTCTCGCGAGGCGCAACACCGTTATTCCAAAAGTCAGTCTGTTAGTTGAACATAACGTTCTGGTGGAGTTATATCGCGAACGAATGATGAATAAAACAGTTTATTTACCCGCAAGAATTTTCACTATTTTTCTTCATTTTGCCTGTGTATTACCCTCGGCACAGGAATGGGGATGCGCCCATTGCATCACAATGAGCCACTTGTATCGAATTTTCATCAGATTATGATTCTATCTGAGAAGGAAGGTCCTGCTCTATGTAGCGGAGCTGGTGAGATAATAATCAAAATTTTTTCGTCGTGGACTTTTTTTATGTCCTTCGAATTAAATATTAATTTTCATATAAATTTCATGATGCTATAACAAGTATCAAAATCATTCCTGAGACTCAGTTAACCAATTCTAGACCATGAGTTTAATACAATGGAATCGATGAAAAAAGTTTGATTACATTATTATTTACATAATCATAATTCTTTGACGCTTATTTCATCGTCTTGTTGTTTTCCGTGGTGTTCACAATCTGAATATGCAAAAAGTTCTTTGCGAGCAAAACTATAACAGTGTTCTTATGGAAAATAGTGCGATAAAATATAAAAGATCATCCAATTCCGCGTGGAATGTCCCCCAGCTTCATCCAACCTTGATTAGATTCGTCGAAGTTGACAATTTGTTCGAAATCTCGTAACAGGAAACTCGTCTTTTAAGTCTGCAAATACACTAGGGACAACCCGCAGCATCTCAAAAACGAGATAAAATATTCCATTCGCTTTATGGATGACAATATTAAACAACGGTATATTATTGAGACTTGTCAGTTCCGACTCTAAGGATTTTTGGAGTTTCTGAATTATAAATACGGCTGGCAAGTGTAGGTTGCGCCTTCATCATCCCAGGTGGATTTATACTTCTCAGGAAGTACCCGAAAAATTTCGTATTTGCTCCCTATTTTCCATGGCAATCTTCAATGTTTAATATCGGAAAACGAACCCAAATGGATAGAATTTTATTTACATCTTGTTCTTCCGGCTGTTTTCCATGTACTACCTCTTCTTCATGACATACAAACTTACGCAATAGGGCGGAATGCCGTTGTTTATTATTTTCTGAGCTTTTCTCTTCAAGGGCAAATATTATTTGAAATTTAGGTTTACTCACAATATTTAGAAAATTGCCTTGGAGACGTTTAGTAGCTCGAAAAGCTTTTTAATCGACTCATCTGGTCGAATTCAATGGTACGGATGATAATTCACTCTATCGATATAAATTCATGAGATAGATAGTTTCTTTTCTTTGTGTTATAACGTGTTGCTATGAATTGTATGTCGGGATTTTTTTACGTTTCGTCCCAGCTTCGTTCATTGGGACTCACCGGGTTGGTGAGCGAAATCTGCCGATGCTCGTTTTTTTAGGTTTTTTTTAGTTGCCCTGCTTGAAGCGGACGAGAGTACCCGGAAGAAAGAGGTAGCTCGTTTAAAGCCGATCGCACTGTAGTACCCCGGTGTATTTTCGGGCGGCGCACTTTCTTAAGGGGCCGTTATACTCTGGCCGACGGCTACGGCCCCGATTATCCATTCTCCTTGAAAAAATTATTTTTTTGCATGAAAAAATCGGGTTGAATTTGAGAGTCTATAAAAATTGACTTCATAATCGTTTTTCGGCGGTTGTTCATCAATTTTTTCTCAGTGGACTGCCCTCGGCGAATCAATCTCGAATCGGAAAAATGAAAGGCACTTTTTGAATGGAGAATCGGTGCCGTCGGCCAGAGTATAACGGCCGCGTAGGCGCGGCGGCGTTTGTAGAATTCGACATTCGCTGTGGACAGTGAATCGCCACAAGGTTTGCTGTTAATTTGAACTTTGTGTACTCCCTTATTGCAAGAAATAATTCAACTATTTAATTCAAATTAATTGAAGTTATCAACCTGAATGTAGCTAATGCAGTTTCATATTTCAGAATCGCGAACAATACGATGTTTTCCTCATATTCATACCTCCAATGGATCTATATTTCATGATGTCAGTGCAGCTGATTTTTCATGTCCTATTTTACTGACTTCTATTTTCGTTTCAGTGTTTTCTGGTGGCGAAGCTGCTCATGCTGTGAAACGTTTCACCGGTCTCTACACGGGCCCTTATTTCGATCCCACAACCACAACGAATATAACCACACAACTGGGCACCCACGCCTACTTACCTTGCAAGGTGAAACAGCTTGGCAACAAGTCTGTGTCCTGGATAAGAAGAAGAGATGCTCACATTCTCACAGTAGATAGATACACATTTATAGCAGATGACCGTTTTCAAGCCTTCCTAGTGGAGGCCACCGACACATGGACGTTGCAGGTCAAGTACGTTCAGGCTAGGGACGCTGGCCAGTATGAATGTCAAGTCAGCACTGAACCAAAAATGAGCCATTTTATCACCCTCAATGTTGTAGGTGAGTGATGATTTTCATCCAAACAGCATTCGATTTTTGAGAAAAGGAATACTTAGGCCGGTTGAAATAATAATAACGGAATTTTTGCTGTAGAAATGTACATCCTTCAGCGATTCAATCAATAATTATATTAATCGAGTTTCATGATTTAGCGCTCTAGAACTCGAATTACCCTCAAATGCGTAATCCCCAAAAATTGTTAAGCACATCCCGTGTAATTTGCATTCGAATTTGAGGCAAGTTCAACTCCTGTAAGGATTCTAGGCGTGGTTCGTTTACCCCGAATTATCTGGAAAGTTAATCGGAAGCATGTAGTTGAGTTTACTTTGGAGGTAATACCCAATGAGCAATACTTTGGTTTAACATGAGATATTATAATGTTAAATATGATACGGTTTTGATCAGTTAATCATCGAATGAATATTTGAGTTTCCAATATTCATTTCTTTCTCCTACAAAATCTGGACAACAAAATTGTATTCTGCTGCTGTTCAATAGGACATCACACAAATATCGATATTTTTCAGATTGCATAATCATAACCATATAACATGGATGATATACACTGCGCAAAAAAATTATGGAAATCTCAAATTTATTTTACAACTGAAGGTGTTCTCAATGATAATTATTTTTATCAGAATTATGCATGCATATGTTATCCACTTTCAACGTTTTTCTTCAATACAGATGTTTTCTCCCAGCAGAAATAAAAAAAGATGATAATATCAGATTTTGAATGTATTGGCTCCATTCTAAAATCAGTTGTTCTCGATCAATTCTAGTGATCGATAGTTTTTCTTTCGTTTGATTTTCTACACTCGATCGCTATGCAACGCGAAACACGCAATTTGACCCAAGAGGAATGTGCCAAAGTGGTAGTTTTGCGAGAAGAAGGGTGGACATACACAAGAATTGCAGAAAGGTTTGGAGTTTCCCATACAAGTGTGTCCAGAATGTTGCAGCGATTCAGGGAGACAGGTATGAATGTCCGAAGACCAGGACAGGGTAGATCACGGGTAACAACTGCCATTCAAGAACGTTACTTGAGAGTTTCTTCGTTGAGACAACGGTTTGCAACCGCTCGCCTCCTTCAAAATCAGCTTGAGCAAACTCATGAGGTGCAAATTAGCACTCGGACAATAAGAAATCGCCTCAGAGAATATGATTTACGGCCTCGTGTCGCGGCAAGAGGCCCAGATCTTACCCCAGCCCATCGAAGGGCGCGTTCGGATTTTGCGAGAGAGCATATCGATTGGGAAAGAGTTCTCTTCACAGATGAGTCTAGATTCTGCCTCTACCATTGTGATCGACGTTCCCTTGTATACAGACGTCCACATGGAAGATATGCTCAGTGCAATTTCCAGAATACTACTGGTTTCGGGGGAGGCTCGATTATGGTATGGGGTGGAATATTTTTGACTGCTCGCACAGACCTAGTAGTCGTTGATAATGGAGGTATGAATGCTAATAAGTATATAAGGAACATTCTTGGATGTAGTGCCATTTGCCCCACACATTGGTGAAAATTTCATTTTTATGGACGATAATGCCAGACCCTATCGTGCGCGAATCGTTCAGGAATACCTTGAAGAGGTTGAAGTCTCTCGAATGGAATGGCCAGCAAGAACTCCAGATCTCAATCCGATTGAGCAGGTTTGGGACAACCTCAATAGAGGGCTGAGAAGTTCAGAAAATCATCCAGCTACTCTTAATGACTCAGGAATCCAACTCGGAGAAATCTGGGAAGGATTAGATCAGAACATTTTAAGATCACGCAGTTTGAGTATGAACCGTCGTTGTCGAGCTGTAATTAACGCGAGGGGTGGAAATACCAAGTATTAAATCACTTATCAGCATTTCAGTATTTTGAAAATTGTTCTTTTCTCTTCTTTGACATAAGATTCGGTGAAATCCTGAATTTTTCTTCCATTTAATGTGAGAAAATATAGCAACTACCTACCAAGAAAAAAGGCGTATATAAAAAAAGATTTCAAAATTCCCGCTGAAACGCTTCATCCTGTTAAGTGATTATGATAACGTCACTATACGGTAAACAGACTTCGCCGTCTGTCAAAGCGAACTGATCTTGTGTGATTTCTTGCGAACAAATCGTTTTCGTAATAACAAATAATCGTGAAATAGTTCGCTAGTGATACGTTTTACTCTCTTCTGTTCTTCGTAAGTTCGTACTCGTGATGACACAAAGGATAGATACAATAAGGTTATAGGTTAGCTTGTTTACAGACCAGTGACGTCACGTATTCTCATTCATGTTTGCAGTCACGTGATAATCGGTAATAGATTACACATTTTAAATCAATTTTATTCAATTTGATAAGAGTAATCAGATCACGAAAATATTTTTAGTATTCCAAAAACTATCTTCAATGTGGAAAACCTCAATTTATATGAATTTGTAACGTGTGTGTGAGTTGTATTGGTACTGCTCCCATATACAGAGTGGCCACTTTTCAAATGGGATTGTATTGGTAACTTTTAAACCATATGAGTTAGAAGGTCGGTCAAATTGAGAAAAAGTTGCATTTATAGAAGCATTGTCAAGCAGTTGAGACAAATCGAGATTATCAGGGCCGGTTATTGAGATATCATAAGAAAAGTAAATTTTGTCATTTCGATTTTCTTTTTTTTTTATACGAACCTGCATTTTTTATGACACTCTTTGAAATAACTTTTAACGCTGAATTCAACGATATATCATACAATGTCTTTCAAAGTTGATTTTCAGGTGATTTTGACCCTTATCCAAGTTTCTTTGGGTCGGATCTGTATTACATTTACCTTTAGTTTAATTAACAACGTGCAATACATTGGATAAGAACATTGATATCGTTGATAGACTTGTTTTTTCTTACATACACACAACTCTAGGTTTATTGAATGTATTATTTTGAAGTAGTGGGCCGTGGATAAAAAAAAGCATAACAAGAAATGACATTGTATGATTTATAATTTACTGACTGTCGAATAAAAAATTTTTGTAACATTTTTCGATAATATTTGAAATAAAGTGGGAAAAAAGAAAAATCAAAATGACAGAATTTCCTCTCCTTATGATATCTCAATAACCGGCCCTGATAATCTCAATTTGTTTGAACTGCTTGACAATGCTTCTATAAATGCCATTTGACCGACCTTCTAACTCTTATGGTTTAAAAGTTACCAATACAATCAAATTGAAAAAGTGACCACTCTGTATGACATTTCATTGAGATTGCTAAATTAGAATATTCTGGGCTTTCTAGCAGTGGTCCAATAGGAATTTTAAAATTATGAAGGCATCAAAATTTGCCTATTGAGATATTAAATGAGAGAATAGATCAAAACAAAAAATGATGAAATCTGATAATGACTTTTCTTAGTCAATGTTGCTCGATAGGCAAATTTCGTGAAAAACCACTGGTTGTGGTAAGTGATTAACTCGAAAAGAAAAATAATCAAGAAAGTATGAATTCATCTTCTTGTTATCTTTTCCTGATATTTTAAATTCGAACTGAAAAAACGATCACAGATTTTCCATCAATAAATATATGCCCGCATTTCATTTATTGGCATTTGATGGATGTGTATGCACCATATAAATTGCGGCGTACTGAAAATTTAGTCGATGTATAGCATGGAAAAAAGCGGTCATGCTTATCAGGGTCCATTCACGGCGCAAATACATTTCGCGAAATTGAAAACGATTAAAAATGAACAAACCTTTTGATGGTGCTGATCACCATAAAACCTGATGTAGTCTATTAAAATTCATAAATACTACACCGAATTCAAACAAATCTGAAACAAAACAACTGTTTTTTCTGTCGTCCGAATTTGCACGCCCATTACGATCCATAATGATTTACATGATTTGCAGGTATTTTATTCCGCCCGGGGAACTACGATCCTCCACAAAGCGACGGGCCTCACAACCATTCAATACAAAAGCTGAATTTGAATCTAAAAATGTTGAACTGTGGAGATTCCTCTTGAATATGAACATTTTCAGGAAATATCGTGCTCACTATTACGTAGAGGTGTGAATTTCACGGAGTACCAGTCCAGGTCTCTTGGTATTGAAATTCTACCAAAAAATGTAGTTTCGTCACAGCATGAAGTACCTTATACTGTGGTTCGCTTTTGGAGTTCAGAATTCACCGATAAGAATCCAATTTCAAAAAGAATTGAATTTTCATTGAATTCACATTTCACAGTTTCCATTTCTTCAATCTGATGCATTTTCCGACAGAGGCTCACGTGAAATTTCTAGAAATAGATGAAGCTTGTTAAAAAATATCTTGTTATTTATTTTGATTCATGTACTGGACAAAAGCATTCAAAGTTCTTCATCAATCTCTTTGGAAGTGATCATTTTTCCTGAGGCATTCTTCCTGGGAATGTGAAGGGATTCCTCAGCGACTCGACTCTTTTCAGTATGTAGAAGTGTTTCCTACCTATTTGGTCCTTTCTTTCGATCAGATGCGCTATTTACTTGATTCAACAAGGCGTCCCCCGAATCAATCACCTCCTCCGATCCTATTTGTAATAATGATTCCACTATCTGGGTCTGAATGATATATTCTTTTCGGAATGATGGACATTTACAACTGTCAAGTTCTGGGACCCTGCGTAAAAACTATTCCAGATTCCATTTCGCAAGCTGCCGCTCGAAATAGGGTTATGTCCTTAGGAAGGATTCGAGAAGCCTGAAGGCCAGGTTCAAGACGCCCTTTCTCTCTTTTTATTTCCGTCAAATTTAACATGCGACAGTTTCATGCTCAAATCGAATGTGAAATATCTCACAAAAATTGGGGGTGCCCTGTACAATGATTTTGTTGTTACTCGGTTTAACTTCGATCGAAGAAATATTCTCAGGCGAGTTTGACTCGATACATCGGTGAGAGTTTAATGCTTTCATGAACTCGGCATACTCAACCGTAAAATCAAATTCAAATTCTTTTCAATGAAATCAAAATGTTGTAAAAAAAATCGAATCCGATTTCTAGCCAGGCAAGGTAGCACATTTGATACACTCGAATTAACAACATAATTATGTCTTTTCGAAACTAGCAAACACAGGAAATCAATATCAGAAATAATTCACAATTAATTATCATATTGCACCTCTTCTGATCTGATACTCCTCAGTTCAGTTGTGTAGTGTTGTAGCACGTAATTTCATCATAAACATCAGGAACTCTGAGTTTCAATAGGAACCACACAATGACTATTATGCAGTTCAGTGATACTGTTACAGGTATATCGGAAACATGTGTAACCCAGGTCGAAGCACGTAGTTAATTGGCTATCACAAATAAATTACTGTATATCTTGGATCATATAAACTATTTCCAAAACGTTCTAAGTATTCAAGTTTTCAAATCGAATAATATTTTATTATCAACAGATATTAGCAGAGCTTGATGAATTGGACACGTCCAAAACGATCACTGAAATAAAGAAAACTCTAATAGGTTCTTCATTTTATGTTTGGTTTTCTTCAATGAATACTGAACAGTAAAATATCTTTCAATACTGAACGCTATTAATGGTCCATTGTTGCTGTGGCTTTTATCTTTTTCCACTGAAATCTGACTTACTGTACTGAATGTCGACCAATCAAGCAATTTATGATAATCATGGCCGGTTGTATCTCTTGTACCCAACCTTTTCTACCCTTTTCTCTCCTGTCATACAGCAATACCAGAACAATGTAAATCAAACATTCTATTACCCTGGAAGAAATTATGAATAGAACCTTGTGTCAGTGAGCTACGAATCGCCCCACAACTTTGTAAATATGTTCACTAGAAACTTTTCATGTTTATTACCGATCTCCCTGTAAGTTCAATGAAACTTTTATGTGTCTGCCAAACAGACCGTTTTCTCCATCTCTTCGAAAATGCAGAAATGTTCCCGATGATTTGTAGATACATTATAACGTCCTGCTGTTCCAATATGAATGGAATTGTGCAAACAACAGAAAAGAATGATAATGAAACGATTAATCAATTAGGAAGTCCCGAGATTGTTGATTTGAAAGGGTTGATGACGTCTGTTTTTCCGTTTTGCTGCTTCGACCTACTTTCTACATTACGAATAATGTTTATTCATCCCGCTACTACGTCAAATGACAGTACCTATGACTGCAGAATCATTGGTGCGCCATATTGAAATGTGATATCGAATTTGGCCATCCAGCCAATCAAAGCATCAGGCCCTTTCTAAATACAGAGAATAATAGATAAAGAGAGCCATCCACCGTCCACTGTTTAGCAGGTATACAGAGAGTATATACAGAGTGGCCACTGTTTTAATGGGATTGTATTGGTAACTTTTGAACCATAAGAGTTAGAAGGTCGGTCAAATGGAGAAAAAGTTTGATTTATAGAAGCACAGTCAAGCAGTTCAAACAAATCGAGATTATCAGGGACGGTTATTGAGATATCATAAAAAAAGTAAATTCTGTCATTTTGATTTTTCTTTTTCTCAATACGGACTTCCATATTTTATGACACTTTTTGAAATTACTTTTAACGCTGAATCCACCGATATATTATACAATGTCATTCAAAGTTAATTTTCAGGTGATTTTGACACTTATCCAAATGTACAGGAATTTTTTATTCGACAGTATATCATCCTCAAATTGACATAATCAGATTTCGTATCCAACGTTTCGTACTCTCTGGGCCAACCTCCACCTCATTTTCGTCAATACGGACCTGCATATTTTATGACACTTTTCGAAATAGCTCTTAACGCTGAATTCAACGATATCAATGTTCTTATCGAAATGTATTGCTTGTTCTTAATTAAACTAAAGGTAAATGTAGTAGGTACAGATCCGACCCAAAGAAATTTGGATAAGGGTCAAAATCACCTGAAAATCAACTTTGAATGACATTGTATGATATATCGTTGAATTCATCGTTAAAAGTTATTTCAGAAAGTGTCATAAAATATGCAAGTCCGCATTGAAAAAAAGAAAAATCAAAATGACAGAATTTGCGTTTCTTATGATATCTCAATAACCAGCCCTGATAATCTCGATTTGTTTGAACTGCTTGACAATGCTTCTATAAATGCAACTTTTTCTCCTTTTGACCGACCTTCTAACTCTTATGGTTTGAAAGTTACCAATACAATCCCATTAAAAAAGTGGCCGCTCTGTATATTGGTACCTATATGGGAAATTATTGGTGCTAGTTTTCTGAATATTTGTACTCGGGGTTTTCGAATAAGTTGAATACAACTCCATACAAATTTCGAAGGTGAAAGACTATTAGTTAGAAATTTGCATTCGAACTACACTGTTGAGACATCCTGTATACTACCGATATTGGGCACTGGATAAGTGATGCATGGCATACATTGGCATGGTCAACGGAATTTCTTGAAAGGCTGAAATTCTCCTTTCACATTGTCGGGAATGAAATAGATAATACGATGACATGCTTTCAAGACACCTGAGCATTTCATTGTCGAAGAAATTTCCATTTGAGTCACGGAATGGTGTTTTGTTTTCTAATCAGTTTTCAGTCTTTCGCATGAGCCCCCTGATCGGAATAGACAAATAGTAGGGGGCGTAATATAACATGACAGGCGATTTGAAATTTGTGGCTTTCATGAACGTGTGGTGGCATTATTTAATCGAAATTTTCACGAAACGTTCATCACGCTAAGACAAAATGAGCCAGGGAACGGTTTCCTGTAATCCAATATTCCAGTGGTGGAGTAATTTCTTCTTCCGTGCAGAAGCGTGTGCACGGGTTTATTAAGAGTCTTTTCAATAAATTATATCCCATGATTCACCCAAGAAGGGTACATTCTGTTCTGAATTTTTCATATCACTCTCCGTTGTTTTGCCTTTCTTTTCGTTGATTTCCCCATCTCGGATGGTCGGGTAAGCCAGGCAAAAAATTCCATTGAAAATATTCGGACGGAATTATGAAAACCCTCATTATGTTAAATGAACAGAGTGGTTCTTTTTCAGCCCTTTGTTTTCTATCATCATGATATTATTTAAAGGTTGTAGTTAGAGTTCACAATATGTTTCTAAAACGTCCTGGAGCTATTTTGAAATGGCATAGAGATATCGATACTTTTCAATCGTGTTTGAGAATTTTTCTTGAGAAAATTTACGATTTCAGATCGTTCAGTTATCATCCGAACTTTCCACAGAAATAATCGTTCTTCTGTTTGAATTCAACCATATATGGTTCACCTAATCCTACTCATATCCTTGCTATTAATGTTTGAAAAATAATGAATAATGATCTCAACTGCTCTATTTGTTGCATTTATTTACTTCACTGGGATCTTCGTCGTCCAGCCTATTTAGAATGAAACATAGAATAAGCAAATGTCGATAAACAGAAATTTAACTCTACCACAGTAGAAGCACGAAAGGTGGTTCTGCTTTGTGCAAAAAAGGCAATTCCCATTCTCACACTCTACCAATACTCTCATATATGGCAGGCGAATAGCGAATACGCCGTGAATAATGCGAAACTATGTTACATCAGCGTCCCATATGGAAGCGCGAAATTTTTTTTCATCCGATTTAAACATTTTCATCGGGTCCATTTGCGTGAGGCGCTCTGACAATAGTCACGTATTGAGAGGTCTATAGGAAATGAAATTTTTCATACAGAATTACCCATACAGGAAACGTGTCCCGGAATTTCGCCAGTCTATCAGATGGGCCTGATTTCGGGAGCGTAGAAGGATGCGTCGCATGTTGACTGTCTGGAAGACGTGCTGGCAGGTGAAATCCGGTTCACGTTCTGAATAATCGATAATTTCATTAAGGGAATAATTAGAAAATCAGCCGGTTTCGGTCTATTCATTCGGTAGATCTGCGTAATAATGCTGTTATCAATTATAAGAACCAGAATTCAGTGGCGCAGCCACAAGACTGGTAGTTCGTCCTTCAATATCTCGTATAACTGGAACTTCCTCAAAATGATGCTATGCAATCGCTGGAATTCGATACTCAATGCACACGTATCCCCAGGAGGCCAAGACCATATTTTGGACAGCAGAATTAGGTACATTTTAACTGGTTTTCAGTACATTCAATTGTACAAAATTGTTGGGATATTCTCATATTTCTTTATATTGTCTCCAAGATAAGCGTGACATTTCGGATATGCGTTTGATGACTAACATGTGTGAGCTTTTCGATCTCTGAATTTGAAACCTTTGTCTTAAAATTGAAAAGAATCCTTAACTGCAATACGATATTTAGCAGTTGTAGGTACCATTTCTTGGAATGGGATGAATAAATAGACCAATTTGGGCTCAAGTGTTTCTTTGTAGCGTTTCATCCCTATCATGATGCACTCGCCACTGATGCACTGTTCTCAACTGCAAGTTGGGGCGGAACCGGGAATTAAAGTTGAAGGCATAATTGGGGTAGTGAAGTCAGTTAATGATGAATCTTGACAGTTAGTTGATAGTTAGCGGGAAAGTTGATTGTTAGTCGGAAAGTCGGGAGACAATTTTGACGGAGAGAGACGGAATTAGATCTTCAAGACTTCATAAGATCAATTCATTTGTTTCGGCGTTAAAACGTTTTATTTCATCTCGCGAAGTTCAGTAAATGCGGATAAATCTTAACTGATGGGTGTAGTTAGTAGTTGTCTAGTAAAATAATTAGTGTAAGACGTATAATCTACAAGTGTAGATTATTGTGTGAAATCTGTAAATGAAGTGTAAATACAGTTTGGGTTTTATTGGTTCTTGAGAGAACTGTAGGAAGACGATAGACGTAAAATATAGGTTTGGCAGCCAAAGCGAAGGTCATATTCCTAGGCGACCGAAAACAAACTTACATGAATGTTGCCTTTTTTGTTGGATACTTTGCTTTCCAGATTTCGTGTATGTCTCATTTTTATAATTCCATTAAATGGCCATTAAATCCTGAAGTCTCCTTTCTGTTTCCTCTCATTAGAGCTCTTCAAATAAAGCACACTGAATCAGAGCTCTGTTCTTCAAAGGACTAAAATAAAAAATACTCGTGTATTGGAAAATCTTCATGATGAAATCCGTATTTCGTATGATTTACAACGATGAGTATATTCTTCGTCGCTGCGTCCAAGGTAAGTAAATAAAATGAATTTATGCCGCAGGGACTTTGTGGTTCGACGTCATATTTTTTTCTGTAGTTCCAGCATCAAACGTTCGTATACATTATTTATTTAATTAGGCTTAACGAGCGCTGGAGCAAAATGAAAAATAGTTGTGATGAAGAAATGAGAGTGGAGCATATCCTTATGATTCATTCCTCTTCCGACTCGTGCTAATTAGCTCATTTATAATTATAACTTACCAATAAAAGATTTGTATTCAAAAATTTTGAGTTGGAGATTAACAAATATAAACTTTCTATCATATACGAGGCGTGTAAATGAACTATTAACGAAAAGCTCGATCGCAACTAAAATGAATTTCCTCACGAGCTACGATTGTAACAAAGATTAATTCATCTAGCCGAATCCCGGAAAAGATGGTTAACTTAAAATAAAATTATGAATTCTCTCCGAATTATTCGTAATTACTCTTTGAATTACATTTCACGAGAGAGATCATCTGGGCGGAAGAAATTCTCCAAAATTAACGAATGAAAAAGTTGATGTGTACTTTTTGCTTTTAGATCTTCGACCCGTTCAGACTTCCTGGCGTATGCAAAAAGATGCCATTAAAGTCATTTCGATCTCGCGAATTACAATGGGAGGTTGAAAAACACAGTATGGCTGTTTCAAGTAGTTGGAGCAACAGAAATTTATATTTTCGAAGATTATTTCCAGATTACTGTCATGAAAAAGACACCATTTACTTAACAATCGATTAAAAATTTAAAGGTTGATAGCACTACCGCTTGCAATGTTGGAAACAATCTGTATAAATTCATCCTTGAGCGAAATTAATCTCTTTCGGGGATTTTCGAACAAAATCAATATGCGCCTGTTTTGCTTTCAATTGGCTACCCTGTATATGAAGCAGCATTTGAAATTAGGCACTGAGGCATAATTAAATCTCCTTATAAATTACATAGCAAAATCAATTGGCTGTTTGCTTTCTGAAATGCGAAACTGAACTTCGGAACTTAAACTATTGAAGTGATAATTGTTTTATGGTTATCCGTTTTGGTGTTTGTGAACTCGCTTAATTATGTTGTATATTCCGAACTTCGATGAACAATTATTTACATTCTATATAATATTTCCTGGAAGTCAAATATCCTGTTCGTTCATAGTTGGCGGTTACTTTCGTAAACAAAAACTTTTTTTTCGCAGAATCGATAAACAAGGATATCGAAGCAAAAAAATATTGTGAGAACTTATTTTCAAGTTCAAAGGATCCCAGCTAGCGGTAATGAGCTTCAGGCAGAAGAGGGGAAAGGTTTCATTAGTAGTTTTTGAGCGCTCATTCCATATCATTTCGTCGAGTTGTCATTGTTTTCGAAATTTTTAGCCGGAAAAGGTCTCAATCGACTAGGTTTGATTCAATTATCGCGAATCCGTGGTCAATGTCATTTCGTACGTCCGGAAACACCAGGCTGTCGAACAAATAAACCTAGGTTTCTGTCAGAAGTTGGTATAAGTACATTTTTCTTGAAATCTCCTGCTTCACTTATACGGAGCTAAAATTCCAATATTGTGTTTTGAAAATTTTGGTGTTGAAACCTGCATGAGTGCGTTTCTACATTATATGCAAAGGCGTATCAATCAGCAAGTCTATTTGCTGTGGCGAGACATAATTCACGTGACCTGTTCGTAAATCAATTCGCAAATCTCACCGGATGCCGCAGACTCGGAGAGTATCAACGTAGGATGAAAATTTCCCAACTAACTGTACCAGCTCTCAGCTGTCTCAAGATGACGATTATTACATAGACTTTAGTTTGTTTTTAATTAATGCATTCATTTATTCACCTAGACATTCTGTAGGGGAGATTATCTATATAATCTCTCCTTCTGCTCCTGAAGAGATTATCTTTCTAATCTGTTCCGAAGAATGCCCAGGTGAATTTCTGGGAGCAATAACTCAGACTGTTGAACAGCGAATCGTTAGACTGTATAATTCGTATATGATTTGTATCTATCGATTTTGTTCAACTTAGTCCCCGAACTGTGAGACTTTCGCATGATACACAGGAGGGAGCAGAAAGGCACCTCATAAGCTCGACATACAATGATTCTTTTCGATATGAAAAAGAATTCCTTAGTCATACTGGCTTTGGTGTTCATTAATCACCTGAACAAAGAGATGGATCTATGTTGATCTTGTCCAACGAACTAAACAGATGTCGAGGTTTGGTGTTTTCAGTAGGCAGATTTCGATCGAATGTCGTATTCAGATTTATGGGGTCTATTTGCCTTGATGAATTTTCAGACTATGCTTAAGGGGCCGTTATACTCTGGCCGACGGCACCGATTCTCCATTCACAAAGTGCCTTTCAATTTTACAACATCACGCCCTCAATTTTCCACCTGAAAGCTTGATTTTGTTTTCAAATTCTCCTGGAATTTCAGACAGTTCCCTGCGATTTCACACTTTCTGGAAGTGTTTTCAGTATTTCCATCATTTTTTGCATTGATTAAGCACCTACCCAAATGAAATTTTTTGTCACATATATATAAAATTGATTTGTCGAGGGCACTCGATTCAATTGATGAAAATCCTCCGAAAAACTATTATGAAGTCAATTTTCATAGACTCTCAAATTCAACCCGATTTTTTCAGAGCGAAGAAATTGGAGTGCCCTCAAGACATAATTCAACTTCAATTTGAAGAAATCAAGCTTTTAGGTGAAAAATTGAGGGCTTAACCTTAGAATAATCAAAGGCACTTTTTGAATGAAGAATCGGTGCCGTAGCCGATTTTTTCATGCGAAAAAATAATTTTTTCAAAGCGAAGAAATTGGAGTGCCCTCAAGACATTATTCAACTTCAATTAAAAAAAAATCAAGCTTTTAAGAGAAAAATTGAGGGCGTGAACTTAGAAAAATGAAAGGCACTTTTTGAATGGAGAATCGGTGCCGTAGCCGATTTTTTCATGCGAAAAAATAATTTTTTGAAAGCGAAGAAATTGAAGTGCCCTCAAGACATAATTCGACTTCGATTTAAAAAAATCAAGCTTTCAGGTGAAAAATTGAGGGCGTAAACTTAGAAAAATGAAAGGCACTTTTTGAATGGAGAATTGTCGTAGCCGATTTTTTTATGCGAAAAAATAATTTTTTCAAAGCGAAGAAATTGGAGTGCCCTCAAGACATAATTCGACTTCGATTTAAAAAAATCAAGCTTTCAGGTGAAAAATTGAGGGCGTAATCTTAGAAAAATGAAAGGCACTTTTTGAATGGAGAATTGTCGTAGCCGATTTTTTCATGCGAAAAAATAATTTTTTCAAAGCGAAGAAATTGGAGTGCCCTCAAGACATAATTCAACTTCAATAAAAAAATCAAGCTTTTAGGTGAAAAATTGAGAGCGTAAACTTAGAAAAATGAAAGGCACTTTTTTAATGGAGAATCGGTGCCGTAGCCGATTTTTTCATGAGAAAAAATAATTTCATCAAAGAGATGAAATTGGAGTGCTCTCAAGACATCCTTCAACTTCAATTTGAAACAATGAAACTTTGAAAAATTGAGGGCGTACATTCAGAAAAATGAAAGGCACTTTTTGAATGGAGAATCGGTGCCTTCGGCCAAAGTATAACGGCCCCTTAACACAAATGAAGGCTAGTGCCATATCTACACTTCTAATATAAATATTGATGTGATATAACCAACTGTTTTGAACATGCGAGTAGCATCTATATATCATGGGGAAGTCTGAGTTATGAATTTTTTCCCATCACTTCAAATGAGTTCGTGAATGTGTCGAAGCCGCTGTCTTGGAACCTTGAAACGAATCCCGTTATCGCTGCGGAAAATAAATCATCTTTTATGATATATAATCGTGGAAAATCGTATCGATGAAAACACATTCGTGGGGAATGGACGCCGATATAGGAACCCGGCGATAATTAATTTGTTCATTATCGAATCGGTTGTTATCCGGCAAATGAATAGGAATGCCGGGAGTATACGCCCACCTCGCTCCGAAATAAAATGGGGAAAAATTCCGTTCCTTTCTCGCTTTATTCGAGATGTACCACCTTCTAATGATGATTTATTAAATTGAAGATCGATCACTTTGCCGACATACGTTTCGGACGCGAACAAAACATTCCTGTCATTCATCCGAGCCGTGAAAGTTATCTCGCAGCGGCAGAAACTTTATCTGGGAGAAAGCGCGGCAATGCAAATAAGGGCCGAAATACTAATGCATCAAATTCCACGTCAGAAAAATACGGAGGTATATCCTGGTTTTTAATGGACTCTTCCAAATGCCTCGTTCACTATTCTTCGGGCGGAATGTTACGAAATCAAGCCGCTGCTTTGGCAGCCTGGCTAAAGCTCGTATTGTAACAGAAAAATATCGGATTCTTCTGTGGTACTTCTCAGTCCATTTATTTCTAGCGGAAGTTTTCGAATTTCGACCACGGTGTTCACATTCTGAATTAAATATCCCATTCAAATGAAAATTCCCATGAATGGAGCTTTCGCAGCCTGACAAAAAATTACGGAAAATGTGGAAGCATTATTTTTTTGTGAACATTCTCCTCTATTTCACAAATATTTCAACTTTAAAACCCAGGTATGATTCATTAATATCGTTTTTCCATAACGGAAAGCAATCCAGAAAAAGTTGGTTCAATTATTAATTGCTCCAAGAATTATATCTTCGTGTATTCTCTCGGCTTAATGGAACAAAAAGCAAAATAAAAACTTTGATTCATCTGTCATCGTTTCGTCATATTTATTGGCATCTTCACAGACTGAAATCCAAAAGAGAGACATGGTGAGCAACAGGATCAACAACCGAAACAAACAACAAAAATACATATAGTGATCCAAATTGAAGAACTACAATATTAACATTCAAATATACAAATAACAAAAGTGAAAGGATTAAAAATAAGAAATTACAATGAAAAATTCAAACGATGGACAGAAAAAACTATTGGAATATTATCTAGCATACAAAACCACAAATTCGATAAAAATATCCAAATCTTAACATCGTTTCATGAATTGAACTCAAAAACAATTCATTAGCTCATTAAAGTACATTATCGATTATATCGTCATGAGATATATAAACAATTAGAATGATTCCAAAATGTAAAACTTGTGAGATTCAAGCACAAAAACGTTATTTTTCCTGAATTCATGAAAACACGACCAAGTTTTCACGATCTTCCAAATAACGAAAGAAAATGATAAAAATAATCAAACATGCTTCGGTCAAATGTGTTCCGTGTCGTTACAAAACTGCATTTTTCTCAGAAATTATCACAGAGTGAATGAACTGCCATTCTGACATTTTTTCAAGAGTTAACTGTGTGAGGACAAATGTCTGAAAATAATCAATTCGAGTAATTAAATTACATATAAACGCGAATGTGTCCAACATAGTTTTCCCAAAAATAGTTCTTACTTTGAAATTCAAATTATGTGGTATGAAAACAACATACCCTTCAAAATGCGCTTATTCAAAGTCTGACCAGAAATAGCACGAGAGTCATCATATATCGAATTATCCATCAATAATTATCTAATTAAACACATTGCACTTTGATGGTCGAATAAAACACGGAATATTAGATAATTACAGAATTATGTACCCGTGAAAATAATTATATATCGGACTCTCAAACAGCATTTCATAAAATGTCGGTATTCGATTATGAGACAAACCCGTGTTTCATTCATGAGTGGAAATTGGAAATGATGAATAATGAATTTGAATAACGATAATGGGATGGAATCACTTATGTAAACTTCTCATTAATTGAAATTCATTAGCGGAAAGTTCTTGAATGACCTTTCAAAATTATATTCTGATGTCCATGTTTGAGCAATCCTGGAATTTCATAATTAATATTGTTCATATTGCTGGATCTCTATCCTGGAATTTTACAGTTAATATTGTTCATATTGCTCGTCTTCAATACGAATTCCTGCCCTAAAATCCATAACATACAAGCACCCATCAGTTACATTTATTATAGCAGCGACAATGTAAACAGATATCAAGCAAACATCGGAATGGAATTCATACAAAAGATAGAGTGTAGGTGTTTTTCACTATCAACGGATCCATTCATCCGATTGATTCTGAAAACAGATACGTACGTGCCTTCAGAATTCCAAATTATGCACAAATTACTTATCGTACGGCTTATCGGACACTAATGGTTGAATTATATTCAGTAATACTTTTCGGTTGATGGAATTTCATTAGGAGTAGAATCCTAAATCATGTCATCCATTTCTCACAAACGAAATATCTGTCTATTTTGAAGTTGAGTTCTCATCATTATGTCGAAATTGATTTTGTGGAAGGTGAATGAAGCCAAATGAATCACCGTTTTGAGGTCACAAAGTGGATGAATCCAATCCATCCCTGATGTCAAAAGTTATCTTTTTTTTTTGAGAGATATATCGAACCTCTCAATATTCGTCTCATGAAAGTTTGAATATGATTGTTCCATCATACTGTTACAACCCGATAGTCTATTTTTAGGCTTTATAGGTCATATCTTCAAAAACAAGTTGATTTTCGATTGAATACGCCGTTGCGATTTGGCGGAGGATCGGTTCTATTAAATGACTTCCAAAACCTACCCAATTCGCCAGTTCGTCATAAACCTTCCACATAATGAGAAACTTTATGTATAAATTTAAGAAGTCTCTGCAATCTCACATAAATAGTTCACCACAAAAAATCACTGAAATAGATTCAACTTCTCAGTATCTTTAATTTTTGAATTTGTGGAATGGAATAAATTGAAATAATGAATGAAATCCGAACTCTATTTAAAGAACCTTATATGGAAGAATATGATATTTTAATTTCTTGTAGATCCTTCGCTCTCCTTCACCTGTATATACAGGGTGAGTCACTAGGAAATCTCCATATTCCTACCGCTTATAGAGGTTACTCAGGTGAATATCGAATGATCCTCCAAAAGAGCCTTCCCCTTTCCATTAGTTCATGAACGATTGTCGATCATGATAATTTAATTAATTATGATCATTATTCTTAGAACAGCGAGGGAAAATATCCGACTTAAAGTATATGTTGTTGTGTATACTCCATTCACTTTTATAAAAGTATCGCGGTTAGCCATGATTTAGGTTTATCGAGTTCTTTCACTTAAAACGGACGCAGGTTGGTACTCGTGAAAATCAAGTGACATAGCCAAGTCTACTTTCTATTTACTCTTTTTCAACTTTGTAAATGGAGTTAGTTCTTCTAAGGTTTAACTGTGGCGCAGGTTTCGTAGAACTACTACATTTCCATACTGGAGTATTTCAAGTTGTGCAAAAATGTATTTTAATGTCTTCTGAATTCACATAATATTTTCTCAAATTCATTAATTTCCCAAAGTGAAGGAACGTTTTGATAAAAACGTAATTACTACGATTTTTTAGCAGAAACGGCAACGTTGCTCGTTCAACTGACGGAAGAATGACTATAACCCAACATTTTCAAAACATACACGGTGAAATGTGTCAAAATTTCATGGCAAACCGCGATACTTTATAAAAGTGAATGGAGTATATACTTCATTAAATTTTATAATGTATCCCGGTTGGCCATGAAATTCTGACACATTTCACCGTGAATATTTTAAAAATGTTAGGTTATAGTCACTTTACTGTCAAACGAATAAGCAACGTTTTTCTTTCTACTTGGAGGTCGTAGTAATCACGTTTTTATCAAAATGTTCCTTCACTTTGGGAAATTAATGAATTTGAGAAAATGTTATGTGAATTCAATGATTCCAGACCTGGCGAATGTTGAAGAAACTTTCCTCTCTGTTAATACTGGAAATATTTCACGTATATAAACATGGTTGGAAGAATCAGTTATGCTATTTTCTTATACGGAAATCAAGAATCAAGTGTTGGAATTTTACTGAAAAAGAATGGACAGAATAGTCCGTTACTTTGTGATAGTTCATTCGAAAAAAGAATGAAAGTACTCGAATAACCGGACAGAAAAACCTATAAACGAACGGTGGAATTCCCAACTTTTCGAAATTCTCTAGAAATATGCCTATAGAAGTCGTTCAAATACCTTTTTTCACAACTTGAAATACTCCAGTATGAAAATGTAGTAGTACTACGAAACCTGGTGTCACAGTGAACCTTGAAAGAACTTACTCCATTTACAATGTTAAGAAGGGTAAATAGAAATTAACATTGCCAACGCCTTTGAGAATTATTCGACATTTCACGAGTACCAACCTGCGTCATTCCTAAGTAAAAAAAACTTGATAAACCTAAATCATAACCAACCGGGATACATTATAAAAGTGAATGCAGTATACTCATAGACTTCTGGGACTAGGTTTTGAACCTAACTTAACAGTGCTGCTGCTGATACATTTCGATCTCCCAGAATACCCTAAGCTGGAGTTGGAACCACATTCCAGAAGTTTATATCGTTCAATATATTCGCTGACAGTGTCCCATAAATTTCGGTTAGTTTGACTGGAACTAAATCCTCTGTATAAACTTAATTTGCCGATGCAGATAATTGACGTCCAATTTCGCCCGATATACCGCAGAAAATAAAAAAAATCATGGTTGTATTACTATCCTTTCAGTGATTAAATTTAAAATAACTATTCTTCTGAATCAAATGGTCACGTATCTATAGATTATCATTTATATTTCAAGTATTTCTATACAAATTAAGAGAGTTCGAACATATAGAATCCTCAGAATATATCTGGAAATCACTTCCAGAAATAGTGGAAAACTTTCACATGAAATGAAAATGAAACGAAAATCTAATCGTGAATATTCAAAATGGAGCACTTCCAATGTTTTTTCATAGCTTATTCTAAATTGATTAATCTAAGCTAACATTGGTAGAGGTAGACATGGTAGCAAAATGGCTTGGGGATACGAATGCAAGGTATGAAAGGAAGATCAATAAAGTGATGATTGATCTTCGTCAGCTTCAGTCTGATGGCAAACAACTCGATTGTTCACTAATTATGTAGCTGGCAAACACTTGATGAATACGGCCAAAAAGCCACAATACAGTTTACATTTCATGCTTCAATGAATTCAGGATCTGATCTAGAACCTATTCAGTTCATTATTTAAGGACTATCATCAATAGAATTTCGCTTCGCTGCGTTGCTATCTGAAAGCTGAATTTCAAATCGACTGGGATAGATCTTATCAATTACACGAGGAACCTAAGCCTTCTTCCTATCGCAATCACCCTCCTAATTGTTGCTGATATGGCAGGAAATTAGTCCCAATTCACTCGTATTAATTTCAAAAAATACAAGTTGATATTTATGTCGGTATAAAGAATTTTGTTAAATTATGTCAAGTGATTGGAAACCTTTTAGTAGATGAGCATGGAATGAACTTTTATGTGTCAGTAATTGTCATGAGGTTCATCGAGAAAGAGAATCACCCTGTGTGTAGCGAATATGAAATCTGGTTTTATATCCAAATTGATATATTATGTTTATTCTTCATAATTCGAGTAAATGGTTTCTCATTATTTGAAAACCAATCGAAAATTATTAATGACATATAATGAAGAAATCTTGATGATTCCAAGTGATGAGCCCTAGACCCTAAGAAAACGATATTCTCCTCGTGCATTAAAATTACTGTAGCCCATATAGGTCGCTTGACTACAGGGCTTAATAATATAAATGAACGTTCGGTGAGCTTACACAGAATTAGGTACAAGAGATCATCCCTTACCTCAATCGAAGATGACAGTAGCTACCGAGTTATAAGCTCGGCAGGTGCAGGGTGATTTTCGATCTCGACTTGTGATATCGTTTTGATTTTCCCTGGCTAGAAAGATGCTTTCTTGGAGATGTCATTACGTCGAAAATTTCTTATTCAAATCAATAGGGGATAACCAAACACGAAACTAGAGGCCTCTGCCTTTTATATTCCGCATAATAATCGAATCAATGCACAGGGGCAATCGCTAAGTTGTGAATAAAATATTGACCTGGGTGAGGAACTTACTCCCTAGTAATCTTTCGAGAGAATTTTTCTGTTTACCAGAATATCAGGTAGACCTGATATTGGCATGGTTTAGGGAAAACCATTTAAGAACATGAAACTCTGGTCCTATAGAGCTATATCGTGTTTCTTTATTTAAGCACGGTGATATTCATTGGACCATCCTTCGCGATATATGAATCAGGCTCAAGCACCAAGATTCATAAAATCATACCGATTTAGTTCATGGATAAAAGAATGTTTAAGAAATTTTCGATTGTTAATGGAAATATCGCTCATTTTCGGCTAATAGGTTTTTGGCTGCAATTTAAGGTACAAGAAAGTTCCCGAAGATTTAGAACACGATCGGCAGTTAATTGAAGGTTCATAAAAGGTCATCGAGGACGAATAGAAATGTTAAACACGTTTTCCTCTTTCCTAACGAGAATCACTGGCAATTAGCAACCGCGTGCAGCTTTTCTGAATTTAGAGAATCGATACACTATCGCAACATTCAACAAGGCTGATGGGCAATTAAATTCGACCTCATGTTTTTTTTTCGGTTATGTATGCTATGTTCAATAAAAACTATTGAAATTGTTGGTGGAAGTCATATGAAAAAAATCTCCGCTCAATAAATTTTCAATATTTGATAAAGTAAACAAATGTCGATTATTTACCCTTTTTCGATAATTAAATAATTGTTCATTGCAATTATAATTTTGAAATTCTGGATTCATTGGATATCATGATTCTAATTTCAATAGGAACTATTGGTTGCATTATGGTGGAGGCGCTGGTCATTTGGGTTATAAGCACTACTACAAACCGATGCCGTTTTGCTGTTTGACTGTTTACTGTCACTTATGTCAAATTTGAGCAAATTCGGATCAGAGAAACTTCTCTGTTAGATGTTGACATCAGACTAGACAATCTTATTTTATTCATAATTCCCTGATACTTTTCGATCAAAATGTAGATCGGATTGAATCTGTTGATGTATCTCATTTTCGTGAAATGGAATGAAGTTATTCAAAAAAAGAAGTGCAAGAAAATTATTCCAACTGGGAGACAGTTTTGAATATGCGGTAGATATAAATTCGGATCTATACTCTGGGGCCTTACTCCCACATAATCACCGAGAGTGAATACGAATAAAACAACGATCAGGAAGAGGCCATAATAAACGAATCACCCCGATACGAATTAGTCGATATTTGATCCTTGAATTCGCATCAATTCATGGAAAAGCGTATTTTTATAGCTATTGCAGTAAAACCAATTTTTACACCCGTCCAATATTTCTTGTGTAGAATAAAAATTGGATAGAATAGCTTTGTGGCCCATTTCTTGCTCTTCCTTCTGATCGGATCAACAGTTATGTAGTTATCAACGAAATGTAATTGCTTTTTTATACGGAAGGTGTTCGCGAGACAGCATATGTCTCATCCATCTTGAATAATGTCCGCTGAAACTGCTCATACGAATGTCTTTTGGAGGAGTTGTCAGGGAATGGACTTTTTTACATTCGTGAAAGCAACTGAATTTCGTTCCTGTCTCGACGTGAAAGAGGGGTCGCTCAGATGTAGGCGATGTAAAGACGGAAATCATGAACGTCAAGTTGGATTTCCGATGGAGAAGAAATTTAATTCGAATCTTATATCCATTCAACAATTGGTTGGTATTGGAACATGCTCTGTATAGGCTTCTCGTAAAATAATTCCTCCCTATGCCATAGTCATCAGCATCTATCTGCAGTGTGTTTAATGAAAACTATCGAGACCAGTTTTCGGGAGATTCCGAATGATTTTGATTTTTTTTATTGGCCACCTGTATGCAGGAAGCATGAAACCTCTAAAAGTGTTATAAAATTCGCTTCGATGGCTAACTAGTAGTAGCTATAAAAAAAATTCGATAGCCTTATACATCGCCATATTATTTCATGTCAATTCATAATATACAGAAGTCATTCAATGCTGAGAAATGGAAAGCAGTGGGTTTCTGTTTCGCAAATAAACAATCAATATCGGACTGAACCCCACGAACATCACCAGAGTATCTGTTCTTAAAACATGAAGTTCGAATCATTCGTATATATTCCGAAAACCTATAATCGAATCAAATCTCATATACATTGAAAATTCAGGCCGATTGAATTGATTATTATCTGGCTGCGTACGGAATCGAAACGAGTTTATGACTCGCGACTAACGTTATTTGATACAAAGGAGCAGCTAAAATATCATAAAATATTGTTTGATGAGATCAAATTTTGATATCTCCTATATACATCGACGACACAAAATTTCGACTGGATCAATTCATGAAGCAAATTAGATTACCAATGTAATGGATATTCCATATACGAAAATATCGTTGTCAAGAATATAAAGCTCTTATCTGATTCTCATCGGAAAAAGATCTCTTTTATATTATCTGGTTTTATTGTAGGGTACTTTGAGTAACCAATGAGATATTTACTTCCAAAAATATATGTAAGAACATTGAGTATTGAATTGAACATTGATATTCAATATAGGTTGTTGATCATAAAATGAATTTTTTATTCACAGTGGGATTTTTTCACTTTAAATTTGGAATTTAAATTTTCCAGAGAAAGCAAGTATTATTTAGGTAATTGATATCGGGAAAGAAGTCAAATTACTGAGGAAGTTCAGAAACTGAACGAAAGCTAGGATAACTTCAATAAAGAATTCTCAATACTTAAGACCCAGTAATTTGACTTCTTTCCCGATATCAATTACCTAAATATCCAACGAAGTCGAGACATCCACTAAGCAAGTATTATTATTGTCATCATGATATCAGGCTTCCCGAAGTGTATGTAAGGCTAAATTTTATTTCAATAAGAATAATTTGTGATGATGGAAACTGATTTTATCTAGTTTTTTACTTTCACGATTCGAAAGTTGGCAGATATTATGAGGAAATATTTCTATTATTTCTTTGTGAATTCAAGATTAGATGTTTGATAATATCATTTAAAAAATCTAATTTTCAACATTTCAAACACAATTTGAAAATTCATCGAAATCAATTATTTTTAATAAGCTTTAACTAGGCTGGAAAAAAGACGAGATGTTCATTTAACCATAGCTCAATTGAAAACGTTCGTACACTGTACGTTCTATTCTGCACTTTTATCAGTGCAATGAATAGAAATAAGGTGTATATTCTGGCTGTGAGAAAAAGGAAACGGCCAGCAAAGAAAGCTCATTGAGGTGAAAATCGATGAAAATTGGTGGTTGGATAGCGAGAAAAGCTCCGATTCATAAATCAATAACTATAAGGTTATTGGCGATGAAGGAGGTATCGAGGCGAAAGAGTTATAGAGTTGCAAAAGATTCCCGGAGCATTATTTCAATTAAACCGATTTCGTCCTCCGGAAAGTGCTAAATAAACATTTCCGCGATGAATTTACGTGCCCAGAGCTGAAGAAATGATGAGAGACCTCCGCTGAAGCGGAAAATTCAGTGTTGCCATAAATAAGGAGCAATATTGCGAATTTAGGCAGCCTGTCCTTTTGTGTTTTCGTACAGAAATCAGATGTAAGTGAAGACATTGTTCATGTTGAATTATTAACGACAGAGCAGGTGGTGGAAAATGCGCTCGGAAAGGTTGAATCTGGACAGGAAGAGAGTTGATTACTTTGAATAATCACCATTTTATTAGGGTTTGTTCATTTTTTTAATATGGGGGAAAAATTTTTTGGAAAGTCGACACGCAACAAATTTCAGGAATAATAATTTACTTTTTTTAACTGATAGTTCTTCAATGTTTATTGTCGAGATTTTTCTCAATTTGAGAATATTAGAACGGATACAGTGCAGTAGGTATCTGTAATGAGTGCTGCGTACTCAGTATTCAGAATCGCCTGATGTATTGCAACTGAACATTTTAAAGCTATTTTGTTATTTGGTGTTTGAAATGTTCAGAAACTGAATACAGGTCATAACCTGTTATTAGAATGACAATCTTTTTTGACTCTGAGATCTTGAACTTTGTAGCCGGAAGAAAGAATTTTCCATACGAATCAATCGAATTTAAATGACCGAGTCGCTTGCAAGGGTGCCTCCCGGACTAATACCGTTCCTATAATTATGGCTCTGATTCAATGCAGAAAAGAGCCAAGACCAGAATAATGAGATAAGTTGCAAACTTTTTTCGCTTTCCGAAATCAGTTCATGTACTTTCCGTTTATTTTCCCGTTGTTCCTGAGGCATTCCTCTCTACCTCCACATTCTTCCTGGTATTTTTAAAGTTAGATGAAGGAGCAACAGAACTCTTGCCATATCATTCGCCTTATTAGGGATGTTGTCAAGCGGAAATGGCGAAAAACGCATTTTCACGTTTTCATTAAAGTCTTGTTACATATTCGCAATGGGCTTGTCGCATGCTGTCGACAATGGGAAAAAAACCATCATGCGTTCTTAGAGATTGTTGTCTGAAAACAACTGACAATACAGTTCCTTGTCGTTGTAGGCTCGTGAACAATAGGAAGAAGTGGAGAAAATCCATTATCGTGAAAAAATGAATTGAAGATGTAGATTTTTGGTTTGACTGCTTTTTTCACTCGGCTTTCTACTCTTGTGGTTCGCAAAAATGTTTGAGGATGTAACTGGCCCTCTAATAGATAATTCCTATACTTTACCCTCTTCTGAAATTCCTATATTAACATCAACATATTGTTATTAAATAAGAAACGCGAAAAAGAAATAATTTTTCATTAACCACGAACCGATCAAATTTTCGACGAAAATCGTTTTTTCCTGGCACAAAACTCGGAAAGCGATTGAATTCGTGACATTTCTTCCGGGTGTTGAATAGCGGCTTCCTAGGTCATTATACAGAATGGCTGCGACAAATTGATCCGCGTCTAAAAAGAAAACAATTCAAATTTGAAGACGATTTGCGCAGCACACTGGGTGAAGGCGTCAGCTTTCCAGAATTGCAATAACTGATTAAAACTTTCGAAGGAAGAGCTTTACATTCCTAACTCAAGTTATTTGATTCCATAACAGAGCAGCTTACAATTCAGAATAAGGCGTCTTGTATTCGGCTTGAATTAATAAGAAGCTACATTTTGTACCTCGGGGAAAGGGGAAAAGTTATATGTACCCTGATATAAGTTATTTCAGCATCGGAGGCCGGTTCCGTTCACGTTTGCATGGGGGACCAGCCCAAACAAGATTTTTGTGCATGAGCAGATGGAAGCCGAAATTCTGTTCGAACTTCTTCATGATGAAGTTTATACCTTTTTCTCAAAATATGTTGACCTAGGAATTTTGTTGTGTTCACTTTTTTCGAAGGATCGCAATTACAGATTTATCCGCTTCAATAAGTATTGTTTAGTATTAGTATAGGTAACTCTTCATTCCTATTGGCGAAGCAACAGCAAATGATATAACCCTAGATGTCTATAGGAGAGTGATTCTATATCTATCAACAATATAGGCCCCAACACCGTACCTTGAGGAATTCCCATCGAAACTGGAAAAGGATTACTGAAATTGTTTTCTATCCTAACTATAGAATTTCTGTTGCATAGATAATTTTGAAAGATGTGAAATACATTTTAAAGCTTCCATGGCTTTAAGTTCTTCTCACATGATCTAATACAGTGAGGAATTGGATACATTTTAGGTGGAATGAAGAATGTATATGTGGTGAAAATCTATATATTTCTTGTTCAAATGAATTTGTTTCGTATAGAAATTTCATGAATTTTATATTTTTTTATTATGCAGCTTAAAAATCAAGAGCTGAAATAGTATTTGAGTGTCGCCAGTGAATGTTCCACATGGAAATATTTGTGGAAAGGTTGTAATAGAAATTGGGGCAATGTAGTTTCACAATGAAATATTTGTGTTTATCATATTTATGCTAATTAGTAAAAATAATTACGGTCAGAACAGCGCAATTAAGGCATAAAATATTTTCACATTGGAAATTCATTCGATGCCAATCCCTGCAAATACTCGAAATTTATGATACTTGATTTAATTACAGGGAGCTACCGGAGTCCGGTTAACGTGTAGAGCGCTCAACAGCCGAAATGTAGTTATTAAAATTTCAATACATATCTACTGATGAATCTGTCAGAATGAAAAATAATACCAACTAATAAATTCCGCGGTTGAACATTCTGTCGCTTTTATACGATCTGGTTTCTATTTTTATAATCTGGCTTCGCCTCGTGGGCATCAATCAGTTGTGTATCGCTCCGAAAAAATATCCCTTTTTCGATCGCGGTTTCGGCGGATTTTAAGGGCCGATGTTTATGGCCGACCGCGATCGATGGGCTGCTTTTTGCATGTTTGGGACCGTCCGAAAATGGACATGTTCGCTCAGTTCCTTGGCACAAAACCGATCCGTATTAATCTCAATCAGTCACAAAGATTTTCAAATCGGTATTCATTACCTTACGACTTGACTTGACTTCAAGAAAATCTTGGAGCATAATGTTAACAGTATAAGATTGATATCATTGGGTCCTAACCCTTTGCACTTCCGAAATACAGAGTGTTAAAGTTGGAAAAATGAAAAAGGGCGAAGGTTGTCTTAAGAAAACGTATTGTTTCTTTTGAAACTTTAAGGATTGTTATCATAGAGTATTCTAGATTCTTCAGGATGAATTAATTTTGGAAGCTTCCCTGGAATGATACCCCAACAAAATGCGCTCCCCGCCATCGAAAAAGGCGTAAAATTCATGCCGAAGTGGATGATTATAGCCGTCACAATTATAGCACCCGCCTGGAAAAGTTATTATTGTTAATTTCGCGGAAGAATTCGAAATATTAGTCTGTAAGACTGTTTGAATGTGTGAATTCTGAACTACGAGGACTCAAGGAATTCCAATGGCGTGAGTGTCATTGTGGAATTAATTTAGAAATATTTATTACTCAAGTCGAGGGTTTTCCTATGCACGCAACATCATTTCAACTCATTCGCTACATCAGAGTAGGTGTTGATATCCTATGCAGGTGTGGAAATATTTCCCCGATTTTTATGATCCTATCCTGTTATTTAATGTTCATTTCTTACATACATTATTATCGTTCCTTCCTTAGACTGAATTATTAGTACTTGTAGCTTTTATAAATTAATAAGGTGAATAATTTACTTTGCAATTCCTATTTGCATTCATTCAAGACCCAGCTTTTTCCTTTTGAAAAGGATCCATATGTTGTTGAAAATGTTTCATTCGATTCTGTTCTTGATCCGAATTAGTCAAATATGGCATTCTACGTGAAATTTTTTGTGCATTTCTTATCGTTGCATCACCCCCATATGTTTTGGAGATACTCAATTAATTATCAGTGTGAACTTGGCGGCCACTTTCTATCGGCCATTCTCGGATTCATCGGCCAGTTCACCAGTGGCGTCGGGTATTTATGAAAATCGCGATTAAAATTATATGGAAGACGAAAAGTTCAGAATTTTTGCCTGAAATGAGTTCTTTGATTCTCTGTTGATATTAAAACACCGAAATTTCCATTGATTTCAATGGTTTGAAAAAGTTATAATGAATTATTATGTGTATGAGAAATCTGATTTCGAGCATATTGAACGGATATACGTCAAAAATGATTAACCTGAATGAAATTTGGTAGGAATGTTGCTAGTGGGGTCCAGAATCTTATTCCAAGAGGTTTTTTATTTGCCGGACTTTGGAGGGGAGTTTTCACCCCCACCCTCAAGGTTCAACAAAACATCGAAAGTGGGTCTCAAAAATGATTAACCTGAATGAAATTTGGTAGAAATGTTGCTAGTGTGGTTCAGAATCATATTCCGAAAGGTTTTTTATTTGCCGGACTTTGGAGGGGAGTTTTCACCCCCACCCTCAAGATTCAACAAAACATCGAAAGTGGGTCTCAAAAATGATTTACCTGAATGAAATTTGGTAGGAATGTTGCTAGTGTGGTCAAGAATCTTATTCCGAAAGCTTTTTTATTTGCCGGACTTTGGAGGGGAGTTTTCACCCCCACCCTCAAGGTTCAACAAAACATCGAAAGTGGGTCTCAAAAATGATTAACCTGAATGAAATTTGGTAGGAATGTTGCTTGTGTGGTCAAGAATCTTATTCCGAAAGCTTTTTTATTTGCCGGACTTTGGAGGGGAGTTTTCACCCCCACCCTCAAGGTTCAACAAAACATCGAAAGTGGGTCTCAAAAATGATTAACCTGAATGAAATTTGGTAGGAATGTTGCTAGTGTGGTCCAGAATCTTATTCCGAAAGGTTTTTCATTTGCCGGACTTTGGAGGGGAGTTTTCACTCCCACCCTCAAGATTCAACAAAACATCGAAAGTGGGTTTCAAAAATGATTAACCTGAATGAAATTTGGTAGGAATGTTGCTAGTGTGGTCCAGAATCTTATTCCGAAAGGTTTTTTATTTGCCGGACTTTGGAGGGGAGTTTCCACCCCCAACCTCAAGGTTCAACAAAACATCGAAAGTGGGTCTCAAAAATGATTAACCTGAATGAAATTTGGTAGGAATGTTGCTAGAGTGGTCAAGAATCTTATTCCGAAAGGTTTTTCATTTGCCGGACTTTGGAGGGGAGTTTCCACCCCCACCCTCAAGGTTCAACAAAACATCGAAAGTGGGTCTCAAAAATGATAAACCTGAATGAAATTTGGTAGGAATGTTGCTAGTGTGGTCCAGAATCTTATTCCGAAAGTTTTTTTTATTTGCCGGACTTTGGAGGGGAGTTTTCACCCCCACCCTCAAGATTCAACAAAACATCGAAAGTGGGTCTCAAAAATGATTAACCTGAATGAAATTTGGTAGGAATTTTGCTAGTGTGGTCAAGAATCTTATTCCGAAAACTTTTTTATTTGCCGGACTTTGGAGGGGAGTTTTCACCCCCACCCTCAAGGTTCAACAAAACATCGAAAGTGGGTCTCAAAAATGATTAACCTGAATGAAATTTGGTAGAAATGTTGCTAGTGTGGTTCAGAATCATATTCCGAAAGGTTTTTTATTTGCCGGACTTTGGAGGGGAGTTTTCACCCCCACCCTCAAGATTCAACAAAACATCGAAAGTGGGTCTCAAAAATGATTTACCTGAATGAAATTTGGTAGGAATGTTGCTAGTGTGGTCAAGAATCTTATTCCGAAAGCTTTTTTATTTGCCGGACTTTGGAGGGGAGTTTTCACCCCCACCCTCAAGGTTCAACAAAACATCGAAAGTGGGTCTCAAAAATGATTAACCTGAATGAAATTTGGTAGGAATGTTGCTAGTGTGGTCCAGAATCTTATTCCGAAAGGTTTTTTATTTGCCGGACTTTGGAGGGGAGTTTCCACCCCCAACCTCAAGGTTCAACAAAACATCGAAAGTGGGTCTCAAAAATGATTAACCTGAATGAAATTTGGTAGAAATGTTGCTAGTGTGGTTCAGAATCATATTCCGAAAGGTTTTTTATTTGCCGGACTTTGGAGGGGAGTTTTCACCCCCACCCTCAAGATTCAACAAAACATCGAAAGTGGGTCTCAAAAATGATTTACCTGAATGAAATTTGGTAGGAATGTTGCTAGTGTGGTCAAGAATCTTATTCCGAAAGCTTTTTTATTTGCCGGACTTTGGAGGGGAGTTTTCACCCCCACCCTCAAGGTTCAACAAAACATCGAAAGTGGGTCTCAAAAATGATTAACCTGAATGAAATTTGGTAGGAATGTTGCTAGTGTGGTCCAGAATCTTATTCCGAAAGGTTTTTCATTTGCCGGACTTTGGAGGGGAGTTTTCACTCCCACCCTCAAGATTCAACAAAACATCGAAAGTGGGTTTCAAAAATGATTAACCTGAATGAAATTTGGTAGGAATGTTGCTAGTGTGGTCCAGAATCTTATTCCGAAAGGTTTTTTATTTGCCGGACTTTGGAGGGGAGTTTCCACCCCCAACCTCAAGGTTCAACAAAACATCGAAAGTGGGTCTCAAAAATGATTAACCTGAATGAAATTTGGTAGGAATGTTGCTAGTGTGGTCAAGAATCTTATTCCGAAAGGTTTTTCATTTGCCGGACTTTGGAGGGGAGTTTTCACTCCCACCCTCAAGATTCAACAAAACATCGAAAGTGGGTCTCAAAAATGATTAACCTGAATGAAATTTGGTAGGAATGTTGCTAGTGTGGTCAAGAATCTTATTCCGAAAGCTTTTTTATTTGCCGGACTTTGGAGGGGAGTTTTCACCCCCACCCTCAAGATTCAATAAAACATCGAAAGTGGGTCTCAAATAAATTAAGAGCAGAAAAACCTTTTTTGAAAAAGCTGTTATTTGAATGCTCTAAAAAGTTGAAATTAGAATTTTCCTTTAAAATTTCAACTATCAACTTATAACCTCATTATATACAACTTATATGATCATAAAAGCTTGTCGCGAGGTTTGCGTAAGTAGGCACGTATAAGTATTCAATCAAACTGAATTTTGAAATGATATTCAGCAGATTAAGTTACTCAATTAAATAGGAACTAGTTCATTTACACAAGTAAATCGCGCGACAAGCTTTTATGATCATATAAATTGTGTATAATGAGGTTATAAGTTGATAGAGGTTTTTCATTTGCAGGACTTTGGAGGGTGTTTTTTCAAAATAACTTGAAAGCAACTGAAGAATTGTGGAATTTTTTTATTGTACAATAAGTTAATAATAATGATTGAATCAGGAATTCAAGTACCTACTAAGAATTATTCTCATTATAAGCAACTATGAAAAATGATCAGATAAAACAATATCTTCATCAATCACAATCCAGAAAGCTTTATTCTTTTTGATTCAATAAAGATTCTTGGCTTATTTCCGTGAGGTGTAACATCTTTATTTGAAAAAGGTGGGGATACAGTTGAAATATCGATTCATAGTTATAGAAATGATTCACAGGGAATATGCAAGTATAAAGAAGATTGTTGGATATATTATATATATAGTTATTTATTGTATAATTATCAATACAGCCGTTAGTATCACATCATGGTAATATAATATCACGAATACATTGAAGTATACCTTCAAAGTAAATGTAAATGAATGTAGAAAAACTATGATTACATAGTAAAATAAATGTTATAAAAATGACTATTATGCGAATATATCATAAATCATTGAAAAATAATTCAATACATAGGTAAAAATGTTTCTTTTAAACGAAGAAACGAATGAACAGTTTATCACAGTTGAGGTCTGCATTATTTTCATAATTAATCATTAATTGAGCACATATTACATTTTCATACATCTAAATTAGTCCATTGGGTTATATTCTAGGGTGAATGAAGACGAGAATTCAACACTAGGAGAGATTATATTCATAATGATAAATATAGCCAATTCGCACTGTGGAATTAACGAAAAAAAGGGCACAATCCGCTAGGATTGTGCCTGAATTAGATGAGCATATTATTCTAATATTGGAAAATTTAAAAATGAAAAATTTATTGAATTCAAGGTGATGAATTCAAGAATATTCAAGAAAACGGCAATTTACGCTATTTAGGATTTTGTTAGTAGAGTCGACAAAGATCACATATACCAAATTTTATTTTGTTGCTTTTCGGGTATCCAGAATTTACTTCGTCAGTAGTCAATAGACATTTTTCGTGTGTACTTCTCATACAGAGTCTACATCTGAAGTCGACCTCTTCACATTGGCATGCACAGAAAAAACAAATTTGGTTCACTGGAGAACTATTTCTGAGCAGTAACCATTTCAAATCGTTTCTGTATTTCTGAATATCGATGGTATCTGTTAAAGGCTCATTCCTCACTAATTTTTGAAAAAAATAAATCACGAAAACACCGCAATTATAAACATCCTTCTGAATTATATGTTCTAAAGTCTGTTTCCTCCATTGCATAGAATCCGACTCTTTCATTTCAAGAAAATTTACGATTTTTCTGTAGTAGAAATCTATATTCTTGGATTCACTGCCGAGTGGGTCGATAAAAGTAAAAATTTTTTCTATAAAGTTCAATTTTATTAAAATGAAATGATGATTTCTTACGATTGGAAGAATTGCGTTCGCTTTCGAAAACTGAACGCTCTCCAAAAATTCATTAGAAAAGTTCCGACAATTTATAATTATGGAAGATTTCTCTAGTGGAAATAATTCATAACTTCCGTCATTAATCAAATGTAGACAATGATCTATAACAAAACTGCTCAGACATTGCTTTTCTGAAAGAGTATGAAAATCGTCAATGAGTATCTCCTTAACCGCAAGTTCCGAGCAGACATTTAGTGAAACTACGTAGTTCCGATTATTTTTGAGAGGAACATAATATTCAGAATCAGCAACTAATCCATTCGGCAAAAAATCAATTTTTTTGAATGATTTCCATTTTTGTTCCGAAATACTTGAAACCATATTTGGAGATATAATTGCAGGTAGAAGATAAAAATGATGAAAATATTTCAGTTTGTCCAATATATTATTCCAAAAACTATTGGATCTGAAAATTCGAACTATCTTTATATTTTTATGTGTGTATATAACCAAATCACACCAACTGCGGTCTGCAATCTCCATTATGCCCTGAATTTGATAGTGATATTGATGTGTTGTATTGATTTGATCCTGTTCTTTGTTCAGGAAATCGAATTTGTACTTGAAAGGATCAGCATCTTTCGCCGAAAAAGGACATTTGATTTCTACAACACCATTTTTACCAACAAGACCATCTGGGGATGCACCAAGGAATGGATATTCAGGATGAATAATCAGTCCTGATGAAGTAACTTCATTCTTAGTTGCTTTGCAATATAAGATCCTCGCTGTATTTTCGAATTCACGACCATGAATTATGGCCGGAATTCGCAGCTCCCTATTGCTTAAAATGCTACCCACTATATTTCTATAGGACTCTGCATTTCTCACCTTGCAGATTCGGCCAAAATATGAGCTCGTCACTCTTTTCCTCCGTTCCTCATTCCATATGGAACTTTGGTGTTGTAGAATAGTATTGTCATTCAGCTGCCTCTTACCCTCTTCCGTTAAATTCAAAGTTTCTAGAAAAATTTCAAATTTTTCTACCAACTGCTGATCCTCATATTCTCCAATATTAGTCACAGGCTCTGATGGATTTATATCGGTACTCTCTTTTTCGTTTGAGTTTTCTCCAGACATGAAATTTTTCAAATACCTAGCATTGAAATGCGAACCTTGTTTCCGCTTTGGTCTTCGGCACCACGACTCCTGGGAAGATTTTTCATCACAATAACTTTTTGTGAGACGAGATTTGCCTATCTTCAAATCGGCCTCTATTTTCAGTGCCAAACAGTCCTCTCTCAATTTTCTGATGAAATGACTGCATTTAAGGTTTTTTTCTCCTTTGAGCTTATTATTTTTAATTTGCGAAAAATAATTTTCCACAACTGAATTACTCAATGGGCCACCTTTTGGTAAGAGTAGGCAACTCCACAAAGGACAAAACGGCATATATTTTTTCATGATCAAATTCAAGAATTTCGGATTGTACATCTCGTTCCTTGAATTTTCATCATGTGAAATATTTTCAATGCGGTATTCCAAATTCGACTGAATTTTCTTGAACCGTTTATAAAAAGGGCTAGATTTATAAAGAGTTGTCGATTCCTCATTCTCAAAGTCAATAACAACTTCCTTATCTTTTTCCTCAGGGAGGAAATTTTTCTTGGATATGATATTGGAAATATACGATTTAGCACGTTTTAGATCTGAATTTTCTACCTTACTAGTCAACATAACTATAACCTTTCCCACGTAATTATCCAAGACTTCTAAATCGTCAATCAAAATCGCACATGCCATCATATCCTTGAAACAGTTCCTTTGCAAATCATTACAACACATCTCATTCACATCCTTGGAAATCATTTTCATCCAATGTGCGCAACACAGATGAATCCCTATTAATTTCGATTCGGTGAAAGCAGTTTTGAGCAACAAGAGGTTGTAGCATTTTTCCAGGTATTCTGAGAAGGTGCACATATTGAATGCCTTACATGCAGCATGCAAACTAGCGAATGAAAAATCTGTTACTACTCTCGAAAAAGCAGGCCAGCAGTTATTTTCCTCGCAAAAATATCGAAAAGAATAAAATAAATTATGAATTGCCATAGAGTTGTGTACAGACGAAATCATTGAAAATATTGGATAAATTCTTTGGCTTGTACTAATAACGACAACAGCGGTATAAAAGTATACTCTATTGAAATTTTTTTTTGGTTTCCTGACCAAACTGCCTGTTGCGTCAAAATAAATTATTGGGGGTATGCCACTATCTCGCTGTTGCTTCAACACCGATAATTGCTCCAAACTATAGATCAGTACGGAAAAAGGAAGAGCCACTTGTTTAATATATTCAGGATGATCTGATTGCATTTTTATTAAATCCGTGAGATCATCCTTATCCCTATCCAAATGTGAAACAGCCTCTGACCTTATGCGCCTCAATGTACAGTCCGATGTTATGCTTTGTAGATTTTTTCCCTGTCTCATAACTTTGTTATCAGACTCTAAAAACTTTTGTTTTTTTATATTGAAAGCGTTTTCCTTCAAAAGTTCTTTTTTCAGTAAATCTCGTTCGAAACCTTTCATTGAGGTGGCTAAATAATTTTTATGAATATAATCTCGTGAAGAGCTGTAAACTAGAACACTCTTTGTTCGAAGATATATGAATATTTGAAATCTCTTGCATCCATAATTATTATGTTTGCACTGAGCACTGATAATATAAGCTTGTTTTTTTTTCGAGAATTTCATGTATTGAAAAATTATACAGCAAACATTATTTACGTATTTTTTTATACGATTTTTTATATAAAAAGGATAATTCTTTTTATTAATTCTACCATTTGCAAATAAGAAATCCCATATTTCCGGTTTTATTTGGAAGCACCCTTCCAAATAGCTACAAATATTTTTTTTCTGTATAGGCATGTTGCAAAATGAATTATTTAATGCCAAATTTTCAGCATTCATAGGTAGAATTTGGGATGAGTCACTCATACCTGATAAATTCAGAATTTCCTTAGGAATTTCTATCTCGTTCGGAGTTATGTCGTGTTTCCACTTCCGATTCTTGATGTCAGTGCCATTGCATGGAGTTTTCTTCTTTTCATCAACTTCATAAGGTTTTTGATCGGCATCTGAGTTCGGGGAAAATTTGGATGATACCTGGGATGCAGCACTATCGTCATTATCTCTGACCGGCAGCAATGAATCCCAAAATTCCTCATGTTTTGACTGTTCCTAGAGTATGATATGTAATAATTTAATTTAATGCTGATTCGCTTTGAATTATTCAATTAACCCTTTCACTGCTGAGTTAAGAAACGTGAATATACGATTACAGCGCTTCAGGTTACAAAAAAAGTGTCGTACTTATATAGACGTTTTTAGAAATTTTAGAATTAAGCTGCAATAGAATCCTCGTACGTATAAATACGAAGTTAGCAGTGAATTTATGAATATGGGCAACGTACATGTACGGTCATTGCATATCAAAGGAGCAAAGTCAAAACGTATATGTACGGAGATAGCAGTTGAAGGGTTGACAAAACAGTAGTTTGAGATATAGATTAATAAAAGGATAATTGAATGTTACCTCTACAAACTTGTTTGGAATCTCTGCATTGTCCAAGTTTGAAATGGCATCTAAGAGATTTTCTTGGTTACTTATTTCATATTCAATATCCATCTCACCAAGATCATCAGTCATGGAATATTCATTATTGTCGCATTTAGGCAAGGCATCCGAAGTAGAAGAAGAATGGGATGGCGATTTTGATACACTGCATTCATATATGTTGTCCTTCATCAATCTGTGCCATGTATAATAGATTTTTGACCTGTTCTTCTGCGTATTTGCCATTTGCAACTCTTCGCAAAATGTTTTGTACACAGAATTAGGTTTTCTATAGCTTGGATCAACCTTTATGGAGAAGTTTCGACTGTATGTTCGCAACAGTTGTCCTAATCTCAATTTATCGGAAGATGCTCTATTCATATTACCCTTATTGAAGTATTCACTGAAGCATGAATCACGCACTATTATTCTACGAATAACACTTTTATACGCATAGGACGTATTTTTCACGAGTCCGAGGATCTTCTCCACAATGTCATCACTCAAAATGATGTTTTGCAACAGAAAATCCGGAAAATTCTCCCGCAGTACACTAGAGATAATTTCATAGACTTTTTCTCTCGGTATATACATGATCGAATGTATATTAAGTTCGCTTTGTATAAGAAATCAAAAAAGCTAGCAGGCAAAAATTTCGTTTGTAACGTAACGTTCAAGTTGACCAACTGAAATGTAACTGAGCCTTTTTTGCAAGTACACGCTCATCAAATAACACATTTTGTCGTCATAAAAGAGAAAAATCCTATCGAAACAACTGATAAGTTAGAAGTAGCAAACAAACCTTTCTCGTCCGACACGAAGCGGTTCTTGTCAAAGAACCATCATTTTATTATGGGGCCAGATGGTGTACAACCCAGTAGCAATTGAAAAAGAGGATATAATCTTCAAATAGCTCGTTCCCATAGATTGAGTTGAGTAAAATTACTATTCGAATTTAATATTTTTTCTCTCTGTATTTCGCACCACCTTATGACACGAAAAATGGGTACGCGCGTTCAAAGCAGAGTTGATATTAATATTTCATGGTAGATCCCCTGAGCGAGCTGCCATACGTAACTTATTTTTAAGTAACGAAGGTACATAATACTAGAGAACACTGAAGGTACATTAAAGTATAGGAAGCTCACTTTCATTGAAATCCGAGTGCTGATGTTCATTTATGGTTACAGGATATCGTCAAAAACGAATTATCAGAATTGTCATTTATTAACCGTCTAAGAACTTTGATACTACTATGATACTATCATATTACTTACGAATGGATATAATTTTATAATAATCATTTTTGAGACCCATTTGCGATGATTTGTTGAATCTTGAGGGTGGGGGTGAAAACTCCCCTCCAAAGTCCGGCAAATAAAAAAGCTTTCGGAATAAGTTTCTTGACCACACTAGCAACATTCCTACCAAATTTCATTCAGGTTAATCATTTCTGAGACCCACTTTCGATGTTTTGTTGGATCTTGAGGGTGGGGGTGAAAACTCCCCTCCAAAGTCCGGCAAATAAAAAAGCTTTCGGAATAAGTTTCTTGACCACACTAGCAACATTCCTACCAAATTTCATTCAGGTTAATCATTTTTGAGACCCACTTTCGATGTTTTGTTGGATCTTGAGGGTGGGGGTGAAAACTCCCCTCCAAAGTCCGGCAAATAAAAAAGCTTTCGGAATAAGATTCTTGACCACTCTAGCAACATTCCTACCAAATTTCATTCAGGTTAATCATTTTTGAGACCCACTTTCGATGTTTTGTTGGATCTTGAGGGTGGGGGTGAAAACTCCCCTCCAAAGTCCGGCAAATAAAAAAGCTTTCGGAATAAGTTTCTTGACCACACTAGCAACATTCCTACCAAATTTCATTCAGGTTAATCATTTCTGAGACCCACTTTCGATGTTTTGTTGAACCTTGAGGGTGGGGGTGAAAACTCCCCTCCAAAGTCCGGCAAATAAAAAACCTTTCGGAATAAGATTCTTGACTACACTAACAACATTCCTACCAAATTTCATTCAGGTTAATCATTTTTGAGACCCACTTTCGATGTTTTGTTGAACCTTGAGGGTGGGGGTGGAAACTCCCCTCCAAAGTCCGGCAAATGAAAAACCTCTTGGAATAAGATTCTGGACCACACTAGCAACATTCCTACCAAATTTCATTCAGGTTAATCGTTTTTGAAACCCACTTTCGATGTTTTGTTGAATCTTGGAGGATTGGTGGATAGGGGTGAAAACTCCCCTCCAAAGTCCGGCAAATAAAAAACCTTTCGGAATAAGATTCTGGACCACACTAGCAACATTCCTACCAAATTTCATTCAGGTTAATCATTTTTGAGACCCACTTTCGATGTTTTGTTGGATCTTGAGGGTGGGGGTGAAAACTCCCCTCCAAAGTCCGGCAAATAAAAAAGCTTTCAGAATAAGATTCTTGACCACTCTAGCAACATTCCTACCAAATTTCATTCAGGTTAATCATTATTGAGACCCACTTTCGATGTTTTGTTGGATCTTGAGGGTGGGGGTGAAAACTCCCCTCCAAAGTCCGGCAAATAAAAAAGCTTTCGGAATAAGATTCTTGACCACACTAGCAACACTCCTACCAAATTTCATTCAGGTTAATCATTTTTGAAACCCACTTTCGATGTTTTGTTGAATCTTGAGGGTGGGGGTGGAAACTCCCCTCCAAAGTCCGGCAAATAAAAAAGCTTTCAGAATAAGATTCTTGACCACTCTAGCAACATTCCTACCAAATTTCATTCAGGTTAATCATTATTGAGACCCACTTTCGATGTTTTGTTGGATCTTGAGGGTGGGGGTGAAAACTCCCCTCCAAAGTCCGGCAAATAAAAAAGCTTTCAGAATAAGATTCTTGACCACTCTAGCAACATTCCTACCAAATTTCATTCAGGTTAATCATTATTGAGACCCACTTTCGATGTTTTGTTGAACCTTGAGGGTGGGGGTGGAAACTCCCCTCCAAAGTCCGGCAAATGAAAAACCTCTTGGAATAAGATTCTGGACCACACTAGCAACATTCCTACCAAACTTCATTCAGGTTAATCATTTTTGAAACCCACTTTCGATGTTTTGTTGAACCTTGAGGGTGGGGGTGGAAACTCCCCTCCAAAGTCCGGCAAATGAAAAACCTGTTGGAATAAGATTCTGGACCACACTAGCAACATTCCTACCAAATTTCATTCAGGTTAATCATTTTTGAAACCCACTCTCGATGTTTTGTTGAATCTTGGAGGATTGGTGGATAGGGGTGAAAACTCCCCTCCAAAGTCCGGCAAATAAAAAACCTTTCGGAATAAGATTCTTGACTACACTAACAACATTCCTACCAAATTTCATTCAGGTTAATCATTTTTGAGACCCACTTTCGATGTTTTGTTGAACCTTGAGGGTGGGGGTGGAAACTCCCCTCCAAAGTCCGGCAAATGAAAAACCTCTTGGAATAAGATTCTGGACCACACTAGCAACATTCCTACCAAATTTCATTCAGGTTAATCATTTTTGAAACCCACTTTCGATGTTTTGTTGAACCTTGAGGGTGGGGGTGGAAACTCCCCTCCAAAGTCCGGCAAATGAAAAACCTGTTGGAATAAGATTCTGGACCACACTAGCAACATTCCTACCAAATTTCATTCAGGTTAATCATTTTTGAAACCCACTCTCGATGTTTTGTTGAATCTTGGAGGATTGGTGGATAGGGGTGAAAACTCCCCTCCAAAGTCCGGCAAATAAAAAACCTTTCGGAATAAGATTCTTGACTACACTAACAACATTCCTACCAAATTTCATTCAGGTTAATCATTTTTGAGACCCACTTTCGATGTTTTGTTGAACCTTGAGGGTGGGGGTGGAAACTCCCCTCCAAAGTCCGGCAAATGAAAAACCTCTTGGAATAAGATTCTGGACCACACTAGCAACATTCCTACCAAATTTCATTCAGGTTAATCATTTTTGAAACCCACTTTCGATGTTTTGTTGAATCTTGGAGGATTGGTGGATAGGGGTGAAAACTCCCCTCCAAAGTCCGGCAAATAAAAAACCTTTCGGAATAAGATTCTTGACTACACTAACAACATTCCTACCAAATTTCATTCAGGTTAATCATTTTTGAGACCCACTTTCGATGTTTTGTTGAATCTTGAGGGTGGGGGTGAAAACTCCCCTCCAAAGTCCGGCAAATAAAAAAGCTTTCGGAATAAGATTCTTGACCACACTAGCAACATTCCTACCAAATTTCATTCAGGTTAATCATTTTTGAGACCCACTTTCGATGTTTTGTTGAACCTTGAGGGTGGGGGTGGAAACTCTCCTCCAAAGTCCGGCAAATGAAAAACCTATTGGAATAAGATTCTGGACCCCACTAGCAACATTCCTACCAAATTTCATTCAGGTTAATCATTTTTGACGTATATCCGTTCGATATGCTCGAAATCAGATTTCTCAGACACATAATAATTCATTATAACTTTTTCAAACCATTGAAATCAATGGAAATTTCGGTGGTTTACAATCAACAGAGAATCAAAGAACTCATTTCAGGCAAAAATTTTGAACTTTTCGTCTTCCATATAATTTTAATCGCGATTTTCATAAATACCCGACGCCACTGGTGAACTGGCCGATGAATCCGAGAATGGCCGATGGAAAGTGGCCGCTAACTTCACAGCCCTCAATTAATTCGGAATTTTGACAGATGGAATGACTAAATATAATGCGTTAACGAAGGGAAAAGTATCCTCAATAATATTCCAAAATGATATACAGAGTCCTCTCTTCAAACTTTAAATGAATCAATCAGGTGAATCACTCCCTATGTTGTTTTTGATTGGGAATTAACTATGAGTTACATCATATATTTTACAATACAGGCGAAACTGGCATTCGAAAGCATATCATTGTATAATTCATTTGGTATTGAGGAGAATTCCCTCTGCTCAGAACTAAGTGGAATTTTCTATCTAGAGTTTTCATCATATTTCCTCTCGAACGCAAGGTCATGATTCGATGATTCGAGGTCTGAGAAACTCCAACATTGCAAGATGAACAATTCGGAATAACTTAATTACACCACCTGAGTACGACTCATCGATTCTTCCGTGAATAAAAGTAATTCATTCTGTTTTCTTCTTCTCCACCCGGAGATTCAATCCACGCCGGATTCGAAGCTCTCGAGGAAGTTAGGTAATAATTTTTGACAGAGGCGGTTCGATTTTTTCAAACGTAACCTGGAAACGGTCATGCAAAATGCAAATGTCCAATTGTGAAACATATAGGGTTACAAAAGCGTGTTTCAGCAGCCCCTCATTTAGAATCTTGATAACTCTGCCGAAGGTGTAACCTCTCTATTTTTCGGATCGAATGCAAATAGAACACAGTCTGCTTCATTCAATGGGGAAAAGATAAGAGATTTCAGCCCACTACAGTTCGAATTCAGGCGAAGAAGGTTATCGTTGAACTCGAGAAAAAATTTCTTAATTCGACCAAAAATTAATTATTTCTTGATATATCTCTGTATATTGTATACTCCATTCACTTTTATAAAGTATACCGGTTGGCCATGGAATTCTGACACATTTCACCGTGTATATTTTGAAAATGTTAGGTTAGGGTCATTCTTCTGTCACTCTGTCAATTGAACAAGCAACGTTGCCATTTCTACATATATGTCGTAGTAATTATGTATTCAACAAAATGTTCATTTACTTCGGGAAAATAATGAATCTGAGAAAATTATCAGGGTTACTTTTAGAATAGGCAGTTTTCAATTCTAAATAGCACTTCCTGATACTTTGCCCCTGCTTTTTTGAAACTGAAACTACCTTCGGCATTCTTAGTTTCCAGGCTTGATAATTAATAATGAAAAATAAACGTCTACGAGATTTATTCATCGACGTAATGTCAATGTGCAAGCCTGCGATTTTTCAGGTAGAAAAACTTGATAAACCTAAAACTTGGCCAATCGCGATACTTTATAAAAGTGAATGGAGTATATATTCGTATTCTTTTTCTGATGCTCTGATGGTTGTTGTGCCCTCGATCTATATATCTCCTCTGTTCTGCATTAAATGATAGAATTCAGTGAAATTTTCCTATAACGAATTCCATCTGTGAACCAAATAATTCCACGAGCTAGTTGTTCTGTGAATCTAACTTCATTCCTGCATTTCACTCAACGAAATATTGTCTCTTGTTCGAATCGTTGCACCGAACGAACGCAGTAGACGGTTCGAGTTGGAAATCCAGAAGCTGTTTCAAGACACAAACTTTCCAACACACTAGCCTCAACCAGTGAGTTTGCACAATAAACACTGCACCTATTGGTGTGGTCATATGCCTGCAAATTGCGCAAAATTCAGTTTCCTGTCGTCTTTTGACCCGACAAGATCCGCATCGCGCTTGCAGCCTTGCCTTCATAGTTATTTCACCGCAATTCGGACTCGAATGTTGCGCAAGTCAGTATAATACTATTCGCACGCATGCGCTTCATGCTGCAAATAATCCTGTGCAGACAATGAGCATATGGATTTCTTCAATTATGTTTCGGTGTTGCAACTTGAAAGATAAGTGGTGACACACACCTTGAAGGAAAGGGAGACGATAAGCTTGCCAATCTACTAGATAGATTCCATGATCTTTTGAATCAATCCCTTTTATCCCTTCGGCGACGCTCTGACGAAAAAAGCGAATGAATCATCAACGGTGCGATCGCGGGGAAAGAAGCAGACCTCGGTGGAGGAATTGAACAACATAGCAGAGAAATGAATGCAAATATATGCAGTTTTCATCGGCAATCCGACGACTGTTCAGTCTGCCTTCGTTATATCCCCATCAATGAAGCAATGAACCGAATGGGATAATTTGAATGAGACACACAGTATGTTCGGCCCCGCAAGCATTATCTCATTGTCTCAATCCGAGTTTCAACATTGAGATCCCCCTTACGCATCATTATCGTCCCTTTCTGTTACATATCTTTCTGGGGAAGTCGGAATAAACGATGTCAGAAGGCGCATGATCATTCCCCTAATCGTTGCGGGCGTTTTTGGTGTTTATTTATTGGAGTACAAACCAGAAACCGCTATATTTCAGCGGGTGATGTATATTTTGCGTTGTCCATTGTCATTCGTCGGACCATTCCTGCATCGGATATCGCCCGGCTTGTGCCGGGAAAAGCTTTTTTAAGTAAACTAACTTCCAAACCCTATTCATCTTTCGCATTCAAAGGAGCTTTAACTTTCGGTGACGCAGACGGGCTTATGCGTACTTCTTCTTTCATAGAATTTATCTTCGCCCCAACTACCGCCATTGGCCCATACCCACCTTCCACTTCCTAAGGGGTTATAAATCTGTGTGTCATTACTTCTCCTAGCGTTGTACATCTGAGTAAACAGATGAGACGTTTTATTAAATTGTATACGTGGTGGAGGATGGAAATATCCAGGTGTGGATTTGTTCAACACGAAGGCGCATGCCAGGGGTGATATGATGATAATAAATCGTTGTCGAAGTTACTTCACTCGAAGGAAAAGATGGACCAGAAAAGTGGCACAGACAAATTTTAATGGTATACTTGTATAAACAGGGAGGGCCCCACGAATTTGGGAGAAATGGAATCATTTTCACTGAAGAAGAATTAAAAAGCCCTTCACATTTTTCAATCGATAACGCTCTTATGTCGTCCAGATTCAGAGTGTGAATTTAATTTGATTTGATGCGAAATGGTGGAGGTTCTGGTTACCAAATTATTTCTTCAAATATACACTGCGCAAAAATATTAACGCACATTCTGAAAATCTCAATTTTAATGAAAGTTAACTCTACATTGACCTTATAACTTATTTTTCATGTTCTCTCACATTAAATGGAAGAAAAATTCAGGATTTCACCGAATCTTATGTGAAAGAAGAGAAATCAACAATTTTCAAAATACTGAAATGCTGATAAGTGATTTAATACTTGGTATTTCCACCCCTTGCGTTAATAACAGCTCGGCAACGACGGTTCATACGAAAAATGAGAGATCTTGAAATGTTCTGATCTAATCCTTCCTAGATTTCTCCGAGTTGGATTCCTAAGTCATTAAGAGTAGCTGGATGATTTTCTGAACTTCTCAGCCTTCTATTGAGGTTGTCTCAAACCTGCTCAATCGGATTGAGATCTGGACTTCTTGCTGGCAATTCCATTCGAGAGACTCCAACCTCTTCAAGGTACTCCTGAACGATGCGCGCACGATAGGGTCTGTCATTATCGTTCATAAAAATGAAATTTTCACCAATGTATGGGGCAAACGGCACTACATGCTCTTCAAGAATGTTCCTTATATACTTACCAGCATTCATAGCTCCATTATCAACGACCACTAGGTCTGTGCGAGCAGTCAAAGATATTCCACCCCATACCATAATCGATCCTCCCCCGAAACCAGTAGTATTCATCAGGAAATTGCACTGAGCATATCTTTCATGTGGACGTCTGTATACAAGGGAACGTCGATCACAATGGTAGAGGCAGAATCTAGACTCATCTGTGAAGAGAACTCTTTCCCAATCGGCCTCTTCCCAATGAATATGATCTCTTGCAAAATCCAAACGCGCCCTTCGATGGGCTGGGGTAAGAGCTGGGCCTCTTGCCGCGACACGAGGCCTTAAATCATATTCTCTGAGGCGATTTCTTATTGTCTGAGTGCTAATTTGCACCTCATGAATTTGCTCAAGCTGATTTTGAAGGAGGCGAGCGGTTGCAAACCGTTGTCTCGACGAAGAAACTCTCAAGTAACGTTCTTGAATGGCAGTTGTTACCCGTGGTCTACCCTATCCTGGTCTTCGGACATTCATATACCTGAATACCCTGAATCGCTGCAACATTCTGGACACACTTGTACTCCAAACCTTTCTGCAATTCTTGTTTATGTCCACCCTTCTTCTCGCAAAACTACCGCTTGGGCACATTCCTCTTGGGTCAAATTGCGTGTTTCGCGTTGCATAGTGATCGAGTGTAGAAAATCAAACGAAAGAAAAACTATTGATCACTAGAATTAATCGAGAACAACTGATTTTAGAATGGAGCCAATACATTCAAAATCTGATAATATCATCTTTTTTTATTCCTGCTGGGAGAAAACATCTGTATTGAAGAAAAACCTTGAAAGTGGATAACATATGCATGCATAATTCTGATAAAAATAATTATCATTGAGAACACCTTCAGTTGTAGAATAAATTTGAGATTTCCATAATGTGCGTTAATTTTTTTGCACAGTATATTTGTTTGTACGAAAAGCTTTAAACCCATCTTTGAATAGAAGTTCAGTCAGAAATTGATTCCTCAAATACCATCACCAACTTGGTTATCGATTTCCATAAATGAAAAATGTTATGGCATGAGTTTCTGTTTATCGAGTATTGAAGAAATACGAAATCGCTTCTACTCTAGACATGATCTGAACTTGACTAGTCGACAGATCGACTCGATAAATGACGTGTTTTAGTATAAGTAAATTGGGTTTTTCTATTGAGAATCTTTTTTCAGAATTCGTTGATACTCAGTCACAATTACATATTTATGTATATTTTACGTTCTTATAGCTTTCTACAGTTCTCCCTCAAGTATCAATGAAAGTCAAAACTGTCTATATACAGTTTATTTACAGAGTCAATTCTACACAATAATCTACACTTGTAGATTATGAGTCTTACACTAATTACTTTCGACAAACACACATTTATCCGCATTTACTGAACTTTGTGAGATAGAAAACGTTAACGCCGAACAAATGGATTGATCTTGTACCGCCGATATGGTACCATCTTGAAAAATCTAATTCCGTCTCTAATGGCAATAACTACCTCCGTCTTAACTCTCTACCGACAGTATCCCAACTATGCCCTTAACGTTAATTCTCGGTTCCTTCCCCAATTTGCATTTGAGAAAAGAGGTGTTACTTCTTGTACGACTTAAGACAATGAAATAAGCAAGTGCATCTTTAAGCACCTAGGGATGAAAAGCTACAAAGAAACACTTGAGTCTAAATTGGTCCATTTATTTTATTCTAACAAATGGTACAACTGCTGAATCTCTTATTGTACTTATGGATTCTTTTCAAGGTCGCAATATTCATTTAGTAACTTAATTTTCATTATACAGAGGATAAACCATCCATACATCATGCTTTTGTGTTAATTTAACTAAGTTCTATAGTATGCAAAATATTGTCATGGCATTTAGATAAACATGATACAAAATCTTATTTGAAATCCTCTCGCTTTGGTTCGAAATATAAATCTCAACTTAGTGGTTAACACCTCAATTCAACACCTCTTCTGTTTCGTTTACTTGTCGAAAGTCCCTTCAAATGTATATCTAAGTTACGTACATCTCTATATATGATGGTTAACACGGTATCGAATTACTTCCGTTTGTAAATCTCACTTGGAGCAAACGGTAACGAAGCGGTCATTCTATAATTCGATTTTCGATCCGAGCTGTCCATGGGAGAAGAACAGCGAGTAATCAAAACCCTAATAATTTCCATTGCAAACATGACGTTTAATTCATTAATAGTTTAGTTTGTTAGTTCAACTTTATGAATAGCCTCAGTTGACTTAATCGATCCTTATATTCATACGATATCCTAGATCAGCAAATATTTTGCTCATCAAAAAGAAGCAAGAATCTGATAACAGTTAATCAGTAATAACACGAAAATTACTTCCGAACTGTGTATTTTAGCGCGAGTACCTACTATCTCCATTTTCGTAAACTACTCATTGTAGATGAGTATCGATTACTTATCGCATTGAATGGATACTTGCGTAGGTGAATACAGGGAGTAGAATGGAAATAATAAACTTATATTCCCAACATATATTGCACTTTTGATTCACTTCCAACTACTTTCGTTTCGGTTAAAAAAACCATCATGAAAACAAATGAAGGTTTGTTATTGACGAGAAAGAAATCGTGTTAGATCCTCACTTCTCTGGGACTGATTAACCATTTCATGTGAGGAGATTGCCGACCCATCATCGAAAAAGATGATTCTTTGAACAATCAGTCTTTGATTGACTTCGATTTCGGATTGGTCAAAAAATCAACTTCACTGTGGTATTCAGTTCACTCTGCATATCTATACTAGCAGACTTTCCACATGTTAATGTCAAAAAAATATTCAAACACGAGCTATAAATAATGTACAGGAACAGTGAAGCCATTGCATGCATACGTGAAGGAATTCGATTTTTAGAAAGTGCGGTTGCTGAATTACAGTACCTCCGAATATAAATTATGAATTCCAATCGACATTTAACGTTGCTGAAAACGAAAGAGCCGGTGATTTTGGTATCCCGCAAAATCCCACTATATGCAGTAAACTCGCTTTATCATTGGCCTAGCTCAGGTGCCACTCTGTGCATGATCAAAATTCGCGTAGGTCATGTAATTTCGTTAGCAAAAAATCATTTTCCCCACCTCTGGGCCTAAATTGTACGATAGATCAGTATGTGTCATTGTAATAACGGTTCAGGGTTACGCTATCGCTATACTGTCGCTCATATAACAGGCAGTTAATTGCAATCGCCACAAGTTGGCTTTGCTGCGCTACTGTTGACCGATATCGAATCCCTTGATACTTATTTAGTCTAAACATGGATGCCGAACATTTATAAAATAATCCATTCGCTTGTTTCGAGTATACCAAGCGTTGTATAATTTCTTCTCTCACCAAAAGTGTGAACACCCAATATGCGAATATTGTCCTCTTTGTTAGTACATATCAATTGTCTTTATTTAATTTTCCGATGATGTTCAGTGCAGAACACATAAACAGTCTTTTGCATCAATATATTTACACTGAGTTAATCCATTCATTTCGCGAAATGAGAAAAAATCTAGTTCATGAAAAACCTTGGCAATAGTGAAATTGAATCAATGATTCTTGTTGTGTATCAATTTTATTACCAAATCCATCGCCATTTTGTGTCAACTTGATTTCAAATTAAATTCAACAAAGACCACAATACCACATTGATATATTATATTGCTCTACAAATGTTGGGGAAGCTAAGATATTTAGTGTGCGATTCGAAAGAGGTCGATTCCTGTCCACCAAATATTCATTTATAAGAAATCAAATTTTCACTCTCTCATATCCGAATGGTTTTTTAGCTTTTTCAGTTTCAGGCATGTTCTTGTTGTTTGCGTTTCTAAGAATTTGAGATCAGTTATTATTTCACATTATTACAATCAGCTTTGAAGTAAAATCTGAAAATTTGTTCTGCAAACTAAGTGCGGTTGAAGCCAATAGGGCTATCGGTTTGATCGAGGTGAGACGTAATCAGAGAGTAAGAAGATCTAACACACCTGCACAATTTCGCTTTCTGACTGTGTCTACCCGTAGAAAGCGTTTGAGTATTTGCGGAATTATACGACAGTGGCTTTTGGTGTTTTGGTTTCGACTGAAACAGTTCTTCGAAGACGTCGAGACGTCGAATTCAGGTAGACACAAATTGGCGAAGGAGCTGGTTATGAAATAATATTCATAACAAAAATCGCCCCAATAATCATCCCCTCAACTTGTGGAGTTGTATTTTTGAGGTTATAAACGTTTCAGATGAAAAGGTATTAAATATTTCGAAGGATGATGACTTGGGGATGAGAAAATTGATGGTGACATTCGGATCGAAAACGGCATTGTAATAAATTTTCTTAACAACATTTTGAATTTTTAAAAACACGAAACTGATAAAAAACGTTGGATTTTGAATATTGGACATTATTAGAGCTAATTATTATCTAATTATCTAATTTCAGTATGAGTTTGAATGAACGAATCTCGCTTTTTTGTTGCAGTGCCAAAAATTGAAATATCCGGCAAATCAGATGTATACGTCCGTACCGAGAGTACAGTAAGTTTGCGGTGTGTGATAACTCAGTCGTTGGAAGAGCCAGCCTATATATTTTGGTACCACGATGGGGAGAGGGTGCTCAAATACGACAGAAGCGCCATCGACATCCGGACGGAACGGCTCGGAACTGACACGACGGAGAGTACCCTCATCATATTTCATGCAAAACCGGAACATTCGGGCAACTACACTTGCAGCCCCTCAAATCTGGACTCTGCCAGTGTTCTCCTGCATGTTCTGAACGGTGAGTAATTGCAAAATGTTGCTGAAAATTTGGTTGATCGGATTAAATTCCGCAAAATGGGCCTAGGTGAACATTTCAATGATGCGTTATTGGAAACAAAGAAGTTTGCCTCTGGAATATTTTGTATTTCATTTAATGTTGAAAGCATATCGTGCTCATTGTGATGAGCACAATTACTGGGACAAAAGGGGTATATTTTTATTTTTGGCGTAGCAGCTCCAAACGTTTAAGAAGATGTAATTTATGTCACGCGATTTCATAACAAGAAGATGAAGGCTAGGAAAGCTCCCAAGCTTGACTCTTGACGTAGAACAAAACAATCCGCAATAACACGAGGGGCTGTTTCTCGAGCGGAATCAAAACACAGACTATTTGTAGACAAAATATTTAACAGTGTAAACATAGGAACTCGCAACTTCACAGACATTTAGGCTTCTAACTACGAAACTGATTTCTATTCACCGTTCAGTAAAACACAAAACGGTATTAATAAGTAATGGTGTAAGCCATAATACTGTAATCCCTCATGCGAGTGCCACTTTATGCCCCGGGCTAGACTAATTCACTTTCCGAATGTATTCTGCCCGATTTATGTCGTCGTTCTAACCAACATTCTTGCTTTTTCCAGTAATCCGCCCTTTGAATTCGACAGTTTTTTCGCCAAATTCCAGCCCGGCATTCCGTGAACCCCGATGGAATGCAAAAAGTGGGGCATATCCCGTTATACTTTTTAATCCTAAATCTGAAAAACACGAATAAGATTCATAAATTGATAGGAGAAACTTAATGAAGATGTTTTCGAAAGCATTCCTTCCATTCGTTGAAAAAGCTGTTCACCTGACTCCAAAAAGTTCGATATAATTATGTATATTGAAATTTGACCATACAAACATAATGAAGAATTTCCCAATTGGGAAAATATATTTTTTAAATTCCAGAAAGCGCTAGCCACAATTTGAAAAGTCTGAATTAATCATGCCAAATTCAACGGTTGGTTATCATTTAACATTTTCATATACAGAGTGTAACAGCCAAATGGAATAAATTCGATAACGAATAAATGAGGGGGTGTTAGGAAAAACGCTCGGACACGTCGATTTGTAATTTTAAATGCGCATATTTTTCAAGAAAATAAAATTTTATAGGGTGTTCCATGCGACCGTGGCCGATACCAACTTTCTTTTCAAATGCAACCCACTGTATACTATTCGTTTTTTTGGATTCTTCAGAAAATTCTAGACATAATTCATGTACAATGTCTTATACTTATCTTCAACTTTTTCGGAAATATTAAGTGTTTTCAGATTTTTTACAAAAATTAACATTTTAAATGAAAATTATTTCATTTCACAAATTCGATACATTACACTCAATACTCATTTCCCATTTACCTCTCGATATAAAGAAAGTAAGCAAAAATCATTACTGAGAAGAAATTAAAAAAAAACAAAAACAGATTTGTTTATTCTCATAGCCTTAGTAACACGTTGTCTGTGTGCATTTTGAACATTTCCTATATTGACATTAATGTTTTTTTTTTTTAATGATTAAGAAATAATCACTTATTAGGTTTTAAGTGTAATGTACCGAATTTGTGAAATTAAATAATTTTTATTCAAAACGTTGATTTCTGCAATAAATCTTCATACTTCCGAAATAGTTGAGTGCCCATGGCTCAGTTGTAGAGCGGTGGAATTCGGACCCGAAGGTCCGAAGTTCAATCCCGAGCTAGGAAAGAAATTTTCTAGTCTCGGTAGGGGCCACCATTCTCACTGTTGGGTCAAAAATTAACAGTGCTGTGCCTAAGGTGACGTAAAGACACAGTAACAAAGCCTACACAGTGATACGGTCACAGGAGTGGGAGCTATGACGATTTGAAATTTCGATTTTTTTGAAAAAATGCCACTTGACAGGTGAAAATCTAAACTATGATAGATAGCGACTTGAATTTGTTTTTATCGAATAGAGCGTCCTCGAAAACCTATATTTCGATACCAAACATGACCATATTGTCCTTCTTTAACGTGAATTTTTCTAGTTTTTTGTTTTCCATTTTTCATTTTCGAGTTTTGTTCACACGCTTAGAGCATGCAGAGTTTAGGTGCTATGGATCAGCAAAATGGGTATTCTGGTAGATTCGAATGGGATGAAGACCTTAACGATCGAATAACAACTTTAGATTCGCCAGGGATTCCTTGGTGATGACGAATATGGTGTTTTTGGGGGGTCTTACCCCTTACGTATTTTTGACCCAAAAAGTTGGGATTTTCGAAATCGATTTTATTATTCCTAGAGATACTTGGGACAATGCTGATTAACAACATACAAACAAAAAGTGGATACGGTCACAGGAGCGGGAGCTATGACGATTTGAAATTTCAATTTTTAAAAAAATGCCATTTGACAGATGAAAATCTAAACTATGATAGATAGCGGCTTGAATTTGTTTTTATCGAATGGAGCGTCCTCGAAAACCTATATTTTGATACCAAACATGGCCATATTGTCCTTCTTTAACATGAATTTTTTTAGTTTTTTGTTTTCCATTTTTCATTTTCGAGTTTTGTTCACACGCTTAGAGCATGCAGAGTTTAGGTGCTATGGATCAGCAAAATGGGTATTCTGGTAGATTCGAATGGGATGAAGACCTTAACGATCGAATAACAACTTTAGATTCGCCAGGGATTCCTTGGTGATGACGAATATGGTGTTTTGGGGGGTCTTACCCCTTACGTATTTTTGACCCAAAAAGTTGGGATTTCCGAAATCGATTTGATTATTCCTAGAGATACTTGGGACAATGCTGTTTAACAATATACAAACAAAAAGTCGATACGGTCACAGGAGCGGGAGCTATGACGATTTGAAATTTCGATTTTTTTGAAAAAATGCCATTTGACAGGTGAAAATCTAAACTATGATAGATAGCGACTTGAATTTGTTTTTATCGAATAGAGCGTCCTCGAAAACCTATATTTTGATACCAAACATGACCATATTGTCCTTCTTTAACGTGAATTTTTTTTAGTTTTTTGTTTTCCATTTTTCATTTTCGAGTTTTGTTCACACGCTTAGAGCATGCAGAGTTTAGGTGCTATGGATCAGCAAAATGGGTATTCTGGTAGATTCGAATGGGATGAAGACCTTAACGATCGAATAACAACTTTAGATTCGCCAGGGATTCCTTGGTGATGACGAATATGGTGTTTTTGGGGGGTCTTACCCCTTACGTATTTTTGACCCAAATAGTTGGGATTTTCGAAATCGATTTTATTATTCCTAGAGATACTTGGGACAATGCTGTTTAAAAATATACAAACAGAAAGTGGATACGGCAGTGGCGGATCTAGCTCTCGAGAAAGGGGGGGGTCACGGTCAGGTGGATTCTCTCTTTCCTTTGTCTAAGGGTGGATTACATACCCGCCAATTGATTTTTTTTTATCAAACACAAGATTTGAGGGTTCGTCCAGTCCAGGGGGGGGTCATGACCCCCATGACCCCCCCCCCTGGATCCGCGCTTGTACACAGAACACAACTGCTTACTCCGAACTCGGCACAAGTTACAAGCTTCAAAGCTTGTAATTTCAGAGGGGTCTCCACAGGAGACCTAGGAGTAATCAGGATAAACAATCAATCAATATAGGTATAGGAAATTGTGCATAAATTTTGTCTAGAATTCTCTGAAGAATCCAAAAAATTAATAATATACAGGGGGATGCATTTGAAATAAGAAAGTTGGTATTGGCCACGGTCACATGGAACACCCTATATAATATTATTTTCTTGAAAAATATGAGCATTTAAAATTACAAATCGACGTGTCCGAGCGTTTCTCCCAACACGCCCTTATTTATTTGTTATCGAATTTATTCCATTTGGCTGTTAGGTACACTCTGTATAGGAAAATAATATTTTTTCACGTACTTTCAAATATGCTAGCAAGCTGACATTCGATATACAGGCTAGTATGAGCACAGAAACCACGAAAAAACTGAGATATCTGTACCACCAATAAGATTCATTTCCATGGTGCCGACATCGGATTTTTCATTGAAATGGAGAAACAGTTACAGTAAATGAAGAACGGTATGGATCTAGATCTGTAGACGGTTTTTTGTGGTCAAAATAGGAAGACAGTTATTTTCAAGAATCATTTTTCAACAAGATGGTGCAACTCCGAATTTTGCCGCTATGGAGTTATTTATATGTTCGGTGAGTCCCTAATATTATGATTTCTTTGATCGAAGGAAATTTGTGCATTTGTAAAAGTACATCGAAGGCATTCATTTGAGAAAGTTTTTCATTTTTCTAGTTATTGTATTGACAAATGACTACCACTGCCAGCTGACAAATGACTTCATCGCCCTGTTGTCCTTGAAATCTCCTCTTTCTCCTCTTCTAACTTATGATTGGAAAAATATCGCAAATTATAATGATGTTTATTTGCAGGGGAACATCCTGCGGCGATGCAACGAGGAAAAAATTCTGCTTCCCCCATACCGGGATGGTCCCATCTATCGATGGGTTTAGGGTTGGCCACTTGCACACCCCCAAGGTTCGCTGCAGCGGTGGCAATTACGGTGGCAGCCATTGTGCAACTCTTATCGACAGCCACATAGAGCCAAATAGTGGGATTGAGGGGATTTTACGCTAATATCATTTTCGGATAATTCAATTGCCCTTTTCCATTTATTATTTCACAATTAGATTTTATACCATACTTAAAAAAATTGTAATATAGTATCATTTCAGAATTTGAAGGTATTCGGACCTACGGGAAATTCAAGCAATCGAAAAGAAACAAGAATGAGCCCAATATAATTCCTGTAAAATTTGGATTGTGAAGAAAAAAAAAGTTGGTACCAATTGAAAATTGATCCGATGGAGAATCGATGGAAGTACAGGACTTCATGAAAGAAAATATATTTGTTGTTGAATTATCCCATATTGAATTCTTTGCAATTTTAGATTCATATATGGACGCGATTGACCATCTGAGGAATTTACCTGATTGATTGAATTTCGCCTAGTGAAATCTATGTAATATCAAACCTTGTATATTTTATTGGATGCTGGTCTCACTCCGTGCTGCTCGAAAACAAAACTCACATATGTTGGAAATCATCGAAAGTTATTTGATACAGAATGAAATTTCAAGAAAAAATTTGATACAAGTGAAGAATGCGAAGAAGTTCCCAAAACCATACGCTGAATCCAGATTTTTTCGCAAGTCTAAATCTGAATCATTCTACAGAGGGTCCTTCCAAGAGTTGCTCAATATTTGAAGCTTATACTAACGGACCAAAATTGGCATGTACGGAAACAAGTAACTCAACGTCCCAAAAAAAATCCGCTACTTAGTGGGATCATGCAATGATTGTTGAATTCAGTCGTCATTTCCTGAAGATCTTTCAGTGATTGTGAAATGGAAAATTAAATAATAAAAACTCGCACTTTTTTATCATTTCAACGTACTTGAAACCCCCATATTTCATTTGTAAATATATAAAAACAGTGTTGATGCATTCCCCAAAAATTACTCGAAAAAAAATTACTCGAAGACTTCGAGCGTTTTGAAAACTTTCAAGGAAATTGGCTCCCACATTTTCCCCTGAAATGTCCGACTTCTTTGTAAACAACCTAAATGTATTTTCCAGAAAGTGTGAGAAAAATTTTTTTCAACAATGTGCAGCTTGACTGAATTAATTCCCCTAAAATTAAGGGTTTCGATCACAGTCGAGTTGTTAGCAACCCCATTTTTCGATCTTGAGTTATTGACTGAAACACCGAAACGCAGGAAATGTATAATAAATCACAAATATCCCTTGTGAAATTTAGCCACTTCTTATTATGTAATTTGATGGTTTCGTACACCCAAAAGGGTGGAAAGAGGCGACCCCTTAGGGACTCGTTTCCGTGACTCCTATTACTGTTGACCTTTCAACCGATTTCATGGCAATTTTTTTCGAATCAAATTTATATTTAGGGATGAATTTTATGTGCGCGTAAATAGTTCACCTACATGTGCAGTTCCACCTATAAAATGTACATTTTGGAATGTGTCGCCTTCTACAATATGAATATACAGGGTGTCCCAAACACGACACCAGTTGAAACTCATCACATAATTTATTTTTTCAAGTACCTTTGGTCCTGTTCATCTGTGTTTGAGGGGGGACATGTTTCACTTCCCCAACTCCATCTCTCTAGTGTCCAAATAAAGCCTCCCCCCTCAAGATTTTGAATAGGAAATATAGGTCAAGTGACACATCATTTTACAGGAATTTTCGATCTGAATATGATCGTTCACATGTTTTCATTGTTCATCATTGGAAACATTGAAATTATATGTAGGAATTGGAATTATTGAGCAATATTTGGCGTAGCCAGCGTAGGGCAGGGGGGCAGCTGCTCCCCACCCTGAAAGAAAAAAAAATGAATTTGCCTTTTCTTTTTATCCCAAAATTTTACATTTTGAACGACCTTGGACCATCACCATGGTTTGCCCCCCCCCCTGTTATAAATCCTGGCTACGCCCTTGCTGAGAATATACTTTTATGGTGTGCTGTAAAGTGGCTTTGGTCACACGCAATTCGCCACGTATGCGGAATTAAATTCATCTACAGAAAAATTGACATTCGAAATCGAGATACATACATATTTATAGATGACTTGAACTTTTTACTTCAAAGTACATATTTATTGTCCTATTTTTTTTGCAGCTTTAATCAAATTCTGTGTTCCTCGAATATATCACAATTCTCGTATTCTTCTGCAGAAGTAATGAACCAGAGATAAATAATGAAGTGAGGTCAGTTTACCAAAAATTTTTGAACTGCTATTCATCTTCCTGATGAGTGCCCCTAAATTAATTTCGTTTTAGTGGATCTCGGTCTAAATTTTTAAAGGGTCTAGCTGAAGTCCTTCTCTAATGATAAAAAGAGCAGTAGGTACTTCAATATTTCACAACGAATATTGTCTCCAAGTTGGATGAGAGAATTGACTTAACTGAAAAAGGAGATTGTCGATTGTTAATTCTACGCATTGGGAATAGAGCTAGTTCCATATGCAGAAAGTACCAACTGCTTACGCTTAAACATCTCTCCTGAGTAAATGTGATTTTAACATTTAGATTAATTTTTCGCGCGCCAGAATTTCCAGATTTCAGTACTAGGTATTTTTCTGCACGAAAGAGATTCATCATTCATTTTGTTTCAATTATGCAGTACCTTTCATATTCTTCCGTAATTACGGATACTCTTCCCCCAATTTTTGCTTTTATCAAGATCAGTGTCGTTACTTTTGTGAATAAGAGCTAATTTTGTGCATTGTCTACACGAATCAGTTCAACTTCGAAAGATCTATTTGATTTCATTGTTTTATTTTTTCAAATGATCCATAAATGCATCAGAATGCAGGAAAAGTATTTTTGAAATCTAGATTAGGTACATCAAAAATTCAGAATTGTTTTCAATGTGCTGAACATAACTGAAAATCTGGTATATTTTGACGTGCATTATTATTTTGCGTTTGTAAATAAGAAAGATTTTGAAATATCGTTAAATTTTAAATTCCAGTATGACTGTTAGTGTAAGATACATAGATTTAAATGTAAAATTAAAAAAAAATAATGTTGCAATTGTAATAATTCTGAATGTATGAAAGAGCTGATGTAAAAAGTATTTCTACTGTGAAATTTTAATTGTTTCAAATAACTCAATGATTTGCGATGCTATATTTCAACTGAGTACTGTTCATGTCTTAGTAGTGTGGACCAGATAACAACCTGTATTCCTACAAGCTTTCTGTATTTCTGTATTAAAATGTTGCCATTCATTGTTTCCATCAGTTTCCAGAAAATCAAGAAAGACAATTTCATCTGGAATTCAATCATAATATATGAGTGTTGAGATTTGTTGTTTACGTGGTCCACAAAGAAGTTTTGAGAAATGAAGGGGTTTTGTCACTGTAAACATCCGAGGATTGATTTTGTAAATGTTTGTTTTTCTTTGAGGTGATGGTTTTTACCTTCATTTCCTTAACAACCGGGAATTCTACTCACATTTGTAACTCAAAATGTAAATTATCTGCTGTTCAACAGTCAGTAATATGTGACTAGTAGTAGATAAGTACTTATATTATTTTATATCCATTCCATTGATGTATTTTAGGTGATTAAGCGCAAAATGTAACCATAATTTATGTTGAAATAAATCGTTATAATAAAATTGTAGTTATTCCTGATGAGGATGGATTGTCGAAGTTGAAGAACCCATCAATCTCATGCGTTTTTGGAACCTGTAGGATGAAGTTATAATTTCTTGTTCATTCACCCGTCAAAAAGAATTGGTTCGCTTCCGCTATGTTTTTGAAGGTGTGCAAATAATGCTTCTATGAACGAGTCATCGCAGTGACTTCTACTGAATAAACTTAGGTCACCGTCTAGTTTGCTCTTCTACACTTCTAACTTCTATCTTTTTGTGTCTTTTAGTATATCGTTTATTTCTATGGGTTGTGGAAGAGCAAGTAGAAACATGATGACCACACGTCAGTGCTTCAGTGATCAATTTATTTTAACGACAGGTTGAACTCGTGAAGTAGGTAGGTACACTATTAATCGTGTATCGGCAAAGGGTTCACGTTTCGTCCGCAGGACACATCAGATTGGCCATTGTGATTTGTGAGCGAAACCTGCCAAAAACGTCGGCTCGATTTCGGGTGGCGCCCTCTGCTGAGCACTTGCTCAATCTGGCGGAATTTGCAAACTGCTATACTCGCAGTGCACAGTGAGTCGTCACACAAAAATCCTGATGACATACCTACTTCCTACATCCCATATGTTCATAAAATTTTTCAACTATATGGTATATGTCTTATTGTTATACCGATAGGTACCTATATTTTTATTATTTTGCCTATTATTCAATGATTTAAACGACCATTTTTCCCTCAATTTTTTTTTCTTTTAGGGGTCGAGTGGACTAGAGGCTAGACGCCACCCAAATATAGACATTATTTTTAAAACAAGATATTGAAGAAAAATATTTGAAATCGATATGGATTCAGAAAAATTTTCAAACGATTTGAAAGAGAATTCATTTCATTTTTATAATTCTTCGTCTCTGGACAAAAACGGATAGCAATAAGGAGAGAGAGCAAAGGCATATTCAATATGCTGGTTGAGAAACTTCATGCAGAAGACCCTTTCGCATACAAAATCTTCTTGAGAATGTTTATTTCATGTTCAAGTACTTCCTAGTTTTCCGTTTTTAGTACAATGAAAAGGAAAAAGTTCTTAAATCTGTACGCCCATCCGTTTTGTCTACACTTAATTCTCAGTAATAAATTCGAAACTTGAATTGGCATAGTGGCAAAGAGCAGCTGAAGTGTTTTCATAACGAGTATCAAAGACTCTCTATACTCTGAAGATGATTATCTAGATTCATGCCCGCAAATAATTATTCATGAATAAGGGTATTCCGATATGAATCGTACCTGTACAAAACAATTAATTTTGAAAATGCAGCCAGTACTATAACTAAATTTTTACTGATAAAATTTTGAACAGAATTTAAAAATTAGTTATGCTTCTGCTATACTTGATATTAGATGTCATTCATTGAAAAAATAAACCCATAAAAAGGAACGGAGTATTTGGTTGATAATGAATAAAAAACTCTTTGTTAAGTGATCACTTTTAATTACATAAATAGACTAATCTATACTGATAAAATGTGTATTTGCATACAAAAAAAGATCTAGAAAAATAAAACACAAAATATATAATTATATATGAGTATCACAGAACACACTTCTAATACAATACATAGTCAATTTTCATCTGCCATTACAATAGTAATTGCGCTAGTGGCTGACGGCGACTGATCTGAAAATACCCTATTTCGGTTTGAGCCACCGCCTTTAGAAGATTTCTGTAAAGACATGGAAATGGTTTTCAAGCTTTTATCAGTGAGCATTTCCAATTCGTGAGTATCTGATATAGAAGAATTCGTTGGCTGACTTCGGGTTCTATCTCTGGATGGATTTCCTTGAAAACGTTGACAGAATGTGGAGTAGGAGAATTGACCAAAGTGGTTCTGAGGTCCTATAGTTGCAAATAAAGACCCCAGGAAAAAGGTAGCATACAACCAACTAACACTCATAACAATCACTAAAAATATACCTATTTGTATGTAGGGTAATATTAGGGATGGTAACATGCAAGCTCCTGCCGCGCCTGTGGTTATAGCTGCCATCAATGCAGGTCCAGCCATGTTCGATAGGGCAAAACTGGTTGCAGCCTGACGATTATTGACTAGACCCATAGGACACAATCTATAATTAACACTGTAATGTAAACTAAAATCTACTGCTAATCCAATAGCTGTAGAAATTGCGACGGATTCTAATATATTTAACTTCCAACCCAACAAGACTAGAATAGCGATGGTCACAAAAATACTGCAAGTGATTGTTAAAATGGCATAGAAACTAATCAGAAGATTCAAAGTCGAGAACAACAAAACAACTAAAGCCAAGCCCATCGATAACAATATAGCATAGAAAGTACTTGTAGCTAATTCCTTCTGCAAATCATAGAATCTCAATTCACTAACAAACCAACCACTTTGCATGCCGATGGGCGCAGTCTTCAACTGCTCTTGCATCCAGTTTTCTACTTTATTAAAAAATTCGTTCATAACATCGTAAGACATTGAATAACTATAATTACTAACATATTCAACTACAACAACTTTTATTGTCGGATTTTGGTCTTTCGAGAATTTTGGGCCTGCTACTCCTGGTATGAGAAACTGTGAGGGTGTCTCATAAATATCAGCCATTTCCTGTATAATACATTTTTCAAAAACTTCTGGACTGAAAGGAAATGTGGACGATTTGCAACATGGAGTACGATCTTTAACGGACATATAATCTGAGCATGTTCTTTGCATTGATTTAAGAAATGTTTCTATGAAACAATTGGGGAGCAAAGGACCCATCATAGCACGAAAGAAGGGTTCTCGTTTCAGATTCTTGCAAAATTTCAAGAGCCACACTTGAGAACTGGGATCAGACATGTTGAAGCTGGGATCCAATTCTAGGGTGCCCAAATTTGTGGGATCCAGGTGGTCTCCATTATCAGCTGGAAGAACTCCCCAAACAAACCGAAGAGGTAAATCATAGTTGGATTCCGAGTTAAGCTGAAAAATCAAAAGGAATCTGATAGTGTTTTTGCAACAGAATAGGGTATTGGACTTTATTAAGTTGGGAGAATAACGAACCTTTGCAACAAATATGCTCTATAGTTTTGAATAACTGGAACTGAAATGATTGATGTCGAAATGGATGGCTTAATGATTCAATGGTTTGGGATCAAATCTGTTATTTTCATCAAGAGAAAGATCATAACAGAATGAAAGTTTTTCTAGTCCGATACCCTAATTTTGCAAGGAAATGGAATTTGAAAAGTGTAATCAAATACTTACAGATTCTCTGTGAAACCAGAATTGATCTTTGTATATGAAGTCATACTGTTCAAAAGGATGAGAACTAGTGAATAATTGAAAATCTTGCGAATCAGGTAGCTCAAGTTTCGGATTATACAATACTATCACAATACTTCCAGCTGCTATTCCAAATAACAACGTAATCCATAGGTATCTTAGATTAATAACACAGTTCAATAGATATTTCTCCTTTGAGCACCATAATTCACTAATGGTGGAGCATTTTCGCCAACATTCAAACACATCCAATATTGGTGAGAGTATGTTGGAGCAGCCTCTGTGCATAGAAGCGATGATGAAATTTTGAGATATACTAGTTGGCACATAACATGATTTTTCCCAAATTATAACACAGGCTGGGAACCAGGTAATCATCAGTATAAAATTTATTATTACTGCTGTTCCAGCAAAAATACTGAAAAAAATAAATTCAAGAAGGATTTCGTATGTTATAATGCAGAAATTTACCTGAAACAGCATACAGCTGTTACAGTGCTTATATAAGATGCCATAAATGCAACAGTCGTAGTTAAACTAGTAACAAAAATAGATACAAATGCATGATGGAATGTATCAGTCAACATATGAACCATTGGTTCGTCTTTTTCTTCTTGCTTAACTTTGTTCCAAATTTTGCAAAAAATGAATGCATCATCAGAGCCAATTCCTAAAAGATATATTTATCATAAGAAATAATTAGTTATACATAAAATGATCTTTTTCACCTATAGCCACAATAATAGCAAGTAGGTTCATAAATGGAAAGAACTTCAGATCAAGAACAAGTACGTAGAAAAAATATGAGATCCCAAGTGAGAATACTATTCCAATTATTGTCACAACGGTCAGGAATAAAGATTTTGTGTACAACCACATACAGAAGAAAATAAAAATTGTGCCTAGTAACATGAGCCACATATCATGTACTAGGTATTCATCAAATAATGAACTCTTGATGCCAAAATCCATAGCTACTATTTCTAGATCCTCAAAGTTGAGATTCATTTTCTCTATGGTATGAAAATATGGTAATATAGCTGTACTACCAGCTAGAGGTAAAAACAACATTGTTTCATGAAGTTGAATATTCTCAAGTGAAGTATTCTGAAAAAGAAAATATACATCAGGTCCAGAAAATATATGATAAATCGATTTTTTTTATGAATATTGCTATGTATATTGAATATTGAAATACAATTTCTGTTGAGGCAGTTTGATTACTGTGATGAATAAAAAAGATTCATTTTAAGATTGATATTGTTTACTTTCTTGACATAGAAAATGGGTCTTCTCCACCAGATATATTGAACTAAAACTGATCATTATTCTCTTAGAAAAATATCTTCAAAGATCGCATGATGGCACATCAAAAAACTAGCAAATTCATAGTTATCTAATAAATATCAACAGCCAGTGGAAAAATTAATATAACTCACATTTTCTGATATGAAATTAATAGTAGTCAAAAAATTCAGAATATTATAGACAGCATCATGTTTAACACACTCTTTAGGTGCTTTACAAAGGTATTTCCTCTCGAAACAGTCTGGCACAAGTTTCAAACTAAAATAATATTTAGCACACCTACTCAGTAATGCAATTGTTGCATTGACATCTTCTTCCTGAAAAAGAATAGTTATAAAAAATAAAGTCACTATTCAGTCAATTATACCCACATTCACCCCTAAGCAAGAAGTTCTATTATTTAATATAGCTATGTAATTTCCTATAGACCAAGGTTTACAGCATTTGTTTGTCTTTGTATTTTGAACACATAGGTCAGAAAAGTTTTGTGCGTTCGATAATTCATACTCAAGACGACAAAGAGTCATCAGAGAAGATAATTCGAATAAATTCCTATTATTTTTGGATTTTATCACAATATGTGCATACTTCTCATCTGGAATGAAGAATACAGTTTGTTTATATTATATATGTATGTTTAAGTGAATGAGCAATCATCTGACATGTCAATTGACTTATAAATTCTCAGGAAAATTTTTATAAAACTTTGGAGTTCGGTTCAAGGTGAAGACCTGACTTCACAAATTTCGATTTTACTACCTGGATTTCCACAGAAATATCCTTCGTCTTTTATCACTTTGTTCTTCAACATGAAACTAGTGTTAGTCATTCGTCTTATTTCTACCCAATTATCATAGTTATTATCAGTTACATTCTTCTTTTCATTTATTAATACCTGAAAATGGAATGTTATTTCCTAAATAAGAATGTGTAACAATCATTACATCTCCATATTCTGTTTTTGATTTTTTCTTCTTGTGGCCCTTTTTTCGTTTAAAATAATTTATGGTTGAATTGATACTCTGAAGCAGAAGAAGCTCTTTAGGGTTAACTGCAAACTGGCCAGAAGGCCTAGTTGATTCAACCAAATTTTCCCATGTGGTAAGTCTATTTGCAATTTCTGTACCTCTTGTTGAAAAGCCCTGTGAATCCAATCATTCAATCACAATTCAGTCAGAAATAGCAACAACTCACCAATTGAGGATCTGAAAAACTTGGAAAGATTCTTCGGTTTCTTGCAAACGGTGTTACAAGACAAGTAACAGAAAAAACAATGACAGCTAATATTATAGCTAGAGGATGGCGTACAACAACATTAGCAAACCAACGTAAATTCATTTTGAAATTGCCATTTACCAGTTTACATATTCTTGAATGCAATAGATGAGCTGTATTGAAGGTGTTACCCCTTTTATAGAGAAGGATTTTAGTTGATACATCATTTTTGTAGGTGTCTCCCTGTAACACAACACCATTTCATGATTTCATCCCAGTAATTTTTAATTCATGAAATTCACTCTTTTCACCCTCAATTTATTGTACTCGAGACTTACAACGCAGAGGCTCTAGGCTCTAGTAGATCAAACTAGGTATTTAATAAAAATAGGTTAATAATAATGAAAACTTGGGACTTGCCAGAGACCTCGTCTCTGACCTTGCCTTGTAGCCCTACCTAATGCTAAATCACAGAACTACAAATAAAGGCTCAATAACTGGGTGGTTGGAATGGACAGATCCAGGATCATCCAGGCCAGAGACTCTGATCCAGACGGCCAAGGCCACAGTCTGTGCTCTGTGTCCAGGCACAAGGCAAAGAACTGGACCAGTTGGACTACAGCGCACAGATTATTGAAAAATCAAGAAATCAGAAAATTGTCCTTTGGCCTGTCCCCCTCTGTACTCTTTGCCAAGTAGTGTACCCGTAAAGAGGTACCCCTTTTCGATAATCAAATTAATGCAATCTCTTTGAGTGGAAGGGGTCGTACCGCTTACCTTGATAAGCCAATTTCAAACTGAAATATACTTAATTTCTTGCACATTTTTTTATTTGTCATATTGATTTACACACATTTGAAGTTACTCTAAAACTCAAAAAACTGGCGTTAAAATCTGGAATGAAAGGCTATGAAAAAAACAATATCTATGGGCAAACTAATGAGTTTTTATGTATTCCCTACTTTTCTATGAAGTTGAAGTGTCGTTGTCATCAACTAGGTGGTGTTTAGGGTTGTGAAATTTTTTTACAATTTGATGAATTTGAGAAATTTTTCAGATTTATGTACCATTTTTTATGAGGAACCGTAAAGAAAGATGCAATATCTATTCGACATTTACCTATTTTAGTTTCATATTACCCTAAAGTTCAATATGTACTTCCTGAATATTTCAGAGAAACATAGGTAGAAGTAAATTAATTCACTAGATACTTGAATATTCGTTTTGACAGTGTCATAATTTTTTATTGGAAATGTCGTCCTCAGCAATTTATATTTTAGATGTAAAGGGGAAGGTAAAAAATAAGAATGTGGTATCAATTCCAAAACTGAATCCCATTCTTTCAGGTCCTTATTTCAAGAAATTATCGAGGGGACATAGACTTGGGTGTAATAGAGAAATTCATGCCATTATTGATGGAGAAAGAGGAGGAAGGTTTACTTACCCCTATTTTACAAACTACAGATTGCACCTTTGCTTATATCAAAACTAACAATTTATATATAGTTAGTACTACAAAGAAGAATGCTAATATTGCACTAGTGTTTGTATTTCTCCATAAAATTGTCCAAGTTATGACAGAATATTTCAAAGAGTTGGAAGAGGAGAGTATCAGGGATAACTTTGTAGTAATTTATGAACTATTAGATGAGCTCATAGATTTTGGATACCCCCAAACAACAGATAGTAAAATTCTTCAAGAGTATATTACACAGGAAGGTCATAAACTGGAAATTCAACCTCGTATACCAGTTGCTGTTACTAATGCAGTTTCTTGGAGATCTGAAGGAATAAAGTATAGAAAGAATGAAGTATTCTTAGATGTTATAGAATCAGTTAATTTATTGGCTAATGCAAATGGCAATGTTTTACGTAGTGAAATTGTGGGTGCAATCAAAATGAGGGTTTATTTGTCAGGAATGCCTGAATTACGTCTTGGTTTGAATGATAAAGTATTATTTGAAAGTACAGGCAGGGGAAAATCTAAATCAGTGGAATTAGAAGATGTTAAGTTTCATCAATGTGTGAGACTTTCTAGGTTTGAAATCGATAGAACCATTTCATTCATTCCACCAGACGGAGAGTTTGAGTTGATGTCCTATAGACTCAACACTCATGTAAGTGCCATTAACAATATCATAAGATGTTATACACTGTGAACAACTACCATTCATATAGTAGAAGAAAATCAAATGTAGTACGGATCAAATTTGAGAATACTCAAGGTTTTTACTTAATAGCTATTACAAAACTGACAAATTATGAAGATTTTCAAGATGGGTGATACTTATGGAAATAATTCAATTGATTCAAATTTCAGGTGAAACCCTTGATTTGGATTGAGTCTGTTATCGAGAGACATGCTCATAGTCGAGTAGAGTACATGATTAAAGCAAAATCCCAATTTAAACGAAGATCCACTGCGAACAATGTAGAAATAATCATTCCGGTACCACATGATGCAGATTCTCCTAAATTCAAAACAACTATAGGGAGTGTAAAGTATGCACCTGAACAAAATGCCATCACTTGGACCATCAAGTCATTCCCTGGAGGCAAAGAATTTTTAATGAGGGCTCATTTTGGGCTACCTAGTGTTGAATGTGAGGATACTGAAGGAAAACCTCCGATACAGGTCAAATTTGAAATTCCCTATTTTACAACATCCGGGATTCAAGTAAGTGAAATTTGGATTAATCTAAGAATTATTTTTGCATGTCACTTTTCTTAATATGTTTTTATTTCCAGGTGCGTTATCTCAAAATTATTGAGAAAAGTGGCTATCAAGCACTCCCATGGGTTCGCTACATAACACAAAATGGAGATTATCAGTTGAGAACTAATTGAGTACAGTTTATGAGTGTTAACAATTTTTAGGCTGTAATATACATATTATTATAAGTTTTGTTTCTATTTAAAGCGCCAGACTATTAACCTATAATTTCTTCAGTTTTGATGTATCTGAACAGGAGGCATATTCTTACATATGTAATTATTTTTATTTGGTGTATAAAATCCCCTTCCTTTTTCAAAATGGAAAATGAGTATGTTTAAATCGATTGAGTTCTCGGTATAAAATATTCACGAATTTACTAGTGCTATTAATCTTTCGGAACATTTATCGGTCGAATACAAATCTCATTGTCACTGATGGATCTCCTAAAAATGTGATCTTATTCTTCGTTGATTATTTTTAGGATCCCTTATTCATAATAATATTCTTATTTATGTGTCCCGCCCGCCAAAATCAAAATAATTGTCACACAGTGAAATATTGGGATAATTTTGCACAGAAAAGTATAAATGGAATGGATGAAGGAAAATTATGAAACTCGAAATGTCTTGTTGGAGTAAATACAAGTCTGAAATCAGCAGATTAGTAACTAACTCGCCATTCGTATGTTTCATGTTGCTGTATCTTAATATTGTTATTCTATTTAATAATTACGTATATCCCAAAAAATACAACAAAAATTTCAGTTACCGATTTCTTTGAGAACTTGCACCATTATCATTTTATTGAAAACTGCTTAATACAATCGAATTTCTTAAAATTTCCACCTCTTGAACTTGGTACTTTATTATTTTATAAAATCAATTATTGGCTGATAGTATTTTTTTTCTTGATTTGCCAATTATTTCTTCCCATTTATTGATGCAATTTCTTCTTTAGGAAATATCAAGTGAAAAATTAACATGAACACATTGTGTTATGAAATAATTAATACAGGTTAAAGTATACTGTACAGACTTGTATTACATAGATATACTTGATGTTGAAAAGCAAGATATAACAATTGAACTAAAGTAATCCTGCCGCATATTCCAAGTCAGGTACACACAGCTTAGTATTTTCCTTGACAAGTTTATTCCAAATTGTATCAACCCCCTGATTCTCAAAATAAGATCCCCAAAATTCAGAAGCAATAATTTTTTCATCTGGATGAATTCCATATTTTTTTTCCAAGTATAATTCTTCGCATATGGCAATGGTATCACAGTGAGAATACATATTAGGAGCATAGTTATCTTGAACAACATTATCTCCAATATACAAAAATCTTGAATTAGGATTTGATGAGTGTTTTATCAAAAATTTATGAAGATCTTGCCAATTTCCATTTACATACATGCCACCCAACCTAAGTTCTTCCTGTCTTACGATGCCTGTTTGATTGATACCATCCAGACCAATAAAATCTCTGTTAATTGTGAAGAAGCCTGGCTTTTTAGCAAAAGTTATAATAATATCAAAATAGTTCTTCCAATCTGGACCTAATGTATGTGAAGCAGTCCATGAGGCAAAATCAGCATAGGACCCAGTAATCAAAAACAGTAATTTTCCTTCTTTTCTCAAAGATTTCAGCCAATCAATTAATTTATCAGAACATTTATGATAATATTTCTCGGGGTTCGACTTCAATTCTTTATAGTATCCACCCTTGTCAGTCTGAAAATGGTCAATACTGAATATTTCGATAAGTCCTTCATATATATCATCATAAATATGATACATTTCTTGAATACCATTCTGTTCATCTATTGAGTCAACACATCTTGCAAATAATAAGGATACTACAATATCGAAGTAATCTAGTAGAGAACGCACTTTTTCTGAATTTGGCCCATTCCAAACAGCCATAAGATCCCGAACAAATAAATCTGTCAGTTCCCAGTGAGAATTTGTATAAATTTTTTCAATGTCTAGATTTGATAAAGGTTTGGTACCGTGTGTTGCACGCAAAATTCTTCCGTCTGCTGCAATTTTCAAAATATTTCCTTTTTCTCCATCTAATACCAGCCCCTTCTGGATGAAGTCATAATCAATCTCTACTTCAAGATGTTTTTCTGAATAACCTTTGTTCACCAGAAATCGGGATAATAGTTTATATTCCAATTCAACCATAGCTCCTATTTTAAATTTTGCTATCGTATTATCCAAATCGAATCCAATGCAGTCATAAATTGAAAAGTTGAAAGTTTGATTTTCCATCTTTCAACAAATTGGGAAGACCAAATCAAAATAATAAATGAACCAGAGGAATCTTATATCTTATATTGAATCAACCTATCGTTTTCTTTTAGCAGAATCGGCTTTTTCTCGACTATTTTATCAAGGAAATAAATTACTGAAATAAAACTGAGGTATTGTCAAGGAAATCTTTGAATTTGAAGGTCACTCACATCAAACAATTATGATAATGATCACGTTCAATCCTCAAACAAACACGAAGTACCAAAACTAACAAGATTTCAAAAGACATGTAAATTTTTCAAAGTAGTAAAGTGTCTTTGGGCTCATATAAAAGCTCTTTTATTTAAACTGATGTTTCTATTAATTTATTTGATGAGAAAACTAGTACTACCATTGTTTAAAGAGAAGTTTAAACAATGGTACTATTCACAAATTATGCAGCACAACTTCCTGAGACGGTTAAATAAGATGCAAAGATTAAATCTTTGATTAGATGGAGATTACTAGATATCTTCATAAGTACGATAAAGGACGTGAATCATGAACTAGTTTGAATTTACCGCGCTACTTTAATGTTAGGTTAGGTAATACACTCATATCGGGGTTTAAGTGTTGCCAACAGGCGGATTTGATATGTATTAAAACCAAAAGTTTTTGCCCGACCCTCGAACATAAAACTGAACGAGACTCATTTCAAGTTTCGTGAAATTTTAGTCATGCTTAGAAAACCGTATTTGATATGAAGGATTCGCTGAACTAGTTTCGAATCAGTACTCTTTTTTTATTAACGCTGAGATCGATTTTCATACTGAAGCCCTTTTAGGAAACGGAGGGGGAATAATTACCACCCCCTTGATACATCTTTGTAATTAGGAAATTAATTTCAGAGAATTTTGAAACATTTTATTCTTCTAAAAATGAACGAATTAACATTATTTTGTACACATGGAAGACAACACCTAAATTTAACAACTATGTGGATATACATTCATGCTCAAATTCTAAGGGAAATTTAGCTATATATTCTAAGCTTGGTATACAGATTCTTGAATGGTCTTTCAGAATTTGATACCAGTTTGTACTGCAATTCTTATATTGAAAATATGATCCCCAAATTGAAGATCTCAAAAATTGTTTATCTGGATGTCTGGTATCATGTCCATGCATTCCTTCAGCTTGTAGTTCTTCACATACTGCCACTGTATCACAATGAGAATAAACATTAGGTGTGTAAATATCTTGAATCAAATTATCACCAATATATAAGAACTTTGGATTATCCTGTAAGGAATGTTGGGACAAAAATCTGTGTAGATCATTCCAATTTCCATGCGTATAAATACCCCCTAAATTCAACTTTTCAAAAGGAACAGGCATAGTTTCTTTGAAACCATCTAAACCTATAAAATCTCTTTTTTGTGTGAAGAAACCAGGTTTCTTAGCATATGTTATAATAATATCAAAATAATCTCTCCAGTTTCTACCCAAGGCAGTAGAAGCTGTCAATGAAGCAAAATCAACATAAGCTCCAGTGATCAAAAATAGCAATTTGTTTCTTTTTTTTAGAATTTTAAACCAGTCAGTCAAATCATCTGAACATCTATAATAATATTTTTCAGGATTTGATTTCATTTTGCTGAAATATACGCCTTTTTCCTGCTGGAAATGATCCCTGTTGAACATTTGCTGTAGAGCTTCAAGTAAATCAGGCCAAATCTTATAATCTTTTCCAACTCTACCATTCTCTTCATCAACAGAATCTACAGCTCTAGCATACACTAAACTTGCTACGATATCAAAATAATCAAGCAAGGTACGCATCTTCTCTGAATAAGGTCCATTCCAAGTATGTAAAGGGTCTTTGGCAAACAAATCTGTAGGTTCCCAGTGATAATTTGGGTACACCCTCTGAATCTCTTCATCACTGAGCAATTTGGTACCATGTGATGCAGCTAATATCCTCCCATCTGCTGCTATCTTCAATATATTTCCATTTTCATTATCAACAATAAGTCCTTTGAGTAAAAAATCTTGTTCAACTGGCTTAAGTAAATGTTTCTTAGAATAACCCTTCTGTATTAAATACTTTGCTAATATATCATATTCCATCTCCATCATTGCTCCAACTTTATATCTAGCAACTGTATTGTCCAAATCAAATCCTATACAATCATAATCGGACAGTCTGAACGAGTTTGTAGGTACTTTGCTTGCAATCTTTCTAGTCTGATTTGATTGGCTAGCAGTTTCAATACACGAATTGTTTGAGAGTCTTCTTAACACAACATTTCCAAGGAATTTCCTCATCTTAGCAGTCTTATATGTGCTTGTAATAATAATGCTTAATTCTTGTAAATAGGTTTTTCAACTGATCCTTTTGACTTTGTTATTTACATTCTCAAGCTGCACAAATTCATATCCATACAATTACGATTTGAATGTTTGTTTCAATGGATGGATCAAGATCAAGTCAAACTACTTCCAAAACAGACACTTGACCCACATTTCTGATTACGGAAAAAGGATAAGGGTCAAATTACAAAAGAGATAATTATCTTTCGCTGTCAAGTGCTGATAAACCGGAAAAATCTCACTTAACATCTTTCGCTGAAGAGTAACGTCAAGTAGCCTCAATTATTTGCACTTCATATTTTACATTTGTTTATGCAAAGAGGAACTTTGGTTTATGTATGACGAGAGAGTATCGTCAATTTGTATAGGTTTTTTGGATCAGGAAAAAGTGCCAAAGGAAAATGCTTGGTTTTTGTCTAAAGCATTATGAAGAAACAAAGAAGAAATCCAAAAATGTTGTCAAACCTCAGAATAATAAAAGTTTCATTAGATTGTCACACCATAGAGTCTTTGGTCAAACCACAAACTTGTGGAACACGATCATCGAAAAAAAAAAATTCGAAATCAAAGATTAAAGAGGAATATTTAGGGATGCGATTTTGAGGATTTTGTCATTCAATCACCCATTTTGATGAAGTGGATATTTTCATTATTATAAAATTGTAAAATTAATTTTGAAAATTCCAAAACAACTCTATGGATGAATTTACACAGCGCCGGATTTAGCACTACTGGCACCCAGAAGCGAGGTTTCAGCGTCCTAGGTTGAGATATCTATTGCATCCTCTGTTTCCTATCCAAAAAAAATTATGCGGAAAGAACGAAATGGCCCTGTTGGCGTCTTTTCGATCATTTTTTCCTAGCCTGGCCCGTCCTGTACGCCGGCCCTGGGTTTTCTTGAGATACACAGAGCATTCGGTTGATGCTCTATGTTCCCATTAAAATGTCAACAGCGCGATTGTCAAGTGGACAAGTGGAAGTGAGCGAGAATGAGAAATGGTGATCTAGCTTCAGCAAAAATTTTTTAGGAATTATCAATTAAATCTACTTTACACATATTGAAGAATACAAAGTTACAGTTTCGAGATTGTTTTTCACAGTTTGATATCAAGTTTACAGCTTATCACAAATGTGACAGGAATATTTCCTGATATTTGGACAATTTGAAGCCAGTGTCTGTCTTGTGGTGACGTCTCCATTATATCTGTCAGTGCCTCGAATTTTCGCTCAGTTCGTTCGCAAACATGAAAGGTGGGTTGATAATTTTTCACTGATAATATCAGGATAAGATGTTGATTTTTTACGACGCATTTCAATGATAGGCGGGACATCGAGATCAGTTAGAACGTATTTGTAGGTACTCCATGAATGTAAACACTGTAAGTTAACCCCGCCCCACTACTAAATCTGTCATCTACTTACTATTTTCTGATAGTGAGATTTTCTCGCATTTTATAGTTACCGACAATTTTTTTATTCGTTACCTTTCTTTAGTATGTTCACGGTTTTGTGTTACATTCAATATGAGTTTATGATTTTCGCGGGTTCCATGGAAAAGTGTAGAAATTGGTAAAAACCGAGTTTTCTTACATGAAGGTAATGATACTCTCAGATAACAATATGTAGGGTTTGAGAAAAATATTAACGCTATTGTTGGCAGGTGCTGAATTCTCATAAAATTTCAGCATCTAGTTGTATGTCCTCATCAGAAATGTTATGAATGGATTAATCTTTCATGTTGTTTGACCTATACTAATTATATGTTATTGTTAGAATCAGCTACAGGTACCAAAATGGGAGCTAAAATCATTCAGTACCTTCTCTTGTTACCGTTTTTTTTTCATATTAATCATTTGTGGATAGATTTCATCCTGCACTGAGCTTGTTGTAGGTTATGTAGTAGTTTTTCAACAAATTAGTTTTTATAAATCTTTCAATATCTTCCAAGGAACCTGAACCTAATGCTATATTGTTTCTGAGGATATGGAACTAATTTTTGAGATTTAGTTATTACTAAGAGTTATGTGATCATTCCCGATTTCATAACTGTATAATGTTGAAATAATCTCTGTTGAAAAACAGGAAACAATGTTCGGTGAAGATTTGGAGTTCAATGAAAGAGGAATCATGGATATGGTGATGATATTTCATACTTTTAATATCAAATGATTTATTCCAATAAAGGTTCATTCTACATAAACTTATATAATCTGTTGCGAATTATGTTTTTCACATAGCATAGTGAGTGGCCATTCATCACTGTTACATCTGTCAATACTAGTGCATTCAGCTAATTTAGAGTACAATCTATGAACAAAGTCCCAAACTAATCTGATGAAGGTAATATGACAAAATTAAGATGAATCATACTAAATTCCTAATTCTGTTCTATGAATTATACCCAATTGACTCATATTTCATCAAGAACCTTTGAGAAGGTTTTTGTAAAAACTAGTCAACCCCAGGGATTGGACTGACATTGGATTTGGTAAATCCCTCACTCGATGGATATAGTCTGAACAACTGCATAACTGTTTCATCATGAACTAATTGAATTTTGAATGTCCATGAGTTTGAGTAGTCATACAATGTTCAGTTTCAACAATTCCTATAGTGTTCTTACCTTGTCAACTGGTCCATTTCTAGCAGTAACATTGATAAACAATGACTCATGTGTCAGAATATTGAACTTATCACTTGAATGTTTGAAATTTAGAGTTTGCTCTTGATAGGAGTGTGACAATGGAGTCAGTTGTCTGTAGTCCACTATATGTGATCCAGGTTTATCATCAATTTTCCAGTTTTTTTAACAATTATAAGTATGCGACCTTGAATATGAATGTGTTTCAAAAAAATCATAAGATGAAAACAGAATTTTGGAAAGAATTCAGTGCTTTCAGTTTTACTCTGTGCAGGCTTTTTATATGCTCATCCACAAACATGTGAGAAATTGGTTTCTTTTGTTTGCTAGATCCAGTCATGATATCTACTAAAAGTGTTGTCGGTCTCCCTATCCCTGTATGCAATTGTGAAAAAGTCCTTCATGTCAAACTATGGGTTCAGATTTATAATGAGAAGGGAGAGACAGTGTTTTCTCTGTTGCTGAGGGAGGGATAGGGTTTTCTCTGTCGCTGAGGGAGGGATATTCATCTCAAGTGAACACAAACAAAACATAATTTTTTAAGAGCTGATTTCAAGGAGTGTTGTAAAACCAAAAGTTTCTGTCTTTTTGAAGCTATTTTATATAATTTTCAGTGTAGTCTGATAAAATATGAATTTCTATCGGCCAGTAAATTTACTGACTGTTGAGAGCCGTCTTTAGGTGTATGTATAGCTTTATCTCGATTCATTTTCACGATATTTTGATACTTCAAAGAAAACGTTGACTAGTTTCTAATGTTGTCGTTATGTTAAATTATCTATTTTTCATTCCCTTTCGTTAATAGCTCCTCAAGTTAACTCCTACCATGATTAGATGATGAAACTGGTTTTGAAAATACATGCCCTTATATTTTCAGTGTCATAACACAGAAGTTTCGTTCGAGAATCATATGGGATATATGTACAGTATGAACTCATTCTGGTCTATTAGTCAAATTGGCTCAAATTTTAGGATCAAGAAAATCATGTCATAATTTTTGGATTATAATTCATAGATGTCGCCCACGGTTCTCGGTAAAAAATCAGCCAAGTTTACCTGGTTATGAACCAGTAGTGTCATCTAATGCAAGAGTAAATGGGCTTTTTTGCTCCATTCTCTTGTTTTATAAATTCCCAATGCTCATATTCATCAATGCATTAGCCTATAATGACTTTTCCCATGTTTGACAGCGCAAACAAGTAAGTTCTTGATCTGGAGAATTATGTGAGATTTGTCGCATTTGTATTTTTGTATTTGACAAGTTTATTTCCCCCACGCGAAAACAAGTTGAAGAAATGCGTTTGGATAAACAAAGGGTTTTCCACCGCTTTTTGCAGCAATAAGTCTGCTGTAACATTATCTCATTTTCCGTTGAAGCACTTCGTACACAGGTTCATTGATGGAGAAAACAATGGTGGGGCTTCGTATCCCAGATAACGCGACGGTTATACAAGCCTCACGGTAGCTTTTCCCCTAAGCGTTGTGCCTTACTCGAATTTTCACACAAATTGGGATTGTTGCTGTGTTTGACGCTGTGGATTAAGTTTCAAAGGAATTTTGCATTACAGAAGGTTCCATTTTTATAGCAGTTTGTGCATTTCAATTGGACGAAACTGAATTTACAAACTGTATATTGAATTTGTTGACATTTTCGGGATGCATAATTCGAATGATTTGAAAAAAAAAGAATACTGATATAGTTCACAGGAAAACAGTAGAGGAGATCCTAAATATTTGAATTTTCGCGGGAAAAGTACTTACTACTTTTACCCTGCTCCACGCTAGTACTACCCTCACACTACTTTTTGGTCGCTCGTTCTACTTAAACGATGTCTATATTTTTCGAATTTTGAGAAAACTTGAAATTTTCACATCAGGTTCAGATCTTGAATGGCGCGGATAATTTCGCAAAATTCGACTGAGGGTTCCGCGAATATCCAATATTTCTGGAAACAACATATCCTGGATCATAGACGAATTTATCGACAGCTGCTGTCATTTTTTTTCAATAGTTTTCTTGATCTGGTGAGTACATGTATATGGGTCTTGTGATATCATTTCAACGGTATTTTCAATTGAAAACAATGTTTTTATCTGAAGAAATCATTGACCAATATTTTATTTCAATAATTTCAGGAAATTACAGCATATTCTCACAATGAACTCTGTTCAGCCCATTTTTGACATGTATTGTGATCGAACGAAAATTGTTATTCGATTGGTTCGTGGCAAAAGCGACGTATTGATGATATTGATCTTTTTTTTCAAATATCCATTGGCCAAAATAAATTGAGGTATTTTTATTGTCTTTTCAGGAAATCTTGAGGGTGCAAAGTTGCATGAAGTGTGGAACTCTCGTCTACTCAATATTTAAAACAGGTAAACAGCCCTTATATCCGACAATTCATCAAAAGTTCACACATGAAAATGCTTCACTGTTTTTCCCCAACAAATAAAATAAATCATCATGAAATTCGCATCTCGATTGGCATCTCATTCACCTTTTCAATAGCATGTAAAACAATTTTTGTCGTTATTAAGTATCTGCGTCATTCTAATATCTCCATCGGCTGGCCACTTCAGTTGGCATGTTCAGATTTATGGGTCTGCAAGATATAATGAGGAATGTCCATGGGCATGCGGGGTAACCCTTGCGATGCTGCCACATTCCGAAAAATTTATGTGAAAATAAAGAATTGGCTCAAATGATTACAGGTGTATAGATGTATTTTTGAGGCACATCTGATCACATATCGAGATTCAATAATGATGATTTGTTTTGGAATCAAAAAATGCTTATGTCTAATATCTGTATGCATGTATGTCACAGGAGTTCTTACACAACTTTCATGATGTCATCTAACCAGTTAATGGATTCATGTCTGTAAGTAACATTTACTAACCATCATGTTCAGCTCGAATAGTAAAAAAGTCGAAAAAATTAAAAACCCTAGATCAAGTCTTTTGCTAATATTCGAATGGTACTCGTTTCTTTTTATCATTTTCTTCACACAGTTCAATACAGGGTGGTTCGAGAAAAACAAGCATTAACAGATTCGCATCGATAATTTTCCTTCAGAATGGAATACTCTTCAAAATAATATGCAAGTCGAATTTTTCGGAAAGATATTCAACGGCGCTTAAACTTTTCGATTTCAGAACGCTCTGTTTAATATCTGAGCATCAATTGAACATTTCACCTAAAAATATGAGTATCGCAATGGAATATGAACGATAATGGAGCAAAAATTGATCTAGGGAAATTTCTTTTGAGAAAGTTAAAAAACTGAAAATGTTTGCACTAGTCGAGATACTAAGTTATCTATTACCATTCAGAAATTTATGGATGAATCTTTGAGTAAATAATAGTACTTGATTGAAGCGATTGAATGACATGCTGTATATTCATAAGTTCAACTATGACAAATTTTATCTGATAAAATTAAAGGTACCTGTTGGGTTTGTTACGTAATGAGTGATTGGATTTCCCAGTGCCTTATGACTGTTGATGATTACTGAAAGTTAACAGTCCAGTTGGTTCATTCTTATTGCAGAATGTTAGTTCTTACAAGCTTTTGAAATAAATTCTTCAATCTTTCTAACGCTTCTACTTCTACTATATTTTCAGCTTCGTTCGTGAAAATTAAAAGAGTAGTTTTGAAATGAAGGGGACTTGAGTTCGATAGTATTTTTTTTAACAATTTGGATGTCCCACTGAAATATTATTCGATATTCAATAATTGGAATAATAACCTTTTTGATGATAGACACGCTTAGACAAACTTATACAGGGTGTCTCATCATTTGAAGTTCAAAGCAGGAATTCATATTGATATTGTTATTTGAGAGTAGATTTTTTTACATATTTTATTACATGAACAACCTTTGTTTCAATTGAACATTTGCCCCATTTTCAGTCGTGTTTCCTAACATATGTATAAATTACAATTTTGTCAGTTTTATTTGACGTTCTCAAAATAATAATTTCTACATCTCCACAAACAACCAAATCAAAATGAGGTATCTAAATTTTCGCTTTGGATGACAACTGATGGTTCAGCCTGTATATTTGATGCACCAGTGCGAATTGGAACTAGGATCTCAGAAATTCCCATGCATCCCGAAATACATTTGTATACCGTTTTCAAGAGATTTCAGTTACAATGCGATGTTTTGAATGGGATTGTCTGTTGGGGGTGTTTTCTTGAAACTGAACGCTTTATCCAAAAATGCAGCATTTGTTTTGACTTAACTTTTTGAGTAGTTCTCTATATTAGAAACTTTCATTTGCTATTTTCCTTCTTCATTACAAGCTTTTATTTAGTTTCACCTGTCCCGGTGTCTGTCTGTAATCAAATCTTGCAAGTTGAATATGACACACTTCTAATGGTCCGATTGATTTGAAATTTGGCAGGTGTACATAATTCTGGTGACAATGCATCATGAAATATTTGTTATAGGAAAAAACAAAATGGCGGCTTCAAAATGGCGGATGAGTTTTGTGATTATGATCCGATTCCATTCAAAATTAGTATCTGGGGGGTTTTGGGTTCGACAATGATGATTCTTTGGTCAAAATTGGAAAATTCAAGATGGCGGCTACAATATGGCGGACGAGTTCTGTGAATATGATCCGATTCTATTCAAAATTGGTATCTTGGGGTTTTCTGGGTCGCAAATTACGATTCTTCAAAATTTAGGAATTCAAAATGGCTGCTTCAAAATGGCGGAAGAGTGTTGCTATCATAAAAGCTTGTCTTGAAAAATGTTTTTTTCATTATAGCTTGTTTTTTCTTGATCTTCACATTGGTTGAAATCGGGAATACTATTGCTAAGAAGTGCTTTCTCAATTTTAGGAGGTTTTAAATTATTTCGTTGAGTAGTCGTTATGAAGACAGTAGAACAAGGTTAGTGCATGCTCTTTTACTTTGACACAATAGATATCTAAGCTTGGCTAAACCAATTGTTGCTTTTCCACTGGCAGCCTTGTGAACAGGAGGGTGGAACAAAGACAAGAGCACAGTATAACTCATACAGAAATCACTCAAAGGTAGGATTCATATGCATTATCATCACTCATCATTACAGTCACAAGGGGTGTGATAAAAACTATAAGTTGAATCTTTGTGAAAGTTTTATGAAATCATCAAGATAATCAGTAATTAATCCAAATACATTTGATATTATTTTTGTCACACCGAAAGTTTCCATTGACGTCTATAGATCTCTGGGCAACCAAGAACATCACATCATATTCCTTCTTTTTTTTAGGAGAATATTACAAGACATAGGACCAGAAATGCAGCATTACAAGTAAGTTTAGTTGGCATGATTATAATTCATAGTGCTCATCTAGTAATTTTACCTTGATTCAATGATCAACTTGGTATTTATTTGTTTAGGAACACCGATGGGACAGGATCTGTTAACGAAAGTGCTTATCATCATAGTAATGGACATTCGGAACATTCACCGAATTCCAGTCATATGTCGGTGCACAGTGATGAGCCATTAGTGCGATCACATAAACAACAGACTACGCAACAAGTGACAACAGTAACTAAAGTTGTGCGGGAGGTTCAGCAGTTAGGTGATCAGCCTACGGAATATATATCGGTACCTTTAGGGTCTTATTCTCACGCACAGCATACGAGACCGTCGTTTGTGGACTATATGGATCAACCCTCTCATCATATGTATTCCCAATATCATCCCCACCCTCATTATTCTGACTATGAACATTATCCGCCAAATCCGTATGGACCTTATATGACTTATCCAGTGGGCGGCGAACGTCCTCCAACACCACCTAGTCCTAGCGAACACAGCGGTGCCCCTTCACCGTTACCGTTAACAGCGCAGCAGCCTAATCCCTACCTGTCGTCTGGTTATGACGAACTTCCGGAACATTATAGAGTAACACCTTCTCCAGGTGGTCCAATGGGATTAGAAGCATATCCAGATGATCAGCCAATTGTATACGGATATGTGTCGCCCTCTCCATATGGAACCACAACTTCACACACCGGGCCCACCTACGACACGCGTTCTTATGAAGAAAGCCTCAATGGACCTGTACCAGTTGGATCAGCTCCAATGAGGATATTCGAGGACGATGAGCTGCAGAAACACATTAGTAAAATGTCGATACATGGACATAACATCGGATTGCCACACAGTAGGGTACATAACATTGCTTCTCCTGGTAGTGTTGGTGGCGACGACGACCAAAGAGGTATGAGGTGGAGGGATCCAAATTTGACTGAAGTTATAGGTTTCCTGAACAACCCCAATAATGTTATCAAAGCGAATGCAGCGGCCTATCTTCAGCACTTATGTTACATGGATGACCCCAATAAACAGAAAACGAGAGCTTTGGGAGGTATTCCCCCATTAGTCAAGTTACTCAATCATGAATGTCATGAAGTTTATCGAAATGCTTGTGGAGCACTTAGGAACCTCTCTTATGGAAGACAGAACGATGAAAATAAGAGAGCGATTAAGAATGCAGGTGGAATACCAGCTCTAATAACCTTACTGCGAAGGTCTATTGAAGCTGAAATTAAAGAATTGGTCACTGGAGTTATATGGAATATGTCTTCTTGTGAGGATCTCAAAAGAAACATCATTGATGATGGTGTTAGTACTATTGTATCATATATTATAATACCCCATTCTGGTTGGGACCTCCAAGGAAACCATAGTGAAACGTGCTGGTCAACAGTTTTCAGAAATGCATCTGGCGTTCTTCGAAATGTTAGTTCAGCTGGAGAATACGCAAGGAAAAAGTTGAGGGAATGCGAAGGATTGGTGGATGCGTTATTATTTGTAGTACGCTGTGCCATAGATAAATCCAACATAGGAAATAAAATTGTAGAGAACTGTGTTTGTATACTGCGCAACTTGTCCTACAGATGTCAGGAGGTTGAGGACCCAAACTACGACAAGAATCCCCTTCCTGTGCAGCCACGAGTCACTGCTAGTAACTCCAAAGGTTAGTGAAAATATCAGAACTGATTTAATATTACTCCACCTCATATCTTTTTCTGTTGCTCTGGTCAATTTTCATTGATAATTAATGGTATGAGCTGAATGACCTTGGAGGTAATTTCCTTCGAAGGATCAAAATTAAGTTAGTATCAGTTTCTTAGGAATGCATTATTCTCTTTATTATGAATTTCTGTGGATCATACTTAGGATAACCTTTGATTTCAGGAGAGAATTTGGGCTGTTTCGGTGGAAGTAAAAAAAAAAAAGAATCTCAGTCTGACGTGAAAGAAAGTACGTCAGGTGCGTCGAATATAGGAGGGATAAGTTCAACGCCTAGAGGAGAACCAGTCCGTGGTATGGAATTATTATGGCAGCCAGAAGTGGTCCAGTCATATTTAGCGTTACTGCAGAGCTGTTCGAACCCAGAAACGTTGGAAGCAGCAGCTGGCGCTCTTCAAAACTTGGCAGCTTGTTACTGGCAACCTAGTATAGAAATACGGGCAGCTGTAAGAAAAGAAAAGGGTTTGCCCATATTAGTTGAGTTGTTGAGGATGGAGGTTGATAGAGTGGTATGCGCAGTAGCCACTGCTCTAAGAAACTTGGCTATAGATCAACGTAACAAAGAATTAATAGGTAAGTATGCAATGAGGGACTTGGTGCAAAAGCTTCCATCTGGAAACGCTCAACATGATCAAGGCACATCGGACGACACGATAGCTGCCGTGTTGGCAACATTAAACGAAGTGATCAAGAAGAACGCCGAATTCTCGAGATCCCTTCTAGAAACTACAGGAGTTGAAAGACTGATGACCATAACTAGGCAAAGGCAGAAATATACCCCGCGAGTGCTCAAGTTTGCCAGCCAGGTGTTGTTTACAATGTGGCAGCATCAAGAACTGAGGGACGTGTACAAGAAGCACGGTTGGAAAGAGCAGGATTTTGTTACTAAAACGGTGGCAGCTAGAAATGCCGGTCCTAACTCTCCGAACAATGCCAATAGTACCCTAAACAGGCCTATGGCCTCACAGAGCGGCACTCGCTACGAAGATAGGACCATCAAAAGACAACCACCGGGGGGAAGAGGCGTTGCTCCAGTTCATCCAAGGGTGAGTAACTTCTAGTTTCAAACTTGTTATTTACGTGCCTACCAACAGGTTCGAACTTGACGATTGAATTTAAAATGGTCTCTTTCGAATTCTTAACTCAAGTGATCTCTTCTTCAAAATATGAGCGGAAGATTTGTTCGTTCTTCGGCTTATTTTAATTTTTGTTTGGCAATTTATATTTCAGTGTTACAAAACTTTCAATGTTGTGTTCTGTACACATATTTAGTCTATTAACATTATCCATCTATGAGTATTTTTGATCAAATTTGAAAGGGAATGGCTAGTGAAGTGATGAATTTTTTTAATTCAAAAGACGTAGTGAATTTTTCTTGAAGAAACCTCAACTCTATAATAGGGCAGTCATTGCTGTCATTTCCTATGGGAAATAAAATTAAATTTATTGCAGAACGAGGACATCCCTCTGGCTGACATGGCGTATCCAGAGGCTCAGCCTTCGATGGGGCGACCCTATGCAGGCACCGGTCCCCCACCTCCTGTAAGTCACTAGTAAGCTCCTTTCTCCTTCTATCTTCTTTGGAGTCAGTGTTGCTCAGGAAAAGTTCGGCGAACCGACATTATCAAAAGATACAAACCGTTATATATCTGTATTGGGTGTGCGTAGTAGTACATGTATCGTGTGTTAGCGGCGTACCGTACAGGGGCGGCATACGATTTTCGGGGGCCCCCGGTGAGCGGCTGCAGCGGTCAGGTAAGGCCGGCTAGGCTGCCGCAGGCTGTATACCCAGAAAAAAAAAATCCACACAAGAAAATATGGAAATGGCAATATGAATTTCATTCCAGTTTTGGCTGGTACTGTATATCGCACCTCGAAAACAAAACACCTTTTCTATAATAGGGTTTACAATAAAAGTCGGTAATTATATTCACACAATGAGCAATGCTGTCGAAATATGAAATCGCTTTGAAACCTAGTTTGGGATGATAAAGGAGTAACGAATGATGCAAATCAGAATTTCGACACTTTTGAGAACAGTTCGAAATTCCACTCTGACCAGTATCCCTGTGAAGCCTGTGCAAGATATGTGGCATTTCCAAAAGAGTGCATTTTTGTTGGTCCAAAGTATCGTGAACTCGTCAAGGGAAGCAGAATTTATTCTCCTTCAGATTGTAAAATTCTTGTGGTTCTCTTTGTCTCTCAAAGAGTCTAATGCCATAATAAGATAGCCAGTGTTCTTAAGTGTTTCTCGGGAACGCCACCTGACAAAAATTGTAGCATTGTTATGAAGGGTTCCAAATAAATCATTTGTGTACGCCCATATAGAGGGATGTATGGGTATATAGCTTTCGGATAATGGGAATTTTCGAACTCAGGACTGAGATAAAGGTGAAGAAGACATCTGTGGTATACAGCTTGCGTTCTGGGTGCTGCCGGGGGCCCTGCTAGCCCCGAGCTGGACCTCTTCCTGACCGTAATTCTGTTGCAGCCCGAACCAGTCTACGCCCAAGTGAACTTGGAGAAGAAGCGTAATAGGCAGGCCCCCCCGAACCACATTGACGAGGCAACGGCGCCACTGCCTGGGATTCCCCCGGCGGGCAAAGATTCCTGGGTGTAGCACGGTCTAAATTCGTTATCGCCATATTTGGCCCAATCCCCAGGTTCAGCAGCCTGAATGCGAGACAGCAATTGTGACTTTCTCAACCTCTTACTCCCTTTGTTTACACGTGTCATTGGGCATGACAATTTTGGTCACATTACCTCAAGGTCGCAGAACGAGGTAAACTCGGATTCAGACGTTCAAGATCGCTATCTAGTTGAACTTGATTCATCTCATTCGAATGTCGTTTCTCATTTAAGATAGCGAAGACTGCAAACCTTGGAAGCATTTTGAACTAAACATTGTTTTTGTACCATACTTTGCTACAAAACCTTTTTTGCATAGATTTCCCTGTCCTACTATTTAGCTGACATTTTATCCTCTCATGATTTCTCCAATCATCATTTCTTCGTATGTAATACGAAGAGCTGTTTCGTGGTACGCTTGAGTCATGATAGTCACAACGAGCAAAATGCAATAACGCCGTCATATAAAAAACTGTCAAATGATGTCTGGCCATAATGTAAAGAAGACGACTTATCGTTTATCTTTCATGAGAAATAAATCGAAACCGAAAAAGAGATTGGATTAGTTCGAACAGGTTTGTGGTTTTGGAAATACGGAACTCTTGAAGAGGTTCCATCCTATCCGAAATCTCCGATAGTTTTTCCGCGTGACCTACGAAACGCAGTACTTCAGTAGATTATAAGTCTTCGGCACTAAATTGTTGACGCATTCACTTCCAATTGAACTGATGTGAATTCAAAATTGATTTTTACACTTATCTATTATGAATATTTGATATTGTAGAGAATATAAGGAATGTTTTAGTATGAATAATATCATGTAAGTGATGATTTTCCGTGATAGATTGATTATATTATCCTAGATTTTAGAATAGAAATTTGTATTATCAGTATTTCTTAGGGAATCATAATTGCTTTACAGGAAGGATTATGTGAATTGCCATAAAGTGATAATAGAGAAATAAAAAAGCGGTGAACATTAGTGATAACGAATAAAGGGATACTCGTTAATGGATCATTTCGTTCGATTAGTTTGAATTTATTCCGTTTGTTGGAAAAATGAAGAGGTTGGGAAAGGCCTCAAATTATTTAAGAATATGTTGGGCAGCAATTGACCTATGACTCTTAGTTTTATGATTGCTCGATTATGGATTTATAGCTATTTTTTGCCTTCCATTTTCGTTCATTCCGTCCATTCAGTGCAGTTATCGAAAACATCGCTGATATTCATTCCTAAACATAATTTTATTTATAAGTTTCGGTCATAATCAAACCAATTTTTCCTTTCTTGCCTATAATGAATTGCTGTCCAAATTTTCCACTGAGTGTTTTGGGGAGTGGCCTAACATTATATCAATGTTCTGTCGCATGTTCAGATAAATAATGCACTGATTTATGATAAAAATATATTATTTAGTTTGTGGTTTACTGTGATCAGCTTCTCATAAAATGCAGACAAACGGGAGTGTCACAGATAAAGATATCTTACCGATTCGATGCTACAATTTTTTGCCATTATGGGTGTGCACTTGTTGTTGAGACTGTGGCCTTTATTTGGTGTCGAATTGATCAGCAAATTTGTGCAATATGACTTGTAGATTGTTCCAGACTCTACATTTCAATCTTCTCTATATACAATAGTGTTTAGATGACTAAGATACCCCTTTTTATCGATTTTAAATTATGCTTTATTTTATTGAATATCTCCAATTTTTAGGTGCAATAATTTCTTCCCAACAGAAGATGGAGTGTTGAGTTTAGAGCAGCCTGTATTTGATTAAGCCTTATTACTTTAAGTAATTTTTAAGCTCACGAAAGACAGCTAGTGGTAATGCTAGGGTGCGAACGTTCATTCAGAATATAAGTGTTTTTGTGTGTGAGAATGTTAGAATGTCCCAAGTTTCCATCGATAAAAAGCATTATTATAACCTAATAATGAAAGCTCTCTTTAATTTGTTTATTAAGAGACAGTACGAGTCAGACATACAGATATTTTAATGGTTCTATGGTTTCATTTTTCCATGTGTAATCGTATCATCAAATTTTGATCTCTATTTTATAGGGAGTATTAACTACTTTCGACGAAACTTCTATATGGACCTTGTCTGAATATAGAAGAAAACTGAAAAACTCTGTTTTTCGATTAATGGTTTAGAATTTTATACAACAGAAATAATTTATATTTTGTGATTTTATACAACTGATAGCAGAATGATAATGTGGGAATCGGAAAAAAATTCGATGGAATCAAAAAGCAAATATCAACTTATTGAATGGGTTTTTCAGATGAATGCTGCCGCATAATTATTTTGTAGTTCTCTTCACATATAATTTAATTTCACAAAATTCGAGATTTAATTCCTCCTACTATTTTTTGTCAATATTTTATTATAAATCAAATAATGCAGCTCCAAAGACTAAGTATCGTTTAAACGTTCATTATGAAGGTCTGTTAGAATGTCTGTCCCAGAAACTCACGCTGTGCATATATTTTAAATTGTATGTTTTCGTTGTAATAATAAATGAAAGTTTTCCTGACGGTTATTTTTTTTTCAGTAAATTTAAGTTATTCTTCCCCGATGGTATGAGCGATATAAAATCAACTTTGAAACTTGTAGCATTCTGCATTCTTGAAGGGTTATAATAAAGCAAAATTTTTCATCACCCTGTGTGAGTGTCACATATGGATGCGATCAGAGGAGATTTGTGGTGATGAACGTTTTTGATGTAACCTTTTCCATGTATCAGTATTCCATCTACTTAGTGAATTGAAATATTATTTTGAAACATAAAGGGAAATTTGTACCTGTTTTATTTGAACAAATTTTATAGAAATGATAATTATTCCTTCTGCTCAGTTGTATATTTATTGTTAGGTTCAGAAATGTACAGAATGATAAAGAGGTCTCAATTCTCCATATTACATTGAGAATTATATTCCTTGATTTGTAGAAATAGATGTATATATTTTTTTCAATAGTTTAATTTGGTGATTGAGATTATAAGAAAAAAAGAAAACCAATAAATCTTGATTGTTTATTTTACTTATATTCACTCATATATTTTTCACTCCTCCCTCAAAAATGAATTCAACGCTCTGGCCCCATCATTCGGTAAAATTGTTTCTTATGGAGAGTATCAGGCTAGATTAGGGTTTCAAGTTTGAGTGTAGAAAACCTATGAGTCGACTTTGGTAGTTATAATTTTATCTTTGTGGCACCCTTTTCTGTGATCTGCTAATGCCTGTACATATTCATTTGCATCTGAAATTCTTTAAACATTGTTTTATTTTATTTTGTTTTTATACGATTGGATGTCTTCATTTGAATGAATTTATTATATTTAAATTGAAAAGAAAACTGATAGAATTTATAGATATATTATAGAAATTGTTTATTATCATATTATGTATGATCTATTGCATTTACTAGTATTGGATCATTTCTCAAATATTTGAACCAATTTTAAAATACCATAGTAACTTTTAATATTGTTTCTTATAAATTTATTATTAATTTAATTTATGTGTTTTTCTTCATTTCCACCCCTACTTCTGTTTGCAGGCGCAAGAAAGAAGATTCCTTATACATATACATTAGTCCAAAACAAATATTCGAGTTGAAGTAGTGGATCGTCCCAATTTAAATCAGTAATCATCATAATTTGCGCATTTTATGTGTTTTTATTTATTTATCGTATCTGTTTGCAGGAGCAAGAAACATGGACATTAATTATTTGACACAAAACGGATATTTTAGATGAAAAGAAATGGATCTTCATTGTTATATTTGTGAATATCATAATTTGCCCACGACGAATAAATCTCCTTTTCACGCAATAATTTTTTTTTTATAAAAATGCACTTGCCTTGTGTCTGTCCTATGTTTTCCTAAAAACGAAAAGTGCCATGGAGTAATTGGACGTTACCTGATGAAAATTTAGTATAGAAATAGAGAATGTATTGAAGTGAAGAATGCTTTCGGTGTAAAACCGTATTGTAGTATTTTCATTGTTGAAACAATGGTATTTCTAATGACTACTTTGCTAATGATTTAGATATATTTGCAAAACATTGCAGAACCTTTTTTTGGGGGTGAAAGTTCCAAAATACCAGTATTTTATTTAAAATTTCGACTAAGAGGTTTTTCAAGTCCATTCAGTTTTTTAACTTCTTTGATGAAGATTTTGAGTGCGTCTGATGTCGAATAGCATATATTGAACCTTGTTATCGTTGAAGTTTTGACAATGCAGTTATACTTCCAATGGAACCAACCAACATTTCATCATAGCTTTTTATTATTGTACAACAAATGTAGTGGAGACTTAATAAGCCTATAATGTTTTGTTTCCGTGACAGCGTCGAAGAAGTCATTTTCTAGTGGGGGATCAAAGGAGGGAATCATGTGAGAAACTTTTACGACTTACAACAAACATTATTTTCGCAACTGAAAATCACGTATTCTGGTGATAGATTATAGATACAAGGCGATCAGCACCTCGATTGAGGTGCGGAAATCTTTATTCAGCCTAATCGAGTATTCCAAGAAGGTTATCCGACACCAACACAGAATAAATGATTTTTTTCGTATCAATTATTGGATAATCATCTATGTACATGGCAAACTGACTTTGAACCTTAGTGTAACTGTTTCTAGCTACCTATATATAGTTCCAATCGGGGCTATTCACTAAGCAAAGTTGTTATGGATAGCAACTGTAAATCGTCGTTATCCCATGCTTATTACATGGGATAACGACGATTTACAGTTGCTATCCATAACAACTTTGCTTAGTGAATAGCCCCGCTTATGTACTTTCCTTTAAGTCTTAATGAACACATTTTCAAAATTAATTGATTAAAGTAATTCAACTCAAACAAACCTATGCACATTGAGGTTAGTACAAATATAGTAATGGTTTTCATATATTTTTTTCACATTCTCACAAAGAATTGATGAGTATAAGAAACAAGGATATGTGTGTAGCATGCAAAGCTTCACAATATTCAGTGTAAGATCAAATATATTCTGGTATGTGTAATGATTTGTTTGAAAGCATATCTTCTTTTGGTCCTCTTAACATTAAATGAGTTTCGTGAGATTTATCTAATTTAACAGATTCCGTGTAAATTAATGCTGAAATAGAGTGTTATCCGAGGATGCATGGCTACAGAACAGATGATATATTCGTCAGACAAATGCTCAACAACGTCTCTGCTTTGTGTCAGAATCTTAAATCTCGCAGCAGTTCTTCGAGACAGGTGGTTAATAATAAAATTTGGCCTTTTGTCGCTTCCAGATAAACGAACAGACGTATCGGAGGGAACACAGGAAGTGTGAAGGTGACATCAGATATCTTGGAGGTATTTTTATCCCTAGGGTTATGGCCACTGCAATTTGATTTATGCCATGAAATTCACTATTACGACTGACAATAATCGTGAAATTGATGCATTCGATACGTATTCCGATAGTATGCGCTTTTCTCAACCGAATGATGCGAATATTCATCCTATTTGATCGAGCTGGAAAATTGCCGTTTGATAGGATTCTTCTTGTAGTCTTTTTGTGGAAAAGAAATGTAGATAATCCTACAACCTACAAGGGGCGAATTTAGAGGTGTCTCTACCTTTTTGCCAGTACTTAATCTATTTGGACTTGCAATCGCTTTATTTATTGATCTACAGGGTGTTGAAATTTTCCTATTTTGTTTTTATTTTAGAATCTTCCATCAGCTCCCCACGCACCGTAAAGGAGTCTAGCGAGCGATAGAAAAGACGTTGTTTGCATGTCGTTAACCAATGAAATTTGTCGATTACTTTTTCATTCAAACTCACCCCCATGTCTCCCTACATGGGATACTGACTGAACAAACCATATTAAAAGTTTTATACTCAGAGGATCAATAAATCATAAGCCCTTCACAAATGCTCTGTATCAGATTCCAAGAATGGCGACAAATATGAGGAGGTAATCAAACCTACAGGAAGCGAAAAACACTGAAAATAAACTGAGGCTGTAACTCAAAGCTTATTTCAGGAATAATAAATTAATCTTACTACTTCAGAAAGTAAGTTGTAACCGGACGTAACAGAAAAAACATATCAGACACAGTGGAGTATCCATAATGAAAGGTAGATGGTCCTTGAGAAGAATACACGGATAAAATAGTATAGTGTTGTTCCAAAAATAATATGGGCCGGAAACGGAAGGTGGGTCTGGTGTTTCCTTGGCGGGGATGTGAAAATCTCTGTCCTCGGTAAATATGAGATTTTGAGCTTATTATGTCAAGCAATGTAGAAAATGGTAACAGCTGATTGTTATATCTTGATATACCATATCCCTACTTCCTGAACGGAAAGAACGTTGTCAAACCATTCTAATTGGCTTTTAGCGGGAGTCGGCAGTTGTCAGAAATCATAGCGGGTGTCCCAATAAGGATGATATATTTTTGAAATTAAATAAAATACAGATTGTTACTAGGAACGAAGGCATTATTATTTTGTCCAAATGTACCTAAGTAATTTTCGGATTTCAAGACCGAAATGGTCTCAAATGATAGGTAGGTACAAACGTACCTACTTGCAATATAAATTTATGAGGTCACCCAAAAGCACATGTGTACCATTGTTTCGTGGACTTCGTCGCAATAGGTATGTACTTTGAATGCACAGGAAAGGCTGATATCGTCTAATGTACACATTAATCAGCCACTCAATCAAACTATGCGACCTTCAAGCATTTATTATTGGGACACTATCGGAAATAATTCCAGTGACTGTTTTGAAAAGAATGCTTGACGAATATCGAAGAAGGTAGATATTTATAAAGAAACAAAACAATGCATACCATAACTGATGTATTCACTTTATGTGTTTCAAATAAATGGACACCTCTATCTCATGAAAATTCATGGCTTCACTCTCTTTCAATCGGAAATGTTAAGTGATGGAAGTTGGTATAGATTATTCCTTAATGATACTAATTAAAAAAATCGGTCGAGTGAGACTAAACCTTCGAGCCCTTGGATCATGACTAATGAACGCAGATTCCGTACTGCCTAAATTAACGTAATGAAAAAAGTTATCTCATTAAAGATTATTTTTGTGTCATTATATTCTTACAACTCATCCGATAATGTTAATCCTAAGTTGATTTCATTTTTTTTCAGTGATTGGGTTATTGAATTGTGCGTGTTTTCCTAATTTGGTGGTGATTTCATTCAAGTACCTGATCTTTTCGAATTTTGGATAGTCGACGCTACGTACAAGAAAACTCTTTGACTTTGTCTCAGAGGAACTGCACTTTGAGGTATCCGTACCAAAATTAAAATAAAAAACTCGACAACCGGGTAGGTCTTGTTTAGATTTTATAGATGAATGATTTTTTTATGCGCTAAAAAACATTAACTCCAATAAATAGTCAATAAACAAAATTTCTCCTCCACTATTCGACAGATTCTTTATGACATTGGTCAGAAGAACTCAGGAGTAGATCTGTGATGTATTTAAATACCCACTGGTGATGAATAGGTACATAATTCTTCCACTTCAGTTTTTGACAAGGGCGGATATAGCTTTTTTTCATGGGGGGGGGGGGGTAATAACGATTGAAAATCAGGTTCACAATGTATGAAATTTTTTATGTGCACCACATTGCGTTACTTTTTCTAAGGACTTTGATACTCATGGGGGGGTATTTACCCCCTCTACCCCCCCGTAAATCCGCCCTTAGGTTTTGAAAACGCAGGTCTTGTCTCTGAAAGGTAAACTTTGATTAAAGTATCGTTTATATTGTTATTCTTTTATATTTCATTTTCTTTTTGGTAGACAAATTTTAGAAAATACGATTAACGTTACTGACAAATTGAACCTATTTTCTTTATGAAGAAAATAGGATTTTGGTAAACGCAGTAACTTCCAGAGTAAACTATTCAGTTTCCTCTTCTACACTTGGATCTTTATAGTTTTGCGAAATTAATAATCAATATTCATTCAGGTTGTAGCAGTAGCAGGTTATGGGCCCAGGAAAGTTGAAAGAGCATAATTTCTCTTCAAATCAACAGATTCATACAATACATTGAGCAATTGACAGTTCTTCCTTTTCAGGTGATGAGAACACAGGCGAATATAATTTTCCTACAATCGACTTCGATATATGAGTATCTTTTGGCATTTAATTCATTTCAATAAATTTTTGCTAGACCAATAATCAATATACAGGGTGTCCAAGAAGTCGCGCACCCCATTGAGGGGATAGAAAGTGAAAAATATTCTAAGCCCATTTGAGAACGTAGGTAATTAGTAATTAATTAAGTAATGGAAGTAACCAATCAGGAGCGCGCTACAGAAGAATAAGTAGGCAGTTGGGTACGCGAGAGTGAGACGCCAGGGCTGCTGCCGGCTTTTCACGCAGTAAACCGAGACTGGCGTCTCACTATCGCGTCCCCACTGCCTACTTCTTCTTCTGTAGGGCGCTCCTGATTGGTCACTTTCATTAATTAATTACTAATTAACTACGATATCAAAAAATTTTAAAAATAGATTTTTTGGCTCAGAATATTTTTCACTTTCTATCCCCTCAATGGGGTGCGCGACTTCTGGGACACCCTGTATATTCATTTGTTTAGATTGTACGAGGTGGTTACCCCAGAGAAGTTCCAATTGTCAACATATTCCTTACTTACCTATATCACTCAAGATATGACAGATAAAGATCTACAAGACTTTGAATTTTTGACGATATAATAATTCTTTAGTTTCAGGCTTGAAAACGCAGGCGGATCTACCTAGTCTCCGAAAAGTAATAAACTTTAATAAAAGTATAATTCATTTTGATTCTTATTAATTTTATTTTTTTTGGTAGCAAATTTCAAAAAATGTGATTAAAGTTACTGACAAGTTGAATCTATTTTCTTTACGAAGAAAATAGGATTTTGGTGAACGCAGTAACTCCTCAGAGTAAACTATAAAGTTTGCTCTTTTCTACACTTTGATCTTGTTTAGTTTTCCGAAATTAATAATCAATGTTATTATTCGTTTGTTTGCAGAAGGTTGAAGCCTAGGAAACTTGAATAGAGCATTCATTTTCCATCTAGTCAACAGATTCTTACTATACAGATTCTCAGATTCACTTGAGTGAGCTTAAAGACAGACAGATCAACATTTAACTGCTGAAATATAATAATCCTTCTTTTTCAGGTTTTTATAATGCAGACTGATTTATTTACAATCGAGTTAATACAATGATATCATTTCTTAGTTTATCTCATTCAATTTGTAATTGTATACATTTTCTTCACAGAAGGTATAACATTTAATTGTTCAGGTAATATCCTCAGTGAAGAAAGGCTAATTTTTGAATGTTTTTTAGGTTTAGGTTTAGGTTTTCAGATGAGTATATTATCCGAAAAGTCACCTATGATGGAAGCATCATTTCATATCTCTTTTCATTTATTTTTTGATTTAGGATGTGGAAGGTGCAAACTCCGGGAAGGCTATTGCTCCAACAAAAATGTACTTTAAGCAATAAATACTGAGTTCCATAACACTGTTTTGCTTCCCCTTATTCAGTTCCCTCACGATTGGACATCCTCAATTTGTCTGATCGATTCGCCAAATATATAACATATTCTTCCAGAGCTTTTTGAAAAGATTACCTAATAGAAATCAAGTGCAGATTTGGAAATGTTCACCTTATGCATTGTAGATACGCTGATTAATTTTTTGTGAGTCCTATGACCCAGAAAATAGCGACTATGAGCATTCGAGTGTATCGAATTTGTCGAAAATATTATTGAGAATGAAGTTTCCAAAATTCGTGGTCTGTGAATGCGTAGGTGGACTGCAAATTTTTATTGAAGGAAACGTGTTGATAATATAGAATATTTCATGAATGGGCGCGTTGCAAGTTGAACGCACTTAGGCATTTCGTATGTGAGATTCGTCAAAGAATTGAATATAATTTTCAGGTAGGCTCTTTCGAAGTTCTTCACTGCATTTTTATTAAATCGATACCGGATACTACGGTCATCGTACATGCCTGTTTTTTCGAATAATTCAAGAAGTTCACCATCCAGTGTGTCTTATGCAAAGGCCGCTTCGTTTCAGCCAGAAGAAAATAAATGCCTTCATTAATTTTTAACATGTCATGAGGCTTTGTCTTCGGCTACTTAGAGGAGGTGAGCCGAAGAGATATGTTCATTACAGAGTCTATTCGAATGATCGATTATATGTAAATTTTCGCGATTTCCTTTGGGAAAAGATGGTATTACATAACTCAAAGTCACTTGGAATGATTTAACAATTATTGTTGGTTCACGTGAACGAACTTTTTTTGTACCGTCGAATATTCTTTTGACAGCTGTCAGATTTTGTTTGCAATTGATTTCTCGAACTGATAAATGCAATTCAACAAGTTGGTTGAACGAGCGCTCAAAAGCTCCCGGAACGGCTTTTGAGTTAACAGTGCACTGCCACTTTGACTACAGGCAAAGATTTTTTGCCACAGGGATGAAGTTGGAAGCGTAATCCTCCGAAGTTTTGCTTGGGACACTCTGTATGATTTTCGGGCATACTTTGAAACTGAGCAGTGAATCTCCAAGAGTGTATTTTAGTACTTCATGCACTTATAATGCAGGGTTTATGGCGCCTATGATTTTTATGGCAACAACATATTTATGGATTCGACAATGTTCCTTCTACTCGATACAGGAACGAATCACCATTTCGGGCTAACGGTGACGTGGAAATATTCCTAAATTTTTTCCAGGATCGATTGGTTTCAGCAGTAAGCATCCCACGCAACAGCGGGTGTGAATCGAGTTCTCCAATTGATATAGTATTTTTAATGTCGTTTCGGTTTAAATGAATGCGCCATGAAATTGGGACGCAAAAAGTTATGCTTAGGAGTTTTCGAAATTGATCAAAGTTCTGTACTCAGAAATCTTGACACAGTTTATACGCGTTTCTATGCAATTAAAATCTCCGACAAAATATATCTTGTTTTATTACGCGCATAAACGAGAACAAAGAACATAAATGGATTGGCGCTTCAATAATAATTCTCATCCTTCAGAAACAGGGCGATATACAGAGAAAAAACCTGAAAAACCTATAGTGTCAGAAACCTTTTGATGCTGTTCATCATCACATAGTTTGAAACAAAGTGGCTTTCGCTGTCTGTCCCTATGTATGCTCAAATATTCAAAACTACGCAACGGATTTTGAAACGCTTTTTTTTTAAAGATGAAGTGATTCAAGAGGAAGGTTAATACAGAGTGTAACAGCCAAATGGTATGAATTCAATAACGAATAAATGAGGGGGTGTTAGGAAAAACGCTCGGACACGTCGATTTGTGATTTTAAATGCGCATATTTTTCAAGAAAATGAAATTATATAGGGTGTTCCATGCGACCGTGGCTGATACCAACTTTCTTATTTCAAATGCACCCCCTGTTCATTATTTATTCTTTGGATTCTTCAGAAAATTCTAGAGATAATCCATGTATCTTCAACTTTTTCGGAAATATTAAGTGATTTTTTACAAAAATTAACATTTTAAATGAAAACTATTTTATTTCACAAATTCGATACACTCAATACTTATTTCCCATTTATCTCTTGATATGAAGAAAGTAAGCAGAAACGCCTGAAATGTTGAGTAACGTTAGAAGACAATTCTACACCAGATTAGCATGTTGCCAAGACGTTCGCGGCGAGCATTTTGAACATTTCTCACATTGACATTAATGTTCTTTTTGTTTTTTTTTAATAATTAAGAAATAATCAGTATTACATATTTGGTTTTAAGTGTAAAATACCGAATTCGTGAAATAAAATAATTTCTATTTGAAACGTTTATGTTTGCAATGAATCTGAACATGGGCGCCCGCAGAAATTTTTTTCAGGGGGGGCCAAAATTTTTCTCAGGGCGGGCAAAATGAAAATTATTGAAATATTGACGATGTTAAGCATCGTGTTAAAACGATGGGGCCAAACAAATCTCAGGGGGGGCCACGGCCCCTCCTGCCCCCGACCCCAATTGCCAAATCTGTATATACGCTTCTAATGGTTCGAATTTCGTAGATTATTAATATTCTTAATATTGTTGGTCTTTCATGAGAAATAAGAGGATCAACTTACAAAATATGCAAAAAACGTCACACTAAAAATGTGAATGAGTAATTATTTTCTATGAAATCAGATTTTTATTCCTTTATCTGAATATCTGATAGAAACGAGCAAACAAGGATAACATAAATTATCGAGACGATCAGCATTTGTCATATTCCTTTCGATAGTTTTTAAGCAGAAACGGAATCTACGTTTTACCCACCTTATGTAAATTTATTTTATCTTCATCATTATGTAATATGTATTCAATTGCGCTTTCTGCAACTATTTTATGAGTGGGTATTCCGTTCATTAAATTTTTGAGATGATTCGCTTCAGCTGAAGATGCATTTGTAGGTAATTTGCTTTCGGTTACAAGATGAAATTATGAAATAAATTATCACATAAGAGCCCAATAATAAAAATATTTACATCTAATGATTATCCCTGTCTAAAACTCCTTCAGTCTACGAAAGGTGCGGTTTCAAGTCTCGTTAATTCCGAACAATTGACAAAGTGCATTTTGCGATTTGAATAATATGTCAATGCAGTGTGAGAATACAAATTATTTCAAAGTGAGTTCTAGTTGAAATATTGTTTCTGTATGCATTGTATTAATTACTTCAGGTGTAATAAAAAAAACTATATAAATCTGTTGTTTAGTTCACCACATAATTTGAATCGCATAAGGGAATTTTAATGATGTGACAGTTCATAATTTAATTTATACAGAGTGTAACAGCCAAATGAAATAAATTCAATAACAAATAAATGAGGGCATGTTGGGAAAAACGCTCGGACACGTCGATTTGTAATTTTAAATGCGCATATTTTTCAAGAAAAAATATTATATAGGGTGTTCCATGTTACCGTGGCCAATACCAACTTTCTTATTTCAAATGCAAACCCCTGTATATTATTCATTTTTTGGATTCTTCAGAGAATTCTCGACATAATTCATACACAATGTCCTATACCTATCTTTAACTATTTCGGAAGTATTAAGTGTTTTCAGATTTATTGCAAAAATCAACGTTTTAAATAAAAATTATTTTATTTCACAAATTCGGTACATTACACTTGAAACCTAATTTGTATTAGATATTATTATTATTATATTTATGACAAGAGTTAAGAAAAATTCTATAAACTCAAAGAAAATTGAAAATAAATACAGATGCACATAACTAGACAAAAAAAAAGTATGAATTACAATTGAAAAATAAAAAGCAATTACAAAATCAATAAAGGAAAAAAGAATTTCTTCTTAAGTTGGCGACGATGAACTCTGCATACACCTGTCAAATCGGTTTTTGAACGAATTGACAGAGGATGCCTCCACAATGGCTAATGAGTGATTATGATAATTTCTTAATTATTAAAAAAAAACAAAAAAAAACATTAATGTCAAAGTAAAAATGTTCAAAATCTCGCCGCGAACGTCTCATTTATTAACATAATATTTCCGAAAAAGTTGAAGATAGGTAGGTATAGAACATTGTACATGAATTATGTCTAGAATTTTCTGAAGAATCCAAAAAATAAATAATATACAGGGGGTTGCATTTGAAATAAGAAAGTTGGTATTGGCCACGGTCGCATGGAACACCCTATATAATTTTATTTTCTTGAAAAATATGCGCATTTAAAATTACAAATCGACGTGTCCGAGCGCTTTTTCTAACACCCCCCATTTATTTGTTATCGAATTTATTCCTTTTGGCTGTTACACTCTGTATGATCACTGAAATATACAGTGCGCGTCAAAATTATGGAACAAATTCAATCTCTCAGAAGAAAAATATTGAAATAGGTCCATTTTGTTGCACTTTTACCAAATTTTTATGCATTTTTGAAGGATTTTTGTTGCACCCTGTGCCATCCCTATCAACCCTCTAAATTTCTTGAATAGGGAAAGTGGGTAATGTTGTACTTTTTTGGCAAGGTCTTTGAATCTTCTTTACAGGCGTGCAGAAATTTTCAAGAACATTTTTTTGTTTGAAAATTTGTTAGTTCGAAGAGGTTTTCAGTATGTGCACTTTGTCATGGCTCATTTACTTTGAGACGATGGTATCTGATGAAATTTGTCACCGAATGAAAGTCGACCATTACAGTTTTGTTCATGCACAACTTTCAACCCCTTTCAACCCACTGCACGCCTGTAAAGAATATGCGAAGACCTTGCCAAAAATGTACCAGATGACCCAATCTCTCTATTAAAAAAAATTTGAGGGTTGATGGGGATGGCACAGGGTGCAACAAAAATCCATCAAAAATGCATAAAAATTTGGTAAAAGTGAAACAAAAATTGGCCTGTTTCAGGATTTTGTTGCCAAATATTTCTCTTCTGAGAAAATGGATTTTTTCCATAATTTTGACGGGCACTGTATAAACTTTATATTGCATAAAGTATTTAGGAATTATCGCATTACAGGAAACACATAATTTGCCGCATAATTCCAACATTCGTTTGATTGAAATCGATTGATGAATGAATTAGTTATGGAGATTATGGAGAATGAGCTTACCAGCTCTAAAAATTATTGGAGAATGCTGAAAAAACTGACTTAGCACATAGAGCACACATGATTTGCACATAATTCCATTATTCGTATCGGCGAAATTGAGTGATGAATGAATTAAATATTGGAACTTCTCGAAATTGTTCATAAATTATTGGTGACATAATTACAGCATTTGTTGGATTGAAATCGATTGATAAATGAGTAGGTTATGAAGAACGCAGAAAAAACTGACTCAGTACACAAATCACACATAATTTGCATTGCATTATTGGAAATAGTGTACAATGTTTAATAAAAATTATTGGTGACAAATAATTTGCACATAATACGTAACTAAGAATTCTAAAATAAAAAATGTTTTGGATCGATTTTGACGTGATGGTTTTGTTAGTTCAATGTGGACCCCAACATTCGGCTTATTCGAAAGAAAAAACCTGAACTACAAACCAGGGCATAAATCGAATATCCTCTTGGAAATCAATATAATTGACTTCCCTCCCTCAACAAGAGGATTTCATTTGAACATTTTTACTACAGGGATGACTCGAGTACCTTCAGAGAATAGATTTTATGGCAATCACATGTTGCGAACCTCTGCCGAGGGTTTTTTCTGAAGGGGAGGATATACAGAGACCGAGCTCTGCAGGGGTTCCTTGACAGTCAGGTTTTTCGGATGCAACATCCGGTGTTCATTTTCGAATTGGCGATCTTCCTCTGGAAACATCTGTGCAGCAACAGGATGGAAAGAGATAATTAGGTAAGGAAGGCGGGAAACAGATTGACGCACAAACATTTGAATTCGGGAAGGTACGCAGGTCTGTACTGACTTAGTCAAAGTAAAGTTGACGTCGCTGAGACGGTAAAGCACTATCCTGTGACGATGGTCATAGCGCGAGAACTGTAAGCTCACTCGTCTTCGACTTAATTGTAAGACCGCCTAGCGAAGAGCTGCGTTCCGTATATGCCCGCATTTATTCAAAAAGTGCGTCAATGATTCAATAAATCCTCGCTTATTGAATTAAACTTGATTCGACGAAATTCTAAATCAGTGTCGGTGCTATCCTTGTGGACTAATTTTAGAAGTGACTTGGGATAAGCTTATGTTTTTGATTTGCGGTTGATTTTCTGATGGGTAAGTAGTAAATAGACCTTTTACCGGCAATTTGCATCAATTGAAGTAATTCGAAACAATTGGATGCTGTTTACGGTGCATGTTATGATCTCTGTACATGTGATTACGACTTATCTATTAAACTTCAATCACTTCCCGATTTTTAAGCGCGTATCCCTAAGAAGTGGATAACATTCAAAGGACTACTTCGTGGTTTTATTGATCAGAGAAAAATTACACTTTGCTCAAAGCCCATGAAAATAATCTGGCGACAAAACGAATTCGGCGTTTTGATAATAATAATAAAACTTCTAGCCATATGTAAAAAAATTCGAATATTGTCACTTTATTTCCTCATACCTTTCTCTAAATGGATCTGAGAGAAAAATTTCAATGTTGGTTTGTTATTATCTAATTTCACGTACGTCGGAAAAATATCAATTTTTCAAATCAACTATTTTCAACTGGTTTTTCCGGTTTATTGTAAGCCGGAATCAAATTATTCCACGCACCTGCATTTTTGCGCGCTCGTTCTTAGAATCGACATTTTTCTCAAAGGTATAATTGTCGAATTTCGAGTTGAAATGGTGTGAAAGGATTAAGTTGGGCCCCCTCTGCTGAAGAATTCGTGGTCAAAATTAATTCTGTTGAATTTTTAAGGGTACCTTCGAAGTCTTTTCTTCATTGGACAAAATAGGCTCAGTAGTTCTGGAACTAAACAAAAAGTTCAGATAGAGATTCTCAAGTAAATCAACGAGATAGATAAAATCAGAAGTGAAAAATAGCATTCTGTCATTATAGAATATCGGTAATTTGTTCTTTTTTGGAAGTCAAAAAGCTTTTGAATTATTCAGTAGATATCCGAATGGCTGACCGCTCTGGTTACGAATTCGATATAGATATTTTTTCAAAGAAACTGAAAGCTTTTCGAAATTTGCGACAAACCCCTCAACTCTGAAACCATTTAGTATGATATTAAAATTGACTTCCAATCACCGAGATAATTTTTCGTCTAACTAGATCATTCATTAAAATGTGATTCATTTGGTACACCTTGCACAAATGTGTATATTATCGCTCGTTCGAGTAAAATGAGTTTCAATTTAGGTATTGTATCATTTGTTGTCAAATTATGGACTAAGTCTGGCATTAAAACAGTATTTCACCCTGAATTCAATAATTTTCGCGGTTGAATTCAAATTTTCAGCTGCGAGAAGATTATGACTAGAGACACAATCGATTATTTGCGTAAACCTTTCAACTCGCCATTTTCTGAAGGATGAAGTTTTTTTTTAATTACTCTGGCATGGAGTATCCCTCAAAGAATGGCTATACATACAGAGTGTAACAGCCAAATGGAATAAATTCGATAACGAATAAATGAGGGCGTGTTGGGAAAAACGCTCGGACACGTCGATTTGTAATTTTAAATGCGCATATTTTTCAAGAAAATAAAATTATATAGGGTGTTCCATGCGACCGTGGCCAATACCAACTTTCTTATTTCAAATGCAACCCCCTATATATTATTTATTTTTTGGATTCTTCAGAAAATTCTAGACATAATTCATGTACAATGTCCTATACCTATCTTCAACTTTTTCGGAAATATTAAGTGTTTTCAGATTTTTCACAAAAATTCACATTTTAAATGAAAATTATTTTATTTCACAAATTCGATACATTACACTCAATACTTATTTCCCATTTACCTTGATATGAAGAAAGTAAGCAAAAACCATTACTGAGAAGAGATGTTGAGTAACGTTAGAAGACAATTCTACACCAGATTAGCATGTTGCCAAGACGTTCGCGGCGAGCATTTTGAACATTTGCTACATTGACATTAATGTTTTTTTTTTATTTTTTTTTTAATAATTAAGAAATAATCAGTATTAATTATTAGGTTTTAAGTGTAATGTACCGAAATTGTAAAATAAAATAATTTTTATTTAAAACGTTGATTTTTGCAATAAATCTGAAAACACTTAATACTTCCGAAATAGTTGAAGATAGGTATAGGATATTGTGCATGAATTGTGTCTAGAATTCTCTGAAGAATCCAAAAAATAAATAATATACAGGGGGTTGCATTTGAAATAAGAAAGTTGGTATTAGCCACGGTCACATGGAACACCCTATATAATATTATTTTTTTGAAAAATATGCGCATTTAAAATTACAAATCGACGTGTCCGAGCGTTTTTCCCAACATGCCCTCATTTATTCGTTATCGAATTTATTCCATTTGGCTGTTACACTCTGTATAAATATAGGTTGAGAGGTATTGTGTGGAAATCAGGAATTTTGCAGAAAAGTGATAATTCGTAATTGAATAAATTCAATTGAACAGATATTAAGAAATTTGACATTTCGAGTGGCTCCTCTGTCACTTTAATTTAAATTCGGAATAATATAGACCGAATCTGTAAGGAATTACTCAATTAAATTTCCGTTCTCGGGCACCTAAATTACATCTTGAAGTGTGACTAAACCCGACTGAGCATTTCGTACCAAGAGTACGTAAATTCTTTGGCTTAATTAAGTCAAACTTAATAAACTCCAAGTAGGACCCTTGTTCTTTGTACGGAGCCGGATGTTCAAAAATAAATAAAGTCGAGACTGTTGAATAAGTAGACGGAAAAAAGCTCGCTTCCTCAAAAATATACCTACTGATATGTTCTCGTTATTTACTCGACTGCTTTTAACCAATTTCAATCGTTCGAATTCAATTCAACAACCAATGCGTATATAGTTATCCTTTCGAATAGTTTAACGGAATAACGACCTGTTGCTCCATTGATTAAAAACTGAAATAATTGAAAAGCAATATTTACCCATTTCATTGGGAATATTTCGTTATTGATGGGAGTACTATGTTGTGTCGAAATTTGCATCACGTTTGCAGAAAAATTTTAGAAAAATTACTTCATCTGAATTTAATTTTGTTTTGATTTATATCATGAATTATTTCAATATTACTAATTAACTTCTGTGTTATGGAATTCATTAAATTTCATAGATGATATATGAACATCACACCGTTAACAGGGATGTCTACCATATTGACGAGCTTGAGCGTTTTTCTGAAACCTCTTGACGCACGAAAAATGGCCCTGTTTCGTTTTCCGTTGGCCACTCTGTAAAGCAGCAACGTGTTCGTATCGAATCAAATTGAAATGATCTCATATCGAGTTCCAAGGCATGCGAGTGATTTTTACTGGAGTATTTTTGGTTTGTTTATTCTGTATCAGTTTATGAGTCATTGGCGTTTCTTTCAATTTCAAATATGTATACACTCTTTTCGTAGGTACACCATGAATACGTCAATCAATGCTGATAATTGATTTCGCATAAATCTTTTTTTGCCGTGAAAACATTGAAATAATGAAATCATAATGAATTCAGTCTTATTTGGTAATGCTATTCGAAACATTTTGACCAATTTTATGAACGCACGAATCCCCGTATGAAGTTTTCACTCTCCCCAACGAATGACTTCATAAATATATGATCTTCACATGCCTACTAGGTCTATAAAGAAAATAAACCGTCTTCAATGAAGCGACTATGGTGTAATATTTTCGAGTATTTGCTGGGGTGTTTATTTTTGTAACTAATAAAACCGAAAGTCGGTAAAATTATAATGACCTTTTTCCCCAAAACGTTGGTTGTCTGAACCTGCGTCAAAGATGCTTGCCAAATGTCCCATCCCCTGACGTGAAATTCCATAAAAAGTTTTTATTGAGTCGCGCTCTCTATGAAATTTGAGGAACTACCATCACATAGGTACGTATTGCTTGTCGGAGTTCATAAAAAGAAAAAGTATTTTTCCTGCTCCCTTTTTGTAGTTTGAAATCGATAGAGATGTTAAGGGAGTTCTGTTATTATGCCTATTAGTTTTATGCTTCTCGTTTCCTTCCCATTGACCGATGTTCACGACTTCATTCTATGTTTAGAGTATAACGATTACGATTAATATCCTATTTTCAATTTCCATCCAGTTCCTTCGACTCAAATCTGTTCAGCTGCGACTTCAACGAATTGGTTAAGAAATTGGAAAATGTCTATAACAGGAAATTGTATTTATATCTGTCCATTTCATGATTATGCGGAACTAACGTACCGGCTACGGAAACCTAAGAAAAAACGCGTCGAAAAATTCAACAATGGTTTATATTTCAGTTGAAGAGAGAATATGCTGAGAATCGATGATAAGCCATTTCTTGTGTCATATAAATATACTTTTTCTGAATTTCTTAGGGCTGCTTAAATACGAATTATGTGCAATTAGATATGTATATATATGGGGAAGGTTTTCTGAAAGCTCGTTTCGCTTCAACCCTTCAACGTGTGCTAAAGCATTTCTTCACGATGTATTGATCTGAACTTATACAGAGTGTAACAGCCAAATGGAATAAATTCGATAACGAATAAATGAGGGGGTGTTAGGAAAAACGCTCGGACACGTCAATTTGTAATTTTAAATGCGCATATTTTTCATGCGGTATTCCATGCGACCGTGGCCAATACCAACTTTTATTTCAAAAGCAACCTCCTGTATATTATTTATTTTTGGATTCTTCAGAAAATTCTAGACTTAATTCATGTACAATGTCCTATACCTATCTTCAACTTTTTCGGAAATATTAAGTATTTTCAGATTTTTTACAAAAATTAACATTTTAAATGAAAATTATTTTATTTCACAAATTCGATACATTACACTCGATACTTATTTCCCATTTACCTCTTGATATGAAGAAAGTAAGCAAAAACCATTACTGAGAAGAAATGTTGAGTAACGTTAGAAGACAATTCTACACCAGATTAGCATGTTGCCAAGACGTTCGCGGCGAGCATTTTGAACATTTCCTACATTGACATTAATATTTTTTTTGTTTTTTCTTTAATAATTAGGAAATAATCAGTATTTCTCATTAGGTCTTAAGTGTAATGTACTTAATTCGTGAAATAAAATAATTTTTATTTAAAACGTTGATGTGTGCAATAAATCTGAAAACACTCAATACTTCCGAAATAGTTAAAGATAGGTATAGGACATTGTGCATGAATTGTGTCTAGAATTCTCTGAAGAATCCAAAAAATAAATAAAATACAGGGGGTTGCATTTGAAATAAGAAAGTTGGTATTGGCCACGGTCACATGGAACACCCTATATAATATTATTTTCTTGAAGAATATGCGCATTTAAAATTACAAATCGACGTGTCCGAGCGTTTTTCCCAACACGCCCTCATTTATTCGTTATCGAATTTATTCCATTTGGCTGTTACACTATATCTTCCGGAAAAATGGCCATAACACGATAACTTTGAACTTGAACAATTGCTTTTTCGCACTGGCAAAAGCGAATCTACCTACAAGGTGAATTCTACCTACAAGATGACGAACGAGCACTCAAAAGCTCCTGAATTCACGTCAGTGATTTGGCTGACCCAGATTCGGAAAAAAATTGAATATTACGGACATGCGAGTGATCCCATAAAGGTTGAGTGATTCAATGAACACAAAATATGAGAATACTGTTTCGTGACAATTCCATTGTTTATATTTCAGTTTTTCATTTATCCAGGACTGTGATCGACAGCATTTCGTTCTTGGCTCAATCGGAGATTTACATGTGAAGATAATGAAGCGAAACCCCAGTTTTCTGGATGTTTCAGACATTCGTAATCTTTCATAGAGCAAGAGTTAAGGGCATACATTTTTTTTTGAAATTCCGAGCACCGAGCAGGAATCGAACCTGCGTCTTCCACTTGCCGGGCGGATGCTCTGGCCTGTGAGCTACCAGTGTCTATGATGCTTTTTCTGGAATTCAGAAGTAAAACCTATTTATATACGTAATCTTTTAATTCGAATCGAACAGTATTCACTCAATTTCCAACAAAAATGAAGTGGGTTGATTTCAGCCTCTATAAATTTCCTTCATGTGCGAATGGAGACATTGTTGACCAATCTTCGAACATTGTTGTTCTTCTCATTCTGAATATCTCCTCTCCATACGAATGTAGGAATCGAATTATGACTGTTTACCTTAATATTCTTTTTATCGTTGTACCCACGCAGGAAAGTTGAAAGGTTTAATGGTCTCTTCACATCATATCCATATGCATATTGTTTCCATCTTGATATCCGTTATTCGTGAATAGGTTTGCAATATCTTCTGCAACATCCTTACGAAACTACAATAAGGACTTTGATTTCGCTGTTGCTGTTAATCTTTTTCGATTTTCATTTTTGGAATCTCTTCTGTAATCCTTAGTTTTATCGTGGTTATACCTGGATTCAAGAGAACCAACTTCCTTCCTGTCGAGAAATCAAAAATGAGTCGATCAAAATTCCTGCAAAGATATGACGTAAAGAACATATTGTTCGATAGGTGCGTATGATTTCCTGTAATTAAAATTACGGTCACATACTAATGATGATGTTCGAAAATTGGTCAACTTAATTAAAGCTGCTGTTTGCGAACAGTCCTGCCGACGCCTTCGACATTGCATTATCGGAATTTTTAAACGATTGCGACTTTATTCGACTCCGGAATAAGCTATCGCTAACCGTTTTGTATACTTTCACCACCCAAGTGTCAATATATTCTTATTCATTGTTATCATTTTGTGATAACTATGTTTATGCTTATTTGATTTTTCTCGTCTTTGTCCAGTGCTTACCGATATATTTGGATGGATATTTCAGCGGAAATAGAGATATATATTGGTGAGCTGAATAATTGTGATAAATCATAGAATTGGTTTGAAATCGAAATTGATAAAATTATTTTTCATTTATGTCTTGGTAGTATCAAAGAAAAAATGAATCACTTGAAGCACTGACGTCGAGTCAGGAGCTTTTGAGCGCTCGTTCATTTAGCTTGTAGGTAGATTCACTTTGTAGGTAGATTCGCATTTGTCGACGTGGAAAAGCATTTGTTCTAGATCAAAGTTATAAACATTTTTTCTATTTGTTATACGGATGATATATAAGGTTAGATTGATGTATGTCAATAATTAACTGGGAAATTAAATTCAACGTTTTATCTCTTCATTTTTTCCTCAACAAGCCTAATATATTCCGCTCTGCCTGTATAAGACGTCAGATCTCGAAGGCGATGAAAAACAATTCGTATAAATGCTAATTAAATTCTTCTCGCTGACAAGTTGCCATTGTAGCTCGCATTTTTTCAATTTCGGAACTCCTACAGATCAAATCTTCACCCACATCACACTGCTCTCGAAGTCTCGACACACAACGATTCCGGCGATACGAACAGCCGGTTAACGTCATATTTTTCCATTGTATACATTTCGAGCCACGTCCGATTCCAAAATCGAATCCAAAAATAAGGTTACGCGGAAAATCGGGACGTGATGTGCGTTTCTCGGAAGCGCCGGATATGGAAAATACATCCGGTCTTGCTCTTTACACGAGGTTGGGCACCGGCTCCGGGAATAATGAGGTAATTTAATGTTTCGTACTGGAACTTTTCGATTCGGGGATATACGAAAAATGTTGTTTTTCTTGGCAGCATATCCAGCAGTTGCAGCGCAGTATTACTTTTCATTTTTTATGGAACCTTTGTTCCACTGCCATAGTTCTTATAATTAATGTTAGTCGAGAAAATCCTAGGGTGCTGTGCCAGATTTTCTAACGGTTTTTGCCATTTCATATTCAACTGAGTTAACGTAGTTTTATTCCTTCAGAAAACTATATCAGATGATGAACATTCTGCATATTAGGTTTAACGCCATTGGTGTGTCCTTAATTTGTCAGGAATATTGCCAACAGTTCTGGAAAAAGATGTACCTAAGTTTGAAGAATATTCGAATTTAAGCATACGCAAAAGCTTTTGCTGTTTCAAACTTTATCCATCTGAAAATATTCAATCTATTTTCGTTTGGTTTCGATACAAATAGTGACATTAGTTTGCGTGGTCTTAAACCCAAAAATTTAACAACGCTTTAGTTCTACTGCTAGAAGAAATTTCCTACCCAATAACGATTCTTCGAAAAATGGGTTTTCCGTATATTCTCAGTGAAAAATATACCGATTCGGAAGCACCAAAAACGAATCTGTTCGTTGTTTCAAACGACCAAAGTTCTGTTGCCAGTGTAATCATTTCTTCAAAAACTTCTTGAGATATTCGAAAAACTAAAAAGGTCTTTTTCACACGATTTTTTGTTCAATAACGATGTTGCTGAGGCAGACACCGAGTCATCTGGCAACAATCTTTCACAATTTTGTATAGATTGGAAAAGACCTCTAAAGCGTGGTCTATATTTCTTTGAGATTTTGGCAGTAGCTTCTAATCCAGACATGCTTCCTCGTGTCCCACTCAGCCATCTCAACCTAAAACGTACCCAACAACCCAACAAATACGTAATCACAACCAATCATGCCTAACATTCGTAATTATCCAGAGAATAATAAATCATTGTTCTCTAAACTTCGTTGAAAATCACATCGCGTATCATCACTACGCAGAGGGGTAAATTGTGTATCCTGAATAACCATGAATGAACTATAAATCTCTTTTATACGTTTTAACTAACACCAATAAAGAATCAATGGGGGCACTATACGAAATTAAAGCGTGTTTTCTGCTCACAACTCCGAACAGACTATTCATGTTGTTTATTTCAATAGAGGCCTAAAATTATTCGATCATTTCTGAGGGGAAAGTTGAGTTTGTCCAGTACCAGTAGCCGCTGTGGGAATAATTCGGTTCAAGTGGTGAATATCGGCATATGCGAGATATCTCTGGTGTTCTGGAAGCCTTCGTTATGTGCGTTTTTTTGTTTTGCTCCTTGTTTTTGACAGTGCGTGGGATTTCAACTTCTTGAATAAAAATGTGTGATAAGTTACTGTGAGTAGTTTGACTGGAATTACTGCTTTGATGACTTTGAATCTGTACTCAGTAACTTGCTAATGTTTTATACAGCTTTTGAGTATCGAACTCGAAATCTAGATGGAGGTCCCTTTCGTTCAAGCCCATCCTAAATATCGAAATAAATTCCAAAATATCAGGTCAGTACCGAAAAAAAATTTCTCTGTCGATCAAGGTATATGATCTGTATAACAGAATAAGTTTGGATTCAAACTCTCCATTATTCTGCAGTTTCAGCATTCGTCTATGAAATTTTCCAAAGACATGCTAAAACTCTATTAGCATGCATAGGTTCTAATTGAATATTTGGCGGCCGTATAAACAAAAGCAAATAATACAATATGAATTTTGTTTTTGGTATAGAATGTTCAGAAGAATCTCATCAATGAATCTCATATTTACAAACGCAAGCGCCTAGCATGAAAATCAACAAAATAAACAGTTCAATTATGACGATTATTATTCAATAATCATAGTGGCGCTAGAAAACAAGAATACATTACATATTCAAGGAACTCGATAAGAGATGATTTCTACACATTTGTTTTATTTTTTGATTTAGGACAGCTCGTAATATTTTATTGAATATTTTTTTCTATTTATTTATCGACTTAAGAAATTTTCAATTGCTCTGATGAAATCTGTCTTGGAAAAACGGCAGTTCGTTCTCAAATATGATTTTGCTTCAAAACTGATGATCTTTCGGTTGTCTAGATTTCAATGGCAATTAAATTTTAATCACCATAGACACTGAATCTATTTGTCTTCAGCATTGTTGTATCTGTGGTGTCTTGTTCATACAATTCTTGAGGATGGATGTTCAATTATTTATTCATTATCATTTGAAAGTCGTTTATTTCATTTTCTCTCATTGTAATTCTAATGATTTCGTTTCTGATTAGGGTTGAAATGGAGGAATTTTCAAAAGAATATGTCGAACAACATTTTAATTTTCATGCAGAAATTTCACTAAGACAAAAATTATATTCGATACAATTTCATATAAGGCTTTAATCTACTGACCGATGAACATTCTTCACTTATTCCTTCATCACCCTATATGTACATAAGCTAATTCCCGTTCAGTATATTGTATGAAGTTTGAGAGGTAACTTTGGAGTTACTGGAAGGGGCTTTTGTATTCCCACCCGCTAAAGACCTAACCCAGTTCTAATATTGAGCTTCTTCAGGCCAAAATTGATCTTTACCACCTGAAAGTTCCTGAGTTAGATGGAAATACGGCATAGTTGTTGAAAGTAGTTGCAGCAAACTCCTGCTGTATAGATGAAATTAATTAACGGAATATTATTCCTGATTCATCTGCAGTCCATCTGAATAAATCCAGCTAAACTGCTGGAGCTGAATTGAGAATAAAAAATTGAATTTGTAGAACTAACGTGGTCTAACCGGTCCATTCAAACTCGATAGCAGAAAATTCCTTTTTCCAACTTACCGCTGAATAATTTCTGAAGTTAGAACACGGTTATGTGAACGTGTAGTGCATAATCGACTCGCAAAGATGGCTGGTTCTTTTTTTCAATAGGCAAACATGCACTACTCGCTGCACAAACCCTTGGAGGTGATTATATTTTTTATTTCCCCAGACCTCGCTCTTTGATTCTACTCGTTTTCCAACTTCTGTGCTGCCCTAATCTGCTGAACTATGGATCAAAGGAATATTCTATTGCATTCCAGCTACAAACTTTCAGTTCACGCTCATATTTGAATCCATTTCAGAAGGCCCCATAGGTACATGGCTGTAACCTGATATTGTATCGATTTGGGCTTGCAGCCATAACTGATCGACATGATGATTGGCTATAATGTTCTGATTTTCTGTATCGAAAGCACAACCCTGTCGAACACAGATCTCTTCATAAAGAGCACGACTCTCATAATACGGATGAAATGATCGTTACAAACATTTCATTTCTGGATATTCTTTACCTTTCCACGAGGTTGATCGCTCAATATAGAAGTCGACTTATTCTTTTATCGAATTCACTGAAAATGGACAGTTTGATCGTTTTATTTGTTTACCTATACGCGGAGGTATAAATTCGTTGACTTACTCATGTTGACCAAATTTTGTTGCTGAATATTTATTTACCCATTTTCTACGAAAGTCTATTGATTGAGAAACGATTACTCCAATACTTTCTGAGTAATTTGAAAGAGAAACAGAAAGTATGGTTAAATTTTACCCTATTTCTTGTTCGAACAATTCCACAAAGCGATTTTGCTGGTGCTTCCACATTTTTTCCATTGCGTCTTTAGGCCCTTGAACAAATTTTCAGTTAGTGACCATTTCAACTGCGCAGATTCACTTTTGAACGATCAACATCGGAGTTGAACAATTTCATCCAGCTAGACGTCAAAAATGGTCTATTTCCGGGCCACATCGCGAATATCCACAGTATATTTATAGATTCGAAGAACGACTACCAGCTGAGGACGTAGAAAACAGAACATTGTGTATGACTAATGAAGAAACAAAACCTTTTGTTTTCATGGTTATACTTGACTTATTCGAAACATAATAAGCCTTCAGTACAAAGTTGCCTGGAATAATTGTTCCTTTTCAGTTCACGATATGTCCAGGTTGGATGTTTTCATTAGCAGAAATGAAATCTTTGTCTGGCAACGATGGCGTAGTGTTCTTGTGGTTGTTTGAGCTATTTCTATAGGATCTTTCGAATTCAACATCTGAGTCTGATTACTCGAATTGTTCTCAGTAAAGCAATAATGAGAGCTATTTTCCTCTATCCCCCCTATCTTGTTCATATTTCGCCTAATCGTAACAACGATAAAATGAAAATCAGAACTTCTAACTCACTTTTAGTTCTTACTGCAGTCATTTGCTATATTTTTATTATGTTCGTCACTGTCTTGAATCCCTAATGCTGGCCATACACGGAGCGACCGATCCGAGCGTTTTATGGCCTTTTATGACATTTAATGAGCCCCCGACCAATCACAGAGACTCTTTTCGCTCTTGGTCTCATAAAATGTCATAAAACGCTCGGATCGGTCGCTTCGTGTATGGCCGGCATATGAGACCACTGGTGTACTGGTCTGGGGGTTGAATTAATCATGTTGAAATTCTATGCTCAATAAGAGGAAGAACTGAATAATTTCGAAGCGAATCGATAAAAATAGCCCAACCCATCTATTCCGAGGACTCGGTAATGATTAGTTGAAGAAACCTAGTTGATTGATGCTGTTTCTTTATTTCCCACAAAAATAAATCCCGCTTGAGATCTAACCAGCCACAGCCTAATGAACTTTAATCCTTCAGTTTCCATGTGTTATGACTTATGTGTTCTTATATCTGAAAAATTTTTCGACTGTATTTAATCTCTGAGTTCAGAGATGTGCACCTGTTTACAATGTTTCCAAGCAGAAATAATATTGGTTTATCTTATGTGACTTATAATTTATCTCCTGAGTCTGACTAATATGTACTAGGTAATTGACAAAGAAACTTCCACACCATTTTTTTTTGTGGAACATACATAGTAAAGCAAGGAGTAAATGATTAAATTTGGAGAAAAAAATCGTGAAAGTTTTTCCGGGTAAACATTTTTCGTTACTTGAATATTGCAGATTTCCTCTGAAACTAATTGTTTTTTAAATATGGTTGATTGAAAATCGGAAAAATTGGACCTTCGCGAAAAAAATCAGAAAATCCAAACCCTTCGTCTCAGGTATATAAAAAAAACTTTTCTTAAAAAACCAAAGTATAACCAAAAAAATCAGCTCCTCTCAATTCCAATTTTTTTAGAAGTTACGTCACTCCAAAGTCGACCAATTTTTCGCCAATTTTCCACTCAAGCTCGAATATTTCCCGAACCGAATTTCTCGGAAAATCTAATTAGCGCATCGTAATCTACAACCTCGAATTAGTAAATGAAATGACCCGGGTCGATATAACACAAAAAAAATTTTTATGCAAATTCTTTAAATTTTACAACAAACCAGCTTTTCGAGGAGATCCAGAGTCGATGTTTAGTTGTTGTTAAAATGCCTAGAGCACGTGTACGTGGAATTTATCGCCATCTTAGTGAATTTGAAAGAGGTCGAATTATTGGTCTATAGGAGGCGGGGTTGTCATTTCAAGAAATCGCTAACCGTACGAACAGAAATTACTGTTATGAGATGATGTCAAGCGTGGTTTGATAATGCCCATAATCGAAGAAGAGTAGGCACCGGACGTCAAAGGGGCACAAATGAAGTTCAAGATCGACGTCTAAGACTTATGGCCATTAGAGACCGATTCGCGACAAATCGATCTTTGGCTGATAAGTGGTAAGGAGAACAAGGCCAATCTGTAACTGTCCGAACGGTTTACCTTCGGATAAGGTCTTTTGGACTGCAGCATTATCTACAATCTACCCCATCTTGTGTTACCTCTGACGGTTGAGCATCGCCGGCAACGATTACAGTGGTTCAGAGTAAAACAACATTGGAATGGCATCAGGTCGTCTTTTCTGATGAATCTCGATTCTCCTTGGGTGCACATGCTCGCTTTCATGTTGCCAGAGTTAGTTTGAACTTTTTTGAAGCGACCCATGTGAATTTTTTGCCATGGCCGCCCAGATCCCCTGATCTTTCGCCCATAGAGCATGTTTGGGACATCATGGGTAGAAGGTTTGGAAATTTACCCCAGCCCCCACGGACTTTGGCGGCTCTGAGACATGAAGTACAGGTAGCTTGGGATAGTATCCCTCAAGAAGAAATAGACCATCTTATTGAATCAATGCCAAGACGTGTTGGAGTGTGTATAGATAATCGCGGTGGACAAACACATTATCAACAAATTCATTAAAAAAATTGTAAACCCTTCCTTTTTCTCCTAATTTTGTCATTTACTTCTTGCTATATATGTTTTACCGAAAAAAAAATTAAATTTATACAGCTCCTTCTGAGTGTTGCAGTTTCTTTGTCAGTCAGTATATGAATAAGATGCAAATATGATATATTCGATATATAATTTTCAGCTGTTTTTATGTAGGTACATGAAGTAAATAATATAACAATTTTCTTCGTGGAGTAATCAATATTCATAATATATTATGTTGAAATACAAAAATATTTCCTATTGTGGTGGAATGAATATCTGATCTCAATAACGTACAAATGATTCTTAGCCATATATTGATATTACGTGTTTCACTACAGCATTATGCATTTTTTTCTTAATATTTGTTGTTATATTTTTCGTGTCGCCATATACTGTTCAATTTGTTAGTCTTCTATCCTGTGTTATCTACCCCTCTGTTTCGTTTCGATACCATCCTAGGTCAGTTTCACCCCGAGATATTGCAAGAGTTCGATGTACCTCGGCAAAAAAAATCTGACAGGACTCGGTGTATTAGTTGTGACAAGTGCTCGCTTCTCAGTTTGGGTAGGTTGAGAACGAACCTCGTTGAAATAAAACGGCTAGAGCAGGCTCCGAGAATTTGTTGCCAGAAAGTCTGCACGTGTGAGACACATGTGCGAATGGTAGTATCTTCGAGATGCTCTGATGCTTCGTTGCATTTTACCTTCAGCTTTAGGGAGCATGAAAGCGCTTCTCGGGGCCTTATTTTCACCGCCATTCACTAGAGATAATTTTAGACGTGTTTACAGGGACCGAGATTGATTCTAGCGAAACCCCCTGCCGACTATATGGAATGTCAGTAAAATGAGTCTTCTGTTCTTGCGAAAGAATAAGGCAGGTCTATTAACTTCAGAGTATGCTCTATTGTAGTGCCATTAAAGATCCAGGGTTGATTTTAAAAACTGATTTCACTCCTAGATTGTTCACGATTTGCACACAACCCTGTAGTTTGTTCAATCGAAATTCAATTGCTTGATAATAGAGAAATTTTCAATTAATAAAAAATTGGTGAATTTTAAATACGAATACACGAAACTCTGAAATTCGTTTTGTGGTAATTTAACTGGAAGATGACATTCTCAATGAACAAAATTTCAGCGCACAAAAACTGGCATTATACATAAATTGCATGATCATGGCGTTCATTTGATTAAAATTGAGTTTGAATAGCGGGATTCACACTTTAATTGCAAAAAGTTCATACCAATACTTTAAATCGATTGCGATGAAATGGCTGGGCTATCTTGATGTGGATTCTTAGAAGGAATGATGAACTGAAATCTGAACCGACAAAAAAGATTCTGATAATTCAATATTGATTCAATGATGGCTGGAGCTTTTGCAGTATACAGGACCCATTCTCTCTAATATATCAGATTTCATCAAAATAAACCACTTCTCCAGGGTTTATATAAATTTTCAACCGAAGATGTGCATCCGAGAATGAACCCAAATTAAAATAATCCCCTTTTTGTAGCGCCTTTCTCGGTGGCATGTCTCCTTTTTTTAAATTCAACGACGCTGGTGTTTCCAATAAATAAACAAAAGCTGCCTTCATGGGAATGGCATTAGAATGCCATTTAGCTCTGAAAAACACACGGAGACCAACTGATTATCTCTCGGGGAAGCAACAAAGAATCTCACTCTATTCGGAAACTGCACGCGTAACAGTAGGAATAATAAAAATGTAAATACCTCATTGGGATGACCATTGTTTCTGCCCATAACTATTCGCTCAGTGTCCGATATCCGGTAGCATACCAAAATAAACTCCTGGAAGAATTATCTCTTGAATTTATAATCAGTCGGCTTCTGATTTAGCGCTTTTCTTGCTGGGCGTGTTTCCGGCGTGAACTTAGATCGTAGATCGAAGGACCAAGATTACGTTGGAGGAAGGTCGTACTTTATTCCTTGCACTACCGTTGTCCTCAACAGGTAAAACAATAGTATGCGTATCCTTTGAACGATAAATTGATGGCAACTCGGATGCAGTCATTCCTTTGACGTATATTTCAAATATACTGGGCGTTTCCTGTCATTTAGAACGATATTTATAACTGTACAAGGATAGAATATTCGTATTTACGGACTGTCCTTAGAAATCCCGGAAAATATTCATGCGACATTGAATCCTTAAATTGAAGTAAGTAGCGTCGAATTGATAACTTAATTTCTAAGTATAAAGGCGAGTCGCCTAATATGGGGAGGTTTCCTAATTCGGGGAGATCCAAAATCTTAGACAAATGAGGGTGTACGACTAATCGCACACACTCTATCTTGTAGAGTATGTCTGGTTGCCTACACTATAGCAATGGACACCTTTTTTATTAAAAACATGAAAGCGTGAGCCCACGTTATCTGAACGTGAAAGTTTATTCGTGTTATCGATTCTAATTAATAACTACGGCAAGGTGAGTAATTAAGGGTTTGTTTTTTTAATTGAATGAAGCTTTGTAGATACAACATTGATGCTTTACGTTCATTTTAAATAATAAAATCTTAGTATTTATTTTTTTGAGGATATGAACCTTAGAGGACTGGGTCTCTTATTAAGGGGAGTTGAGGGAGTCCTAATTTGGGGCTCCCTATATTAGGAACTTTTTTACTCTAGAAGTAGTTTTAACACTTAGTAATTTATTGCAACTAAGTATGTCGTTTTTTTTATTTGCAGATGCCAAAACGAAATACATGGGACCCTGTTCGTGTCTTATGAATTAATTCTTTTTATAAAAAAGTTGTTTTTTAATAAATGCATCCATAAGCAGATTTTAAAGTTCTTTCCTCAAAAACAACATCCATATTTTTTTAAATACACTTTGCATCCAATTGAATCGATGACTTCATTCTGCAAAGGTGTGTATATGAAAATTCGACCTCCCCAATTCAGGTGCCCACAGGTTCCTAATTTGGGGAGACGCTTTTTTTTTACATAATAAGATAACTACCCCAATTTGAATAAATTTGAGTATTTTTGTACATATATCATTTGTCCTGGCGTAAAATTTTATCAGTACGAGATTTTTCCAATTTTGAACATATCATGCAATTGTTTTACTATTTTTAAAAAAACCTCCCCATATTAGGCAACTTTCCACCTTTCGTCCTTTCGTTTCTTCAGACGGGTTTAAATTGGCAGGAAATTGTTCTAAGTAGTTCATGAGAGAGATTTATCTTATTTGTGGTCATGGTTTTCTAATGAACTTCGGACACACCCTCAAGCTGTGATTTCCTTTGTACAATTTGATGTAAAGTTCGTACGCATGCTTTGATCGAAGACAAAATCAGAGTTTCACTAAATGTGCTGCTATATTTTAAGATACTCCAATTTATATTTGCCCGCAAATGTTGTACTCCTCTATATTTAGTTCTTGGGGCTGACGATGTTTTGGAATCTCCACATGCCATCATTTTATGTTTGTCTGCTCAGTTGTGATTCAGTATCTTGAGAAATGAGACGTTCTACTGAATCGGAATCATTGATAGAGAAAATTGGGACCGAACTTCATTCAGTTCAGTGGTTGACCCATTTTAAGCCTGGGCAAATGTTGATTTATGGCCTAACACTTGAGGCGTCAGGAGCTCGAGTATACAGTGGCACAAAACGTCTATTGGGATTTTTTGTGGTCTGCTTTGTGTACTATTTCACACATTCATCGTTTTGGAAGGATCAGATTTCGTTTAGTGGAAGTTCAGACGTAAAACCGTAGTAAAAACAGAATGGGCCTTGAATTTTCTTGCTTCCAAAACATGTCAGACAGCTTGGAGTGCATGGGATCAAAACGCAGAATGGGAGGAAGAATAATTACCGCAATATACTTCTTCGAAACAAACCCTCAAGTTTGGGATCTGCATTTTTATTTGATGACATAATAGCATGTTGCTACAGCTCGTGTATCGGGAATAGGTAAACGTTCCGTCCCAGCTCCGATCACAGGACACATTAGTGAAAAATGCGTTTGAAATTAGAAAGAACAATTCCTCAAATTTTCCAAAAAAGTTTAATTTAAGGCTGACCATACATTCACAGAAATATTCTTTTCCCCTCCATTCGCCCACAATAAATGTTTAATCGAAATTCAATTGAATTCCGGAATACGAATGAATATTTTACGCAGAACTTCCGACAGAAACAACGATCCTGTGGTCTAGCCCTAATATCGAAGATCTGAAGGTTTGACGAGATGAATGAGACTAAATTAATGACTGCAATCGTTCGAATTCACAAGTTTCCCTCCAACGTTCTAAATATTTATGAACCCACATCAAAGTCTGATTGGCCTTTAGGTTGCAAAGTCAGAATACTTAACCGATTCGGTTGCTCTATTGTTTCAAAGGAACCTCGACTAGGTTCATTTTATGGCCTATAAGTGAGAAAATCTACTTTAAGTTGCACGAAGTTGCCGAATTTCCAGGTACCTAGTAATAAACGTCATCATTCGGTATCGATTCCCTCATGAGCTCAGGACTATATTCGTGTGAAAGCCTCCTAACTCTGTCACGTGGTAATCCTATTAATCTGAAAGTTGCCACACGTCCCGAGAAAGAGGGTACTTAATGTCTCGAAGAAAATCAATTTTAAGAGGAAGGATATAATTTATCAACTGATTATTGTTGGTGTCAACTCGAGGAAAAGTTAGCGAACAATTTCCTACTACTCGAAACATTAAGTATATCTAGTGAAAGGTGAAGGTTTGAGTGATGTTAATCATCATTCAAGAGGTCCACTTTCTGTCATCGGCCGATTTTTCTCTCAATCGAACAGAAAAATTTGTCGCCCAATTGGTTGGTGATTTTTGATAGATTTGATAACTTGAAATTTCTTGAGCATTGTATTTTCTGACCATCCAGAACTTGGATTACAATTGAGGCTTGTCCCAAAACAAAAAGGGAATTACAGGGTGTCACATTGAGAAGGAACAGTGGTCGTTTCTTAGAGAAAAATCAAGATTTTATCGATTTTATTCATCATAGCATTTAATCCCTCTGCGCGGCAACACCAACCCCTTAAAAGGAGCTCAGAGCTGTTAAAATTAAAATTTTTTTTGGTAAAACATAGATAGTATAGCAAGTAATAAATTTGGAGAAAAAAACGAAGGCTTACAATTTTTTTCAATAAATTTGTTAATAATGTGTTTGTCCATCGCGGTTATCTTTCCCAAGCTCATGGGCGTAGATAGGGGGGGGCCTGGGGGGGCACGGCCCCCCCCAGAATCCACGGTGCCCCCGTGAACTGAAAAACACATTTGTTTTTCCTTGCTCGTTTTCCACTGTGCCCCCTCAGGCCCCCCCCAGGAAAAAAGGCTAGCTACGCCCATGCCCAAGCTAACATTACTTGATGTCTCAGAGCCGCCAAAGTCCGTGAGGGCAAACGATTCTCATGTGTCGCTTCAAAAAAGTTTAAACTAACTCTGGCAACATGAGGTCGAGCATTATCTTGCTGTAACATTGGATTTTCGAACCGGTTAAGGTAAGGGAGAACATATGGCTCCTCTATTTCTTGGAGGTAACGCAGCGCTGTCATGTTACCTCGAAAGAAGACTAAAGGTGACCTACTTGCATGTGCAATAGCACCCCATACCATAACACCTACTGTCCGGTGTACATGACGCTCAACATCAAACAGAGATTCACGTCTTTCTCCCCGACGTCGTCTAACCCTTTTTCGGCCATCATGTGCACCCGAGGAGAATCGGGATTCATCAGAAAAGACGACCTGATGCCATTCCACATTCCAATGTTGTTTTTCTCTGCACCACTGCGATCGTTGCCGGCGATGCTCAACCGTCAGAGGTAACACAAGATGGGGTCGATAATGCTGCAGTCCAAAAGACCTTATCCGGCGGTAAACCGTTCGGACAGTTACAGGATGGCCTTGTTCTCCTAACCACTCATCAGCCAAAGATTGAGTTGTCGCAAATCGGTCTCTAATGGCCATAAGTCTCAGACGTCGATCTTGTACTTCATTTGTGCCCCTTCAACGTCCGGTGCCTACTCTTCTTCGATAATCATTATCAAACCACGCTTGACAACATCTCATAACAGTTGTTGGATTTCTGTTCGTACGGTTGGCTATTTTTCGAAATGACGACCCCGCCTTCCGTAGACAAATGATTCGACCTATTTCAAATTCACTTAGCTGGCGATAAATTCCAGGTACACGTGCTCTAGGCATTTCAACAACAATTAAACATCGACTTTGAATCTCCTCGAACAGCTGGTTTAAAAAATTTGAAAAAAACGACTAAAATATTCAAGTAACAAAAATGTTTACATGAAAAAACCTTCACGATTTTTTTCTCCAAATTTAATAATTTATTCCTTGCTATACTATCTATGTTTTACCAAAAAAAATTTAAAATGTAAACAGCTCCTTCTGGGTGTTGCAGTTTCTTTGTCAGTTAGTATATTATTGAATTGAATTTGGATCGATACTTGCCCCAACTATTTCTTATTGGATATATTTTTCATTGCAGGCATATTTTAACCTTCAGTAAACCAAAATGCTGAGAACCATAATTTGGGCCTTATTCGTCTTCAGAGCAATAACCTTGGTCACCCCTTCCAACGGTTCAGAAACTGAGCTCCCACCCATCAAGAATGACTCTCAGGAAGCGCCTCCGACTTTTGTCAATCTGAAGAAAATGCAAAGAATCCTGGTAAAACCCGCCGGAAACACCGTCAGGTTCAAATGTACCGTGAACGGAAACCCCACTCCCAATATAACATGGTTCAAAGATGGAAAACCTCCGAGTCGAACACTTGGTAATCTGAAATTTGGACAAGGACACCGATTCTTGACGCTGGAAGATCTGGTCACCCAGGATGCTGGAAAATACACCTGTAAGGCCTGTAATAAACTGGGATGCATCAATTTCACGTATGCCCTCGATGTCGTAGGTGAGTCCGAGATTTTGTCAAGCTCACTAAGCTTGGAGTGTATACAGAAATTTCATTGAAAAAATCAAAAGAAAACAAATCACTATCTCTGAAACTAATCGCTCAATTCGGCTGAAATCGTTATCGTTATCATCGTGCCATTAGAAGATCGGGATATGGTTTTTTTTGGAAACCAAACAGCGTTCGATTTTGAAAGGACCTCTTAGTTTGAACCTGAACTTTCTAGCTCCTGCGAAACGTTTAGCAGATTCGACCTTGACTAACTTCGCAGTTTAACTATTTGTTGTTATTGAACGTAATTTTTTCGTCAATCAACTCAACGAAGGAAATCTCGGTATAAGTCTGGATATTGCATATTTTTACCTCCAATGAAACAGTTTGCGTTTATTTATTAATAGTATAAATATTTGAATGAAATTCTATTTTAAAGCTACACGCTAAAACGTACAGTTGGGATTGGGAGTCACGAACATAACGTATGGAACATTTTCATTCGTGAACTATGCAATTTCGATATACACACAACAAATTTTTGTAACAAATCCCAATCCATTTTTCGCAATAAATTAAAGCAGGCGACAAAATGGAGGCAATTTCCATGAAAAACCATCAAGAATATACTGGGTGACTGTAATAAACCGCGACAAATTTATATCCAGTCACACAATTGATATTTTCATACAGATTTCACGAGTTCAGAGATATATTCTAATGTTCCGTTTACTTTGGGACAGAACGTCTGCCTCTGAAGCCGTACATAGAAATAGATTACCCAAAAAACATAACAGGAGTGGTGAACACTACAGTGAATTTCACGTGTCCAATAATAGCAGATCTCGAGCCTTACATTCAGTGGATTGCCATCAGAGATAACAGTACATTAAATCAGACCCATATGAATGTTGATGGCGAGGACCTGTATGGCGTCGTTGTGCAGGTATACATCACGAATTTGGTGATGGTTTGGTGATGGGATATGCTTAAACCTTCATTATCGTCATGAATATTTCTCATAATATATAATTCATAATCATGACAAATATATTCTATGTCTATGTCTCAAACACCCTATTTTTCTATTATACATTTTCTTGTGTGAATGAAGAGTTTTCCAGTTGAGACCATATGCTGTTGAAACGTCATACCAGCCATGGTCGCAATGGCAGGATCGTCAAAAGTCGAGTGATTCCAACAACTAAACGGCTACAAACAGCGACAGTCTTTTATGTTATTTACTAGTCTGGAGAAGACTTTCGTTTTACGTCTCATTTGAAAATGTTATTGAAATGCGCAAAATTTGCTTTGTATTTTGCTGGGAAAGCTTCAGAGTTCCTTAATTATCTGTCGGAGAGTGACCTCATAGTGACTCTTCTGAAATGTCCAAAGGAAGGATCAGAATAATTCCAAATCTGATGAATTTTCTCAATAGAAGTTCCAGGTGTAAAAAATTGTCACTAAATTGTCTAAATATGGAGAAATGAATATTTTCTCTAATATACTCAGGAGTGAATCACACAGATGCTGATGTAGCTAGTCCTTCCCTGGTATAGCCATAAATTCTGTTTTAGAAAGTGAGATGAATGTTTGTATTCCACGAACTATCAACAAAGCATAAAATGGATGTTAAAACACTGGAATTTAACCAAATAAAAATGTATATAGTAACTCAATCATACTTCAGGCGCTTATTCATCTATAATGCGAGGGTTTTTTTCATCGAAATCTCCTCTTTTCATATAATAGGGAATAGGGGTTCCAAATTCTAATCAAAATCAGCGACATCAAATACTATTTTGGAAATATAGATGTTTCTATTCAACTTCAAACTTTTTCCTTCTAAATTATCGAACTGAATTGAATAATTTAAAATACATTTGCTGGTTATTACCACGTTATTAATTTTCCTGATAGAGAAAATATTTTTTTGTATGAGATGTTTGTTTGTATGGATGCCTGGAAGTGACATATTCTGGGCCCGTATTCTCGACGAGTGATCTTTCGGTGCGTATACGTTTTCTGTGTTAATGTATGGCAAACGTATACGCACCGAAAGATCACTCGTCGAGAATACGGGCCCTGGTCGGTTCTCTAAGTAACTGCCACTACATATATAAAATTCAAAAATGCTGATAGTCAAATGCACTGGTGGATCCCGACAGTTTTTCAGTGGTAGGGGGCGTACATTTTTTCAGGGGGGGCATGAATTGATAAAAATTTTCCATCAACATTATAGGAGTTGAAGACTTAAAATAAATTTTTTTATTGAAAATATCAGTGATCGATTGAACTACTATAAAGGTGTCATTGTCGATAGCAAAGTCCAAGTGGAAAATCGAATTGAAATGAACTTTCCACCGCTTTTTCGCTACGAAAACCTTGTTTCACCAAAAATGTGGGTGAAAACTACGAGCGCATATGAAAGATTTTTGAAACTTTTTGAAGCATGATTCAATTTTTAAATGTGTTCGTCCTTTTCGGTCTTTCTATTTCTTTAGTCCTGGTGGTGTATAAATCAAAGTTTTGTGAAATAATATTGACATGAAATTAAAGCCTTCTTTTCACATGAGCTGGTACTAATCGAGGTGAAGGTGGTTCTTATTCAACCATTTCTTATTCCGAAAGTTAACTAACTGATCTAACCCTTTTTTCTCATTACATCTTTTAGAACGACTGAATTCAAAGCCTGTGTTATTAGACCCTCTCGAAAATACCACAGCCGTTATTGGTTCTGATGCAGAGCTGAAATGTGAATTCATGTCAGATTTGAATGATTACTTGCAATGGTTCAAGGTGCTAGGAGACAATTCAACCAAACTCCTTCAGGTATTTCTTCAGAAGAAAATTTCAGTTCTGAGTTATTACAGTAGTCGTGAGAGAATATTTCGTTACGTAACGTGTCGTAGTACTACTAATTCTATAGTGTTTTGCATGTCGTGGTCTTCTATATTGTTTTCACTAATAAGCGTAATTCTCACTCTAGAAATCCAATTTGTGTTGCACGAAATTTTCTGAATATTGTTAAAAGCGGTTAATTAACCGAATTTTCTCAGAAAACTGGCGATACACCTAGGGCTGACGTCCTCATACTACCAAATATAACTTTCGAAGACGAAGGATGGTACGCATGTGTAGCAGCGAATAGCTTAGGCTCTACGTCGTCTCTTGGCTTTCTCGACGTGGTAGATCGTGAGTAGTATTCTGCCAGTGTGAATTAATTTATCGGCAATAAATATCGATTTTTCGTAGTTATAATGTAGAGAATAAAATTGCAAAATGAGTGTTTCATTGTTTTTCTTCAGCTCCTGTTATACCTGTGTTGAATCCTTTCATCATTCTCACCATATCAAGTGTTGCAGTGATCCTTATAATAGGTTCCATAGTTCTCTATTGCACCTATAAGAACCAGTGAGTATATATAAGTAATTTTTATATCAAAATATTCTTTTCATTAGTATATATTGCATAATTTTACTCAGAAACTCAGGTAGGACTTTCAACAGGATGAATGCAAGTAAATGAGTAGTACCTAAATACTCTCCAATCTTTTGACAGTTCTCAAGTATCTGTATGTAACTGCTTCAGTGTTTGATCAAAATATTTCATGACTCTTCATTGAAAAGGAGCTTTCGATCAGATCAGAATTGCGATTTATCTCACCATCTACCAGAAATAGAGTTGGGGAGTTTCATCTGCATGTATATATCCTCTAACATAATTATCGAATATACTTTCCGGAACCTCCCTTCCGATCTCGGTTGTTTTTACGACATGGTATCAGAAGCATCCATATTTCATGACTTTTTTCATTTTTTGTAGTAGACAGATGAGGAAACAGATGGCGTTCGAATCTGCTAGGGCGGCAGCTGTTACGCAATGGACGAAAAAAGTCATAATTCAAAGAATGCAGAACAGCATCGACAATATTTCGGAGCCATTGGTATGTAATAAATGTGTATTATGATGATATTGAACAGAATTTCGCCATAAAAGTGATCATTATTTTGTGCGTTCAGCTTATGCCAGTTGTCAAAATCGAGAAGCAGAAATCCGAAAACAACAATGGTGATGGCTTGATGGAATATGAACTTCCGATGGATTCCGACTGGGAAATACCGAGAGAACTATTAACTTTAGGGAAGAGTTTAGGAGAAGGTGCTTTCGGAAAAGTAGTCAAGGCTGAGTCGCATGGACTGTTGAAACCTGCTATGAACTGCGTTGTTGCCGTGAAGATGCTGAAAGGTAATTTTTATTCTCTACCGAGTTTTTAAACTTTATCAACTTCTTCCTGTTTTTTCTCAGAGGGACATACAGACAATGAAATGATGGACTTAGTGTCGGAAATGGAAATGATGAAGATGATTGGCAAACACATCAACATCATCAATCTTCTCGGCTGCTGCACCCAAAACGGCCCCCTTTTCGTGATTGTAGAGTTTGCACCCCACGGCAATCTTCGAGATTTTCTCAGGCAGCACAGACCATCGTCTGGGTACGAACCAGCTATTGGAATGATTGAAAAGGAGAAGAAAACACTCACCCAGAAAGACTTGGTTTCTTTTGCTTACCAAGTCGCTAAAGGAATGGAATACCTGGCATCTCGAAGAGTGAGTTTCGATTCGATTTCTCGAAGTTGCGATCTTTAAACTTTTTATTTCAGTGCATACACAGAGATTTAGCTGCGAGAAATGTTTTGGTGAGTGATGATTATATCTTGAAGATCGCCGATTTCGGTTTAGCCAGAGATATCCACTGCAATGACTACTACAGGAAGACAACAGATGGTAGATTACCAGTGAAATGGATGGCACCAGAAGCTCTCTTCCATAGGGTTTATACGACCAAATCAGACGTCTGGTCGTATGGTATTCTTCTCTGGGAGATAATGACTCTTGGAGGTGAGTTACAGCTTCACCGCCTATTAAAGGAAGCTAACTTGATTTAATTTTTCCAGGAACACCGTATCCCTCCGTCCCAAGCGTCGAAAAACTCTTCCAGCTTCTGAGGAACGGTCACAGAATGGAGAAACCGCCATGCTGCTCTCTCGAAATATACCTCTTGATGAGAGAATGTTGGAGCTATCATCCAAATGAAAGACCAACATTTTCGGAATTAGTTGATGACTTAGACCGTATCTTGACTTTTACAGCTAACGAAGAGTATCTGGATCTCGGGTTACCCCAATTGGATACTCCCCCCTCCAGTCAAGAATCAAGCTGTGATGAAGAGGAAAGCCCATTTACCCCCTAAACTCCTACGGAGATCGCTGAGGAGAGAAAATAGGTTGTTGCCGTCGACTAATTCCAGAAATTCTATCATTGGTGGATGCTTTTTTTGTAAGCATTTTCCTTCGAGGATTCTCGGACTGTTGAGTCCACAATTTGGACGATTTGTATATAGATGGATCTCCTGTGGGATGTCATAATTTAATTTGCAGCTAGTTCATAAAAAAGTCCAAGGAATCGGTGTTGAGTTGGCTATCGAATTCTGAAAATAAGCTTGAATGGAGTGAACGACTAAACATGTCTATGGAATAGGGATTCAGGCAAGTGAAGCTTTGCGCGCGCACCTACTCGCTGTAGTGTACTGGCGCAGGCGCGAATGGCACACCATGCGTATCTCGTAAAGTGTATGTTCGTCGATTTCTTATGGGTCGGATAATTATTTCATTGTTACGAGATCGTTGTGCTCATGTCTGTAGGCAGCTCAGATCCCTAGCGGGTATGGCATAGCATAAGTTAGGGCCTGATTCGAAAAATCGATAGCCTACTTCAGCGACTTTTGCTTGAACGCTTAAGCACAAGCTTGAGAGGTGCCACGATTGTTTGGTAGAATTGTTTGTTAATTGGACTCATGGATTATATGTGTGTAACTAGTCACCATGCAGTGTACTGTCCTTGAATTGAGACAAGGACCTTCGGTGATGTAAGACTGTATATTGTTAGTGTAACGATGTGTACAAATAAATTTGTGTAAGATTTTTTACTTATTGTTTTATTCATTATTATTATACAGGGTGGCCAAGAGATTGGCGTCAAAAAGAAAAAAAAAGGTCCCTCGTGTCATGGGCTATTCGAATCCTCCCATGTATGTTATGCGATCTTTCACGGTTTTCGAGTTATGAATTTTTTTATGATCTTTGAGAATTTTCGACTTGACCATCTTAAGAAGGATATTAAAAAAAAAGTACAAGACTTCTCTGTGAAATTCTTTCGTAACTTGATCTCCATGAATTGTACTTTTATACATAAAATAACCAGATTCGTAACTTTGATTAAAATGATGGAAATGTTGGTCTCAAGTGAAAAAGTTACCTGAATTGGATTATGATATGAATTTTCGAATCAAAATTAAAAATGTAAAAAGGATAATTCACGGTATCTTAGTATGCTTAAAAACTGCGATCAACAGTCAGCTTTTAGAATCATTGATAAAAAATGGTACTAAACACTCTACTTTTGCCAGAATTAGCCTTCAAAGTCATCGAGGTGGAAGAAATCAAAGAACTAGACATTTTCTACAAAATTATTTTTTGCCATTTTAAGATTTTTCTGATCAAGTTATAATAGAAAATGCTGAAAATTAATGAAAATTAGCTTTAGATGTTGATCAAGAAAAGTTCTAGATAAAAAAAGAAAAAGGTATGGCAATAAATCACACATCATAATGTAAATAAAAAGAAATTTATTTATAAAATTTACAGTAGGTTTTCAAAGTGGCCAACTCCAGCCTCAATACAAATTCTACACCTTCTTAGAAAATTTTTTTTTAATCACATAAAACCTGCCCTGCTCTTTCTTAGGAGACGTTCGGCTTCTCTTAAATTAACCAAACGAAAAAATCGATGGGATTAAGGTCTTTTCTTGACCAACATCTAAAGCTAATTTTCATTAATTTTCAGCATTTTCTATCATAACTTGATCAGAAAAATCTTGAAATGGCAAAAAATAATTTTGTAGTAAATGTCTTGTTCTTTGATTTTTTCCACCTCGATGACTTTGAAGGCTAATTCTAGCAGAAGTAGCGTGTTAAGTACCATTTTTTATCAATGATTCTAAAAGCTGAATGTTGAGCGCAGTTTTTAAGCATACTAAGAAACCGTGAATTAGCCTTTTTACATTTTTAATTTTGATTCGAAAATTCAGATCATAATCCAATTCACGTAACTTTTTCACCTGAGACCAACATTTCCATAATTTTTATCAAAGTTACGAATCTGGTTATTTTATGTATAAAAGTACAATTCATGGAGATCAAGTTACAGAAAAATCTCACAGAGAAGTCTTGTACTTTTTTTTAATATCTTTTTTAAGATGGTCAAGTCGAAAATTCTCAAAGTTCTTAAAAAAATTCATGACTCGAAAACCTTGAAAAATCGCATAACATACATCGGGGTGATTCGAGGGACCTGTTTTTTTTTTGACGTCAATCTCTTGGCCACCCTGTATTCGATGCTCCATATTTTTATTGGTGACTGCTTTATGTTATGTAGTTATTTGCTTATATTGAAGGCAGTCAATCAACTGTAGAATAAAAATACGACATTTGTGTTTTCGACTCGTTCGCACGCACGTCTTCAATATGTTTCTCATTTACTTTTCAAAATGGGATGTTGATCATATAAAACGCCATTCGGAGTCAGAAGGGTATTCCATGTTAAGTGGTAAGTTTCACAAGGTGATAATTTATAAAATAACGTCTTCCTCACCCTCGTATATTATACAGCGAATGCAGCACTTGTCTTCGGGGTAAACGATATACGTGAGAAATTACAAACTGCTGCATAGCCTTATTTATTCCCTGTTTCATCCCTCCAGTGAAAAACATGAAATGTCTCCCGCATTTTGGACAATTTAAAATATTGCTACTTTCCCTTTATGCTTCACACCGTGAGCGAATATTATTGTGCCATCTGATCACAGTTTTTTCCATCATCGAAGATTCCATATGGAAAATTTTCCATACAATCTCAAAATCGGTACTTATAAGAACAAATGTGGCTGCTTTCGTTCTGAGATAGACAAATGAAATTAGATATAATTCATGACATCGCAAGGGTCACGAGAAAGTTCCAGGAGAAACATAATTTCCCTTTATAGCCCTCTCATTCTACGGATCCGAATCCAACAGAACATGGGTGGGATATGCTGGATAATCTCGTTCCTGCCATGGAAGGGACCTTGAAGATGCACCATTACTGTCTTGGCCATATTATATTTTGTTTTTCTGGTTAGAAAAATTTTTTCTGTTCGAATACTGACTTGTTATTTTCCCTATTTCATTTTTCCTTTCGTTCTTGTTCGTATTTAAGGCTGTTGTCAATTAGACTCGAGATTTTTATCATAGAGTCCTTCAATTTTACTACAATTTGAAAACAGCTGCACTTTTTTAAATATGCTAATTTTTTGAGAAAGTGCATAAGCTTATTATTTTCGAGGAAATTCAACGAATAGCACATAGGACTGAGCGTTTTGATCGTATTTTGCAGGATAAGCAAAAGTTGACGAGTGCATTTTGTCACGATTAAATAAATCAACATATAAAATCTAAAAACGAAGAATTTAGAAAATGTATTCCAGAAACAACTCTTGCTTTTCTTGATTATCTTCAGTTAACGCTAACGCAATAATGGTATTTCGAAAAGGGTGAGAAATTACCTTTCTGTATTTATTCAGGGTTATCGAGCTATAACAGGATTATGCACTTTAATTAAAAAGGTGCCATTAATTTCACCTAATTTGCTTAAGCCAGTTGGTTCTTCACTTGATGTGGCTGAGTGGGGGGAAAAAATATGGCAAATAAATGATAACTAGAAAGGCTTCTATTTAACCGAAAGTATTTCAATGGTATGGTTCAGAAAGATTGTAACATTCAACAATCTCTGAATATATTGAAAAAAAATTCAACTAGGTCTAGTAGGTGAATACACAAAATGAAATGAAAATACTTTTAAATGACGCTTCATTTCGTTCACACAACAATTCCTTACAAACTGCCGCAATATAACAAAGAGTAGGGTTTATCCAGTGTATTATCAATTAATTGGATCTCTCCTCATTAATTAATCCAGGTAGGGTCAGTCAAGGCTAGGCTGATTCATTTTGTGGAAAATGAAGTAAGGAAACGCAGAAAAAGGGTTCAGAAGATATTATTTATTCGTTAGTCGGGTGCCTGGAAAACCTATAAATTCTCAATGAATTATCTCGCGGCTATGTAAATGAGATTTCAGCCTATCTGGACCGCATATACACACACACATACTGGACACATTTGTGCTGTGGAACGAATGGAACAACGTAGACGAAATCATTCTGCCTCAGATTGCAGCTGCTCGCTAATTTATATCCTTTATTAGCCTTCCTGTAATTTTTCATTGCAGTTTTGATGGCCATCGTATGCCTTCCTGATGGAGGTTTGAATGCAGTAACAGTTTACGTTATGGTATGCGGCTGATGGAGAAAGATCATTTCGGTTTTTATGAATAGGAACTTTTTTCGCGAAACGAGATTCCTATTGTTATCCTTCCTCCCAGATTTTCGTAAACGATAGGGGTATTATTTATCTATAGCCATTCATTCCATAGACTTCCCGAAGATTTCGAAACGAAACCAAAACACCAGAAGCATTCAAAAGCAGCTGTTGCATGATTTGACGAGTACTCAAAGGCTCTTTATGGGTAGAAGCAGTCAGAAACCAATTTTGTGCAGGAGTAGTAGATCTTGGACGTTCACCTCTCGATCTTTCGGTCACGTTTCCAGTTTCTCGATATCGATAGACGAGCCGGGAAACTACTCTATTGGCTTCATCCGCATAGTATATTCGTCTAGGCATTATTGCAAAACAAATTTGCCGTTTTTTAATCAAGTTGATTCTGAGAACTATTTTCAAATATGCGAGTTCATACTCAATATGATGTTCATGACAATGGAACTGAAAATGCTCCTACACCTTCCCCAGATAAGGCACACGTGTTTTGACATTTCAGGAAATCCAAGAGGGGCCACTACACTGTCAAAAGTCGCATTGATGTCAGATTCCCCCATTCACATTCTTTATTTTTTATAGCTATAGAAGATTTCCATAACTACTCGCGTCCCTGGTGTCTCACAACTGTGACTCCTCATTCTTTTTTCCGGCTATATCCAGTAGGCCCCTGTATAAAAGAAGTTTTCTTCGTAATTCCAAGAAAATATTACAGAGACTGAGATGTATGACGTATTGGATCTTTTTTTTGGGGGTCCCAACATTTTTTGAACATAACATGGATGATTTTTTATAGAACTATCGGATGATGAGCAAACCTCGTATGAAAACGCATTTCGCCATGATCAATTGTTAGACTGTATCAAACACAAATATAAATCTTTTGACATACCTATTATTTTGAATATGACTGCCATTACGTTTCGATGATGTTTATTGGTTTCTTATTTGCTTTTGATTAAAATAATACTCAAACAGGTCTAAGTGAAATTTCTGTTGCATTTTCGTTGGAAATCGTGTAGATTTTCGTTCCTAACGAAATACAATTTCCTCTATTTGCTAGAACTCCCATTGAGTATATTTGAAGAGTATATGGCGAGAGAATTTCTCATTGAATTGATTCACTTTGAGAGTTCATAGAAAAACCCCTCAAATCCTCATTATTTACGAACGAGTAGGTATAATGTACCTACCTAAACTTGCAAAAATAATAGTTAAGTGCTTCTTAGATGAACGTTTTAATTACAGCGATTTTCAGTGAGTTGAACTAATCTTTTCATTCGATACTTTGTCATTATTTTTCTGTTTTTCATCTCTCAATTAAGCCCCACTGCAAGTTAATTAGATTGGGAACTGAAAACAAAATGAAGAGATTACGGAACAATCACTGACAAGTTTCCTTGGATTCCAGTTTCTTGAAAAAACCGATTGCGTTTCAGCGAAGGTTGAATGCATAATCCTCTATTTCAAGAAAATTGAGACTGTTTATGAGAAGTACCATTTAATATTTCATTTAAGTTTTGGTACCTACACAAATTTGAGAACAATGTTACGAGTTACTGACAAGTTGAATCTACACTGCGCAAAAAGATAAACGCACATTCTGAAAATCTTAATTTTAATGAAAGTTAACTCTACATTGACTTTATAACTTATTTTTTATGTTCTCTCGGGAAGGTTTTGAACGAAACAAGACACATTAAATGGAAGAAGAATTCAGGATTTCACCGAATCTTATGTGAAAGAAGAGAAATGAACAATTTTCAAAATACTGAAATGCTGATAAGTGATTTAATACTTGGTATTTCCACCCCTTGCGTTAATTACAGCTCGGCAACGACGGTTCATACTCAAAATGAGTGATCTTAAAATGTTCTGATCTAATCCTTCCCAGATTTCTCCGAGTTGAATTCCTAAGTCATTAAGAGTAGCTGGATGATTTTCTGAACTTTTCAGTCTTCTATTGAGGTTGTCCCAAACCTGCACAATCGGATTGAGATCTGGACTTCTCGCTGGCCATTCCATTCGAGAGACTTCAACCTCTTCAAGGTACTCCTGAACGATGCGCGCACGATGGGGTCTGGCATTATCGTCCATAAAAATGAAATTTTCACCAATGTATGGGGAAAATTGCACTTCATGATCTTCAAGAATGTTCCTTATATACTTATCAGCATTCATAGCTCCATTATCAACGACCACTAGGTCTGTGCGAGCAGTCAAAGATATTCCACCCCATACCATTCTTCTTCTTCTTCTGTGCGGCGCCTTTGGTCGGCAGAACGTAGGCCTTGTGGCCCATTGTTCATTCCGCATCTACTGATACTAGAGAGACTCAGACCCGAAGGCACGCTGACAAGAATGCCGCGAGCCTACAAGGAGGAGTCCCTCTCACCATAGAGATGGAAGGTGTAGGGTTCCCTAGGTGTGTTGACCTCAGTACAGAGAGATTGTCGCACGTGAACAGTATATGTTTCGCCGTTTCATCCGCGTTCTTGCACCAACGGCACAGGGAACACTCTGTTAGCCCCATTCTATATAAATGTTTGTTGAACAGATGGCCAGTTAAAGCACCAGTCACCAGAGATAATTGCTTCCTCTCGAGAATCAAGAGTTTTTTGACCTCCGGCTTAGAAGAAGGCCCCTTGATGAGGAGTCTCGACTGCCTGAGATCCGTTCTCCTGTTCCACTCAGAGGAGAATTTTTCATCAATCCATCTCTTGAAGAGGTTTTTGATATATGTGGGACAGATAGGAAGCGCGGGTTCCGGCCCAGTAAAAGTCGAGCGAGCCCCTTGTTTGGCTAAGTTATCTGCTTTCGTATTGCCAGAGATAGACGCATGCGCCGGGCACCAGATAACCTTGAGAGTGTTATCTGAGCCTAGCGCGCGCAGAGCCTCTCTGCATTCATAAACCAAGTTAGAGGTTACTTTTATTTCAGAGAGGGTTTTCAGTGTACCCTGACTGTCGCAACATATGTATATGTTGCGACAGTCATACCATAATCGATCCTCCCCCGAAACCAGTAGTATTCAGGAAATTGCACTGAGCTTATCTTTCATGTGGACGTCTGTATACAAGAGAACGTCGATCACAATGGTAGAGGCAGAATCTAGACTCATCTGTGAAGAGAACTCTTTCCCAATCGGCCTCTTCCCAATGGATATGCTCTCTCGCAAAATCCAAACGCGCCCTTCGATGGGCTGGGGTAAGAGCTGGGCCTCTTGCCGCGACACGAGGCCTTAAATCATATTCTCTGAGGCGATTTCTTATTGTCTGAGTGCTAATTTGCACCTCATGAGTTTGCTCAAGCTGATTTTGAAGGAGGCGAGCAGTTGCAAACCGTTGTCTCAACGAAGAAACTCTCAAGTTACGTTCTTGAATGGCAGTTGTTACCCGTGGTCTACCCTGTCCTGGTCTTCGGACATTCATACCTGTCTCCCTGAATCGCTGCAACATTCTAGACACACTTGTATGGGAAACTCCAAACCTTTCTGCAATTCTTGTGTATGTTCACCCTTCTCCTCGCAAAACTACCGCTTGGGCACATTCCTCTTGGGTCAAATTACGTGTTTCGCGTTGCATAGCGATCGAGTGTAGAAAATCAAACGAAAGGAAATCTATCGATCACTAGAATTGATCGAGAACAACTGATTTTAGAATGGAGCCAATACATTCAAAATCTGATAATATCATCTTTTTTTATTCCTGCTGGGAGAAAACATCTGTATCGAAGAAAAGCGTTGAAAGTGGATAACATATACATGCATAATTCTGATAAAAATAATTATCATTGAGAACACCTTCAGTTGTAAAATAAATTTGAGATTTCCATAATGTGCGTTAATATTTTATTGTCAGAAATGACAATGAAGTGTCGGAAGTTTTTTGAATTTGCTCTCAATTTTTTGCTGATTTTTCGCTAAAAACAACCACTCTAATCTATGGGAGATGATCCCCAACATAAGGGGCCTGTAGCGTTCCTCGAACACCTGAAGAACAGAAGAATCATCACTTGGAAGATCGGACCTGATCGAAAGATCCTCCCGATCCATAAGAGAGTTAGGACTTTGTGAAAAGGTTGTAACGTTCCGTTTGCAATTATTTTAAATTGGTTTAAATTCCCGCTCAGATTGTTAATGTGTTGTGATTTGTCGATATATGTGCCACTATAAATTGCATATTGGATGACGACATGCGTAAGGTACCATATTGTCTAGGTACATATGATCCTCATTCCTTTTGAATTTGGAACGCTAATGAATGAAGACGTCGTCAGCCTCTAGTAAATTTTGGTGGTTTTTTCTTAAACGAAATATCTTCAGCGTTCGATTTGTTGGAAATCGAAAATATTGGAGTTATATCTGGATGTTGAGGGTAAGATATAATTTTTATCAATCTTTGTCGATCGTTTTGTTTTCATTTTCTTATGATATTTTTTTCGTCGCCATTTTGTTGTCGATGGAAACCATTGCACTGCCGTCTTCATATTTCAATATTTCGATATTTTTTTCATTTGTTCAACACAAACTATTGACGACAGAGCAATGTATTTTTAAGTGAAACTTAAATTAATTCACATGAATTAATACATAGGTCCTCCTGCTGATCCGGCTAATCTTGCTGCTTCTCCTCATTTCTCATTACTTACAACTTCGTTGTGGCATCATTCATCATCTACACCGTGTGTCCAGGAAAGATTGGGACAAATAGATACCTCAGTGGATTGGACTTACCATATCGCTCCTGCATATCCAGCCACTAGTGCTGAGACCAAACCATTTGACCGAAGGTAACCTGTTGAGTTCCACAGGATTCCCTTCAACGCCGGTGCAAGGATTTATCTCCTAACTCCAACCATAATAAATAATATTTTTGTTCAGCAGTTCAAAAATCATACACATTTGTAAGAAGACGGTTAATGCATGGAAACTCATAATTTTTGAATCACTTTGAGTATTGCAGAGAGAAATCTACTGTTTAGCGGAGATTGTGGTCGATTATATCTTGGATTGTTTTAATATATGTTTGAAAATAGTGTGTTTTATTCTGTGAATAGTAATCGTGGTCAGAGACCTCAATATCGGTGAGCCCACCCTGAGATATCTTAAAAAGAAAATAAGCTCTTAGCAAATTTCATTACAAGGTTTTTTAGCAGGTGAAGTAATTTTTTTCACTGCTTCTTTCTCGTTTTTCTTCTTTTTTTCCTGTTACAGATATAATTTCAAGACATTTGCATCCAGTTCAATGAAAAGGCAATTTTCAAGCACAAGGAGCTCTGTAACATGGATAGTAGCATATTTTTTTGAACAAATTCAGTATCACCACACATACACGGGGAGACAGAGTTTTTTCAGAGGTTTTTATCTGTTCTCGTGTATCATACTCAGAATTGTATGGTACTCCGTTTACATTCCCTCTGCTAACACTTAGATTTGGAGCGGGAAACAGATTTTATTCATTTATATAATTTGGTCCTTGTAGCCATTTCTTCACACGTGCCATATGCCATGTATTGTTTGATTTAAGAAAACAGTTTGTAATTCTCTCTTTCAAAAGAATATATATATATTTTAGCGCAGTGTATTTTAATTTTTTTCAGGTTGTGGAAGGTAATGAATCAAGGAAAGGTCGAAGAGAATGAAAATGGAAATGGTTATATTTGGAACTCCGCCAAGAGATTATAATCAAGTTGAATTTATTTTCCTGAATTTTCTTTATTAATATATTTATTTTCAGGAACTGGCACAGTTGAAGGCCCTGGGATGGATATTGAAAAGAGGCTCCCTTACCTGGAAATAACATCAGAATAGGGGGGGGGGGGGCTGCAAATGAATAATCAATTAGTAACCGAACTCTGAGAGCCATGTATACAAAAAATTGTTGTAATAAATCAATTGGTGCTGGGTGTTTTTTTTCCAACGTCCCCTGGTATACTTAAAACTTTTCGTGAGTGATAGCAGAACCGCCCAAAGGGGGCGGTTCTGCTATATCAACGAACATTTTTCATATGGTCGAAATTGAATATAAAGATTCGCAATAATAATGGAAGCCTTAGAGGTGGAAAACCCGAGATTTTCCATTAGTTCATACGTTTGGAAGACCACGAATCCAATACTGTTTTTCTTCAGCTTATCCGAGAAAATATTCCATTTCCCCAGGCCCAATTTAGCGGAGATTCCGTGCGTTTTCAGCGGGGAAACATGCGATTTTCTTTTCGTGAGCCATAGCCCACAAACAAACAGTTACTCGTACATTTCATATCATGGCTGTTTTCATGGGAAATCGTTTTTCCTCTGTCGAGCTTTTCGTGAATTTCAATTCCGGAAGCCACAAATTCATTCTACAGGGCCCCGAGCTCCGATTAATCAACTACATCGTTATTATTTATACGCAGTCATTCGAATCTAATTCAATTTCGGTTCAAATTCGATTTGTGGGTTTTTGTATTGCGTTCGCTTTTAGTTTTTGTCGATGAAAATTGTCTAGTTACGAATAATCACTGCTTTCGACATTTTCTGGTTCTGACTCCATTATGTTCGGTGTGCGTACCATTAAATGGTTACAGATACGTAAATCGGCTGGCATGCGGACCAAATGTTTTCGATTAAAATTTTCATGGAAAAAGGTGATCGGAAATTCAACACGCATCCGCATCGCTCGACAAAGTGAGAGCAAAACGGATACTGTTAATGGTTAACTAACAGCAATGTTCATAACTCATCAAGTTGCAGGGCATGTCAACTTGCCCTTCCTACCTTTGATGTTAGGAATACTTCCACCGAATTGGCATTACATGTTATATCCCCTACGTCTATTGGAGGACACCTGAGTTTGATTTATGGAATGAATTATGGGCCTTAATTCAATTCTGATCCAACGTATGTCATCCGGTGTCATTTTTCGAATCTATACATACCGAGTGATTGTGCTGAAAAATGTTTATTTGCTCGTTGTTTCCCAGATTTTCGTATATTTCATTCCAATTGGATCAACTATGAAAAATGGAATCATTTCATCCGATAGAGCATCGGAAAAGAGTTCGAGCTTTGAAAGTTGACGTATTATCCTTAATTTTGGCACGAGTCTGTTTTTTAATCTTTCAATATGTAAATACACTGCGCGAAAAATTAACACACATTCTGAAAATCTCAATTTTAATGAAAGTTAACTCTACATTGACTTTATAACTTATTTTTATGTTCTCTCGGGAAGGTTTTGAACGAAACAAGACACATTAAGTGGAAAAAAATTCAGGATATCACCGAATCTTATGTGAAAGAAGAGAAATGAACATTTTTCAAAATACTGAAATGCTGATAAGTGATTTAATACTTGGTATTTTCACCCCTTGCGTTAATTACAGCTCGGCAACATACTCAAAATGAGTGATCTTGAAATGTTCTGATCTAATCCTTCCCAGATTTCTCCGAGTTGGATTCCCAAGTCATTAAGAGAAGATGGATGATTTTCTGAACTTCTCAGCCTTCTATTGAGGTTGTTCCCAACCTGCTCAATCGGATTGAGATCTAAACTTCTTGCTGGCCATTCAATTCGAGAGACTTCAACCTCTTCAAGGTACTCCTGAACGATGCGCGCATGGTGGGGTCTGGCATTATCGTCCATAAAAATAAAATTTTCACCAATGTATGGGGCAAATGGCGCTACATGCTCTTCAAGAATGTTCCTTATATACTTATCAGCATTCATAGCTCCATTATCAACGACCACTAGGTCTGTGCGAGCAGTCAAAGATATTCCACCCCATACCATAATCGATCCTCCCCGAAACCAGTGGTATTCAGCAAATTGCACTGAGCATATCTTTCATGTGGACGTCTGTATACAAGGGAACGTCGATCACAATGGTTGAGGCAGAATCTAGACTCATCTGTGAAGAGAACTCTTTCCCAATCGGCCTCTTCCCAATGGATATTATGCTCTCTCGCAAAATCCAAACGCGCCCTTCGATGGGCTGGGGCAAGAGCAGGACCTCTTGCCGCGACACGAGGCCTTGAATCATATTCTCTGAGGCGATTTCTTATTGTCTGAGTGCTGATTTGCACCTCATGAGTTTGCTCAATCTGATTTTGAAGGAGGCGAGCGGTTGCAAACCGTTGTCTCAACGAAGAAACTCTCAAGTAACGTTCTTGAATGGCAGTTGTTACCCGTGGTCTACCCTGTCCTGGTCCTCGGACATTCATACCTGTCTCCCTGAATCGCTGCAACATTCTGGACACACTTGTATGGGAAACTCCAAACCTTTCTGCAATTCTTGTGTATGTCTGCCCTTCTTCTCGCAAAACTACCGCTTGGGCACATTCCTCTTGGGTCAAATTGCATGTTTCGCGTTGCATAGCGATCGGGTGTAGAAAATCCAACGAAAGAAAAACTATTGATCACTAGAATTGATCGAGAACAACTGATTTTAGAATGGAGCCAATACATTCAAAATCTGATAATATCATCTTTTTTTATTCCTGCTGGGAGAAAACATCTGTATTGAAGAAAAACGTTGAAAGTGGATAACATATGCATGCATAATTCTGATAAAAATAATTATCATTGAGGACACCTTCAGTTGTAGAATAAATTTGAGATTTGCATAATGTGCGTTAATTTTTTTGCGCAGTGTATATGAGTAGGCTTTTGGGCTGTTATTCGCGAAATACATATGGAAAAAATCTCGTACAAGGATTGCAGATATTGAAAAATTTTCTTTCATTCGAAAAATGTATAATGATTCAATATCAAAATTAAAAATGAAAATATTTTCACATTAATTCAGACTGTTCAATTCTCGCGTACTTCTAATAATATTCTATGCTTCATCTCAATCGTTTGAGTAGAACTGAAATGAAACATGTTACTGAAGACACTCTGCGATGTCTCAAATTTCAGGGCAGTTTCTGGTGCTATAAAAAGGCTCTTTGCTGTTCATATTCTTCGAATACAGGAACTCGCTTATACAGATTGTGTTTTATAGGTAATATTTTTTACTTCCTTTTAATCGTTTAATCATTCTTCAGCTTTATCAAGATGATGAAGAGGAAAATTGCCTATCATTAATTGAGTGAGTGTAGGAAGCTTCGCTAAAAATTAAATGTACTTAAAATTATAACTTATTTCAGTGGTAGTTTTTTGTGGGATCTAAAGCAAATGTGTGTGTTAATTTTTATAGACAATTGCCGCGCGAGGGAAACCACGAGCCAAAACTAGTGTATGATATAGGTACCGTATGAGAGTATTGAGCGTTTTTAACATTCCTTTCAGGGGCGGATTTAGAGGTGTATCTTGAGAGGGGGAATATAAATTATCAATAGTTCTGTGAGTCTTGTGGTTTCCGGCTATTTGGAGGGGGTGGTGAATCGCCCATAAAAACGTAGTTTTGTAAGCCATGGGAGGGGTTAATTACCCTGTTTACCCTCCCTAGCTCCGCTATTGATACCACATCGAAAATTCCAGTTCCATTGCTCCTTGCTCCACCCTATACATGTGAGAAAATGTAAACAAAACGACATCCGTGTAAGTCTCGAAACTTACTCTACGATATAGGAGTTTATTTTAAGATCTGGGAGTAAGACATATGCACTTTGGCTGAGGTAATTTTTCAGCAAATTGCATTTTTATGTCGAAACGTAAAACAAGATTTGATATGTTCGAGAGTTTCCAGACTTGCTCCACTTGTCCCCACATCAGTTTTGTGTACAACAGTGGCTGAAAGTTCTATTTCATGGGGAATTTGAGTAGCCAGACTTCCGTCGTACATAAAGCTTTCGATTCAATTTCGATTCTTTCACTTCTGAAGTGAAATGGCAATTTAGTCGTACAGAGAAGGGAAACAAAGATTTGTTCTGATTTTTACTTCGAGTTGTGTCATTCTACTGTTCTATTATTCATATACACCCAGGCTTATTTGAAATTGCAAATAAGAATAATTTCCAAATAACGAGTGCTTTTTAGGAATCTCAGTACGTGCCTGAAACATATTATACATTTTTATACTTCTGTTCTGATTCATTCATTTTTAGAAAATTTGCTCAGATGGATGAAACCTGTTAACTTCAAACGGTGCTCAGATTATGACACTGGCCGTTAGGATGTGGGTATGTGTAGATTCCGATGCCATATTTCAGCATGAGGATTAACCTTCCCTGCTTCCCAACCTCTTACACTCAAGAATGTTATGTACGATAATATGTGGAAGCGTTGAAGGTCCTGGGGTCCCCTCCATATACTCATTAAGTTGTAGTTGCTGCTGGCTGAAGGGAAACACTCATCTTCCTTTTTTATTCCCGGCATCTTATGAAACACCGGCTAGCACCTTTTGTTCTACACGAACTCTCCATGATAAATTATTCCAGTAGGTATCTACCACGCGAAATATTCAGCCCTAAAAAAATGCTGCTCTATTTTTCTCGGAAAATCAGAATGTGGCTCGGAATTATCTGTATGATTTCTCAGAATGTTGCTTTCACAATTTTAGATCATACTCGGAAGAGAGATAATTGAAAGGATTAAGGGCGGCTGACCTACTTGCCTTTCATTTGGTTTTCACTGGATTTATAATGTGGTTTTTATACAGGTGGCCTATTCATAGGGTTATAGTCTCATAATATCTGAAATACAAAGAATGCAGAACTGTTGTGTGAAGAAGTTGCATCTTCAACAGTATCTTGGTCGAAGGTGACGTTGGACTGCACCGAAATGGTGATGCTGCTGGATCTATCGCTGTATTTACAGCAGAAGATTTCCTTCCTCTGCTTCGGACAGGTTTAGTTCTAATATTGCAGATAGCAGGCAATCACTATATGTAATTCAGAGATTCCTTTATAAGAACCAATGTGAAGTCAGACACAACTCCTTTTTCCATCGGTTCCTATGCAGGAATCTTTGAATTATACATAAAGTACTTACTCCTATTATTCATAGTGCGTGGTTGCCTGCTATCTGCAATGCTAGAGAGTAGAGTTCGAAAAAGGGGGTAGGACTTGGAAATAGGGTAGCGTGTAGGTACTCTCAACGATCCCGGTATGAGATAGACCTATTTCAGGGATGCGACCCTGCCCACGCGAGCCTTGGTTATTTCCTCACACCCATACAGAGGGGTAACCTTGTCCGGAACCAGCCAAATATCCTAACAAGAACACCACACATCACTCCATTTCCGTACCACTGGCCAATCCCCACATTAAAATTTATCGCCAGCTGAGTGAATTTGAAAGAGGTCTACGGGAGGCGGGGTTGTCATTTCGAGAAAACGCTAACCGTACGAACAGAAATCCAACTACTGTTATGAGATGTTGTCAAGTTTGATAATGCCTAACATCGTAGAAGAGTGAGTACCGGACGTTGAAGGGGCACAAATGAAGTTCAACATCGACGTCTAAGACTTATGGCCATTAGAGACCGATTTGCGTCAACTCGATCTTGTGTTACCTCTGACGGTTGAGCATCGCCGGCAACGATTACAGTGGTGCAGAGAACGACAACATTGGAATGTGGAAAGGCATTAGATTGTCCTTTCTGATGAACCTCGATTCTCCCTAGGTGCGCATGATGACCGAAGAAGGGTAAGACGACGTCGAGGAGAAAGATGTGAACCTCAGTTTGATGTTGGGCGTCATGTACACCGGACAGTGGTCGTTATGGTATGGGGTGCTATTGCACATGCAAGTAGTCTTTATTCGAGGTAACATGACAGCGCTGCGTTAGCTTCAAGAAACAGTGGGGCCATATGTTCTCCTTTACTCCAACCGGCTTGAGAATCCAATATTCCAGCAAGATAATGCTCGACCTCATGTTGCCAGAGTTAGTTTATACTTTTTCGAATCGACCCATGTGAATCTTTTGCCATGGCCATGACCCCCGATCTTTCGCCCGTAGAGCATGTTTGGGACATCATGGGTAAAAGGCTTGGAAATTTACCCCAGCCCCCACAGACCTTGGCTGCTCTGAGACATGAAGTACAGATAGCTTGGGATTGTATTCCTCAAGAAGAAATATGAAGACCATCTTATTGCATCAATGCCAAGACGTGTTGGGGAGTGTATAGATAAGTGTGGTGGACAAACACATCAACAAATTTATCAAAAAAAGTTGTAACCCTTCGTTTTTTCTTCTCAAGATTTCGATCATTTACTCCTTGCTATACTATCTATGTTTTACAAAAAAAAATTCAAAATTTAAACAGCTCCTTTTGGGTGTTGCAGTTAGTTTGTCAGTTAGTTTATTTAAATAACTGCAATGTGAAAACGATCTAAGTCGCCCATACTGTTCACGCTTCAAGACCGATGGTTGGCTCGAAATATGACCAATTTTCGCAATATATTATTTCAAAATAAACTTCAAGGACATTTTGATCAATCAGGGTGATTATGTTCGAGTTTGGGTGTATATTCTCACATGAATGAAAAATGGGATTTCTTGTAGGAAATATGAGTGCCTTGAAAACAATATTTATTACCGCTGTTATAGCACTGTACTTACCCGCCGAAGAATAAGTTTCCCGGAACAATGTAATTACATAAATTGAAGCTCATTTGTTTGAACATCGGATTGTCTATTAAGAAAACCAGTAAAATCTCGGTTGGAAAGATCAGTAAACATAGCCATAAACATGTGATGCGGAAGATAGCAATGCAGAGATAGAGCAGGACCCCGTTCTTGGATTCATCTGGTGAATGCATTTCATATAGGCGATTTTCTTTTCCAATAAAGATAGAGCTCATGGAATGGAGGGAATATACACAAATTCTGATAAGGTTTTGTTGCTGACGACTAGTGAGGATATCCTATATTCGGAATATCCGAATGGAAATGAATCCTTCCATTTCTTTTTTAATATGGCACGAATTGTAGATGGTTTCGCGGTGTTCTATATAATATTCGATTTTTAAAATTGCTCAAGAAATTGGACAAAATAAAGTGAGATTGGTCAGAATAAGTTAGCATCAATTGTGTACTTCAAGATTTTCAATACAACATATTCTACTGATTCAACTTCTAACTCTCATTAAGAGCATGTCGATGGAACGTCACTAACTGTCATTTGTACATCATTAGTGAAGGTCTTGGTAGAATTATCAGAATGGTTGAATTTCCGGTTTGACCTTGAAGGACATCATTTATAGTTTTTCGAATACAACCCTTTTTCCACGAGTTGAAAAGAAATAAAGGGTGTTTCAAATTGCGCGTTTTTTTGAGAATGAATAAAATGCAGAGTATTTCGACATTTGAGAAGTGTGATGTCATTTATTAAAATGGCTTCGTACAGGATACAACAACGCGTTCAAATTATTTTATGAAAATCAGCGTTCTGTGAAAAATGTTTTTAGAAAATTACGTGAATTTTACGGTTTACATAATCGTCCATCTGAAAGCACTATTGGTCGAATTATTAAAATATTTCAAGAGACCGGTTCGGTGGAAGACCGAAAAATGGACAAATACAGTCGTAGCGATCGTTCACAAGAAAATATCGATTGGGTTCGTGAAAATGTTGCTGAAGACCCTGAAATGTCCATTAGACGACGTTCACAACAAGTTGGACTTAGTGGGTCCACAACATGGTGTATTTTACACAAGAAATTAGCTCTGAAGGCATAATATTCAAATAACACAGGAACTAAAGCCATTAGATCATTCAAAACGTCGTTCATTCGTCAATTTCATCAATGAACGACCACCTGATTTTTCTCAAAAAATCATCTCTTCCGATGAAGCACCTTTTGAACTTGGTGGCTATGTTAATGAACATTTTTGTGGCCTAAATTAATGAATATCGATCTAGAGGACATTTGGTTTCAGCAGGATGGCGCTACACCTCATTTTGCAAATGACACAATTGATTTATTGAGACAAAAATTTCCTGGACAAATAATCTCCAGAAACAGTGATATCAATTGGTCACCAAGATCAGGTGATTTGACACCGTTGGACCATTTTCTTTAGGGTTATGTGAAAAGCCAGGTCTATAAGAATAATCCACAATCGATTCCTGAACTAAAGGATGAAATTATTCGTGTCATTAGTGGGATAGAGCCTCAATTATAGCAAAATGTAATCGAAAATTTTCAACAAAAGAGTGGACGTCTGTAGAGCTGCAAGAGGAGGCCATTTGGCAGATATTATTCTTCTTACATAAATGTCATAACTGATTCTTATTTTACCAATAAAAAGTTTTTGAAATTTAACGCAAATTATGTGTTTCATTTATTAAAAAAAACGCTCAATTTAAAACAAGCTTTACAACGTTTTTTTCTACTTTTGCGTGTTTATTCATCAATTTGATGTATCGTTTGATGTTTTTCAAGAAAATTTTATTGAAATTACGTAATCTACATTCGATCTTTCTACTTCACCAAATCATTGACTCCGTATTATGAATGTAACATTTCGAGGTCAGATATCTGGAAGGAAGCCACAAAAAATGAGGAAGCGTATCAACCGAAATACCGCATCATCTCGGAAACCCTCTCCCGTCTCCAGTCACCTGAAGAAATACTAGATTTATGAATTATTCCCCAGTCGCTGGATCTCATCGCACGCTCATAACCCTGCATCCAAATTTTCCATGGAAGAAAAATCGAAAGCATAACGATGTATCTTGGTGTGATTTAGTAACGTTCCCCCTATTAGATTATACCATACAAATTTTCGGTGCACGAGCCAGAAAAAGATACAATTATTCCCTGAACGGCGATTCGGTATTATATTTGGCTTCTTCGTGACGAGATGAAAAACAAATGGATAAATGTAATTTTAGGTCTAAGTAGACAGAAAAGATGAAAGAATGAAATGATCGTGGATTAAAAGTCAGACTTAGAAATGCCATTAAATGTTCATAAAAAAATATTTGAGAAAACTAATGAAAATAAAGAGTGTTTCAATTAGAGCGCACGATTTGAATTGCACGCCATATTTGACAGTCGTAATGTCACATGATTATGATGTGTCATATCGAAAGTTGACACATGGGAGTAAGTAAACATAGAGCATTACACGGTAGAAATTATTGGACCGATTTCCTTCGAGAATGAAGAAGGTGATGAAGTGACGGTGAATGGCGAACGTTATCGTGTTCTTGTGCCTCATTTGGAAGGTATTGATTGATCTTGACGACATGTGGTTTCAGCAGGAAGGTGCCACATGTCATATCGCCCGTGAAACATTGACGGTCTTGCACGAGTTTGCTCCTGGTCGTGTAATTTACCGATTTGATGACCATAATTGGCCTCCACGCTCTTACGATTTAACACCTTTAGTCTTTTGGCTGTGGGTTTATCTGAGGTCACAGGTTTATGCCCCTCTGCAACCATAGCAGCTTTGACGCTGTATTAATGAAATACCACCAAATGTATTCGATAACGTTATTGAAGTTCGTCGAAAGGGTTCGCATATACCAGCAGAGCTGTGGCGGCCAGTCACAAGATATTTTGTTTCAAACATAATTCCCAAATGTATATTTTCTGGATCGATAAATATACTGCTCCACAAGAGTTAGGGATATCGTATCTAATCGTTTTTAAAAGTATGTAATCTTCGAGAAAATCGCTGTAGAATTATTTAAAACTCAATAACAACTTGAATCGATCCAATAAAAATCAGTATGAGACATTTCGTAAATCTGGTCGCCTTTTTTCTGAAGTTTGGTTCTTTGCATATGCTTCATGAATGTTCTTATTCTGAAATGAAGTCAGTTTAACAACTGCTTGGATTCGAAACGAGTTTTCTGAAAATTCCAAGACGTAAATTAACAAACGCTGAGGCTAATAGGGCTATCGGAATGCTACAGGTTGGCCTAACTCAGGTTGTTGTAGCGGAAAGGCTCCGAGTCAGCCAAAGTGATAACTCGACTTTGGAATAGGTTCAGGAAGACAGGTTCGGTGTTGGAAATACCAAGGCTTGGTGGGCGACGAAAAACCTGCTCAGGATCGTTTCATCACCGTTTCGGCGAGAAGAAACCCTACATCTACGTATAGAATGCTATGGAATACTCTTCAAAATGCAGATGGGGACCAAGTTTCCATCGAAACCATCAGACGACGTTTGAGAGAGGTGAACCTAGGTTCTGGACGTCCATTAAGAGGAGTTCCATTAACACGTGACCATAAGCGTCAAAGACTGGAATGGGCAAGGCAACATATCAATTGGAACGATCAATGGTGTAGTGTCCTTTTCACTGATGAATCCAGATATGGACGATTTTCAGATTCTCGAAGAATAAGGGTATGGACAATCCCACGCATACCCTGTAATCGTCGCTATGTCCAAAAAGTCCATCCATTCCGAGAGGGTAGTGTTATGGTATGGGCCGGGATATGTTTCAACGAGCGCACAGATTTACACATTTGTCCTGGAAATATGACCGCCTCACACTATAGGGAGTCTGTCATTGACAATGTTGTGCCAAATTATCACGCTGCTATTAATTGGTGAAACTTTTCAATTTCTAGACGATAACGCTAGACCGCACTGTGCAGCCATAGTTGAGAATGCGCGCGAGGAGCTTCCACATTCACCAATACCTCCGCACTCACCAGATTTGAATTGCATAGAACATGCATGGGATATGCTTCAAAGAAGATTAGATAAAGATAATCATCAACCTTTCCCAGAATTTTTAAATGATCTGAGAGAGCTTCTGCCCCGTTTATGGAACCAAATTCCTCAAGAAATGTTCAACAACCTCGTGTGTAGTATGCAAAGAAGATGTCAAGCTGTTTTTGATGCCCATTGTATTGATAATCTTAAAATGCTTGAATTCTCTGGGAATAAAATTTCGTTATTTTACTCGATTTTTCTTAACCACCCTGTATACGCTGCAGACCTACAGGCTAAAATTAATTTGCAACTTGAAATCATATTAATATAAATTTTCATCACAAAGATCTTATTTTAACTATATTTTTTTGCGATTTGAGTCAATATCTCTAACTTATGTGGAGCAGTTTATTTCAATATTTCGCAACAGAAAGCCATGTTTTATTGAACACTGAAATCTTGCGCTCTTATTGAAACACTCCAAAAAACGTTTCAGAGTAAAATGAATCACAAAATGATTGAACAAAAAAAATTATACATTTGATTTTGGTACCTAATTCCGTTGTCATCGAGTCTATTGAGTCTCTCATTAACAACAAGCCTATACGATTAAACACGAACAGCAACAGCTCATTTCTAACTAATCAATTCCGAGTTGCACCGCAACATCACCACATTGTGAATTTGTATTCATTGTTGACTGAAATTTTCGGAATACTGATAGAGAGTGTCCCCAAATTGTTGCGACAATTTGAAACAGGGGATTCCGCTCGAAGAATATCGAATAATCCATTGTACATTCCTGAAATTGAAATTGAATCCTGTTCCCTTGAAAAAAAAAATTCGGACTTAATCCTTGAGAACTTGCGATTAACGCTATTCGATTAAGGACCTTTGCGATGTGAAAGTTAACAATGCCATCCATGAAATTGACGGTTCGATCGCGAATAAATTCGTTATATTCATTCAGAAGTGGGTTAGTGCAGTTTTTTCGAAGACTTCGGAAAGCTGTAAAATTTTCAAATGACCCGATTGTGTCCGAGAGGAGCCGACGCAAAGGACCTACCGGATCCGCACTATCTGAACTCCGGCGATATCCTCGTCCTCGGCGTTCGTCATCGTCAGTACGCAGTTGAAGACCGCGGTGTGCGGTTCCGATGCTCTTGGAGTAACGCGCGCGCTGTCGTTCCGTTGCACCTGCTTTACGTTCATCAGGACGAGTAGAGCATGTGTTCTTGAAAGCGACGCCCTTGGTAAGTGCTTTAAGGCCTTGCTTTTTGCTCAAACTATTTTTGGTACAAACGCCGGCGTCTATTAACTGCTGAAAATTCTTCGGATGTCTGGCCGTCTGTCATTTAACACGTGGGTTGTCTGAGGAACTTCGCTGGCTAAAGATCCTAGCTGTCACGACTTTTTGTTGGTTATTTTGGATCTCTCATAAGACATGCGATGAGTGACAAACGGTGCACATTTATTATTAAATTTATGTCGTACTTAAACACTTGAGCTTCGTCACACTCAGTGCATAACTTCAGTAGAACAACGAAGAGTGTTTTTCCAGGAAACGTTTAAAATGACCTGAAATCACTTGCATTTTCAAAATAATTCATGTGGAGGCTTTGACGTTGTTCATTTTGAAGTTTCAAAAATACAGAATACATGCAAATACTCTGAATGGTTTATTTTCAGTTCCAATATAATTTCCTGCATAAATGATTTTTTTCGTCGTTGGATTAAGAACAGTTTCATAATTTGGGAAACATCTACTTTCCCCTATTTTGATCGGGTTAGAAGTTGTTCATCTTAATTTATTTTCAAAATGTTTGTGCGAGAGCCGATTCCTGTAATATCATTCTTCACCTGCTCATTCGATTCATTTTGAACATAGGCCTAAGAACACTCTCCTAAGGATCCCCGCAGGAATTTGCTTGTTTACCCATTTCTTCTCTATTTTCAATAGAATTATGTTGAAATTTGTTATGAAAAATAGAAGAATCAATTTCAATTTTGTTAGAAATCAGGATCACTCAGCCTTTCAATGCACTGCCACTAGTTTTTAATCAGGAGGGAGTTCCACCACGTGGAGTTTCGTTAACTGTCGAAGCTCTCCTTAGCTTTTGCGGTCAATCGTGGTCGTAGTTCTGGTCCTTATGTTCATCAATTTTTCAGGAACTTAGAAAATGTCACGAATATTGATCAGGTGATTTCGTTTCGACAAAAGCGTTATCATTTTGCCCAAATGTCTGTAATGGTGCAATTCTGAGATTTGAAAATGGTTGTGAATGATTGGGTTGGATTCTTTGATGAAGAATCCGGAGTCAGATTCAATTTTTCAGTAACATTATTCATGTTATAAATATTTTAAGGTGAAATAAAATTCAGCGTGGCGCATTCGCCAATTTGTAACGCATCATTGTTGAAAATGAAGCTCCTCCTGACTATTTTTTCTGCGCTTTTCTACCAGTAAGTCATCATCTATGTCTTACGGGTTGTCCCATATTTCTTCATTGAGTCGTCTTTGAAGATCAGAGTCTTCTTAACCCAATTGGTTCCGAGAAGGATTGTTCTATAAATAAAGGATGTTTCTAATTGCGCGGTTTTTTTTTGGAATGAATAAAACACATAATTTGCATTCATTTTCAAAAACTTCCATTGGTAATCGAAGTATCAGTTATGACATTTATGTTCGAAAGATAATATCTGCCAAATGACCTTCTCTTGCAGCTCTACAGACGGCCACTCTTTTGTTAAAATTTTCAATGACATTTTGACATAATTGAGGCTCTATCTCACAAATGACACGAATAATTTCGTCCTTTAGTTCAGGAATCGATTGTGGATTATTCTTATAGACCTGGCTCTTCACATAACCCCATAGAAAATAGTCCAATGGTGTCAAATCACATGAGCTTCGTGGCCAATTGACATCACCGTTTCTGGAGATTTTTCGTCCAGGAAATTTTCGTCTCAATAAATCAATTGTGTCATTTGCAAAGTGAGGTGTAGCGCCATCCTGCTGAAACCTCTCCTCTAGATCGATATTCATTAATTCAGGCCACAAAAATTCGATTATCATCCGACGGTATCGATGACCATTGATAGATACAGCTGCATTTCCAAAGAATTAAGGTCTAATTACACCACCTGACCATAATGCATACCAAACAGTGACCCGTTTAAGATGCGTAGGTTTGTCATGAATAATTCGGGGATTCTCCTCACCCCAGATACGAAAATTTTGTTTATTAACATGGTCACCAAGTTCAAAATGTGCCCCTTCGGAAAACGTAAATTTTCGAGAAAAATCAGCTGTTCATCGGTGAAATGAACGATGTTTTAAATGATCCAATGGCTTTAGTTCCTGTGTTATTTGAACCTTGATGACTTCAAAGCTGAATTCTCGTTTAAAATAAGACATGCTATGGACCTACTAAGTCCAACTTGTTATGAACGACCGCTATGACTGTATTTTCACTTTTTTGGTCTTCCACCGAACCGCACTCTTGAAATTTTTTTAAATTTGACCAATAGTGCTTTCAGATGGACGATTATGTAAACCATGAACTTCACGTAATTTTTCAAGAACACTTCTCACAGAACGCTGATTTTCTTAAAATTATTCAACAATTTGAAGGCGTTGTTGTAAGGTGTACGAAGCAAGTAGAGCAGGAAATCATCTTTGTGAGAAAGGATTTGAAATCATGAAATTCATTTCAATAGTGGGGACCCCGATATAAATTGTCAGCCGACTACCCTGACAGTGTCAGATTTTCATGCATATACCTTTCCCATCTTATACCGCTTTCAACTATTCCTGTTCTATTCATGAAATCAGATTTGCAGGAAATGTGTCCTTGCACATGTTGTTATGGTAGCTGCGGCCTGCTACGATGGATTTTAGGTATATTATCCTGTAATCCAACTGTGATGTGTGACTAGGTTTGAACCGATTTATATCAGAGCATCTGGCCGTCATATCTGTACAGCCAACATGTATTTTCATGACATATTGAACATTTCTAAGTATACAAAGATTGAATTTTGAATCTGAAAAGACGCGTACTGATTACTCTTGTGATTTAGGATTCCTTTACTGCATCGATCATGGTCTAATCCCTAATCTGAAACTCCTAAAGAATGAACTGCCCCACAAAAGTCAAGGCAATTTTGAGACTGTTTCAAAAGTTTTCATTCTTTTCAAATATGAGAAAACAGAATGTTTACTCACTTATCAAACTCATTATTTTGCCTATTCCTTCATAAGTTTCACAGTTTCAGGTGGAAATTAATTTTGAGACATGAAGTACAGGTAGCTTGGGATTGTATCCCTCAAGAAGAAATAGAGTTAGTATATAAGAGAGTGAACATTTGATTCTTCATTTGGTGAACAGAAACTGTTGAAACCGTCACAAATTTTCTGAACTTTCCTAACTTCTGTGGAGCAATGAATTTTCCTTGTTAAAATAAGCAGTAATAGGACGACGACCCAACTACACTGCGCAAAAAAATTAACGCACATTTTGGAAATCTCAAATTAATTCTACAACTGAAGGTGTTCTCAATGATAATTATTTTTATCAGGATTATGCATGCATATGTTATCAACTTTCAACGTTTTTCTTCGATACAGATGTTTTCTCCCAGCAGGAATAAAAAAAGATGATATTATCAGATTTTGAATGTATTGGCTCCATTCTAAAATCAGTTGTTCTCGATCAATTCTAGTGATCAATAGTTTTTCTTCCGTTTGATTTTCTACTCTCGATCGCTATGCAACGCGAAACACGCAATTTGACCCAAGAGGAATGTGCCCAAGCGGTAGTTTTGCAAGAAGAAGGGTGGACATACACAAAAATTGCAGAAAGGTTTGGAGTTTCCCATAGAAGTGTGTCCAGAATGTTGCAGCGATTCAGGGAGACAGGTATGAATGTCCGAAGACCAGGACAGGGTAGACCACGGGTAACAACTGCCATTCAAGAACGTTACTTGAGAGTTTCTTCGTTGAGACAACGGTTTGCAACCGCTCGCCTCCTACAAAATCAGCTTGAGCAAACTCATGAGGTGCAAATTAGAACTCAGACAATAAGAAATCACCTCAGAGAATAATTTAATAATTTAAGGCCTCGTGTCGCGGCAAGAGGCTCAGCTCTTACCCCAGCCCATCGAAGGGCGCGTTTGGATTTCGCGAGAGAGCATATCCATTGGGAAGAGGCCGATTGGGAAAGAGTTCTCTTCACAGATGAGTCTAGATTCTGCCTCTACCATTGTGATCGACGTTCCCTTGTATACAGACGTCCATATGAAAGATATGCTCAGTGCAATTTCCTGAATACTACTGGTTTCGGGGGAGGATCGATTATGGTATGGGGTGGAATATCTTTGACTGCTCGCACAGACCTAGTGGTCGTTGATAATGGAGCTATGAATGCTGATAAGTATATAAGGAACATTCTTGAAGGGCATGTAGTGCCATTTGCCCCATACATTGGTGAAAATTTAATTTTTATGGACGATAATGCCAGACCCCATCGTGCGCGCAACGTTCAGGAGTACCTTGAAGAGGTTGAAGTCTCTCGAATGGAATGGCCAGCAAGAAGTCCAGATCTCAATCCGATTGAGCAGGTTTGGGACAACCTCAATAGAAGGCTGAGAAGTTCAGAAAATCATCCAGCTACTCTTAATGACTTAGGAATCCAACTCGGAGAAATCTGGGAAGGATTAGATCAGAACATTTTATTTAAAGATCACTCATTATGAGTATGAACCGTCGTTGCCGAGCTGTAATTAACGCAAGGGGTGGAAATACCAAGTATTAAATCACTTATCAGTATTGCAGTATTTTGAAAATTGTTCATTTCTCTTCTTTCACATAAGATTCGGTGAAATCCTGAATTTTTCTTCCAATTAATGTGTCTTGTTTCGTTCAAAACCTTCCCGAGAGAACATAAAAAATAAGTTATAAAGTCAATGTAGAGTTAACTTTCATTAGATTTTGCGCAGTGTATATTATGGATGGGCCGTCCTTAAAAAGAAAACGCGAAGACAATCAACAGCCAGGGGTCCCATCGGGTTAGTCCCGGACCACAAATACATGTATCCAATTACGCATTAACAAAGGAATAATCCTGGACCTGACACATACAAATGAGCGGTTAGAGACTTAAAAATTACACAATAAAATGAAGAGAGCGTATTTATAAATAGGTATAATAATATGTCGTATCTCAAGCACTTTCTGGAGCGCGGCTGTAAACAATATGAGGAACCTGGTCCAAAATAAACACGGCATTGAATGTATTAATGTGCTAGAGGATCTATCTAAAACAGAATTCCAGTGGATTCCAATGTCCGCAGAAAGAGATATTTATTGTTTCATTGTCGCATAAGATGGTCTTCGAGAGTGAATTATTTCGGCTTGTTCAGGAATAACTGTCCTATTTTAGCCTAAATTGTCGACATAACATCCAAACTACCCCAATAGTTTATGTCGAAGTTACGCCGTTTTTGTTGGATATAGTAAACACACTTGTAACTCAGAAGTTTTTCTGGGTTGTCCTAATAATAAGTTTATTGCGTTTCAACTTATAGATCCCCGAGAAATTCATACGAAAGCTCGTTAGTTTTGATTAATCGAAATTGGTAATCATCTTAAGCTCCGGGTAAATTGGGTCGTATTCTATTTTAAAAGTTAAATAATACGTAAACATATGCTCAAATCTCAAAAAAAAACATCGCCTCTTTCAGAAGGAAAACATCTTTTCAATATATCGCACCACCCATCTTTTCGATTGCCGCACAGAAGGATGAAATGAAATGATGATTATGTAGAAAAATGTTCCCCTCAAGAACTGAATTGATGGGTCCGAGCTATGTTCCAAAATCTTCATTTTTCTTGTAGAAAAGACCTATTTTCTCAATGTGACACCTTGCATTTTGATATCTTACAAACCATAGTCGATTCCTCTCATTTATGCCGTCTCGGATTACTTCCTGGGTTTCCCTGGAAAACTTGGGAAATGCCACAGAACACTAGGAAGAATATCAACATGAGTAGACGAGGATTACGGATAATTTGGTGGTATTCGAAAGAGGCGATTCGTCGATTATCCCGGTGAAACGGATGACAAAACCTCCCGAAACTACTTTCCAACTCCGTCAATACATATTCCCCCAAGAAATCTCCGAAATACCGAAGTTCGAAATAAATAAACGCTGACCGACTTTCCGATCCCAAGTTCCATCAAAAACTTCGATTTGAATATCCTAGCTTTAAATTTTGTAATGAACGAACTTCATTTAAAATTTCCATTAATCAACTTCCGGGATTTTTCTTCCGTTTCCTTTCAATCTATAATTGAATATGTCACTTCTGAAGGTGGTTCTTAATTTTTCATAGTCTGAGACCTTGGTGGCATTCTTGTTGGGAAAACTTACAGAAGAGATGTTCAGAAATTTGGTGAGTCGAGTCTTGGTACAAGTGGTTTGATACTCATCAGTAACGATCGATGAAATGTACTCAGTGATATCGAATGCTCAAACCACATGCTTCTTTCAGTTATTATTTTCTATGATATCCTGCAAATTGGGTTGCTATCAATTAAAAAGTAATTGAAAATATAGGTGAAGCTGGTTATCAGGATTGAATCGATGGCAATGCTTCGAAACCAATTTAGATTTTCTAGGAAGTAACTGAAGTTCATGCCAACCCCTGTCTTGTTCGCTTGGACTTCTCACCACTGGGGTTATTGAAAAAATTTGAGAAGATTTTGAATTCTTATACTCTCTTATCCCCCGTCTGAAATCAACAGATCTGTTTCTATGGAATGTATAAAACAAACGTGAGAAGCAACGATTTGTCGAATTTCATTGCTTCCATGGTTCGCAAGCACTCAAAGAAGGTTCGGAACCGTTTTTCTTGGTATAGTACCACTCTAGACGCTTACGCGGCAATTACGTGCCAAGACCTAGTAATAAAGAGCCTTTATCTACTACTATAGAATAATATATCCATTTTTCAAATGAATTTGATCTGTAAAAATCTCTATAAACCAAAAGTGTGAGGTGATAATAACTCATGCCTATACCTAACTCACTCTAATACAAATAGGAAAAATGTAGCTTACGAAATGAATAAAAAAGTCGGGTCAATGGGGAACTCTATTTCAGACATCAAGGTAACGTTCTCGCCATCCATTTCTACATTTTCTTAGGTCTGAATACCCAAAAATTGTATTTGGAAAACGTGAATTTTTGATGTTTTCTACAGGATTCGATATCGATTCGATTTTCGACCACAGAAATCGCTTTTGACCACTGTTGTCAATTTTGAAAATGCAGATTAATTCGAATTTTACTGAAGAAGTCGAAGATAAAGTATAGTGTTCAATTCGCGGTAATGGTCATAACACACTTGATGAATTACACCCCTCGCCTGACGGCTCGGGCTGCAAAATTCATCTGCGTGTGTTATGACTCACATTACTGCTCATAGAACAATATACTTTTATAATATATTTAATGAAAGTTGTTTCAAATTGCGCGGTTTTTTAAGAATAAATAAAATAAAGATGACGCACTGAATTCGTCTGGGTATTTTGACATTTAAGAAGTGGGATGTATGACATTCATTAGAATTCGATAAAAATGGCTTCGTGAACGATACAACAACGCGTTCGAATTGTTGAATTATTTTATGAAAATCAGCGTTCTGTGAAAAGTGTTTTTAGAAAATTAAGTGAATTTTATGGTTTACATAATCATCCATCTGAAAGCACTATTGGTCGTTGAAAAATTTCAAGAGACCAGTTCGGTGGAAGACCAAAAAAGTGAAAAATACAGTCGTGGCGGTCGTTCACTAAAAATATTGATTTGGTTCGTGAAAGTGTTGCTGAAGACCCTGAAATGTCCATTAGACCACGTTCACAACGAGTTGGACTCAGTGATTCCACAACATGGCGTATTTTACACAAGGATTCAGCTCTGAAGGCATATACGGTTCAAATAACACAGGAATTGAAGCCATTATATCATTCAAAACGACGTTCATTTGTCAATTTCATCAATGAACAACCAGCTGGTTTTTCTCAAAAAAATCATGTTTTCCTATGAGGCACATTTTGAACTTGGTGGCTATGTTAATGAACACGTATCTGGGGTGAGGACAATCTACGAATTATTCATGAGAAACCTACGAATCCTGAACGAGTCACTGTTTGGTGTGCATTATGGTCAGGTGGTGTGATTGGACCTTACTTCTTTGAAAATGCTGCTGGTGAAGCTGTAACTGTCAATGGTGATCGATACCGTCGGATGATGATCGAATTTTTGTGGCCTGAATTAATGAATATTGATCTAGAGGACATTTGGTTTCAGCAGGATGGCACTACACCTCACTTTGCTAATGACAATTGATTTATTGAGACGAATATCTTCAGAAACGGTGATATCAATTGGACACGAAGATCATGTGATTTGACACCGTTGGACTATTTTCTTTGGGGTTATGTGGAAAGCCAGCTCTCTAAGAATAATCCACTATCGATTCCTGAACTAAAGGATGAAATTATTCGTGTCGTTAGTGAGATAGAGCCTCAATTATGTCATAATGTCATTGAAAATTTTAACAGAAGAGTGGACGTCTGTAGAGCTGCAAGAGGAGGCCATTTGGCAGATATTATTTTTCGTACATGAATGTCATAATTGATACTTCGGTTACCAATGAAAAGTTTTTGAAAATGAATGCAAATTATGTGTTTAATTCATTCTTGAAAAACCGCGCAATTTGAAACACCTTGTAGTTTCCCTTTCGTAGCCTGATATAAAAAAACGCAAAATCCCCATAGATCTTTTCGTAGTATGAAGTGGTGCTGCAAGTAAATCTAAATCGTATTACCATCTGAAAAGAGTATACGTCCCTTGGTGAAATGGCGGGAACTATATCGGTAGATACGAAGGCGTTCATTGGGAGCGTAAGAGCACTTTAAAAATATAGGATATGGGTTATGAAATATGCACTGAGATCTGTTCCTGGAAAGTATGCAGTATATCCTCTTTTTTTTCTTCAAAGCCTATCTCAACATTTTCTTCACTCTCGAGTTCTTCTCCATCCCTGAACCCTCTCTACAGGAGTGTGTATAAATTAATTTGAATTGATACAGTAATTTCTGCAACGTAGAATAGTGTCATATTCAACGTATCTCAAGATTTCATGAAATGTGTTGAAGAAACACGATAATAGAAGCAAAACAAGGCTTTACTTAGTTCCATTATGATAAACGAAGAACCCAACGTACGCGCATCTTTTCATTTCCAAATTATTATTCAATATTGATATAGCACTTTTTGATCCACTTCAAGTTGTGAGTAAAATTCAATATTAAAGAATGCACAGGAAATTAAATTTTGCCTGCAACACATGAATTCACTGAGAGGGAAGAAATAAAGCACATGAAATATCGAATATTCTTTTATTATACGTTAAGACTGCACGACCAAATATCCATTTATCAATAATAATCTCGAAAAGTTTTCGTTTAGAAAAAATCGTGGTCAAGTATAAGCAGTTTACTTCTGGAAGTTGTGATCAGCTTATACAGAGTGTAACAGCCAAATGGAATAAATTCGATAACGAATAAATGAGAGGGCGTTAGGAAAAACGCTCGGACACGTCGATTTGTAATTTCAAATGCGCATATTTTTCAAGAAAATAAAATTATATAGGGTGTTCCATGCGACCGTGGCCAAGACCAACTTAATTATTTCAAATGCAACCCCCTGTATATTATTCAATTTTTGGATTCTTCAGAAAATTCTTCAACTTTTTCGGAAATATTAAGTGTTTTCAGATTTTGAATGATGGCAGCTCAGGAGCTCATAGAAGACAATTTCGATAGGAGAATGCATTTTTGTGGGCAAATGATGGCAATGTTAGATAACCATGTGATCCAATCAGAAAATGTTTTGTTTTCTGATGAAAGTACATTTACACTACACGGTCATGTTAATCGTCAAAATTGCCTCTATTCGTCTGATGAGAATCCTCACTGGATGAGAAAAGAACATGCGCAATATCCTGAAAATGTTAATTTTTGGGCAGGAATTGTTGGAAACATATCGTAGGTTGCTTTTTCATTGACCGCAACTTGAATGGAGAAAAATATTTAGAACTACTCCAAAATAATGTCGTACCAACTTTGATAAACCTGATCCAGCAAATCCACAAGTTCCTGCCAATATAATATGGTTTCAGCAAGATGGAGCACCGCCCAATTACCAAATCAATGTCTGGCAGTACTTGAACCAAATTTTTCCAAATCGGTGGATAGGGAGGCGCGGATCGATAGAACGGCCAGCACGATCTCCTGATCTGACACCATTAGACTTCTTTCTGTGGGGATATGTCGAAAGTATTGTATACGAAACGAAACCCTTAAACTTAGACTACCTAAAAAACCGAATCACGCTTGCGATTAGATCAGTCACGCCTGAAATGTTGAGTAACGTTAGAAGACAATTCTACACCAGATTAGCATGTTGCCAAGACGTTCGCGGCGAGCATTTTGATTATTTCCTACAATGACATTGATGTTTTTTTTGTTTTTTTATAATTAAGAAATAATCAGTATTACTTTTTAGGTTTTAAGTGTAATGTACCGAAGTTGTGAAATAAAATAATGTTTATTTAAAACGTCGATTTTTGCAATAAATCTGAAAACACTCAATACGACAATACATCCGAAATAGTTAAAGATAGGTATAGGACATTTTGTATGAATTGTGTCTAGAATTCTCTGAAGAATCAAAAAAATAAATAATATACAGGGGGTTGCATTTGAAATAAGAAAGTTGGTATTGGCCACGGCCACATGGAACACCCTATATAATATTATTTTCTTGAAAAATATGCCCATTGAATTTCAGCATATTTTCCGCTAGCCTACTTGAACTTGTCCACGAATGCTTCTGAACGGTTTTTTAATAATACATCAGATCAACCATGAGTACACTTCGCAGGGCTTTTTTCTTTTCTCAAAATTTTCACGTGACCCCTACACTCGCTCATGCCGCCAAGGTACTTGGAATGAAAGAATGGTAGCTTCTGGGAGGATGTCTCCCAGTTTATTAATTTCATTTCCGATACTGCCCTTTTTTTCTCCGTTCACGTCAGGAGGCTGGCCGTTGGGTTCATAACATGAACTTATTTCATTTCGATTCGCCGGGAAAGAACTGCGGGTAGTTTTTATATTATTCCCGATTATCTGCCTTTCCCGGGTCGTCACGTGTGCCATCCGGGTTGATTCAGTGCGGCGTCGGAGGAAAATCTTTTTTTGCGGCCCCTCCAAATTTTCAGCCATCGAACACTTCTATCTGCAATAACAGCTGCATAAAATTCGGTTCGAGGGATTCGGGATATATGAACTGTAAATAAAAACTCCCATAAATCATGCGAAGAGGTTTATACATATCTGAAATTAACACCGGGGTTCTGCAATTCTGTTGAAATATTTTCGGCATCTGCCCGAAAAGTCATGTATCCAGCGTTCGGAAGGAGTTTTAGAAGATACTTGAACGAGGGCTATACGTCGTCTGTTTTCTACGAATCTCGACTCTGCGTCAAATTCAATTCTGTCCGTCCATAAAGACGATAACTCTTCAACGGACGAACTAGACTCGTAATACTCAGTGTTGATTCGGATTTCGAATGACGTGGTTTGTAAATGGGCAAAATTCAACCAGGGGTTGTTTTGATAATTTCAATTATATCTAGATGAAATTTTTTGTGCGTAACCAGGACTATAACAAATTCTAGCCCATCATCGAAGAAACGATTTCTTTGACTGCTGTGGTATTGTTTTTGACAGCTGTCAAAGATATTTCTTCGTTGTATTCTTGAATGCGCAATTACAAGGTGGATGAACGAGCGCTTCACGCCAGTGCTTTTTTAATAATCTTCATATTCCGTAAAATCCAAAGCATCGGCAATTCATTCACGAATACCTACGTTGAGTCGAAGGTGTCTTAGTCATCCTTCGAATAATTGCAAGCATCTGTTGCGTTTGATAAATAGTGAAAAACGCTTTGAAGGAATGAATGAGATCTGATAAGAGATTTCCACACAAAAATACTGGCAGTTTGCTTCAAGTGAACGATTGTTAATGACGTCAGCCTTCTTTTGAATTGTTCCATGTTGTGAAGTTGATTATTCGATTAAGGACCTTTTGCTAATATGGAAGTTAGTGCTCCATGTAAGTTTTCAGAAGCACTTAATTGAAGAAATATTTTTTCAGAAGTGGACTTTCATCTTTGTCTGTCAAGCAGTTATTTTTAACGTAATTTCATTTGTGTTCCATAGGACCTAGGTATGTGCTTTTTCACAGTAATATTTGACATTTTAAGGAGAACAAATGAATTGAAATAAAGGAGATTTTGCGTCAATAACTCTTAAGTATTTTATGTGGTTTTGGTTAAGCGATACGGAAAATTTTTTGCACGTAGTTTGAATATATACAGGTTGGCCACTTTTTCAATGGCATTGTATTGGTAACTTTTGAACCATCAGAGTAAGAACGTCGGTCTAATGCAGAAAAAGTTGCATTCATAGAAGCATTGTCAAGCAGTTAAAACAAATCGAGATTATCAGGGCCGGTTATTTAGATATCATAAGAAAAGTAAATTCTGTCATTTTGATTTTTATTTTTTTCCCACTTTGTTTCAAATATTATCAAAAAATGTTACAGGAATTTTTTATTCGACAGTAAATTATCCCCAAAATGACCTAATCAGATTTCGTATCCAACGTTTCGTACTTCCTGGGCCACCCTCAACCTTAGTTTTTTCAATACGGACCTGCATATTTTATGACATTTTTCGAAATAACTTTTAACGCTGAATTCAACGATATATCATACAGTGTCATTCAAAGTTGATTTTACAAGATGGTGCACATTTCGAACACTTAATTCATTAATGTTCATCATTTACCTTCAAATAATCATTTCATTTGTCTTTCATTAAACGATATATTCGTTTAATTATTATGAGTTAGGTTTTTCACCTCTTGAAATTAGTGAATAATTAATACTTCCTTCTTGCTTTGATTCTGTTACGTAATAATTATTTACAAATTTCAAGAGGTGAAAAACCTAATTCATAATAATTAAACGATACTATCATTTAATGAAAGACAAATGAAATGATTATTCGAAGGTAAATGATGAACATTAATGACGTAAGTGTTCGAAATGTCCACCATTTTGTAAAATCAACTTTGAATGACATTGTATGATATATCGTTGAATTCAGCATTAAAAGTTATTTCGAAAAATGTCATGAAATATGCAGGTCCGTATTGAAAAAACTAAGGGCGAGGGTGGCCCAGGAAGTACGAAACGAAAAATATGAAATTTAAACAGCTCCTTCTGGGTGTTTTGTCAGTTATTATATTTTCAGGGCTGGAGGACTCCGGTCGATGTCCTTTGACTGTGGTCAATAAAGTACTGTTATTATTATTAGTTTTTTGAAAATATATTCCTAATATACAGGATGTCTCAAAAGCCGTTAAAGTATCAAAGTTGTGTTATTTAAATGGGACACCCCACCTATTTTCACACTTTCGGATTCTACGATCAAAATCAAAGTGAGTTTGATCAAAGTTCATCCCACCTAAACCTATGGGCTTTTTGAATATTTTGTATTTTGTGATAATGTAGTACCAGTTTTGACACGATGAATTCCTAATTTTCATATTTCCTTTTGAAAAATCGACTAACATGTAGGTACTGGGTGTCCAAAAAATAGGACGTAAGTAAATTTTTAACGGTGATTACCTGTATGTTTCAAACGGCACCCTGCATTTTGTCATAAGCAGGTATAGAATTATGATCTCTATCGAATTCCATTTCAAGAAAAAAGTCGAACAAACTTAATGAGATTAAATTTCCTCGAGCATCTTTTCTTATTCTTCAGGAATATAGAAATATCGGTTTTCTTCGGTTTATCTGCGGCAAACTAGGGTTATGTGTTCTCGTACCATATAACGAGAAACCAAGAACAAATGTTCGTGTCAACCTCATGAAATCTGTAATGAAATGTACATATTCCGCATTTTGCACGAGTTCAGTATTGAAGAAAAATCAGAACAAAAATATTCCACTCCCTACAGAATTGATACTATCGTATATATTCTTCACATCTGAAAAATTCAGGTTCATAGGAAACAAAGGCATAACTCGTGAGGCATGAATTTCTTATCTATGTTATATACAAGGGCACTTGATCAAATATGAAAAACAAAATAGAGTGTGGGGAATTGCTTACCATCCAACGATTCTCGCTGAATGAAAAATGTGAAAAATGGTTCTCTATTTTCTCCAGCTATTCTTTCCCGAACAGGTTGATCTGAAGTGTTTTCAAGAGCTCTAAATCCATGTTCGATCGCAATAAGTTCACCTTTACCTTCGGATATTTCACGCTGAAACACGTGGCGGTAGCACGAATGTACTACGAAGCGTAGATATTCGGGAATATACCGTGTGCCCATTGCATTCTCGGAACGTTCGAATCATTCTAACGATGAAATTAATATAAAATGATATGATCCTTCGATTCTTAGTTCGAACTGTGAAATTCATGGAAATGTTCTGACCTGATACCATAACCCCTCATACTTTTTCGCGACCAAGGTCAGCAATAATGGCGGACTTGAAAGTCGAAGTTTTTTTGACAGCTGCTGTCAAGTTTTTTTTGACAGCTGTCAAAATTTCTTTTCGTTGGATTCTTGAATGAATACAAGATTGATTTACGAACAAGTTGGATAGATGAACGAGTGCTCAAAAGCTCCTGACTTCACGTCACATTTTTTTATTTTTATTCAATTATCTTAATCCGTGAAAAAACCGATATTTTCGAAATTTGTTCTTCAATAATGAGATAAACTGCTCCACATGAGTAAGGGATATTGACTTTAATTGCAAAAAAATATAGTTAAAATAAGATTTTTATGATGAAAATTCATATTAATATGATTTCAAGTTGCAAATTAATTCTAGCCTGTCGGTCTGCAGCGTATACAGGATGGTTAAGAAAAATCAGGTAAACTAACGAAATTTTATTCACATTAGAGAATTAAAGCATTTTGAGACTATCAATACAATGTATGGCCTCCACGGGCATTAATAAAAGCTTGACATCTTCTTTGCATACTACACACGAGGTTGTTGAACATTTCTAGAGGAATTTGGTTCCATAAACAGGGCAGAAGCTCTCTCAGATCATTTAAGGATTCTTCTAAACTATGACTGCACGGTGTGGTCTAGCGTTATCGCCTAGAAATTGAAAAGTTTCACCAATAGCAGCGTTAAAATTTGGCACAACATTATCAATGACATGCTCCCTATAGTGTGAGGCGGTCATATTCCCAGGACAAATGTGTAGATCTGTGCGCCCGTTGAAACATATCCCGGCCCATACCATAACACTACCCCCTCGGAATGGATGGACTTCTTGGACATAGCGACGATTACGGGGTATGCGTGGGATTGTCCATACCCTTATTCTTCGAGAATCTGAAAATCGTCCATATCTGGATTCATCAGTGAAAAGGACACATCGCCATTGATCGTTCCAATTGATATGTTGCCTTGCCCATTCCAGTCTTTAACGCTTATGGTCTCGTGTTAATGGAACTCCTCTTAATGGACGTCTAGAACCTAGATTCACCTATCTCAAACGTCGTCTGATGGTTTCGATGGAAACTTGGACCCCATCTGAGTATTCCGTAGCATTCTACACGTAGATGTAGGGTTTCTTCTCGCCGAAACGGCGATGAAACGATCCTGAGCAGGTGATTTTTTTCGTCGCCTTGGTCTTTCCAACACGGAATTCTCCCTGAATCTATTCCAAAGTCGAGATATCACACTCTGGCTGACTCGGAGCCTTTCCGCTACAACAACCTGAGTTAGGCCACCCTGTAGCATTCCGATAGCCCTATAAGCCTCACCGTTTGTTAATTTACGTCTTGGCATTTTCAGAAAACGCGTTTCAAATCGAAGCCGTTGATAAACTGACTTCATTTCAAAATAAGAACATTCATGAAGCATATGCAAAGAACCAAACTTCAGAATAAAGGCGACCAAATTGACGAAATGTCTCCTACTGATTTCTGTTGGATCGATTCAAGTTGTTATAGAGATTAAAATGATTTTACAGCGATTTTCTCGAAGATTACATACTTTTAAAAACGATTGAATACGATATTCCTAACTCTTGTGGAGCAGTATAATTATTAGCAAACATTGGGATTATTATTTAGGAATCTGAATGATATCGATTTCGTCTATTCTATCGACTGAAAGGATATGCAACAAGTAGAGATAATCCGAAGCTTGGGGTGTTACCCTAGATTCGAATTAGATTTTCGATTATTGGAATGTTTGTAATTCCTGATAGTCGATTGGTTTAATCTGAGAATGCAGCGCTTCCGTTTGTTTTTAATTTTCCGCCCTGTTATGCCTCGTTGGAATTTGTCGAAAACTGAGGAATTTTTACATTTTCAATTATTCTCAGCGCAGCAATCTAACTCACGGTATAAAATGACACTTTGCCCTCTTATTTCGCTTTGCGTATTAGCATTTAGATTGGCTATGCGATTTCATTTATATGAAAACGTCCGAATAGAACGGCTGCTGTTTTCTCTGGAGAACTGTTATAATTTCATTTATCCATCGGACAGAATGAGGAACTCATTCGGTGAAATATATCTCGAGTTGAAGGGATCGTTTTCGCGATAAAGCTCTGAAATCAGGATTTCTCGATAGATCCGAGGAGACGTATGAGCAAGAGTTATTTTCAACAAGGATTGTATGGGGATTTTGGTATCGTAAACATACGACTGATTGCTGCGCCATAACGAAAATCCATACACACATTCCTGTAACGACGATATGAAGAGATGTGAGTGCGATAAAAGTGGCCATAAATTCGGTATACGTTCTTACGATCTGCTCTATTGTTATCCTATTTCTGAGAGGAAAGGTTTGTTCTCAAGAATGGTTCCCTGAGGAACTCCCGCATAATAAACGGAGATTGGCTCGCTAATTTTCCATTCATCTCGGGAGGTGCAATAAAACAACAATAAAGAAGATTTCATCGTTTCAGCTTAATCGAAAAGGAATTTGAAATGTTATCCAATTCGGACACCCGGTATATCGAACTGTGTCTGTTTTTATCGTGAAAAGATTCTCGCCTTCCATACTTGACATTCAATTGCATTACCATGTTATAAATTCAAAAGGGTTAATGAATAAACCTTCCAATTAATAAAGTTGACATTCAGTATGAGCTTTGCCGGTCTGATATGGTGAGGTGTTGTGGCTTTGTAAATTGTATCAAGACCAAAGTTCCTCGAAGTAACAAAGTCATAGCTTTGGTGTTTCGATAATTTAATTCAATTGAAACTTCGAATATTTGGGGAAACCCTTTCTAGAATGTTTTGATGAGGATCTCATCTTAGGAAGACCGAAACTTGGGAAAACTCATGCAGAACCTAGTTCCGACGAGCGCCCGTTTGCTCTGTTTGAAAGATTGATCCTTTTAGGCGCTCATGTTTCAGAATGCAACATAAATATGTTGGTTGTCTGCTGAAAAATAGAAACGATATTTCTGAAATGTTCAACATACACGTATTCAGTCGACGTTTACGGAAAACCTTATACAAAATATGGCAAAAATAATCGGATATTAATAAACAATTGGATTTACTGATTTCCAGGTTCCTAGAGTTCTCTACATGACATATGTGTCTGTTGAAAAGCAGGTGAAATATTCATAGAAATTTTTTTTTATGAATAAAAAAATAGATGGCGCACTGAATTCGTCTGGGTATTCTGATATTAAAGAAGTGTGATGTATGTCATTTATAAAAATAGCTTCGTACACGATACGACAACGCGTTCAAATTGTTGAATTATTTTATGAAAATCAGCGTTCTGTGAAAGGTGTTTTAAAAAAATAACGTGAATTTTATGGTTAATATAATCGTCCATCTGAAAGCACTATTGGTCGAATTATTGAAAAATTTCAAGAGACCGGTTCGGTGGAAGACCAAAGATGTGAAAAATACAGTCGTAGCGGTCGTTCACAAGAAAATTTCGATTTGGTTTGTGAGAGTGCTGCTGAATACCCTGAAATGTCCATTAGACGACGTTCACGAAAAGTTGGACTTAGTTGGTCCACAACATGGCGTATTTTACACAAGGATTTAGCTCTGAAGGCATATAAGGTTCAAATATCACAGGAACTAAAGCCATCAGATCATTTGAAACGTCGTTCATTTGTCAACTTCATCAATGAACAACCAGCTGATTTTTCCTGGACGAATAACATCCTGAAACAGTGATGTCAATTGGCCACAAAGATCATGTAATTTGACACCGTTGGACTTTTTTCTTTGGGGTTATGTGAAAAGCCAGGCCTATAAAAATAATGCACAATCGATTCCTGAACTGAGCGATGAAATTATTCTTGTCATTGGTGAGATAGAGTCTCAATTATGTCAAAATGTCATTGAAAATTTTAACGAAAGAGTGGACGTCTGTAGAGCTGCAAGAGGAGGTCATTTGGTAGATATTATTTTTTGTACATGAATGTCATAACTGATACTTCAATTACCAATAAAAAGTTTTAGAAAATTGATGCAAATCATGTGTTTTATTCATTAAAAAAAAACGCTGAGTTTGAAACACAAAAAAAATATGAACCAATTAATAATGTTTGCAGAATAAGCTTGAGAAATATTGAAGAAGTAGTGGTTTTTGGAGGATAAATGTTGCTTTTTCATTGCAGACTTAATCGAACAAAACTTTGTTGAAAATATCATGTGTTCATATTTTTATGTCGAATAAGATTGATCTCAAGTATTCCGAGTATGAACGAAATATTTTTTCGAACAATTGCTGTGTCTTTTGACCCCAAGAATCTTCAGTCGAGACTCACCCTGTATATTCATTACTGAGCTTGAACTGAATGATTTTGGTAAATATGACCAGATATTCCGAGAAAATTCCTAATGTTGAGGAGTCGTGGCCGTGATTTTCGAATTTAATTTACGCGAAAAAGTATCTCCAGGAAGTTATTTAAATTTATGAATTGAAAGTTCCTCGCCGAGTTCCAGGGAATACAGAAATTATTAGGGAGACAAGCGCCATGGAATCTTTATTAGCTTTATCGGGAAAAAAGTGAAAAAAGTGAAAAATCGTTGCCAAGTTTGATTAAGCTCCTGAAATTTAGGTGAAATTGAAATACCTACCTTCCTTGAATCTTCTTATAAAGCGATAGGAAAAATCGGGCACTGCATGGATGATATGATATTAATTTCTGATAACGGTACATAAACCCACTTTTCGGATTTAAATTAGTTTCGAACTCGATTAGAGTATCCTTTTCCTTAAAAATTCGAGGAAGTTGGGGAGCTGATCAAATCAGGCCGGCCGCTAAACTTTTGAAAAATCGATGTAGTGAGTGTTTTTGCGAATTATTTGTTTCGAACTTTTTTCTTTCGGTGAAAACTAAAGCGCCCGCTCGAAGTATGAAGGCAATTAGACAGATATTATTAATTTTGTTTGCATCGCCCAGCGCAATTTAATGAACGATATTGTACTCTGTTAGTGCAACTTTTTCAGTATGAAATGCACGCTCTACTGAAGAAGTTCCGTTCGGTTTGTTCATTTCAAAGCTGCATCCTGGAATCCAAATTAGATATTCTGATAGCACGATGATGACGATTTCATCTATATTATTGATATGAATGAAGCTAAAATGGTCTTTGAGTTTCGGAAATATTGTTAGTTACAACTAATTGGGACCCCCTGTAGGTGTGTTTTTCGTAGGTCGGGTAACAATAAAATGAGTAAATTCTGTGGGTTGTTTTCTATAGCAATGAACTTGGGAGTTTAGTGTTCGCCACATGAACAATTCCCTTTGACTTTTGAGGAAAATTTGTTCGTGTTACGTGGGAGTAGCAATATACAGAGTGGCCACTTTTTAATGGGATTGTATTGGTAACTTTAAACCATAACTGTTAGAAGGTCGGTCAAATGGAGGAAAAGTTGCATTTATCGAAGCATTGTCAAGAAGTTCAAATACATCGAGTTTATCAGGGCCGGTTATTGAGATATCATAAGAAAAGTGAATTCTTTCATTTTGATTTTTCTTTTTTTCCAATTTTATTTCAGATATTATCAAAAAATGTTACTGGAATTTTTATTTCGAAAGTAAATTATCCTCAAATTGACATAATCAGATTTCGTATCCAATGTTTCGTACTCTCTGGGCCACCCTCAACCTCATTTTTTTCAATAGGGACCTGTATATTTTATGACATTTTTCGAAATAACTTAACGCTGAATTCAACGATATATAATAAAATGTCATTTCTTGTTATGTTCTTTTTATCCACGGCCTACTATTTGAAAATAATACATTCAATAAACCTAGAGTTGTGTGTATGTAAAAAAAACAAGTCTATCAACGATATCAATTTTTTTATCGAAGTGTATTGCACGTTGTTTATTGAACTGAAGGTAAATGTTATACAGATCCGACCCAAAGAAATTTGGATAAGGGTCAAAATCACCTGAAAATCAACTGTATGATATATAGTTGAATTCAGCGTTAAAAGTTATTCCGAAAAGTGTCATAAAATATGCAGATCCGTATTGAAAAGAAGAAAAATCCAAATTACAGAATTTACTTTTCTTATGATATCTAAATAACCGGCCCTGATAATCTCGATTTGTTTGCACTTGACAATGCTTCTATAAATGCAACTTTTTCTCCATTTGACCGACCTTCTTACTTTTATGGTTTGAAAGTTACCAATACAATCCCATTGAAAAAGTGCCCACTCTGTATACAAATTGACAAAGAAACTGCAACACTCAGAAGGAGCTGTTAATTTTTTTTTTGGTAAAACATAGATAGTATAGCAACGAGTGAATGATTGAAATTTGGAGAATAAAAAACGAAGGGTTACAATTTTTATCGATAAATTCGTTAATAATGGATTTCTGAAATTCAAAAAAATTGCAAAAAACGACTACCATGTTTAAGTAACAAAAATGTTTACATGAAAGAAGCTTCACGATTTTGTCTCAAATTTTATTTACCCCTTGTTTTTATCTTAAAAAAAAGTAACAGCTCCTCCTGGGTGTTCCAGTTTATTCGTCATGTATTTTATTAGGAAGTCATTTAATAATGGGCAGCATGAGTTAGTTTAGAAATGACCCGACATACACGACTACGTGTATTCGAAACGGAAATTTCACCGCCCTCTTTAATAGCACCCGCGGGCAGATGGAAAGTAAAGTAATAATAAGGGTAATTTTCCATGAGTAATATTTCGGAATTCCAGCGACATTTCATTAGCCTGACAGGCATGACTTCCGATGTCGGTGCGAGGCTGATATGTTCACATATTCAGCCCTTCACCTTGTATTATGATTGTTAATTTCCACCATTTCCTCGAAAGAAAAAAAAGGAGCTGATCGAACCCATTTCCATTAACCGAGGAACGTGCAAGAGATACGATGCCGTAACCTTAAAGTGGTATATCGGCAAGGAACATTGTATCCACTATATAACAGGAAATTGCTAAGAAGCTCAATTACTGTTGCTAAAACCGAAGATCTCTCTGGAGATGGTTTCGCGGCTCCCATTCTGTTTATACTATTTGATCTACAACAAGCCGTGCCCCCTAATCGCAAAATAAATTTCCATATGAGACCAGGTAAAATGAGGATTTATGTACGGCTTTGAGACTCCAACATGAATTTTTGATTAGGTTATCACATTTTGTGCGCCTTCGAGGCTTAAATAATCAAAGTGTCGGAAAAATTATCTGGTGATCCTAAATTTTTCACCGGGGCGCAAACACAACCCTGAAATATTGCCAACATCGAGGAGTCGCTCAAGAATTCAGTTTTACTGCACCGAATTGACGAAGTGTAGTTTTTCGCCCATAAGGGGATGAGACGCAGGTGCGTGAGACGATTTATGGTTCGACTCCGGACCCATCAGGAGATTAAAAAAAATCTCATCAACTTGTTGAGAAATGTCTATCAGGCCGTTATAAATCGACTCTTGCTTTCTGTTGGATTTTGTAGGCATGCAGCTGTAAATCTTCAGTGGGAATTCGCTGAGGAGTGCCTGTTGAAATGTCCAATTCTTGCGTGTTTCACATCACAAACCGAACCAGTACTTTCGAATTTTTCGATTATTCTTTTCACAGTAAAGGGTGTTTCAAATTGCGCGTTTTTTTTTTTTCAGAATAAATAAAACACATAATGTGCATTCACTTTCGAAGACTTTTTATTGGTAATTGACACAGCAATTGATCGAAAAAACATTTCGGTAATCACGACCCTGTAAAGTGGTTATTCCTCTATTGAAAATAACTTTATACACGGAATACTTGAGACTTATCTTATTCGACATAAATATATCAACACACGATATTTTTAACAAAGAAGGCTTTGTTTTGTTCGATTAGGTCTGCAATGAAAAAGCAACATTTATCCTTCAACAACCACTACTTCATCAATATTCCTCAAGATTATTCTGCAAACCTTCATAATTGGTTCATATTTTTCTTGATACACAAAAAGGGTGTTTCAAACTGAGCGGTTTTTTTTCAATGAATAAAACACACAATTTGCATCAATTTTCAAAATTTTTTTATTGGTAATTGAAGTATCAGTTATGACATTCATGTACGGTAAATAATATCTGCCAAATGGCCTCCTCTTGCAGCTCTACAAACGTCCACTCTTCTGTTGAAATTTCCGATGACAATTCGACATAGATGCGGCTCTATCTCACTAATGACACGAATAATTTCAACCTTCAGTTCAGGAAACGATTGTAAATTATTCTTATAGGCTTTTCACATAACTCAAAACAAAATAGTCCAACTGCGTCAAATCACATGATCTTGGTGGCCAATTGACATTACCGTTTCTGGAGATTAATCGTCCAGGAAATTTTTGTCTCAATTAATCAATCGTGATATTTGCAAAGTGAGGTGTAGCGACATCCTGCTGAAACCAAATGTCCTCTAGATCAATATTCATTAATTCAGGCCACAGCTTCACCAGCAGCATTTTCAAAGAAGTAACGTCCAATTACACCACCTGACCATAATGCACACCAAACAGTGACTCGTTTAGGATGCGTTTGTTTCTCATGAATAATAATTCGTGGATTTGCCTCACCCCAGATACGATAATTTTGTTCATTAACATAGCCACCTAGTTCAAAAAGTGCCTCATCGGAAAATGAGAAAAATCAGCTGGTTGTTCATTGATGTACACTGCGCAAAAAATTTAACGCACATTCTGAAAATCTCAATTTTAATGAAAGTTAACTCTACATTGACTTTATAACTTATTTTTTATGTTCTCTCGGGAAGGTTTTGAACGAAACAAGACACATTGAATGAAAGAAAAATTCAGGATTTCACCGAATATTATGTGAAAGAAGAGAAATGAACAATTTTCAAAATACTGAAATGCTGATAAGTGATTTAATACTTGGTATTTCCACCCCTTGCGTTAATTACAGCTCGGCAACGACGGTTCATACTCAAAATGAGTGATCTTAAAATGTTCTGATCTAATCCTTCCCAGATTTCTCCGAGTTGGATTCCTAAGTCATTAAGAGTAGCTGGATGGTTTTCTGAACTTCTCAGCCTTCTATTGAGGTTGTCCCAAACTTGCTCAATCGGATTGAGATCTGGACTTCTTGCTGGCCATGAAATTCGAGAGACTTCAACCTCTTCAAGGTACTCCTGAACGATGCGCGCACGATGGGGTCTGGCATTATCGTCCATAAAAATGAAATTTTCACCAATGTATGGGGCAAATGGCACTACATGCTCTTCAAGAATGTTCCTTATATACTTATCAGCATTCATAGCTCCATTATCAACGACCACTAGGTCTGTGCGAGCAGTCAAAGATATTCCACCCCATACCATAATCGATTCTTCCCCCGAAACCAGTAGTATTCAGGAAATTGCACTGAGCATATCTTTCATGTGGACGTCTGTATACAAGGGAATGTCGATCACAATGGTAGAGGCAGAATCTAGACTCATCTGTGAAGAGAACTCTTTCCCTTTGCATATCCATTGGGAAGAGGCCGATTGGCCTCTTCCCAATGGATATGCTCTCTCGCAAAATCCAAACGCGCCCTTCGATGGGCTGGGGTAAGAGCTGGGCCTCTCGCCGCGACACGAGGCCTTAAATCATATTCTCTGAGGCGATTTCTTATTGTCTAAGTGCTAATTTGCACCTCGTGAGTTTGCTCAAGCTGATTTTGAAGGAGGCAAACCGTTGTCTCAACGAAGAAACTCTCAAGTAACGTTCTTGAATGGCAGTTGTTACCCGTGGTCTACCCTGTCCTGATCTTCGGACATTCATACCTGTCTCCCTGAATCGCTGCAACATTCTGGAACACTTGTATGGGAAACTCCAAAACTTTCTGCAATTCTTTTGTATGTCCACCCTTCTTCTCGCAAAACTACCGCTTGGGCACATTCCTCTTGGGTCAAATTGCGTGTTTCGCGTTGCATAGCGATCGAGTGTAGACAATCAAACGAAAGAAAAACTATTGCTCACTAGAAAGAAAAACCTATAGGTTGAAAATTGTCGCTCATTTTTCAATGTCCCTTCATTTCGAGTCTGTATTTCTGATTACAGATCGAAATCAGGGTAATAAGTGAAGGAGAACCAGTAGGGTAAAGCCTTAATCTGAACTTCTTCCACGATGTCGAAGTTATAATCGAATTCCGGCAAAAAAAATTGCCGTCGTCGCGAACATCCATAATTGCCCCGTTCCAAAGTCGTATTTACCTTTGTTTCTCACCTCCACATCTTCGGATGATATTTCTCCACATTGTCAGCGAGCGGAAACATGCTCACAGAGCAATACGAAGTCAATCAGCGATGATTTCTAAAACAAACACAAGAATATTCGGGTTTGAACAAGGACGGCGATATTGATTGTTCAGCTCGAAATTAGAAAATGAATATATTATTGTTAGCACTGACTTCTGTTCGAGCTAATCCGATTATGCTGCGAAGTTTGTTTGAACTTTTGATTTGGCTACGAAATTCTCTGTTACCCAATGATGAAACGTCTTTGACTGAAATGCCGGGCTCATATTTGAATGAAGTTTGCTGGCAAAGAAGCGATGCCGAAAAAAGTTAAATAGCACCTTTGAAAAAATCAACTGGAACTTTTCAATTCTGAGCTCATTTCATTCCGAATTTTTTGCGCGTCTGTGGAGGTTGAGCAAAAATTGGATTTTTTCGATTCGTTATTGAAGGAAAACATGGAATATAATTGTGAATTCGAATTTGATAACTCATTCTTTGTTCAGGAAAGGTTAAATCCGATAAAAGAATGGAAAGAGAATGGCGTTCAAATCTCATGTTTCGGAAGTTCTTCGAACACAATGATGGAAATATATTAAAAGACTTTGGTATAAACTAAAAATTGCCAATTAAATAGAACGTCCAAATATCTGAGAAGTCTTTTAATATACACAGTGTAAAAGCCAAATGGAATAAATTCGATAACGAATAAATGAGGGCGTGTTGGGAAAAACGCTCGGACACGTCGATTTGTAATTTTAAACGCGCATATTTTTCAAGAAAATACCAACTTTCTTATTTCAAATGCAACATGCAACCCCTTGTATATTATTTATTTTTTGATTCTTCAGAGAATTCTAGACACAATTCATGCACAATGTCCTATACCTATCTTTAACTATTTCGGAAGTATTAAGTGTTTTCAGATTGATTGCAAAAATCAACGTTTCAAATGAAAATTATTTTATTTCACGAATTCGGTACATTACACTCAAAACCTAATGAGTAATACTGATTATTTCGTAATTAATCCAAAAAAAAACATTAATGTCAATGTAGGAAATGATCAAATTGCTCGCCGCGAACGTCTTGGCAACATGCTAATCTGGTGTAGAATTGTCTTCTCACGTTACTCAACAGTTCAGGCGTTTTTGCTTACTTTCCTCATATCAAGAGGTAAATGGAAAATAAGTATTGAGTGTAATGTATCGAATTTGTGGAATTAAATAATTTTCATTCAAAATGTAATTTTTGTAAAAAATCTGAAAACACTTAATATTTCAGAAAAATTTGAAGATAGGTATAGGACATTGTACATGAATTATGTCTAGAATTTTTTGGAGAATCCAAAAAATAAATAATATACAGGGGGTTGCATTTTAAATAAGAAAGTTGGTATTGGCCACGGTCGCATGGAACACCCTATATAATTTTATTTTCTCGAAAAATATGCGCATTTAAAATTACAAATCGACCTGTCCGAGCGTTTTTCCTAACACCCCCTCATTTATCCGTTATCGAATTTATTCCATTTTGCTGTTACACTCTGTATTTCATATCATGGACGATAACTTGAATCTCAATAATGAATTGATTCGAACGCATGCAAAAGTTTATTGATCATCAATGGAGAAAATTCGAAAAACAATAAAAAGACTTGGTCTGGAGCAAGAGAAAAATATAATAATACGCCGACTCTCCAATGAGCTTTCCCTTTCCAAAGCTCAAAAATTCCTCTCCCATCAAATCAAAATGTGTTATCTAGAGAAAATTTTTGCTTATTTTCGAATTTGGTGAAAAACCTGAATAACTGCTGGAAATTGTACTCATTAATCCATGTTGTTTCATTTCCCTTTCCGAGAAATTTTTTAGTCGATGTGAACCCTCCCCATGTGAGTTTATCGATTCGATATGCAGTTAACATGAACTGAAGATACAACATATTATTTTTACATTTGAATTCGTGATCAAATATCGCTCGCATCAATTCAAACGTTCGATCAACTGATGAACAGGGTAAACCTATTCAACCCCCGGCCATGATGATTGGGATTCCAGGGAGGGCAACTGAGATAGGATGCGTAAGGAACAGATGGCGTCATCCGGAATACTGAACAGTGCACACATTTCTCCCCATTCGCATTCGTCATTCTCAGCTTCATAACACCCCCTCGAAGCTTCTGGGGGATCAGGAAGAGCTATATGGAGGGCATATATGTATGTAGTTCGGTGGCATTTTAATTCATCACAAAATAAAGATTATCGATAGCTCGGGCCAGGAATATTGAGGGTTCAACGGTTATTCCCTGATTAATATTATCCCCAGGATTCGAATCTGTGAGAGCCATCCCCTGGAAGATTAATTAGGATATGGCGAAAGACCTACATTCATTTCTTCCTTTTTATCGGCGCGATTAGAACGGGAATACCAGTTGTGGTTCCCACCATTTCCTTTTCGTATTTCCCCGGGTTATCAGTGAAATTTGGGTAAATACTGAAATTCAGAGTAAACTTGGATCGAAAATTCTGTAGATAACCACATTTCGAAAATAAGTATTGCCAAAGTTTTGAGAACGATATCCTTTGACAAGCCCTAGAAAAATACAGAGTGTAACAGCCAAATGGAATAAATTCGATAACGAATAAATGAGGGCGTGATGGGAAAAACGCTCGGATATGTCGATTTGTAATTTTAAATGCGCATATTTTTCAAGAAAATAATATTATATAGGGTGTTCCATGTGACCGTGGCCAATACCAACTTTCTTATTTCAAATGCAACCCCCTGTATATTATTCATTTTTTGGATTCTCCAGAGAATTCTAGACACAATTCATGCACAATGACCTACATATCATACATATTTTCAACTATTTCGGAAGTATTAAGTGTTTGCAGATTTATTGCAAAAATCAACGTTTCAAATAAAAATTCTTTTATTTCACGAACTCGGTACATTACACTTAAAACCTAATAAGTATTACTGATTATTTCTTAATTATTAAAAAAAAACATGTCAATGAATGTTCAAAATGCTCGCCGCGAACGTCTTGGCAACATGCTAATCTGGTGTAGAATTGTCTTCTAACGTTACTCAACATTTTTTCTCAGTAATGGTTTTTACTTACTTTCTTCATATCAAGAGGTGAATGGGAAATAAGTATTGAGTGTAATGTATCGAATTTGTGAAATAAAATAATTTCCATTTAAAATGTTAATTTTTGTAAAAAATCTGAGAACACTTAATATTTCCGAAAAAGTTGGAGATAGGTATAGGACATTGTCCATGAATTATGTCTAGAATTTTCTGAGGAATCCAAAAATTTGAAATAAGAAAGTTGGTATTGGCCACGGTCACATGGAACACCCTATATAATATTATTTTGTTGAAAAATATGCGCATTTAAAATTACAAATCGACGTGTCCGAGCGTTTTTCCCAACACGCCCTCATTTATTCGTTATCGAATTTATTCCATTTTGCTGTTACACTCTGTATGTATGTTTCGAGATAGTCAGAAGTCTCGACTCATCTTTGAACAATATCGACCTCCATTGAACGTGTTCATTTTCCCATTCTTATCGAAGTCAAATATGATTTTGAGTGTAAATCCTTCCCGAAAGTCGACGAGAATGTAGTTTAACTTTTCGAAGTCTTCGACGAACTTTTTCAATCAAAACCAGAGCACTAGAAGCGTTTAGAAGCCGCTGTTGCATGATTCGACAAGTACTCAAAGGATCTTTGCGGGTAGACCCAGTTTAAAACCGATCTTGTGCAGAAGTGGTAGATTTTGGGAGTCACAGAATCCAATTATAGTAAATTAGAAGGTATATTACCTATAACCCTTACCTCAACCGGCTCGTGAATCCAATATCTCAGCAAGATAATGCTCGACCTCATGTTGCCAGAGTTTGTTCAAACTTTTTCGAAGCGACCCATGTGAATCTTTTGCCATGGCCGCCTAGATCCCCTGATCTTTCGCCCATAGAGCATGTTTGGGACATCATGGGTAGAAGGCTTGGAAATTTACCCCAGCTCCCATGGCCTTTGGCGGCTCTGAGATATGAAGTACAGATAGCTAGGGATAGTATTACTCAAAAAGAAATAGACCATCTCATTGCATCAAAGCCAAGAAGTGTTTAGATAATCGCGGTGGACAAACACATTATTAACAAATTTATTAAAAGAAATTGTGAACATTTCGTTCTTTTCTCCGAATTTTAATCATTTACTCCTTGTATGTTATCTATGTAATACCAAAAAAATTTTTAAATTCCAACAGCTTCTTCTGGCTGTTGCAGTTTCTTTGTCAGTTAGTATATTTTGTGTCACTTATCGTTCGTGGATTCACATTATAGCCTTTGAAAAGGCTCAAACCAGGTCTGAAACGTTTGTATGTTCATTGTCAAAATATCAGTCCAAGTCCCTGTTTAATCTAATCAATAACTGTGAGAGAGATGGGAGTCAACAGTGAATCTAGTTCTGTCTGTTGGCGAAAAAGGTTTACGAGAGACCATCAATTGTACATTTCAGGAAGAGACCACATAGACGTCCGCACACTCGAACTGCCAACAAAAATACATTTCATCTAATTCTGTTTGGTCCTTTCCCCTTTCTAGTGGAAATAATGAAAATGTTGTGTGCCTCTTGATCGGTCGTTCGATATCAAAATAGACTCCCTAGTTGCCAATATCGTCGATGGCAAGAGGTCCTTTTTTGCACGTACTGAATCACGTGAGCCCACCGACTTCCGTCCGTAGGGTTGGAAACATACAGTCGAATGAAAAAGTTCTGAAATTGAAGGAGATTGTTCTATGAATAAAATAGTTTTCATATTATCCTCATTAACATTGCGGTATATCGCTTCGCTGGTTTAGAATATATGCGCAACACTTGCAGGATTGCCAACTCCATTATGGAGCAGGCGAAGCAAATAGGCTACATCCCCAAACTGAAATAACAGTCTAAATATTTAGTTAATTAATAAATGAAAGAACAATGTGCCGCATATGTGGAGGGATGAGCTTGGTTTCCTCTCGCAAATTGACGATAATTGCCAGAATGCTGCTTATGTTCACGGTCTGATTTTCCTGGAAATTAGCCTTTTAGTCGAGTTTGCTGCGTCTAATATCATTACTTAATAGAAATCAAAATTGCTACTACAATCCCTGATCCTTTCTCTGCAGAAATTCGAACAACCGGCTTCCGTACTAACCCTGAGGGTTATCACAAATGTATGTCTAGAAATACTTCCGAATATCAATTAATATTCACCGTTCCGATTGGATCTCGAGATTATTTCATGTGGATCGAAACGTAAAACACTGAAACTAAGTAATTCGATAATTGTGCCGCAATTGTAGGCATACCGCGATCTCCCAAAGTTTCAATGTGCCTCTGGACATCGCATATTTCAGCCATTCCCCCTCGCAGAATCTGCAATAATGTAACTATTCCGATGTTGTATTCGCATCAACAAGACATTAAAACTCGACAATGGTGCTGAGAGCGTATTCTACCCCATCTTTTTGTATTTTGAAGAGGCCGTTATTCGCATACTGATTCAAGTGCTACTACACTGTCAAACGAATCGCCTTTGTAGCAATCAACTGAATAAAACGTGGAAATGATTGTCGTGTGCGAGAAATAAACCCATTTTTGTGAACATCGGCGAAAATTAGGAGCGTGGAAATATCGGAAAACTGTTAGCACCATTCGGCTTACATATTTTCAAACCTAATCATCATGAAAATTAGAAAGAATTGATCGACCATATATACAGTGTGTTTGGGCATGACTTACCTAATTTTATCGACAAAAACACCCACATTAATTGGGGGTTTGCCCCCTATTTTTGATAAAGCCGCCATTTTGAATTGATTCTTCTATTTAAGTTGACCCTTCCAAATAATATCGATTTCTTTGGACATAAATGTCCTACAGATGTTGAAAAAATATTTTTTGAAAGATAATACTACCACCTTCTTTTGATGTAGAACAATATGAAAACATTCAACTCAAAAATGTCATAGAAATATTTTTGAATTGAATGTTTTCATATACAGGGTCTTTCACGAGGAACCTCACCCATATTTATACGGGAAACTACTGAATGTATTTTCATGAAATTCAGCACTTATAAGTATTTCACGATGCTGATGAAATCTAAAATATTTTCAAGGCATGAGCACCTCCGGTTTTTCCGGAAAAATGGATATTTTCTGAGTTAATATCCACTTTAGGGCAAGGGTGTGATGCATTCACTCACATTATTTTTTAACGTAGATTCAATATCTGCCATAAAAAAATGGGGTTCTAATTTGAAAAAATTAATTTTTCACGATTTTGTCATCCCTAACTTTGAAAGCGATTTTTTCACCCCCTGTATCATGAATCGCGGTTTCGATTTTTAAAGTGGATACATCAATCTTACATGTTGAAAAATCCCAAAAATGAAAATTTTCCATCCAAAAACCTCGAAGTTATTCTTGTTTCAGCGGAGCTCTATTTTCGATTTTTTTTTCGAATTTTTCCGCTCAGAGAAAATTTTCCAACCAAAACTGAAAAATGTTACATCAAAATAACTTGAAATTTTCTAAGGAATCTATTTCTGCAATAAAAAAATGGTGTTCCAATTTGAAAAACGGAAGTTGACGTCATTTCCGGAAAAACCGGAGGTGCTCATGCCTTGAAAATATTTTAGATTTCATCAGCATCGTGAAATACTTATAAGTGCTGAATTTCGTGAAAATACGTTCAGTAGTTTCCTGTATAAATATGGGTGAGGTTCCTCGTGAAAGACCCTGTATATCATAGTTTTTGTACTATTGAGTACAAAAACTAGCATTTAAGTAGATATTATTTTTTTCGAAGAACTAACACGCAAGGATAACAGCTACAAAACAACACCCACATTATTTCTGTAAGTTACATAATTTGAGAGTTATTGTTGTTCGATTATGACTCTTATGAAAATTGATAAAATAAAATAAAAACTCAATACTGTTTAATAATTAAAAATGATCAAAAGTATAGAACTAAGTTTTTATTTCATTTAATCAATTTTCATAAGGGTCTTGTTCAAACAGCAATAACTCCAAAATTATGTAACTAACAGAAATTATGTGGAAGTCGTTTTGTAGCTGATATCCTTGCGTGTTAGTTCATTGAGAAAAATAATACTTCAATGTGCTAGTTTTTGTACTATCGAGGATTTACTGAAGAATTCAGTAAATTTTTTGACTGAAATTTTTTTTAAGAATTTTTTTATGACATTTTAGAGTTGAATGTTTCCATATTGATCTACATCGATAAGAGGTGCTAGTATTATCTTAAAAAATTTTTTTTTTTTACATATGTAGGACCTTCATGTCCAAAGAAATCGATATCATTCGAAAGGGTCAACGAAAATAAAAGAATTAATTCAGAATTGCGGCTATCTCACAAATACCCAATGTGGGTGTTTTTGTCGATAAAATTAGGTATACAGAGTGTAACAGCCAAATGGAATAAATTCGATAATGCATAAATGAGGGGGTGCTAGGAAAAACGCTCGGACACGTCGATTTGTAATTTCAAATGCGCATATTTTTCAAGAAAATAATATTATATAGGGTGTTCCATGCGACCGTGGCCAATACCAACTTTCTTATTTCAAATACAACCCCGTGTATATTATTTATTTTTTAGATTCTTCAGAAAATTCCAGACATAATTCATGTACAATGCCCTATACCTATCTTCAACTTTTTCGGAAATATTAAGTGTTTTGAGATTTTTCACAAAAATTAACATTTTTAATGAAAATTATCTTATTTCATAAATTCGATACATTACACTCAATACTTATTCCCTATTTACCCCTTGATACGAAGAAAGTAAACAAAAACCATTACTGAGAGGAAATGTTGAGTAACGTTAGAAGACAATTCTACACCTGATTATCATGTTGCCAGACGTTCGCGGCGAGCATTTTGAACATTTCCTACATAGACATTAATGTTTTTTTTGTTTTTTTTTAATAATTAAGAAATAATCAGTATTACTTATTAGGTTTTTAGTGTAATGTACCGAATTTGTGAAATAGAATCATTTTTATTTAAAACGTTGATTTTTGCAATAAATCTGAAGACACTTGATACTTCTGAAATAGTTAAAGATAGGTATAGGAAATTGTGCATGAATTGTGTCTAGAATTCTCTGAAGAATCCAAAAATAATGCATTTGAAATAAGAAAGTTGGTATTGGCCACGGTCACATGGAACACCCTATATAATATTATTTTCTTGAAAAATAAGCGCAATTAAAATTACAAATCGATGTGTCCAAGCGTTTTTGCCAACACCATTTATTCGTTATCGAATTCATTCCATTTGGCTATTACACTCTGTAGATATGTATTTGATGCCCTCAAATTATTGCCAAGTCATGCCCAAACATACTGTATACTTGGGTTTCGATGAAATTTCAGGCAATTCAAATTGCAGGGCCTCATCCAGAATAATATTGTCTCTGTGTCCTGTGTTTCTTTTTACATCAAGCTTTCATTTAGTTTTTACAAGCTTTTATTGAGTTTTTATTACAAGATTTTATTTATCGGTAATCAAATCTTGCAAGTTCAATTTCGCACAGTTCCAATCGTCCGATTTATTTGAAATTTGGCAGGTGTACATAATTCTGGTTACAATGCATTATGAAATATTTGCAATAGAGAAAAACAAAATGGTGGATGAGTTTCATAATTAATATACGATTCTATTCAAAATTGGTATCTGGGGGTTTTCTGGGGGACTCTTCAAAATTGAGGAATTCAAGTTGGCGGCTTCAAAATGATGGATGACTGTTGTTATCATGAAAGCTTGTCTTAAAAAATGGTTTCTTTATATACCTTGTTTGATATCCATGATATTCTGGTATACCGGGTGGTTCAAAAGTCTGGAAACGCTCAGGTGTATAATCGGAATTCTGATACTGGGATCTTTAGTAATTCCGGCTGAGGAATCGAATGGGCCCATCAGATTTTGGGCCCAAAAGGGCCTTGAGGTTCTTGAAGGGTTGAATGGCCACACAGGGTGGCCTATGCTATAAATAATGTTCTCTTCCTTCCAACAAAAATCGTTCTATGAAAATATTAAACCGGATATATCTTCCGTAACTGGGGCGATTTCCTCTTCGAAAACCGTCTAGTTTTGGAAGTCCGCAATCATCACCAGCCCTTACACAAATTAAACGATGAAAGTTCGCAAAACAGTCAGGAACATCGCAATCCAAACTTCAAGGTTGGATGAAAACATTTTGATCTCGTTTGCTCCGGAGGGACGTTTCAAACGCAACGATGGACCCTTTTTTCCATTCTTGAGTAACGTAATACAGAATTCTCCCCCATCAGTTCTGCAGAATTCCGGATCGGAAGTACGGCCGGAGGGGCGTTATGAAATTTTTGTATCGGTAAGTTGCAGCGGAAGATTTTTCAACGCTTCTCTTCGCCGAGAAGAGAAAAGCGTATTCAATAATTACGCACCGCGCTTAAGAATGCTTTTAGCGGAGTGGAAAAACTGGGAAGTAACAAACGGTCCTACGCGTTTTGTTAGTCGTTTTACTCGTTTTGTCGTCGGCATCAGATAACTTTTCTATCCTGCAGGCACGTAGGTGGTGGCAGGGGATACTGTTCCTAGTTCTTTGGAATTGACGAAAAAATATTTAGGAATAAAGTATGAGTCGCACTATAGCTCCGAATTTCACTACGGAGTAAGCCACCCAAGATAATTTGTCTTGAAATAGTGAAATAAATCTGTATGGACTCTTCATAATAATAATGTTTAGTGATAATATAATTCGAATGACAAAAAGAGACATACTCATTAACTTTGCCAGGTTTTAGGCCTTTTCAATGCTGCTCATAACTGAAGTAAGATTTCCTGTACCTACTTTTCTCAAAAACTTATTTATAAACCTCTCGATTCCAATGTATCAACTTCTAGAATTATGTGCAAATTAAGTTTGATTTATGTAACATTGTGATTTACAAATCAGCTCTTCGAAAATCTTCAATAACTAAATCATTCATCACACGGTTCCAATGAGGATTATGTTGGAATTATGTGCAAATTATGTTTGATTTATGTGTCATTGTGATTAATAAATAAGTTTTTTCTGCACTCATCGAAAATCCTCAATAACTAAATCGTTTATCACATGGTTTCAATGGGGATTATTTCGGAATAATGTGAAAATTATTATTTTTGATTTATGTGTCATTGTGATGTATAAATCAGTTTTTTCCGCACCCTTCAAAAATCCTCAATAACCAAATAATTTAGCACACGGTTCCAATGGGGATTATGTTGGAATTATGTGCAAATAATGTTTGATTTATGTGCAAATAATGTTTGATTTATGTGTCATTGTGATGTATAAATCAAATCTTTCTGCACTCTTCAAAAATCCTCAATATCCAAATAATTAAGCACACGGTTCCAATGGGGATTATGTTGGAATTATGTTCAAATTATGTTTGATTTATGAGTCATTGTGATGTATAAATCAGTTCTTTCTGCACTCTTCAAAAATCCTCAATAATCAAATCATTCAGCACACGGTTCCGATGGGGATTATGTTGGAATTATGTGCAAATTATGTTTGATTTATGTGTCATTGTGATGTATAAATCAGTTTTTTAGCACTCTTCAAAAATCCTCAAAAACGAAATCATTTAGCACACGGTTCCAATGGGGATTATGTTGGAATTATGTGCAAATTATGTTTTATTTATGTGCCATTGTGATGTATAAATCAGTTTTTTCTATACTTTTCTGAAATCCTCAATATCCAAATCATTTAGCACATGGTTCCAATGGGTATTATGTTGGAATTATGTGTGAATTATGTATGATTTATATGCGGCGACATTTTTTCCTGCACTCAATTTCTTCGAAACACTAGCGGGAACTACGTGAAATTCATGTGCAAATTATGTTTGATTCGTTGTGATTCATAAATCCGTTTGGGTGTTGAAAATTCTCAATACCTAATTCGTTTATCACTCGATTTTGATATGGGTGATGTTGGAATTATGTGCAAATTGTGTATGATTCATATGCGGCGTCATTTTTTCCTGCATTTAATTCCGTATGAAACACGAGCGGGAATTATGTGTTTGATTCATTGTAATTCATAAATGTGTGTGGGTATTGAAAATTCACAATACCTTATTCGTTTATCGCTCGATTTCAATATGGGTGATGATGAAATTATGTGCAAATTATGTTTGATTTATATGCTGCGTAAGTTTTTTTGCACTTTCCAATAATTTTTTATTGAAATTGTGCCAGTTTGTTGGACAATTTAGATGAAACAAGCTGGAATCGTTTATAAATTTTGTGTGTTTTCTATGCACTCATCAACAATTTGTGCGCCAAGCTATTACAATGGTCAATAAAAGGTCGATTGAGGAAAATCATAAAATACTTCCAGTATCTGTTCAATCGCATTCGATGAGTAAATATCGTGACAATTTTCAATGTTCAAATAATTTATCCATCGATTTCGATGAAACCATGGAATTATGTGCAAATTATGTGTGATTTATTTGTAGAGTTTTTTGGGGCAATAACTTTTTATCGATAAATGTCCAACAAGGTGGCATTGGTCTTATGAGAAAATAATTGGTGAGTGCAGAATAAATCTGACGTTGAGAAAAAGTTGGACATAATTTGCATAGAATTTCAGCCGGTGTCCCTTCGAAATAGCCGAATTACTCAATCTACTCCGCATGTAAAACACACAGTATTCCTGATTTTGTTTGCCGAGTGATACATGAAAGAGTAATTGAGAATGCATTGTGCCCGTCAAGCTAGCACAATTTTCAAGAAAAAGGTATTGGTGACAACACAAAAAAATCGGGCTCCGCACATAATTTGCACATAAATCGTACATTATATGTTTCGATTCGATTTTAGCGTAATGATAACCCAATTATCACAAAGATTAAGTTTGACATTAAACCTAACTTGAAGATATAATGTTATACAGTTTTTATTTTTTCATTAACGAAAGTTTTTGTTTCAGGTGAGTTCTCAGAGACCAATACTGCTTCACGTCATTTCTAGCACAACTACCAAGAAAACTAGGGTGAGTCTTTTTGAACATATGCGAATAGAATTGGATTTCATTCCATACTTTGGAAATTTCTACATGAAAGACAATCAATTGTTCATTCATTGAAAAGATTATATGTGCTGTCGCCCAGGAATGCTTGGGCATGTGGAATTCTTTTGTTGTCCCTGACATTCCTACTGAATGCAGAGGGCTCAACAGTTGCAGAAAAAGCGTTGACAGGGTGATTGCACTTTTAATATAGTTCGTGAGTTTCTATTGATATTGCTTTGAACTCTTTAAGTTTTCACGGTGCGCCTTTATGTGGTTATGGGCCCAGTTGTCCAAATGGGTCGTTATTTTGACGGTATTGGTACAGAGAATTTTGCTAAAGGGATATGAATTGAGATTTTGGAGAATACTTTCGGGCGTTCTTTTGTTAAGATAACTCGATTCATTCAACTGACCGGCATCCCCTCGTTCGTTGCCTCCGCTGTATTCCCGAATTTCCGCCTGCTCTTAAATTAATCATCTCGCAAGAAAGTTTTCTCGGCTTCCCTGCCAGTGGACCTCATGATCGACTACTCGGAGGTCCCATTTCCATCTGAATAACCGCTTACCGTGATCACGTTCCTACCGGCTGCTGTTCTCCGTTATATACTGCGGATATTCTATGAGCTCTATCCGAATATAACTTGTTTCGGTCGATTTCTATTCAACTACGGAAGGGTTCGCATCATATTGAACACTTGCAGAGCCGGGAATCGCCGTTTACCATTATAATACGTTCGGTGATTCCGAGGACTCATTTCGGAGGAGCGCCACGTTGAAAATTTCGGGAGGGCGGTTTATAACTCCTGCTTTTATGAATCTGCTTTCAACTTCATCGTCACGTGAATCAGGACGGATTTTGAACGCGACCCAGGCACCATAAATCTCTAGAATTTAACAGACGAGTTTTCTAGTGGCTGAAAAAGTGATTCTAAATTTCATGATTTTGAGCGAGAGCTATATCAGAATTTGAAGACAAGAATCAGCAACAAATTTCAGAACGAATAGAATATATTGATGTAACCTTACATATACTAACTGACAAAGAAACTGTAACACCCAGAAGGAGCTGTTTGAATTTGAATTTTTTTGGTAAAAAAAAGATAAAAATTGGGAGAAAAAAAAACGAAGGGTTACAATTTTTTTTAATAAAGTTTTGCTTGTCCACCGCAATTATCTCTACACTCTCCAACACTCTTTGGCATTGATGCAATAAGATGGTCTATTTCTTCTTGAGGGATACTATCCCAAGCTGCCTGTCCCTGAGACGCCAAAGTCCGTGGGGGCTGGTGTAAATTTCCAAGTCTTCCACCCATGAGCTCCCAAACATGCTCTATGGGCGAAAGATCGGGGGATCTGGGCGGCCATGGCAAAAGATTCACATGGGTCGCTTCAAAAAAGTTTAAACTAACTCTGGCAACATGAGCTCGAGCATTATCTCGCTGGAATATTGGATTCTCGAGGCGGTTGAGGTGAGGGAGAACATATGGCCCCACTATTTCTTGAAGGTAACGCAGCGCTGTCATGTTACCTCGAGTAAAGAGTGAAGGTGATCCACTTGCATGTGCAATAGGTTCACGTCTTTCTCCTCGACATTGCTAACCCTTTTTCGGCCATCATGTGCACCCAAGGAGAATCGAGATTCGTCAGAAAAGACGACCATTCCAATGTTGTCGTTCTCTGCACCACTATAATCGTTGCCGGCGATGCTCAACCGTCAGAGGTAACACAAGATGGGATCGATAATGCTGCAGTCCAAAAAACCTCATCCGGTGGTAAACCGTTCGGACAGTTATAGGATGGCCTTGTTCTCCTAACCACTCATCAGCCAAAGATCGAGTCTCTAATGGCCATGAGTCTTAGTCGATCTTGAACTTCATTTGTGCCCGCCTCCCGTATTCAAATAATTCGGCCTCTTTCAAATTTACTCAGCTGGCGATAAATTCCGCGTACACGTGCTCTAGGCATTTTAACAACAAAGAAACATCGAATTTGGATCAACGGGAACAGCTGGTTTGTTGTGAAATTTAAGAATTGCAAAAAACGACTACAATATTTAAGTAACAAAAAACGTGAAAGAACCTTCAAGATTTTTTTCCCAAATCTTAATCATCAAAAGTGATCCATTTTTTTACTAAGGTTTATTCTTTGGAGTCTGACGTGAATTATAACCTATAATCATTTTCGTCTAAACTTCTGAGGATAAAGCGATAAACTGTTCTGCGGATATCGTGTTAAAAAATCCTGATTTAATTTCCATGGAACAAAAAAAGTCGATTATGTGCCCCTAGTTCAAGGCGAAATCCCCTTTCTGAATTATAAAGCTGTGGAAAGTTACTGTACGAGCCATAAAGCTGTCCGTTATCGGTGAATTACATCGTTCCAATCTTCCACATTTAATTCCCCTACTCTGATTATGAATAAGGTACGCATCAAGCGTCAAAAACGCCTTCTTTCTTTTTCTGCGGTTAATAACATCATTTCCCTCCTGAATAGCCCACAGTTTTTCATCCAATTCACGCTCAGCGCGTGTTTATCCCGCTGAGAAAACGGTTTTATAGGACCATGGATAATTTCTATATTTTTCCGATTTACCCTCGGAGATATTTAGAAACGGAAGGGAACGGCAATTTACGGAATTGTAATATCCAATACCTCCATTTCGGAACAGGAGGGGAATTTAATGAATTCAAGCTATCGATTCGTTCGGACTAACCGCGCTATAAAGCTCCTCATGCTTCTGGTCACTAACTTTTATAAACGGAATCAGAATGATGGGAAGTTAACAATACGATTCATTATCCCAACGTCAGCTACGCACGTTAATTCGTTTTTATCGACCGGCCATCTGATTGGCCGGATCTAATTCACATCGAATATCTCGGCGGTAGTGACCGTGAAATATTACAACAGGAATTGATGAAATTTGACCCGCAGTCTCTTCAATTTTTCGTTTGTATTTTTTGAAAACTTGAAAATTCGAAATACACTGCGCAAAAAAATTAACGCACATTATGGAAATCTCAAATTTATTCTACAACTGAAGGTGTTCTCAATGATTATTATTTTTATCAGAATCATGCATGCATATTTTTTCCACTTTCAACGTTTTTCTTCAATACAGATGTTTTCTCCCAGCGGGAATAAAAAAAGATGATATTATCAGATTTTGAATGTATTGGCTCCATTCTAAAATCAATTGTTCTCGATCAATTTTAGTGATCAATAGTTTTTCTTTCGTTTGATTTTCTACACTCGATTGCTATGCAACGCGAAACACGCAATTTGACCCAAGAGGAATGTGCCCAAGCGGTAGTTTTGCGAGAAGAAGGGTGGACATACACAAGAATTGCAGAAAGGTTTGGAGTTTCCCATACAAGTGTGTCCAGAATGTTGCAGCGATTCAGGGAGACAGGTATGAGTGTCCGAAGACCAGGACAGGGTAGACCACGGGTAACAACTGCCATTCAAGAACGTTACTTGAGAGTTTCTTCGTTGAAACAACGGTTTCCAACCGCTCGCCTCCTTCAAAATCAGCTTGAGCAAACTCATGAGGTGAAATAAGCACTCAGAAAATAATAAATCGCCTCAGAGAATATGATTAAAGGCCTCGTGTCGCGGTAAGAGGCCCAGCTCTTACCCCAGCCCATCGAAGGGCGCGTTTGGATTTTGGAGAGAGCATATCCATTGGGAAGAGGCCGATTGGGAAAGAGTTCTCGTCACAGATGAGTCTAGATTCTGCCTCTACCATTGTGATCGACGTTCCCTTGTATACAGACGTCCACATAAAATATATGCTCAGTGCAATTTCCTGAATACTACTGGTTTCGGGGGAGGATCGATTATGGTATGGGGTGGAATATCTTTGACTGCTCGCACAGACCTAGTGGTCGTTGATAATGGAGCTATGAATGCTGATAAGTATATAAGTAACATTCCTGAAGAGCATGTAGTGCCATTTTCCCCATACATTGATGAAAATTTCATTTTTATGGACGATAATGCCAGACCCCATCGTGCGCGCATCGTTCAGGAGTACCTTGAAGAGGTTGAAGTCTCTCGAATGGAATGGCCAGCAAGAAGTCCAGATCTCAATCCTATTGAGCAGGTTTGGGACAACCTCAATAGAAGGCTGAGAAGTTCAGAAAATCATCCAGCTACTCTTATTGACTTAGGAATCCACCTCGGAGAAATCTGGGAAGGATTAGATCAGAACATTTTAAGATCACTCATTTTGAGTATGAACCGTCGTTGCCGAGCTGTAATTGACGCAAGGGGTGGAAATACCAAGTTTTAAATCACTTATCAGCATTTCAGTATTTTGAAAATTGTTCATTTTTCTTCTTTCACATACGATTCGGTGAAATCCTGAATGTTTCTTCCATTTAATGTGTCTTATTTCGTTCAAAGCCTTCCCGAGAGAACATAAAAAATAAGTTATAAAGTCGATGTAGAGTTAACTTTCATTAAAATTGAGATTTTCAGAATGTGCGTTGATTTTTTTGCGCAGTGTATAACTCTTATAAGTTTGGTGAATCATCCTGCAGTTTTGAATCCGTCATATTCCAACTGGTACTGAATCCTGAAATGCTTGTAGAACATTTGCTGCATGTATTTTTATGTCGAATACCACTTTTTTGTCAAAAGAGTTTGCGGTTGTAATAACAGCTCCTCATTTTACATAACTGCGCGAAAGAACTCTAATCGTGTAAACACGGCGTTCAAACATGCCGAGTATTATTGCTAGAGATGGGCGTTTTCAGATTTTTATGCAAACCGTTTCAAAACCGTTTTTAGAATTTCAAAACGGTTTTCAAAACCGTTTTTGGTTTGGTTTTTGAGTATCAATTACACATTACAAGATTGAAGATCAAATCGTGAGAAAAATTCAAAACTGTAAAAAATTCAACACTTTATCGGGCAGTTTATGTTATGTTATTATTTATTATTCAATAACTGCAAATATATTCGACAATAAAAAAGGGTTATATGAAAAATATCACTTTTAATTTACAAATGAATACCTTTCACAAATTAAATCAGAATCTAACATCAAACTAATTTATCGAAACGCTCTGTATTTAAATTAGTATTCAGAAAAGCAAGCTGTTCAACTTTTTCCGGCTTCAAACGACATTATATAGAAAAAGTTCAAAAGAATTTAAAATTTCAATGATTTTAGTTTTTATATCGACTGCCGTTAGTAAAATAGTAAAACAAAACTAAAATAAAAAATCAAAAAACTGAAAACAAACGAAAACCGCACAATCTCTTTCCATATATCGCAAAGTATTGAGATTCGAGAGCGAGAGCGGTTTTCGTTTTCAAAACTGACGCCAAACGATATGAAAACCATACGGGAATAAGAACTGAAACCAACGAAAACCGCACCATCTCTTTTCATAAATTAGAACGCTTCGAGAGCGAGAGAGATGGTGCGGTTTTCGTTTTCAAAACTGACGGCAAACGATATGAAAACCAAACCGGAATGAGAACTAAAACCAACAAAAACCACACCATCTCTTTTCATAAATTAGAACGCTTCGAGAGCGAGAGAGATGGTGCGGTTTTCGTTCCAAAACTGACGGCAAACGATATGAAAACCAAACCGGAATGAGAACTAAAACCAACAAAAACCACACCATCTCTTTTCATCAATTAGAACGCTTCGAGAGCGAGAGAGATGGTGCGGTTTTCGTTCCAAAACTGACGGCAAACGATATGAAAACCAAACCGGAATGAGAACTAAAACCAACGAAAACCACACTATCTCTTTCCATACATTAGAACGCTTCGAGAGCGAGAGAGATGGTGCGGTTTTCGTTCCAAAACTGACGGCAAACGATATGAAAACCAAACCGGAATGAGAACTAAAACCAACGAAAACCACACTATCTCTTTCCATACATTAGAACGCTTCGAGAGCGAGAGAGATGGTGCGGTTTTCGTTCCAAAACTAACGGCAAACGATATGAAAACCAAACCGGAATGAGAACTAAAACCAACGAAAACCACACTATCTCTTTCCATACATTAGAACGCTTCGAGAGCGAGAGAGATGGTGCGGTTTTCGTTGGTTTTAGTTCTCATTCCGGTTTGGTTTTCATATCGTTTGCCGTCAGTTTTGGAACGAAAACCGCACCATCTCTCTCGCTCTCGAAGCGTTCTAATGTATGGAAAGAGATAGTGTGGTTTTCGTTAGTTTTAGTTGTTATTCCCGTATGGTTTTCATATCGTTTGGCGTCAGTTTTGGCAACGGTAACTGCACTATCTCTCTCCTTCTCAATGTTTTCCGATATATGGAAGGAGATGGTCCGGTTCTCGTTGGTTTCAGTTCCGAATTTAATCGTTTTCACTTGTTTGAATAACGTTTCTTTCTTGTGATCTGTGATAGTTCAGTTTTGCGAAAACGGTTTTTTCAGATGATGAGAACGGTTCGAACCGTTTTCTGACTGAAAACGGTTTTCAGTTTGGTTTCGCTAAAACCGTCACATGCCTAATTATTGCTACTCGACAGTAGAACGGAGCTGAAGGAAAACCTCTTTACTCTCCAGTTTAATCCCTCTAGACGCTTTTGGAATTTCATCCCTTGCATTGGGAAGTAAAATATTCATTTCTTCATCAAAAGTTGTACCAACTCTGAAAAACTATGAACTCGATGGCATAGCCTGAAATTATTTGGCGATGAATATTCGAAATCTAAATTACTGTCGGAATTGTGGATTTTCTCTCGAATGCCTCGAGCAATTATTCTTTTACTGCTTCGAATGAATATTAACAGGGACAAATCTGGATTATTTTTTGATGATTCCACATTTTACTGGTAACTGAACACAGAGACGATGCATTTGGGAAAATCGTGAAGAAGTTAAATCACAATTTAGTCTAACAAAAATTCGATTGGGATTTATCACAAATTATGAGAATTTGAAAAGAAGCCATTATTGAATTATTTTGAAGATACAATATTTGCTGTTTATATCATAAAATTATTTTCCACCTCGATTCATTTTCTGGAGTAGGATACGCGAATTAAAAAAAAGGGGTACTGGGAAGAGTGGAATCAAAAAGTTAATCCCAACTAATAATAAGTAAAGCATGAATTTTGTATTTTTATCAGAAATTCCAAATCACAATAATTTACACAAAACACAAAATGGATTCAAAAATTAGTAGATGTATGCACGCATATATTTTTCATTCAACCTCTTCAGTTGTCTGCTGGACATTCTTGTCCTCTTGATCAACCTGAGGCGGTTCCTTATGATCTCCAATTTCTGGCAGTGAAGTTCGCTGAATCTGTATTTCCTCATCAGGTAGACGAAGAGATTGGGATATTCCTTCTTCAAAAAAGAGCAAGCGGTTGAGAAGTTGTGATTCAGACGATCATTGAATTCCACACCGTCTTCTAAACCGTTCATTTTCACTCTATAATGTTTGGAGAGTAGCTCTTGTTCTTTCAGCAGTCTCATGCAGGAAAGGATAACTTGGGTCTTGCAGAATTTTTCCGTGGTTCTGTCATGTTCGAAAAGATACATAACCTCCTTGCGTGAAACGTGTTTCCAATAATATGGATAGTACATTTTCATGAAAGATACTGCAGACAAAAATTCTTCTTCGTCCATAATGTCCCTGGCCTTCTTTGCTAGACCTTTATACGTTTCGGAGGCTTCTTTGTAGCCCACAGTTTTTCTAGCCCCTTCGCAGTATTTCACAGCTTGGTTGCTTCTCCCGTACAGCTTTTCGAAATCGCAGCAACTTCTTGAGATGCAAAGGGGTTTGGAGCCTTTCTGTAGATTGGGGTCGGGTCCAAATATTTCTTCTTTCAAATAGCAGGCGCATTGAATGATGTCATACGGTAAACCATATTTCGTGACAATGCTGTCGTGTTCTATGTTCGCGTCATAATCTGTGAGGAGAGGGTCGATGAAATGAAGAATTTGTGGGATAAATATGGATCGTCTTACCGTCGAAATCAGGATCTAGAATACTGTCGGGTATCACTGCTAAAGTTGACTTCGTATCAGCGTCAGAAGGAGTTGTTTCCATAGTAAATGTTCCTGAAACAGCACAGTTGAATCCAGCACTGTTTTAGCTTTTAAGAGATAGTTTTACCTGAATGTTTCTTATGTATCGGTGTCGCCAAGTGCATCACCTTATTGGATCTCTTGCTTGTTACCAGTTTTTTTGCTCTCTTGGTCTTCTTGGATCTCGAAAAATGATTCCTTCGTTTTTTATTGGCATTGGCTCCAATTTTCTCTTGATGTTTTTGCTCAAAGAAATAACACAATCAGAAATGTATAAATTTTCTGACAAATGAATCGGGTCTTACCTGTTTGGCTGACGTACTGGTTGATTGAATAATTCCAAATTTTCTCAGTAATTTCTTTTCTTCAGATTTGGATACTGGAAGAATACTTTCATTTTTGAATATATTTTGACGACAAGACATTTAACTGCCAATGCATTTGATATACAGTTTCAATAATAAAAATTATTCTAACAAGAGGTTGGCAATTGAAACGGCTCCAGTTAAATGTTTCAAAAAAGGTGGACTTTACTCACATTCCTGAATACTATTCAAAATAGTGTTGGAGTCGCTTTCTGATTGAGAACCTCTCAAATTGTCGACATGTAGGTCACTGAAACTGTTTGCCTTGAGGCAATCATTCAAAAACTCTCTCCAATTTTCTCTATTTAGTGATGGACCTGAAATGAAAATTTCCAGTTATTTACCACGCGAAGAATTGATCACTCATTATTTAGATACGCTGCTATTGATAATAATTCAAATTGACTTACATTTTTTAGATTTTCGGTCATTCATATTGGTTCATCCAAAGATCTTCTAGATAATGACTAGGTATACTTTTCTATGAAGATCTTGTATTCTGATATGCCAGCACTCAAAAATATGTATTAGTTTCCTCGAGGATTAGCTCAAATTGCAAAAAAAACGGTTCAATGAGGGAAGATCAAAAAAATGTTATGACACTGAAATAATATTTTGACAACTTCACTCTGACATTTGAAATCACTTGGTTACGGGATAAATTTGATGATATAGAATATTGTCGATTTTTATTTATTTCTATAAATAATTTACGTCATACAACTGTGGGAGAATTTAAATATTGGGCCATCATCATGCAACCTCTGCAAGACAATCAACATCTAACTGTTTCTCACTAAAAGCCTTCTCGCAAAGACTCTTATCATTGAAGAGTAAGGTTTCATTGCTCTTGATTGCTTATGCTCATGAAATTTGTCTTGTACAGGGTGTCCCCAAACTGAATGTCAAGCTGACAGTAAAAGATCAGGCATCATTGTTATAACAATGCTTTCACTAGCCATACCGTTTGAAGCACCTACTTCCATCAACTTCTTCCTTTTAAGAGTCTTCAACCTTTAAAATGAGAAACGTATACCGCCAGATGGCAGTGCTGTGCATCAATTTTTATTTATTGGATTATTCAGCCTCATAGAACAAATGTTGGGGCGCAGGGAATATAACAAGAAATCCTACACTGAACTAGATCTGGCACTGGCTGTATAATACTCTAATTTTCCTTCACCAGTCATCTGGGAGGAGATACCTGCGGGGCGTGTCATTTAAAAGAAATTCAATTCCATCTTAGAATCCACAATTGTAAGAAACAATTAATTTTCAATAATCGATGGCTAAAACAAACCTTAATTAATTGTCGTTGATAAAAATGGATATTTATCATTTCGAATAGAAAAATTCAAGGAAATGAATTTCGCGAAAACAACACATTGTTGTAATATTATTCACAAAAAAAAATCGGTAAATTCTGAAAGAAAAATGAGATAGACGTTTGCTAAATGATGGACTTCGATACTGAAATGAAAAAACACAAAAATATTTGTTCGTTTTGATGGTGGAAATGTTACAAAATAACCAAAATTGATGGGGAATATCCTTTTCATTCATTTGATAATCATAAAATATTTTTTTTATTATCCTTATCTTCATACACTCATACATCCCTTCATCAGTCAGAAAAATCATATCGTTTCTGAGTCCTTTTTTTCAGGGATGTAGACCCTTAATGTGGATTCATTGGACCATTGAATTCTTTCAAAAAATCGTGTACCTTTTATCCACCTGCAATATCATGTCTACATGATGCAATTCTTCAATAATTCAGCTCGATAGCAAGTTTATTCAGAAGAAAAAAAGAATATGAGCTGACAATTTCAAGTGAATAGGGTCACATAAAAAAGGGATATGATAGATTAAAATTCATAATTTCGGAAAAATCACATTTTTTAAGTGAACCATAAAATAAAAGGCATCGAAAATGTTCATATTATTTAATATTCTATGTCTCTGAGAATATTTTAATTTTACTTAGTTTGAGGCATCGAAATTCCAGTTTTGTACTTATACTCTGGGTTACTAAATTGAAGGTACAAATGAAGAGGGAAGATTCCTTGCATAATTTTCAGAAAAAATTCCATAAGTATGGGACAGCAAATATTAGATTTTTTTTCAAGTTTTTTTCATAGTATCTGTATTTCCCAAGATATTCAAGTATAGTTTGGCATAGGTATTACAATTCAGAGTTTACACCGTGTGACATGCCAATTTTGGTTTCAGATCTACAGAATGATTTTTTTTGGAACACTGTCCCCTGTTCTTCTCCAGAATTTTTTGGTTTTTTTGTTTGAAAAATTGTAAAATGAAGCTTTATTGTTTTATTAAATTTGTAGTTCCGTGTCGCTTTTTCTGCTACCGATTCTTAGAGAAACATATGGACGATTCTCTCGAAATCCTCGGAAAAATCGAAAATTGTCATGAAAATCTAGTTCGTAAAAAAAGAATTCTAAATTATTAATTTAGGTCCTGGGATCTGGAAAATCCGTTCAGATACTCCTAAGTACATCTACTACAACCTATATTTTGAAAACGAAACTTTTTAAAATTGTGCAAGAAATCTCCCCTCCTCGTTTGTACCTCTAATTAGAGAACACCTGTGTTATATACTGCTTCACCTACTAAGTGCACTTCTCCCTGTAAATTTGTGATTTTTGTTTGTTCATATGCTGTGATCAACACAACTGTATTATGATTCAACTTTTTGTCGATCTATTGGCAACAAAGCAACTCAGTGAACTCACTAAATTGAACTGAATTTGTAATAATAAAAATCATCAAATCAAAATTCTCTTTATTGAAAACATAATGTCACAAAAAAAATAAACGAACAAAGTAATATTCAAACTCTATTTCTTCTTCTGATCTTCTCCAAAGACTCGTGGAAGTATGCATGCTCAAGCTCCATCAGCACCTTCTGAGGTTTCTTGGCATACTCGATTAATCTTTTACGGTTCTCATCGATGAGCAGCCTCTTGAGAGCGAATGCTTCGAAATTGAACTTATCCATCAGATGCTGAAAGAGGCTGGGGTACTCTTTCATCAGAAACTCGCAGGCTGACTCGAAGTCCTTGTGAAGATGACGGTAATCTACGCTGATTTTCACATTATTTCCAAAATCTCTCATGTTCACTTGGTAATGCTGCGCGAAGAATTCCTGCTCTTTCAAAACTCTCTCGCACGCTTCAATCACTTTCTCCTTCAAGCGATTCTCTTGGTGACGTTCCTCGTCCGGTACAAATCTCAGGTATTTTTCGCTCAAGTGAACCCAGTAGTGGGGGAAGTTCACTTTCAGCATATAATCAGCCTTACGGAACGCCCTTCTATTTGCGGGGTCTGGTTTGCCGACCAAGATGTTGTAGATGCGGCAGGCTTTCTTGTATCCATTCAATCGTTTGGTCGTGTGCCATAGTCGTATGGCACGACCATCAAGTTCTCCAAATTCCTCTTCGAACTTGTGGCAGCTGCCAGATTTGCAGAGCTTGAAACCATACTCGCGGTTTCTCTTTATTTGGGCTTCAGCAAGGCAACAGCAGTCTATGACATCGTATGGTAGGCCATATCTTGTCGCGATCATGTTGTGCTCGATGTTCTCAGCCCCCTCTGAAAATAGAATGATGGTCATACGATTGGTAAGGACTGGGAAGGTTAAATACCGAACTCACCTTCTGGTATCTCATCAAAAATGCTGTCAGTGACTGATACATCAGAGGAAACTGAGGAGCAAGTGGCATCTGGTGAATCTTCGAGCTCAGAATTGGTCCTTGGAGTGAAATTGGAGACGCTATAAATGGAGGGCTCAATCTGTTCCACGTCTTCATCTGCGAAAAAATTTGGAATTAGTGAATGAGGATTGAGGAGTTTTCATCCCTCACCATCACTCATCAGGCTCGAGAACCCCTGAAAATCCTCCAAGTTGGAGTAGGTGCGGTTGCTGGAATGGGGATACGAGTTATCTGACGCTTCACTCATTCTGATATTGAAAAGACGTGATCTCCTAGGTTTCCATGGCTCGTCTTCACTCGAAGTATCAACTACAAAAAATGGGTTAGTACGTGGGTTTATTTGGGTTTTGTGTATACCAGTTTTCTTCGGCATTCTTGAGTAAGATGAAACGGTTGCGTTATCATCATCGCATAGATCGGATGTTGAAATATCCTGCCACTTATAGGCACTATCCTGAAGGGGAAGATGCATGATTAGAATAAATGTCGAGATTTGCTGAATTGTTGATTACCTCTCTGGTTGAGATGCTCTCTCGTGGTTGAGAATCATCTCCAGAAGCTGAAAATGAATATCGACTAAAGAATTTGTCATTAAAGATTTTGGGTGTTGAATAATTTTCATTTGAATTCTGAGTTCCGTCCGTGATGCTTTGGTAGCAAGCAACCCAAGCTTTTCGTGATAGTTCGAAATTCAGTTTATCGTGAACGAATGCTCGGTGAGTATCAGTTCCACCCGCGAAGTAATTCTGATTATTCGTTACTTAATTCAAGCCTGCACAATAACGAAATTGACAGTGCGCTACCTATTTGTCAATGTTCAGAAATTAATGTTTTGGATCACGCTACCGAAGTCGTTCTGTTCAACCGCTAACTGGGACTTATCTCGAAGGGTTTATCTACTTGTTGAATTAATTGTATAGCTTCGATCAATCGTGACACGACCAACGGAATGTGGGGAATTTAATTGCACAACACTGTCCACACAAGTTCATGTCCGAACTGATTATGAGAACTTTGAATAAGACCCATTTTCAAACGTTTTTCACTAGACGCAGTTAAGGGGCCATTATACTCTGGCCAACCGATTCTCCATTCAAAAAGTGCCTTTCATTTTTCAAAGTTCACTCCCTCAATTTTCCACCTGAAAGCTTGATTATTGTTTTAAATTCTCCTGGAATTTGAGACAGTTCTCTGCGATTTCACATTTTCTGGCAGTTTTTTCGGTATTTGCATAATTCTTTGCATCATTTAAGCGCCTATCCAAATGATTTTTTTTTTAATATAGAAAATTGATTTGTCGAGGGCACTCCAATGAATTTTCTAAAACAAAATTGATGAACAACTGCCCAAAAACGATTATGAATTCAATTTTCATAGACTCTCAAATTCAACCCGATTTTTTCATGCGAACAAATAATTTTTTCGAAGGGACGAAATTGGAGTGCCCTCTAGACATTGTTTAACTTCAATTTAAAAAAAAAGTCAAGCTTTTTGGAGAAAAATTGAGGGCGTAAACTTGGAAAAATGAAAGGCACTTTTTGAATGGAGAATCGGTGCTGTTGCCTATTTAATCATGCGAAAAAATAATTTTTTCATAAAGAAGAAATTGGAGTACCCACAAGACGTCCTTTAACTTCAATTTAAAAAAATCAAGCTTTTAGGAGAAAAATTGAGGGCGTAAACTTGGAAAAATGACAGGCACTTTTCGAATGGAGAATCGGTGCCCTAGCCGATTTTTTCATGCGGAAAAATAATTTTTTCATAAAGAAGAAATTGGAGTACCCACAAGACATCCTTTAACTTCAATTAAAAAAAAATCAAGCTTTTAGGTGAAAAATGAAAGGCACGTTTCGAATGGAGAATCGGTGCCGTAGCCGATTTTTTCATAAAGAAGAAATTGGAGTTCCCACAAGACATCCTTCAACTTCAATTAAAAAAATCAAGCTTTTAGGTGAAAAATGGAAGGCACTTTTTGAATGGAGAATCGGTGCCGTAGCCGTCGGCCAGAGTATATCTTAACCTTAAATTAATTCGACAATATTTGACATTCTTAAAAATAATGATGGCTGAACACTTTGGACGTCAACTGATAGGGTATCCTGTAGATCCGCAAATCTCTCATCGTGGCAGAAAAAGAAGACAATTCAAAGCTACCACCATAATTCGGACATTGTGATAGTGGTCGAAATAAATTTCCAATCTGATAATTGGCTGTATGTCACGTTTATAATGAGCAAATATTTGAATGTCTGCTTAAAGAGGTTCACAATTATTCGAATTATCATAATTAACCGAAATGCACGAGCCAATATATGAACGTATAATAGGTTCGATACAAAAACACAGTTCAATTCATGTGAAACCATCCATAAGAATATTCGAGATTTCAAATTATCGAATTATCATGCACTATTTGGTCAGCGCATAAATATTTAGTCACTCGAATTGCAGGAAATTTGTCATTCGAATAATGCAGTCGTCATTGCTATTCAATCCTCTACGAATTCCCTCAATGCGATTACTGGATATGCTATCGGTTGATTGTGAAATTAATATCAAAATATTGGAATAAACGTACAAGGGGTATCGTGGAAAACAACGAATTCGAACGACAAGAAGAATCGCGAAATGAACATTCATGCTCCGTTTCTCAAACTGTTCCCTTTGTGCACGGAACCAGTTATTTTTGGCAGAGTGCATTTCTGAAGAAATTTAACGTCCAAATGTCTCCTCACGAATAAAATTGCAATTTCGAGTCAGCCTGAGCATTCGCCCTACCCAACAAAATACGAATAGAATTTTATAAGATGATTTCTTGCTTGTTAGATCCTTCATTTCCGTTCTAATTTACCCCCAGTTCCGCCTCCGTTTTCTACCCCATGAAAGGGGTTGCTCCTATCCATCCAACAATTTCGTCTAAGTAATAAAGCAGCACATTAAAAACAGATGCCTATTCCGAAAGATGGTGGATATTGTTTTCGAAGACGTTTACTCAGCTCTGCTGCGAATTCTTAGACTGTTTTTAGAGCGACGCTGAGCAATAACAGGAAACAGAAAATTATAGAAGAAATATGACTCACAATGGGATACACAGGGTGTATATGAATAGTGGCGAAAAATTCGGGGTGTGATTCCTTGCCAAAAAATAGGGTGGGTCTCTCATACTGAGTGCTACAGCCAAATGGAATAAATTCGATAACGAATAAATGGTGTTGGGAAAAACGCTCGGACACGTCGATTTGTAATTTGAAATGCGCATATTTTTCAAGAAAATATTATTTAGGGTGTTCCATGTGACCGTGGCCAATACCAACTTTCTTATTTCAAATGCAATCCCCTGTATATTATTTATTTTTTGGATTCTTCAGAGAATTCTAGACACAATTCATGCACAATGTCCTATACCTATCTTTAACTATTTCGGAAGTATTGAGTGTTTTGAGATTCATTGCAAAAATCAACGTTTTAAATAAAAATTATTTTATTTCACAAATTCGGTACATTAACCTAATAAATAATACTGATCATTTCTTAATTATTAAAAAAAAAAAACAAAACAAAAACATTAATGTCAATGTAGGAAATGTTCAAAATGCTCGCCGCGAACGTCTTGGCAAACAGACAACGTGTTACTGAGGCTATGAGAATAAACAAATCTGTTTTTGTATTTTTTTAATTTCCCTCAGTGATGGTTTTTGCTTACTTTCTTCATATCAAGAGGTAAATGGGAAATAAGTATTGAGTGTAATGTATCGAGTTTGTGAAATAAAATAATTTTTATTTAAAATGTTAATTTCTGTAAAAAATCCGAAAACACTTAATATTTCCGAAAAAGTTGAAGATAGGTATAGGACATTGTACATGAATTATGTCTACAATTTTCTGAAGAATCCAAAAAATGAATAATATACAGTGGGTTGCATTTGAAATAAGAAAGTTGGTATTGGCCACGGTCGCATGGAACACCCTATATAATTTTATTTTCTTGAAAAATATGCGAATTTAAAATTACAAATCGACGTGTCCGAGCGTTTTTCCTAACACCCCCTCATTTATTCGTTATCGAATTTATTCCATTTGGCTGTTACGCTCTGTATAAACTTCTTTTTGAGCCCGAAAAACAGTTTTAATTTTTTTTCTTGAAACCAAAAAACTGACAAGAATGAAATCAAGCAGACATTGGTTGTGTTCCTCTATTATTGAAAGGGGTAGAAAAAGCCACCCCTAAACCTCGTTTCGCAAGAAACTCTTTTTCATATTCATATTTTGCAAATTTTCTTAACAAATAATGTCTCGTAATTTATTTCTACAGTTAACGGTTTTCGAAAAAAAAATTATTTGTCAACAGATAATACGCCTGAGTCGTAGTAGGGTCGAATTATACCGCACTACGACTCAGGCTTATTATCTGTTGACAAATAATTTTTTTTCTCAAAAACCATGAACTTGAGTAAGAAATTACGACCTTATTTGTTTAGAATGGATCAAGCTATCCAAAATTAATTATTTTATTGCAAAATATGAATATGAAAAAGAGTTTCTTCAAATCGAGCTCCATCTTTATGGGGCTGTAACTAAGAAGGGGAGCTCAAAAAAGACTAGTTTATATGAGAGACCCCCTATTTTTTCGACATGAAATTACCCCCAAAATTTTTTCGCAACTGTTCATATTCACCCTGCATTACAAGTACCGAAAGTATAATTTTTATCGAAAAAAAAATATGAAGAAATTTTGTGTCGGAATTGCCTGAAAATTGGCAACTTGGCACTTGAAACTTTTCGTAGTTCGTAATTGGGGTAGGACCCTTTAGATATCGAGTCGACTTAGCCAGATGAATTAAGATAACAGAATTCGGTTACATGACCAATGCTCTCTGGAGATTCGGGATCAAAAGACGAGAAACTGAGATAAGATAACATCTGGGGGTGAACGGCCTCGACGTCCAACTTGAACCCTACCAGAAACACCACTGCTTCCTTCCCTAATTGTCTGCAGGGTCATAATTTATGACTTCTGGTTATTTTTGAATTTGCCGGCCGCCAACGGATATCAAATTGCTACACCATAGATCTAGATAAATATTTTTTATTGCCCAATATCATTCATTTATCTCTGGACAGACCGAAGGAACGGACAAAAGAAAAATGGAACGTATTAATCAAGAAGGCGTCGGTCGTTTTCAACTGTTCGAACAGCATGCTTGATTATTCGTACCGAATAAATGAAAGAGGATCGTTGGAATAGTGATTATCCGTCTTGTGGGTGGAATGTTTTCATTGCCGGAGGCTCGTCTGAGCTATAATTCTTTCAAACAGCTGCATTGGCAGATAATTGCTGCTGGATCTTCCTCAGCCAGCAGCAGAGGCCACGTTCTCGCCAACGAATAAGGGCAAGAAACCAAGACGACTTTCTGATATCGAATAGGAAATAAAACGAGTTTCTATGAATTGAAAGCGGAAAATTGAATTGGACTTGTTTGATATCTCAACAGTTGAACACAAAATGGCGGATGCTACTGCATATTTTCATAACGTGAACTTCTGACCAAATTGTTTGAATAATCCAATAATTTTTCTTTAAATAAATTCTATTCTCGGAGATGAGGTAATTTGATTTTGCTGATAATTTCAATTCCTTAGCCGTTCGAGATGAAATTTCGCGTTTAATGTCGAATTACTGGTTTGACAGCTGTCAAAAAATTTTTTCAAATCGTTTATTGGACTGCAAAACGCGAATACATATACAAGGTGGATGAAGGAGCGCTCGAAAACTTGAAAAAAATCACTGGAAACGATATTACATACATGGAGTTCATTTAGATATAACTCAATATAAGAGATCTGAATTTCAATGATGTGCCACCTTGTATCTGTCCAAAAAAACATTGATTTCTGAAAATTGGAAAAAGTTTCCATACTCATATAGAAAACAAAATACATTCTCGATTTGAAAATATTCGTAACCCCTTTTTTATACAGAGTGTAACAGCCAAATGGAATAAATTCGATAACGAATAAATGAGGGGGTGTTAGGAAAAACGCTCGGACATGTCGATTTGTAATTTTAAATGCGCATATTTTTCAAGAAAATAAAATTATATAGGGTGTTCCATGCGACCGTGGCTAATACCAACTTTCTTATTTCAAATGCAACCCCCTGTATATTATTTATTTTTTGGATTCTTCAGAAAATTCTAGACATGATTCATGTATATTGTATAATGTCCTATACCTATTTTCAGCTTTTTCGGAAATATTAAGTGTTTTCAGATTTTTTACAAAAATTAACGTTAGACTTTTTTTGTGGGGATATTTCAAAATGTTGAGTAACGTTAGAAGACAATTCTACACCAGATTAGCATGTTGCCAAGACGTTCGCGGCGAGCATTTTGAACATTTCCTACATTGACATCAATGTTTTTTTTGTTTTTTTTTCAATAATTAAGAAAAAATCAGTATTACTTATTAAGTTTCAAGTGTAATGTACCGAATTTGTGAAATAAAATAATTTTTATTTAAAACGTTGATTTTTGCAATGAATCTGAAAACACTCAATACTTCCGAAATAGTTGAAGATAGGTATCATTGTGCATGAATTGTATATTGAATTCTCTGAGGAATCCAAAAAATAAATAATTCATAGGGGGTTGCATTTGAAATAAGAAAGTTGGTATTGGCCACGGTCACATGGAACACCCTATATAATATTATTTCCTTGGAAAATATGTGCATTCAAAATTACAAATCGACGTGTCCGAGCGTTTTTTCCAACACGCCCTCATTTATTCGTTATCGAATTTATTCCATTTGGCTGTTAAACTCTGTATATGAAAAATAATGTTCATGGAATATTGGACAGCTTGAACACAAAAAATGTTGAAATCTGACTCACCCTCTTCATCGCTGTCGAAGATACCACTAGAGATCATGTCCTCAGTTGAAGTGTAAAAGGATTTCGTTGTCCAATTGGTCAGTTTGACGTTTTCATCGATGTTCTCTGTGTCGTAGTCGTAATTTCTTGTTAGACTGTTGGTATTCGTGGAAATGCTTATGGTCCGGTCGGTCAAGCTTGGTATAGGGGTGAGGCTATGGGTCAATTCACTGCTGATAGATAGTGTATCTGAAATCGGAGAACATTATTGGAATGAAAATTTTTATTGATAAAAGTGACAAACCTGTCAGCTGTTGACACAGTTGCATCTCAGTAGATACTTTCTTTTCGGTACTTATTGGCACCATATCTTCGTAATTAGCCAAAACTGATGCCTCCAGATCATTGTTTCTATTTGATCCTTCTTTGTTTTCCATGATTTGAGTTGATTTTCGAAAGAAATCAGTTAAATATTGAACTGACAGTAATATTTCTGAAAATATTAGTTTTTCATTGAAATTGCTGCTGAAAATTAAAGAAAACGATCTCACCTGTTCACTGTCGATCGTGGATAATATCTGTAGTGTTTATTCGATTTATTTTCACTCGGTTTAGCTTCAATCAGAAAAAATTGTAACACAATATCTTGACGCAAGAAAAAATTTTTGACAATGATCTGACACTTATATTCTCCTTGGAAACTGAACTGATATCGGAACACAAAGTTTCCTTATGAATCTATGGAGGAATTTAGTCGTCATAGAACTGATTAATTCCATATACAGGATGTCCAATCGTACAGAACATAATTTTTCTTGGGGAATTTCATCCTTATTGAATTGTAAAATATTTCTTGATGCGATAAGAGTTTTTCCTTCATTTACCTCGAATAGAATGCTATTTTCAAATCTCGAGAATAAAGAATGAAAATAAGGGCATCGAAAAATGTTCGAATATTCTTTTATAATGGAACCATAAGTAGAAGAATCCTTCGTTTATGACGGGAACGAGATTAGACAAAGTCATCTGGGTTCTTTTCTGGTGACCCAGTTTCTCAAGAGACAAAATGTCACCAGTATAACAGGAATTGGATGATCAAATTGTCAACAATAGATATTTCCGAAGCGCTGAATCAGTGAAATAATTAAGAAATAAACCAATTAGCGTAAACATTGAAACTTGGCTCCTTCAGCCGTCCACAATTGAATCCGAATATCTGGTTCAGGACATTCTCGAATAACCGTTTCGAATGACAGAATTAACTTCGCACTTTTCCTGGGAAAGACGTTTCTGAACGTGTACTTCCAGATTCATTGTGCTGAGTTAACCCTTTGTTTCATTTTTCCACAGAGAAACTTCGTGTTTGAACAAAACCGCTAGTTTGCACTTAGACGGTCACAAAAAGGATACTAGGATGGATCCTTCCCATTTATCCTGCGAGGAAGTCTGTTCTCCTACAGAATAGGTTAATTTAGCTATTTCCATTCAGCCCAACGCTCCGTTCCATTGATAATTTGATGCCAGCTGAAATTTCATTCCTTTGAAGAGGGCTGATTTCCGACGTTTTCAAATATTGATTAAAATTCTGAGTGGACTTTTTTGTTAGATGCATTGTTTCAGTCAGTTTCGGAATTATATTAATTTTGTTCCTCTTTTCTCCTAGATAGATTATATCGAAATTTTTTCGAATTTTCACATTATCACGTTATTGGAATCCAAGATTACTTCATTGCTTTTGTCTAGAGGGTGCCATTTTTGAGATATCTCAGTTCATTCGTAATTGTTGCAGGAAACACAAACATTTTCAGGGTATCTCTAATAGAGGCCTTCAGCTTTCTGTAACATTGGAAGCACTTCGAAAAATTCATACAGGATGCTCCGAAAAATTGTACTGAATGCAGAGAGCGACAACTGCTTTTGCAGAACCAAATCTTCGATGAAAAGAGATCGGATGATTGTTCAAGCACTGATCGTGTCTTGAGCTGTTCCTGTCCGGATCGCTCCAGATAATTTTTCGAAAACTCATTACTAACTTCCTTCATTTATCCACCGCAGAGATGAAACGTCACTTCCTAGCGGAAAACTCGATTTGGCGGGAAAGTTGATGTTCTACTCGACTCAATTGAAAATTTTCCGAACTTTCCATTTCCTTCAATTAGGCGGGGACAGTCGTAAGGAAAATATTAATTAAAGCTTGCCTATAGATGAGACATCCTGCCATTGTCTGTGCCGAATCGAAAGTGAATAATGGGAATTATTAATTTGTTGATTGATGGCGTATCCGGGTTGCTGGAAAGGCGGTGTCCTGGTGTCCATTGTTGATTTGGGGTTTCAGAAGGGGGGCATTTAGTTCCTGGGATTAGCAGCTGGACCGGGGAGGGGTCGTTCTTGTAAATGTGCAGCTTTGTTTTATTGGCCAGCAATTATAATCCTATTTATACGATCATTTTGAAGATCTACCCCATAGAAAGGAACTGTTATTCTCAGTGAGAGGACAATTTGGAGTAGTTTGAAGGAAGAACCAAGACTCAACCTGTCCTTATTCAAGTTTAAAGAATGCAAACTTCCAGTTTGATAGTCCTAAACAAATTCTTCGGAGGCACCCGGCCGAAATGCGGGGGTATAAGACATAAAATTGCGCCCCGAACGAGAACTTTCTGAGTTTGTCCTTATTACGCCACTGGGCGTCCGCATCTGGCGCCTCCAATATCCTCTCTAATTATGAACACGCTGTGTTCGTAGCCACTGGAGCGATTGATGGCCATTTGAGAGTGTTGCGGAAGATTGAAAAGGATTCGAAAATACAGATAGTATCGGTCTAATGATCCGGAGTATCGCTCGATGTTTGGAATTGCTGTTCGAGTCATCAGCGACGTCAATCTGAAAATAATCAGAGATACTGGGCATTATTGATGAGTTCTTTCGCATCGACCTTATTGAGTGGAAAAACTGATGTCGAAATGATATCGGGGTACCATGATTGAATTCCTTCGGCGATTACTTATCGGTGGCGTGACTGATTCAACTGAAGTTTCATTCGATAGCTTCACTGAGTGGTGTTCGATATAACTCTCTATTTTCTCCAAGTTATCCGGAATTGGAATAGATTCGACAAATTTGATGATATGGTTTTGAGGCCACGGTCGAAATAAGGCCGGCAACGTGAACAAATCGTCATGTGGAAGAGGTGGAACAATCCGCTGGCCTCCTCGTTCACCTGACCTGAACCACCTGATCTGTTCTCATTTGGGATTTCTATAAAGAGTGACTAAGCACCAAATCATATCTTCGGTATTTACTTAAGCTCGGGAAGCTCAATTTTCATTTCAAATTACGCAACTTTGCGTGGATAATTGAGGAATTGTCTTTCAACCCCTATGAGGGGTGATGAGTGGGTTGGGTTTTTTAAATGACCGCCTTCAATTTAGGGGTGAATGCTGAAGTCGATTTCTGTTTCGGTCTAATATCCTCGGTGCCTTGGTCAGTTTTAGTATCTACATACAGGATGACCCACATATAATAAAGGATGTTTCAAATTGGGCTGTTTTTTAAGAATAAATAAAATATAGATGGCGCACTGAATTCTTTTGGGTATTTTTATATTGAAGAAGTGTGATCTATGACATTTTTAAAAATGGCTTTGTACACGATACAACAACGCGTTCAAATTGTTGAATTATTTTATGAAAATCAGCGTTCTGTGAGAAGTGTTTTTAGAAATTGACGTGAATTTTGAGGTTTACATAATCGTCCATCTGAAAGCACTATTGGTTGAATTATTAACAAATTTCAAGAGACCGGTTCGGTAGAAGGCCAAAAAAGTGAAAAATACAGTCGTAGCGGTCGTTCACAAGAAAATATTGATTTGGTTCGTGAGAGTGTTGCTGAAGACCCTGAAATGTCGATTAGACGACGTTCATAACAAGTTGGACTTAGTGGGTCCACAACATGGCGTATTTTACACAAGGATTTAGCTCTGAAGGCATATAAGGTTCAAATTACGCAGGAACTAAAGCCATTAGTTCATTTAAAACGTCGTTCAGTTATCAATTTCATCAATGAACAACCAGCTTATTTTTCTCAAAAAATCATTTTTTCCGATGAGGCACATTTTGAACTTGGTGGCTTTGTTAATGAACAAAATTGTCTTATCGGGGGTGTGCAAAATCCACGAATTATTCATGAGGAACCTACGCATCCTAAACGGGTCACAGTTTGGTGTGTATTATGGTCAAGTGGTGTAATTGGACCTTACTTCTTTGAAAATGCTGCTGGTGAAGCTGTAATTGTCAATGGTGATCGATATCGTCAGATGATAATCGGATTTTTGTGGCCTGAATTGGCAAATATTGATCTAGAGGACATTTGGTTTTCAGCAGAATGGCGCTACACCTCACTTTGCAAATGACACAATCGATTCATTGGGACAAAAATTTTCTGGACGAATAATCTCCAGAAACGGTGATGCCAATTGGCCACCAAGATCATGTGATTTGACACCGGTGGACTATTTCATTTGGAGTTATGTGAAAAGCCAGGTCTAAAAGAATAATCCACAATCGATTCCTGAACTAAAGAATGAAATTATTCGTGTCATTAGTGAAATAAAGCCAGAATTATGTCAAAATGTCATTGATAATTTTAACAGAAGAGTGGACGTCTGTACAGCTGCAAGAGGAGGCCATTTGGTAGATATTATTCTTCGTACATAAATGTCATAACTGATACTTCAATTACTAATAAAAAGTTTTTGAGAATGAATGCAGATTATGTGTTTTATTTATTCTAAAAAAACCCTTTAGTTCTGCCGGATATTTTCGTAATTATTTTACCGTACAGGTCAATTGTTATTCAATATAGAAATGACAAGCAGGCCGTCCCAGCTTCGCCCGGGTAGAAATTTGTTTCACGCGGCGGTTTCATCTTCAACACTTCAACCTGCCATATCTTTTGATGTACTCGTTGTAATTGTATGATGTGAAGGGCAATTTCGTTCTAAATTGAATACTGGGGGATATAACGTATTATGTTGGATGAGGATCAATAACCAATTTATAAAAACACACTCCCAAATAGTGCATAATTTTGGAAAACATCTGATTACCATAAACAGGTAATAGCAAGTCAATCTTGAGAGATAGATATATGCTATCGCGAACTTTTTTGTAGAACCATTTAAGAGGTACATTTCCGTCATTATACATTATATCCACGTAAGTCTTACGGTTTTTGCAGCGCACGTGAAAATAGCTGGTTATGGCTGATTTTTTTGTAATTATTGGAGTAGGTATCCTTGATTTTTGCGGGTGAAAAGTATAGACTATGTCACTCAGTGATAATGTAGCTGTCTAAAGGTGGAAGAATTTCTGAAATCGGTCCAGTAGTTTTTGAGCCTACTCGTATCAAACGCACGAAAATACAAATCTTTCCTCTTTATAATATTAGTAGATATTGATATACATCATTTCAAATTTTAGAGATAAACAGAACAATTCTCTCAAGCTGAGTCGAAAGTATAGAAAATAATGAAAATACCATTCGAATACAATTGTCAACATTTTCGAATGTCACTTATTTACATGTGAAACCTGTCCCGATTCCATAAATCGGCATGTCTCTGACACTGTCATTCCGATCGAAATGGCCGAGTTCAATTATTAGTATTGTCTATACGGCGTTTTTGTTCTGCCTTCCATTAACGCATCCTATTGAATGGCGTTAACGCTAACATCATCACATTAAAATTAATTCGTTGCAATGCGAAATCGAATCCGGTCCTTATTGCTTTATTCCGTCAATCAATATCGGACAAACTGGCTGGCTCAAGCTCCGACCCACTGCTTGTCTTAATCAATTTCAAACCAGTGAATTATCCAAATTTATCGAGGTGTGGGGCATGACCTTAATTCGATCTGGAAACAGTGAAATACGCACTCCTGAGAGGGGCACCCTTAATCCCTGGGAGAGTTCTGGAATTCTTGTAGCTCCCAGCATATAACCGTACATTAATCTGGGATTTGTGATGCTCGATAAGTTTCCTAAGAAATAGATAAGACAGTAATTTCTGAGACTGTTACGGAGTAATTATCCGCGAAAACTGAGTGTTTTTCGTTAACGTTTCTGGTCTCTGACCCTATTTCAGCGTAAAAAAATGGCGTACAAATTCCAATCATTTATTACGATACATTTAGATCCGTTTTTATGAAAGACACCTGCTCAAATTTTTTCAGCGCCGATATTTGAAATGAATCAATGCCAGATGAGTTGACTCACTGCCGTTCTGAGTCAGTAGAAAGAAACAGAAGGAATAAATTTTCTATGCATATATGTATATTATTATGCTGAAGGACTTGGGACTTGGGTCAATAACCGTGAAAACACTCATTTATTCATTTTCCCAATAATTCATTATCCAAAATTGAAGGAGAGTCGTAATATCAAAATTATTCATGAAAATTTGATACATATTGAACCGCTACTGTCTGGGTTCAGTGATGATACTCTGGATATTTGAATAATCATTATGATATTATTGAGTTGAGGTATTATACAGGGTGGCCATTTGAAAACGAAACAGACGAGATTACAGACGAAATAAATTTTTTCGATAGAAATGCTCGGACAGGTCGATTTCTGTTTCGAGGGGGACAACTTAAGATGTAGGTTACGGACGCATAGCGCTTCAACCCTTGCTACTACAACCCTCACCCCCAATTTTTGAATAGGGAAGATGGGGTGAGTGATACCTCTTTTGAAAGGTATTTTTATACTGATTTCAGCACAGTAATTGTTTTTTCATTTTATGCATTAGTTCTCGACATATTCTTAACTAAGTATTTGAAAATGAAGTGGTGTTTTCATGGCACTTGTAGTGTTTTTTTGTGAAAAGTCGACATTTTGATTAAAGATTTCTATGTCAGTGGATTGGAGGAAGAAAGCCACAGTCATGGTTGTTTTGAAGCTCAAATTGTCGATTTTTCACAAAAAAACACTACAAGTGCCATGAAAACACCACTTCATTTTCAAATACTTAGTTAAGAATATTTCGAGAACTAATGCATAAAATGGAAAAACAATTACTGTGCTGAAATCAGTATAAAAATACCTTTCAAATGAGGTATCACTCACCCCATCTTCCCTATTCAAAAATTGGGGGTGAGGGTTGTAGTAGCAAGGGTTGAAGCGCTATGCGTCCGTAACCTACATCTTAAGTTGTCCCCCTCGAAACAGAAATCGACCTGTCCGAGCATTTCTATCGAAAAAATTTATTTCGTCTGTAATCTCGTCTGTTTCGTTTTCAAATGGCCACCCTGTATACTAACTGACAAAGAAACTGCAACACCCAGAAGGAGCTGTTTGAATTTGAATTTTTTTTGGTGAAACATAAGGCAAATGATGAAAATTTGGGGAAAAAACGAAGGGTTACAATTTATTTTTAAATTTTTTAAAAAGTTGTTTGTCCACCGCGGTTATCTATACACTCCCCAACCCGTCTTGGCATGGATGCAATAAGATGGTCTATTTCTTCTTGAGGATACTATCCCAAGCTATCTGTATTTCATTTCTCAGAGCCGCCAAGGTCTGTGGGGACTGTAAATTTCCAAGCCTTCTACCCATTACGACCAAACACGCTCTATGGGCGAAAGATCCGGAGATCTGGGCGGCCATGGCAAAAGATAGAGGAAGGTCACCAAATATTGAATACCATTTTGTTTTTGGGATATAAAGAGAAAACTTCATATTAATTAAATCAGTTTAATGTTTATACTAATCAGTCATACATTTATATGTAGTAATTAACAGCCTCTAATCAAATATATTAGTAATCTAATTGAAATCTAACACAAAAAACAAAATCACAAATGAGTAACCGAATATGGAATAGGAACCCATATGGAGTATGAGCTTAAATCAAAATAACAATAACAAAAATGGACATTAATATCTTTGAGATCAATCAAATGAATATAACATATTGTGATAAATGAAAGAAGTTACATAATTACTTGCAAAAGTCACAGATCCAAGTATCAAACTCTGGACCAGCACAATCATAATGTGCCCAGAGCCCACACATCAAGCATATTCCATAATTAGACACCGACGATTGTCCATATTTGGATTTTTATACTAGTTCAAACTCTTCTAAATATTTTTTCAAGTCACAATATTTTAATGACAAAAGATCACAAAATGGTGAAATGAACATAATACCGATATACTAAATAGTATAACACTTATGTATACAAACATAACAGCTGGTAATACTCATTCACTACTTACCTTTTGAAATTTTCTTCACGACAACAAAACAAAACACGCCTGCCACACGTTGAGCGTTTGCGCAACTGACTCAATGGTGTGAGTGCGATAGTTAGTAGACCGAATGAAACAGAAGATGATCGAATGTTCCGTTTATTAATTATGGTCTTGGAGAAATGAAGGTATTCCATATTAGGATACTTTTTCATATTTAGTGACTTTCCTCTATCCAAAATTGAAGGAGAGTCATTATAACAAAATTATAAACACGGTACTAGTATTTTCATGGAAATATAATACCTATCGAACCAAAATTGTCTGGGTTTAATAACGATACTCTGGATTCTTGGAATAAACATTATGAAGTTTAATTGAGTTGATATTTCATTTCCAATAGGACCAACATGGGAGCACACTCTTAAATTATTTCTATTTATATGCAGGATGTCCCGAAATGAGATTTTTTCAATGGCAACCCTCATTTTGTCACATTTTTTCCTCAATTGTATGTGTTAAAATAGCGTGGTGCATTATATTATAAATAAATATGAATAGTTTGGACCCGAAAAAGATGAAATTTCAGCGACCCGAATAGTTGAAAAAAAGATCTTATAATGATCACATGAAAATGAATGTAAAACAGAATTTCGAAATACAAACCTGGCTGAACTGAACTAATCTCCAGAAGAAAAGTTCGATGTGAAATGATTGTAAGAAGATATTTCGTCATATCTTACCATCGTCCTAGACGTTTGCTCCTGAGTTAGTTAACTAACGAACAGAAAGTTTTATAATAAACTTCTTCATTTCAAGTTAAATCTTCTTGCAATCTTCCGAATCCGAGTTGCATATTTTCATCAAGCGGAAGAAGTGAACACGAAGTTGACAACTTCAGGTTTGCGAATCAGTCATTTGTATCCGAGTTTACGGGAATTGTAATAATGGGATGCCGTTGTTTTCTTTTTCCATCTGGGAGCTTGAAGAGAAACTAATTAGAACCTCATTTATACTTGAAACGGGTTCAAGCCTCAAGGGAAACACAAATATCGACGCATGTACTGTACATAGAGAACAGAACGAAAAATAATTAGCCGACCAGCAAAGTGTTTTAATTTGGTGAAAATGAGGAACATTTCATGATTAAGATTTGTTGCGTGTGGAAAAACAGCTTAAGGGTAGAGTAGGTAATCCATCAAAGTCAGGGGGAACATTATTAAAATTCCCTATTTTTGTGGTATGAAAAGCTGCGAAAGGAATAATTAGCATGTAACTGATAATTTCTAGAGCTGAAAGGGAGGCTCAACTGACGTGCCACTCGCTCGAAACCAAAGAACGAAATTTTGAAATTAGGATAATTCGTTATCCTGTGAGGTACCGCGAGACGGAATGAGAGAAACAGAAAGCAGACTTCATGACCTGACTCTTGAATTACCGTCGTAATAACAGCGAATATTTCTGCAGGTTTTTTACCTTCTATTACACGAGATCGTAGGACCAAATGTTGAAATAGCGAAATTTGAATGAGGGCTTTCATGGCCGGATTGAGTTGTTGTGGAGCTGTTTAGGGGTCACTTTTTGGTGTGCAGTTTCCTGTTTTGTGGTAAGTGACCCTTATTCTTCCGAAGAGAGAGAGGGAGAACAAACAGTGGCAGTCACTTCTGTGGCTACAGGACGGCGCTACATCCCACACAGCCTCTGGATCAATGAAATTTAGAGAGCTCTCCCAAGTCCAAGTCATATCTTCCAGAGGGGTCAACTATAAGGCCATCAAGGTTACCCGATCTGGCACCCTGCGATTTTTTCTGTGGTGAAGCTTATAGGCACAGGTCTACAAACACCGAGCTAAAAACTCTGAAGAACTTACAAGCCACAATAATTGAATACATCGCACTCAACCAACGGTAAACGACGTAGCAAAGCTACGCGAAGTTTCAATTTTGACCTTGATGCCTGTATCACCAACGAAGACTCATGTCAAAAGTGGTTCATCGCACATGAATAGCACACTCTGTCGAGTAAATTAATTATGAAATATTGAAATCGTGTGGTTTTCATTGAACTCCACCTTCGTCTCCAGATTTCTACCGGACACTGTATATAATTCAACTAGCGACCCGCCCTGGCTTTGCACGTATGCAATGCAATCCAACGGTAGTGCCGGTGCCGCACCGCTATGTCCCTGGATTTTAAACCTGTAATATCTTCGAAAATATTCATTTAAATCACATGCGGTAAAGAGACATATTGATGTATATTGAATGGACAATGTATTTGGTACCGGGTTTTTCACCATAATTTGACCCCCCCTTGTTATACTTTGTTACTTAAAGAGGTACAAAAAAATGTTTCTCACAAAAGTTTCACGAAGTCGACTAATGTTTTTCAAAATGATTCCACAAAATGAAATATATACAGGGTGGGCAACATATTGTTGCAACTTCCCTTTTTAAAATGGAACACCCTGTGGACGTTTCTATATTTGGCAAGCTCTTTTTCCCTCGATTTCGAATATATAACATATGTTTGGTCTGATTCTCATATTCTGAGTACCAGAGTTTCAAATTTTGAGAACTAATTTCAGTAGTTGATAGTTGTCTCTGTTGATATTAACGTACTTCCCGATCACGTAAAAAGACGAAACATACCTCAAAAGAAGCACCTGTTCTTTTACTTTTTTTTCTATATCGTTTTTCCTCTCCCGTGGCCCCCTTTTCGAGCTGGAGCCCTTTCTTCGGACCTACTTTTTGACAATTTAGGCCACGCCCCAACTAAGGTCTGGACCTAAAAGTGTATCATACGTTTAGTAGATATACAGGGTGTCCCACGGTCGAGTGCCTATTAGACGTTTCTGGAGAACTGAACATATTTGAAATCCGAAAATTGGTATTATGATATTGTTGGAAATTCTCTATAAACCTAAAATATTTTTGGAGCTTGAGCGCTTCCGGTTATACCGGAAGTGGAAATAAATTTGTTCAAAAAATATTTTTTTCAATATTTTCGTTTCTGATATGATTGAGTATTCAATTCTGAATACATTTCTGTTGAAACCATTGTATTCATCCGAACAGTTTTCAAAATATCGAGAAAAAACCTGAAATATTCTTATTCTGAAAATCCCGAGTGTAAACCGTTCTCACAACGTCAAAGTAGAAGAATGTGGAAATAACATGCATCTTTTGAATTTCATAAATATCATCGTAGGGTGTTTCAAATTGTGTGTCGAAAACAGTGATCGAAAATTGGCCATAACTTCTGTTTTTCAAATTAGAACCCTATTTTTTTATGATTGCGTTAGATTCTGCGAAGAAAAATAATGATAGCATTCTCAGATGCTCTTGCTCCTAAATTCAGTAATTCCCGAGATATTTAAGCTTTTCTGAATTCATGTTATACGTAGAGTCAAATTCATCTTATCTTTCGCATGAGAATATTCTGTGGCCAAAGAAGATAAATTATCCCATTAATAATTCACAAGTGACAGCTCTCATTTTAGGCCTTAACCTTACTTCTCGATTTTACTATGGTTTCATAAGAATAGTCATCGAATCTGTTGGCATGAGAATATTCTGTGACCATAGAAAATTAATGATCCCATTAATAATTCACAAGTGACATAGTTGTTACTATGGTTTTACAAGAATATTCATCGAATCTCTTCAGGTTCGATAAATTTGACTCTACGTACAACATAAATCCAGCTCAAATATCTCGGCAATTACTGAATTTAGGATCAAGAACATCTGAGGGTGCTATCAATATTTTTCTCCGCAGAATCCAACGCAATCATAAAAAAATAGGGTTCTAATTTGAAAAACAGAAGTTATGGCCAATTTTCGATCACAGTTTTCGACACAAAATTTGAAACACCCTGTGATGATATTTATGAAATTCAAAAGATGCATGACCTTTTCACATTCTTCTACTTTGACGTTGTGATAACGGTTTAAACTCGGAATGTTCAGAATAGGAATAATGGACATAACACTGACTATGAATATTTGACATTTTTTCAGGTTTTTTTTCGATATTTTGAAAACTATTCGAATGAATACAATGGTTTCAACAGAAATGTATTCAGCATTGAATACTCAATCATATCAGAAATGAAAATATTGAAAAAAAATTTTTGAACAAATTTATTTCCACTCCTGGTATAACCGGAAGTGCTCAGGCTCCGAAAATATTTTAGGTCTGTAGAGAATTTCCAACAATATCATAATCCCAATTTTCGGATTTCAAATATGTCCAGTTCTCCAGAAACGTCTAATAGGCACTCGACCGTGGGACACCCTGTATAGAATTATTCATTCAATACTACCATTATTTTTTGTTGGATATTGTTAGATATTCATGGAGAAAATTTTGCTTTCAAGTGAATTGTTCGAATATAAAGAATTTTGGAATGATTTCACGTATTCATTTTCTATTCCGTAGTTTCATTTCGAAACTTTGAAACTCTGAAAATGAAAGAGAAAGATCCACATACGCCTGTATATTCGAAATCAGAGAAGGATAATTAATAGAAATATGAAAGAATATACAGGGTGTCCTATTTGAAAAAAATCAGTTGCATTCAATAATATGTTGTTCAAGACGTCATTATTTTCAAAAAATTCATTCGATTTCGTACAATTTTTGTATGAAATATTTTTTTGTCACCCTTTTTGTAACAGAGTTAGAGGGGGGTCAATTTATAGTGAAAAACCCGGTACTTAATTGGATAAGGATTAATGCTGTATTGCCTAAAATAACTTCCTAAGTAAGCCATTTTTTCCCTTAAAATTTGAAGGATAAAAATGGTTATTGTAGGTTATCCTTAATAGATAGACGTATACCATCGCGCACTTTTTTGTTGACCTTTTTAAGGAGCATAATACCGAGTACATTATTTTGATTTATCTCGTGAGGTTCAGTCAGCGTTTGCAATGCAAGCGCAAAAAAAATGTGTTTATTTACGACATCACATAAGAAACTTGTAAAATCATCAGTGTTTCTTCACAATATTATACATTTATCATACATCCTTTCTCTTGAATAACTCTATCTATTAAAAAAAGCGTTTCAAAATCCGTTGCGTAGTTTTGAAGATTTGAGCATACATAGGGACAGACCTGTGTGTTTGCATTTTTTCCATTTTTTTTTCTATAGCTCCTGCATTCCACAAGGTATTCAACTGAAATTTAGCATATTTATTGAAATTAAGAATTTGCACCATGGGACCATGGCAAACCTACAGGGTGATACCTATTTCTTCTGGATCACTGTCTTCGTTTTCCCCCAGAACTTCATAGTTTCTCGTAGTTTAGTCGTATGTGCCACCGATTTCGAGAAAGAAAGTTTCGAACTGTTCTCGCCGAATCATCAGAAAGGAATTTAATTGATTATTATTATTATCATTAATTTAGGAACACCCTGCATATAACATACAGCCAGGGTATTCTAAAGTTGAGTCTTAACTTTTGTTAACACTCAGAATGAAGAGGTCGACGACAATATCGACGCATGTTCATAGAGATTCAGAACGAAAACTAATAAGCCGACCAGCAAAGTGTTTTAATTTGGTGAAAATGAGGAACATTATTTTCATGACTAAGATTTGTTGAGTGTGGAAAACCAGCTTAAGGGTCGAGTAGGTGATCCATCAAAGTCAGGGGGAACACTATTGAAATTCCCTATTTTTGTGGTAGGAAAAGCAGCGAAAGGAATAATTAGCAAGTAACTGATAATTTTTAGGGTTGAAACGAAGACTCAACTGACGTGCGACTCGGTCGAACCCAAAGAACGAAATTTCGAAATTGTATAATTTGTTAGCCTGTAAATTCACGACGAGACCGAATGAAATGAATTGTAAGTGGAAGTCGACTCCATGACTCGCTTCGTACATCACCGTCGTATCTACAGCGGATATATTTTGACCTGTCGCGTGAGAAGATATTATATTCGTGGAAATTTTTAATTTCACTTCTTGCCAATTAAGAATCTAACATTACATGGTGAAAAAGTGGTTTGTGAATTCATACTCATTGAGTTGGGGATGAGTGGTTTCTCCTTTACTTTTCGAGCGCTCGTTTTCACTTAAACGATGGATATAACATTTAGTCACGGTGTCTGTATTATTCGAATCCTTAAATTTTCTTCATCAAGTTTGTCTCAGCCTGTAGTCCCAAATCGTTCATATTGAGCAACCATTCATAAATGCTTATAATTAGAACAACCCATGAATTATTCAGCAGGGTGCTTATTCCCGTTCCACCGCATATAAATCCCTTATACCGAAACTTTATTGGGTCAGAGACGAAACAGATAGAAGCCTTGCATGGTGTTCAAGCGACTGTGAAATCCAGACTGAGATATCCTCAAATAGAAATCAATTTCATGAAGCTCCAAAGTATGAATATTGCTGCCGACGAAAATAGCTCGGCGGAAAAACCGCCCAACTTTGGTGGGATCCGAATGATAAATAGAGCATTCTCCGGGCCTCTTTCATCTAGTTTGGCGGTGTACTAATGTTCCCTTTTGACGCTGACTGGCAGGGTGCGAATTCTCGAGGCGATGTACACATTTCCACTTTTCCAGCAGCTCACTATTAAGAAATGTAGCCGGAGCTCCGTTCTGCTCTCCCCGCCATATCGGAGCTAATCTACCGGAAATGTCAGAAAATCCTACGTCTAAGTGATATCTCGGCATGTATCGAGGATGATACGAAGACGTGGTCCTGATAGAACTCCATAAGCTGCAATTCGTATCGTGCAATGTGCTGAATGTCGGTTTTTGAAAAACGAAATCCGCGACGTTTGGATTCGCATTCGATTTCTTTGATTTCGCGACACCAGAAGCTTCATTTTTGGTTTGAATTTCGGTTACCACATTCGGAAAGCACCTTCTTAATGTACCTCACTGTACTTTCGTCAAGCGCTTTCCATATTCGAATTTAAATACTTGAAAATGGGATGAGATATCATCGAAATCTAAATAGACCTGAGGAAACCCTACAAGAAAAGTCTAACTGTGTCAAATCCCACGATCTCTGTGGCCAGTTCACATCACCCCATTTGAGACGACCATGCCCTCGAATCCACTAGCAGATCCCGAAGTTTTTCAAGGGAGGCCATGAAAATGTTCAACCAAGTTAACAGAGTGTGCCAAATTGGACACAGCTGAATGTAAAGTCCTATTTATACAGAGTGTAACAGCCATAAGGAATAAATTCGATAACGAATAAATGAGGGGGTGTTAGGAAAAACGCTCGGACACGTCGATTTGTAATTTAAAATGCGCATATTTTTCAGGAAAATAATATTATATAGGGTGTTTCATGTGACCGTGGCCAATACCAACTTTCTTATTTCAAATGCATATATTATTTAATGCTGTATATTATATATTTTTTTGGATTCTTCAGAGAATTCAAGACACAATTCATGCACAATGTCCTATACCTATCTTTAACCATTTCGGAAGTATTGAATGTTTTGAGATTCATTGCAAAAATCAACGTTTTAAATAATTTTATTTCACAAATTCGGTACATTACACTTAAAACCTAATGAGTAATACTGATTAATCTTAATTATTAAAAAAAAAAACATTAATGTCAATGTAGGAAATGTTCAAAATGCTCGCCGCGAACGTCTTGGCAACATGCTTATCTGGTGTAGAATTGTCTTCTAACGTTACTCAACATTTCAGGCGTGACTGATCTAATCGCAAGTTTTTTGGTTTTTGCTTACTTTCTTCATATCAAGCGGTAAATGGGAAATAAGTATGGAGTGTAATGTATCGAATTTGTTGATTACGATGCACTAATTAGTTTTCACGAGAAATTTTTGGTTCGGGAAATATTCGACCTTGGGTTGAAAATTGGCGAAAAATTGGTCAAATTTGGAGTGACGTAAATTCTAAAAAAATGGAATTGAGAGGAGCTTATTTGTTTGGTTATACTTTGGTTCTTCAAAAATAGAATGGTGAATTCAACATATACCTGAGACGAAAAATTTGGATTTTCTGATTCTTTTCGCGAAGGTCCGATTCTTCCGATTTTCCATCAGCCATATTTAAAAAACAATTAGTCTCAGAGTGAATCTGTTTGGATTTTCTTAATATACGACATCGAATTGATGAATGGTGAAAATCTCATATCGATAGGCGGGATTCGAATTTTTGCGAAAAATCCTATACCTTACTGTATGAAAAATTTTCGAAAAATATTCTTTGGCTCCGACCGACTTCAAACTCACACCATCTACTAGTTTGGGGACGTAGATAAAGAAAATTCAATCGGTTCTTCCGTGAGGAAAACGGTTTTGGATTTACGAACGATGAAAAATCGGCAAATTTGGACCTCCGCGAAAAAATCAGAAAATCTAAACTGTTCGACTCTGATGGATGAAAATTGTTTTTTTTTCAAATCACAAAGGATCAATCTATATGCGAAGAAATTAACATCTGTATTTGTCAATTTTTTTGGAAAATACGGCAGTCCAAATATGACCTATTTTTCGCGATTTTTCGACTTAAGGTCGATTATTTCCCAAACTACGCATCACAGTACAGTTCTAATTACAGATTCGTAATCTACGTGTCCGAATTAGTAAATAAAATGACCGGGGTCGATATACTTCGAAGAAAAAATTTTTGTATGCAGGGTGGCCACTTTTTCAATGGCATTGTATTGGTAACTTTTGAACCATAAGAGTTAGAAGATCGGTCAAATGGAGAAAAAGTTGCATTCATAGAAGCATTGTCAAGCAGTTCAAACAAATCGAGATTATCAGGGCCGGTTTTTGAGATATCATAAGAAAAGTAAATTCTGTCATTTTGATTTTTATTTTTTTCTCACTTTATTTCGAATATTATCAAAAAATGTTAAAGGAATTTTTTATTTGAAAGTAAATTATCTTCAAAATGACATAATCAGATTTCGTATCCAACGTTTCGTTCTTCCTGGGTCACCCTCAACCTTATTTTTTTCAATACGGACCTGCATATTTTATGACACTTTCCGAAATAACTTTTAACGCTGAATTCAACGATATATCATACAATGTCATTCAAAGTTGATTTTACAAAATGGTGGAAATTTCGAACACTTACGTCATTAATGTTCATCATTTACCTTCGAATAATCATTTCATTTGTCTTTCATCAAATGATATTTTCGTTTAATTATTATGAATTAGGTTTTTCACCTCGACAAAAAAACGATAAATTTCCGGTGGATATTTGTCAAAATGTATATCAATTATTTGTTTCAATGACCTGCATTAAAATGTATTGAGTTCGTCAAGAAAATTTGAACAGTGTACGATTCAGTTTCAATTCTTCTGAATTGAACTGTATAACTATTGCTTGTAGATATCGGTTTCTGAAATTCAACGATTTTTTTTTTCAATATTTTCCGAATGGAACTCTATCCTGCATGTTCGGTATAAAATACAAAATTAAATGAGTTCATGACGTAGCATAGTGTGCGTTGCAAAATTATTGACATTTTACCTCTGATGGGTTAATTAATCAGAAAGTTATCGACCGTGGTAATAACGTACCGATGTTATGTGTTGAAATAATACCGAAGTAATAATTTTCGCATTTTGCACAGTATGGTAGCTGAATATTCCCATTATCGTACCGATATCAGATCTTCATGCAACTATAAATATTCACCTGACCACGCAAACATTTTAACTCGGCATTCGTGCGTATGTTTCTCACGTGTTTTTTCCACAGTTGCGTGATTTTTCAGTCATGCACCTATGACATCTGATACTGATCGGACATTTCAGTCCGTGTGGTAGCATTACATTTTTTATGGCCAATCATCCCGTTCAATTTTTTCGTAGTTGTTCAGATTCGGACAATTTCTAAATCCAGCTACAGGTTTTTTGAACAGCAACCCGAATTTTTGAGCCAGACATGGAGATGTATTTCCTTGTGAAAATCTCAGGAACTCCCAAATTAATGAATGCTCAAACACTGTCATTAATTTGTCCGAAGTATCCAACGTAATGATAAAAAACAGGGTCTAATTAAATAACAATATTAGAGAAGAAAACTAAAATTTCTCAATTCTTTTTTCCGGTGTGAGCTCCAAATAAATTTTAGCTCAACAGGGATTTCGAACTATACGAAATGGCGAATTCTCAGTTTTCAAATAGCCCCAGTTCTCCAGAAACGTCTAATAGGCACTCGAACATGGAGCACCCTATATATCATTCGGAGTTCTGAGAAATAGTTCAATGTATGTAAGTGGTGACCGTCTGACAGTGTGAGTGGAGCTGAATTTATTCAGCTCAGTGATATTTCCAAATATTCTACTGAACAATTTTTTCATGCTGCAGTTTCGAAAGGGCGGCAGCCTATGCCCGTTTTGCTTCCATTAAAGCTCTTTGTGCCGTAGGCCTGACGAGTTCATAAATAAAAAATGGGCACTTAGGCTCGGCAATGATATCAACAACTTAATCGTTAGAGAGTAATTTATGCATGAATATTACTCACTTTGGTTATTATTAGCACAAATTACACTTGACATGCGAGCACGTCAAAGAGACATTTCGCATATGTAATGGTCGCGAGAAAAGTGTTGGTGAAATCGCATAAAACATGAAAATGCAAAATTGTACTGTGAAAAATTCGCGTACCGAGCTTTATGGAAATATCTGTGCCGAATCAGATTACACGGCGGAGTTTTCGTGAAAGATTTTTCTTTGTAGATACGGAACCCAGGTCATTATGACTTATTTTCGAATCGAGAGAGATTAACGGAACAAAGTTATTTCTCTTTAGATTAGTCTATGGTGGAGGTTGTGACTAAATGAGAGTTTCCTGATGATGATCTTATTCAACCCATAATAAGAAATTAGGAGTACCTACATTGGTACTGCAAATATACAGGGTCTTCCTAAATTGGAGGTACAAACGAATAGGGAAGATTTCTTGCGTAATTTTAAGGAAAAATTCTCATAGAAAAACGTTTTGTTTTCGAGATACAGGGTGTACTCCCTGTATTTGAACAAAAATGATGAAAACGGGTGGATTGCACGGGGTGGGCATCAGTCATGGCCCGCCAGATCTCCAGACTTAAATAGTTTGATTTCTTTTCATATTTACTGGATTATCATGGCAATTCTTAACGTTCAGAATTTTTTCTCGAAATCGGTAGCAGATACGACTAAACTACAAGAAACCATAGAGTTTGGTAATACAACAAAGCTTCTTTCTCAGATTTTTCAAAATAACAGAAGCTCCCCAAAAAAAGTTCTGAAAGAAAACTGGGGACATTGTTCCAGAAAACATCACCCTGTAGATTTGCAATCGAAATTGGCATGTCCAATGATGTGAACTATAACTTGTGATATCTACACCAAATTTCAGATGAATATCTTGTTAAATGCAAATACTATAAAAAAAACGTGACAAAAATTCAAACTTCAACATCTTGTATCTGGAAAACGAAAAGTTTGCAGTTCCATGTTTATGGGTCCTTTTTTCTTAAAATCATTTGAGGACTCCTCATCTCATTTTTACCCCCATTTCAGGAACACTCTCTATTATTTTGTTCAGTTAGGAAAATAATTACAAAAACACTCCGAATGTATATAACTATCATGTAGTGTATCCATTCTGCAATTTTGAATTGATAAGAAAAACAAAACTGTTGTTGAAGAAACTTTTTTCAGTGTTAATATGTCTCGTATATAAACATGGTTGGAAGATACAGTTATCCTATTTTCTTGTACGGAAACCAAGAATCGAGTGTTGAAATTTTACTGAAAAATAATGGACAGAATAGTCCGTTACTTTGTGATAGTGCGTTCGAAAGAAGAATAAAAGTACTCGAATAACCCGGAAGAAAAATATCTAAACGAACAGACGGACCTATGGAATTCCCCACTTTTCAAAATTCTCAAGAAATAAGTCTACAGAAGACATTTAAATACCTTTTTACACAACTTGAAATCTAGTAGTACTACGGAACCTGTATCACAGTTAAACCGTATAAGAACTAAGTCCATTCACAAAGTAAAAAAAGAGTAAATAGAAATTAGCATTGGCAACGTCTCTCAGAATCATTTGACATTTCACGAGTACCATCCTGCGTCAGTTTTAAGTGAAAAAAACTGGATAAACCTGAATCATGGCCAACCGGGATACATTATAAAAGTGAATGGAGTACTTATACCAAGTTTCACTCTTTCAGGTCGAGAGCTTTGTGAATCAAGAGTGTAGTTGTCGTCAATTTCGAAATCTGAGTATCGAATTCGAAACGTTCGTGCCTTTGTTATCGCTCTCATTTCCTTGATGGCATGTCACACCTCACAATTCAGCCCCTACATGCATACTGATAAGATAACACTTTAAACTAAAATTAAACGTTAGCTTGCATTCTGACATACATCTTATTTACATTTTAATGTGCATAACGATAAAGGGGTTCCATTTCACCACGACTTCTGGGCACGAGGGAGTGGAAATTGGCTAGGAGAAACCAGCCTATCAGATTTGTGAGGTAGATATGATCGATTTAGGTATGATGTACAAGGGAGCTTTGGTGTCTCAATCTCAATGTGGGTTGAAACAATTTTACAAGATTCCTCTAATTTTTTTGAATACCACATTTTTTTTAGTTTAGAAGCGGAGAGATCGTCGCCAAAAATTCTTCCTTTATTTTCACTGTTTATTTCGCAAATTCTCCCGAATAAGTTTCAAGTTCTCAACGTTTTTCCATTGAATTGATTTGAACGCGCTCTAGACCATCCTGTATGAAACATCATTCCTCAACAGAAATAAGTTCCATTAATCCAGTCGGAATTCCGTGCGCAGTAATCGGTCCCAGTGGATAAAATACAGTCTTTCTGTAATTCATTGTCGTGCCCTGTGATAAATTCGGTCCAGAAAAATGGCCACCATCCCGTTGACAAAGACATAGTGCCTCCGAAAATTTCGACGCGTCGTATGTCGATACAGCAATGCATCATTCATCAATCAAAATATTCTTGGAATGGTACTGGGATGTAAAAATATTAGTCGAAAGAAAACCGTCACGGTCAATTCCACACTGACACAATAAAAAATCTGTTCTTCCAGTGGCGTAGCGTTGATTGATGTGTTTGCCGGTGACACTTTAAGAGGATCTATAAAATATTAAACAACATATCGAAAACAAACTCCGTCAGGGCATGAAAAACTGTATCGGCCTCCTTGGGGGTAGTTTTCAGGGAACCGTCTTCAGCTTTTCTCCCTTCTGACGGATGGAAATTCTTCGAGGAAAATCATTTATAAAGAGTTTCCCGATAGAGACGACATGTTTTAAAACTGCTATCTGTCATTTTAAATGTCCCTAGATGTCATTATTCGTGTTTTGTAAAGTTTGATAATTCTCCATATCTCTTTTTTTGGAATAGCCGCCATTTTAAATTAATTTTTTTATTTAAGTTGACCCTTTCGAATGATATCGATTTCTTTGGACATAGAGGTCTTACAGATGTAAGAAAAATGTTTTTTGAAAGATAATACTATTACCTTTTATTGAAAAAGAATTGGGGATTTACTAAAAAATTCAGTGAATTTTATGACTGAAATTTTTTTCAAGAATTTTTTCATGATATTTTTGAGTTGAATGTGTTCATGTTGTTTCTTCAATAAAAGATGGTAGTATTATCTTTAAAAAAATTTTTTTCACGTCTATAGAACCTTTATGTCCAAAGGAATCGATGTCATTCGAGAGGTCAACTAAAATAAAAAAATTAATTTGAAACGGCGGCTTTTCTAAAAATGTGAGGGTGAAATTAGGTATATTTGATGCCCTTGAATTATCGCTAAGTATATGGCACCATCATGACTACAGACGCCATTACGAATTTTCAAAGTTTGTGAATTGAATGAAAATAACTTTTCGAATGAATGAATTTCTGCATTTATTTAATTTAAATCGAGTGATGATTGTTATTAGTTGTCGAAAATTGTGCTAGCTTTCTAATCCCTATAAAAAGTTCTAGCTTGCCCGGAAATTCAGCAAAATTTTCAGAAAATTATTGGCGTGTGCTCAAAATAACGGTCTCTGAACATAATCAACATACATACACAGTGTAACAGCCAAATGGAATAAATTCAATAACGAATAAATGAGGGGGTGTTAGAAAAAACGCTCGGACACGTCGATTTGTAATTTTAAATGCGCATATTTTTCAAGAAAATAATATTATATAGGGTGTTCCATGTGACCGTGGCCAATACCAACTTTCTTATTTCAAATGCAACCCCCTGTATATCATTTAATTTTTGGATTCTTCAGAGAATTCTAGACACAATTCATGCACAATGTCATATACCTATCTTTAACTATTTCGGAAGTATTGAGTGTTTTCAGATTCATTGCAAAAATCAACGTTTTGAATGAAAATTATTTTATTACACAAATTCGGTACATTACACTTAAAACCTAATAAGTAATACTGATTATTTCTCAACTGTAAAAAAAAAACAAAAAAAAACATTAATGTCAATGTAGGAAATGTTTAAACGTCTTGGCAACATGCTAATCTGGTGTAGAATTGTCTTCTAACGTTGCTCAGCATTTCTTCTCAGTAATGGTTTTTGCTTACTTTCATCATATCAAGAGGTAAATGGGAAATAAGTATTGAGTGTAATGTATCGAATTTGTGAAATAAAATAATTTTCATGTTTAATGTTAATTTTCGTAAAAAATCTGAAAACAAATAATATTTCCGAAAAAGTTGAAGATAGGTATCGGACATTGTACATGAATTATGTCTAGAATTTTCTGAAGAACCCAAAAAAGAAATAATATACAGGGGGTTGCATTTAAAATAAGAAAGTTGGTACTGGCCACGGTCGCATGGAACACCCTATATAATTTTATCTTCTTGAAAAATATGCGCATTTGAAATTACAAATCGACGTGTCCGAGCGTTTTTTTTAACAGCCCCTCATTTATTCGTTATCGAATTTATTCTATTTGGCTGTTACACTCTGTGTATGTAATTTGTCAAACATGCATCGATTGTTGAGGTTGTGCTAGCTCAATGAGGGTTATATTTTCTCCGATTTATTCGGGAAGAAGTCATCCGAAGAAAACCTTAATAACCCTATTTTTCGCTGTCCATTCAAATGTACACATTCGCAGGAAAATCTTCACTGAGCCAAATCGCTTTATATTCATTTGGTGCGTCAGCGTTAGCCTCGTTTGTTTCGGTGTTAGGCGCCGAAATTGAATTGTTGAGGCGACCGCTTCAGCCATTCTAAAACGATCGTTAGTAGATCGAACTAAAAACTAATAGAATTGTTTCCGAAACTTGTTCTACTGCCGAACCATCCATCCGAGCCCCGGACCATACGATCGTGTCGTTTGCTAAATGAAAAATCAATCGGGGTTTAATGTCGCGTCCGAACGACGGGGATGTGTTAATTTAAGCGCAAATGCAGCAACAACATAAACTAACAGCGCCAGAGATGGTAAAAACTCATTACAGGAGCTATTTTAATTTCGTTTCAGTAGAGGCCGTTTTGGCTTATCGGCACCGAACATACTGCCATTCTGCGTGCCGATCGAGGAATACCCATAGTATCGCACGGATGCAGCACTTATCAGCTCCTTGACACTTACCCATTTAAAAATGTGTTTGCATCCCTTCTTGGCAAGACCCTGTTGTTGCCGAGGATTCCTTATATGTAGATTTTATGCAAGATATTCGTTGTAGATCTAATAAAGCGGAGTTCCGATTCTTGAACAAAGAATATCATCCCCCTGTGTGAAGATCCGAAACACCCTCACCCTTAAGTACTTGCGAATTCCATCATATTTTCCACTTGATTTTAGATGGATAACAACTCACAAAACTAAATACACTGCGCAATAAATAGACGCACATTATGGAAATCTCAAATTTATTCTACAACTGAAGGTGTTCCCAATGATAATTATTTTTATCAGAATTATGCATGCATATGTTATCCACTTTCAACGTTTTTCTTCAATACAGAAGTTTCCTCCTAGCAGGAATAAAAAAAGATGATATTATCAGATTTTGAATGTATTGGCTCCATTCCAAAAAGCAGTTGTTCTCGATCAATTCTAGTGATCAATAGTTTTTCTTCTGTTTGATTTCCTACACTCGATCGCTATGCAACGCGAAACACGCAATTTGACCCAAGAGGAATATGCCCAAGCGGTAGTTTTGCGAGAAGAAGGGTGGACACACACAAGAATTGCAGAAAGGTTTGGAGTTTCCCATAAAAGTGTGTCCAGAATGTTGCAGCGATTCAGGGAGACAGGTAGGTATGCCATTCAAGAACGAGTTTCTTCGTTGAGACAACGGTTTGCAACCGCGCGCCTCCTTCAAAATCAGCTTGAGCAAACTCATGAGGTGCAAATTGGCACTCGGACAATAAGAAATCTCCCCAGAGAATATGATCTAAGGCCTCGTGTCGCGGCAAGAGGCCCAGCTCTTACCTCAGCCCATCGAAGGGCGCGTTTGGATTTTGCAAGAGAGCATATCCATTGGGAAGAGGCCGATTGGAAAAGAGTTCTCTTCACAGATGAGTCTAGATTCGGCCTCTACCATTGTGATCGACGTTCCCTTGTATACAGACGTCCACATGAAAGATATGCTCAATGCAATTTCCTGAATACTACTGGTTTCGGGGGATGATCGATTATGGTATGGGGTGGAATATCTTTGACTGCTCGCACAGACCTAGTGGTCGTTGATAATGGAGCTATGAATGCTGATAAGTATATAAGGAACATTCTTGAGTAGCATGTAGTGCCATTTGCCCCATACATTGGTGAAAATTTCATTTTTATGGACGATAATGCCAGACCCCATCGTGCGCGCATCGTTCAGGAGTACCTTGAAGAGGTTGAAGTCTCTCGAATGGAATGGCCAGCAAGAAGTCCAGATCTCAATCCGATTGGGCAGGTTTGGGACAACCTCAATAGGAGGCTGAGAAGTTCAGAAAATCATCCAGCTACTCTTAATGACTTAGGAATCCAACTCGGAGAAATCTGGGAAGGATTAGATCACAACATTCGAAGATCACTCGTTGCCGAGCTGTAATTAACGCAAGGGGTGGAAATACCAAGTATTAAATCACTCATCAGCATTTCAGTATTTTGAAAATTGTTCATTTCTCTTCTTTCACATAAGATTCGGTGAAATCCTGAATTTTTCTTCCATTTAATGTGTCTTGTTTCGTTCAAAACCTTTCCGAGAGAACATAAAAAATAAGTTATAAAGTCAATGTAGATATGATCTACATATTGAAATTGAGATTTTCAGAATGTGCGTTAACTTTTTAGCGCAGTATATTTCATAAATGGAATACATTTCAAAATAATCTACTGAATTTGCGAAATAAATTGTTGACATAACTGGCAGAGAAAACATTTCTTGAGGAGAATATTGGATAGAGTTTAAAAAATATAAAGACGATGACTTTCCCATTAAGGTTTTTCTATTTCCGCATCGAAAGTCCATGAATTTATTTTAGAACAGCAATAGACCGGTCTTGTGTAAGCACTATAGTTAATAGGATTCCGTGGTGTTCAAAGGAATAAAAAAAAATAGGCTAGACGTCCGCATCGCATCCCATTGATCCTGATTCTTTCATCAACATTTCAACGTTTTAAGGTGAAATACCGTGCAGTCAGCGATGCAGATGTATTTCGTGGTAGCGATGAATAAAAGGAGGATTATTTCTGCCTCGGATGTGTTCCTTTGTTCTCCCGCTTGATGCCGTTTTATGAAATTTTTAACGAACGATTTTAGGCCACCAATTTTTCATTAACTTTGATACGAAGTTGAGCGTGAAACAGGTGCATTTTAATATGTACATATAACTGCAGCTCAGCATTGTCAAAATCGCGAATTCTCATACAAATGGCAATGTATGTTAATTCACGGACCAGACGTCCTGCAAATTGTAATAATACACGAATATTGAATGAAAAATTCATAAAGACTCGCCCGCCGCAAATTTGGTATGTCTATTTTCGGTGTTTCAGCCACAATTTTGTCATCCAGCCTTTTTCACTGAGCTCTCCTACGCTTGTGCAGAACCCCTTGGAATTCAAATAGGAAAAATATGTGGTTTGGTACAGCATTAGCTGATCCTTGAATTCTTGACCTTGAACCTCTTTCTTCCTCTCACTGGAATTCTCAAATTTTGACTACACGATAATGCAGGGTCTTTCACGAGGAACCTCACCCATATTTATACGGGAAACTACTGAACGTATTTTCATGAAATTCAGCACTTATAAGTATTTCACGATGCTGATGAAATCTAAAATATTTTCAAGGCATGAGCACCTCCGGTTTTTCCGGAAATGACGTCAACTTCCGTTTTTCAAATTAGAACACCATTTTTTTTATTGCAGAAATAGATTCCTTAGAAAATTTCAAGTTATTTTGATGTAACATTTTTCAGTTTTGGTTGGAAAATTCTCTCTGAGCGGGAAAATTCGAAAAAAAAATCGAAAATAGAGCTACCCTGAAACAAGAATAACTTCGAGGTTTTTGAATGGAAAATTTTCATTTTTGGGATTTTTCAAGATGTAAGATTGATGTATCCACTTTAAAAATCGAAATCGCGATTCATGATACAGGGGGTGAAAAAATCGCTTTCAAAGTTAGGGATGACAAAATCGTGAAAAATCAATTTTTTGAAATTAGAACCCCATTTTTTTATGGCAGATATTGAATCTACGTTAAAAAATAATGTGAGTGTATGCATCACACCCTTGCCCTAAAATGGATATTTTCTGAGTTAATATCCACTTCTATGGGTGAGGTTCCTCGTGAAAGACCCTGTATAGATCCTAAGTTGGTCAATCAGATGGAAAAATAAATGGGTAGACATTTTCGTAATGAATGAATATTTCATTCAATCATTCATACTTCAAATTCGTTCAATTTAATTCTCACCCTTAAAATGCTTCACCCTCTCAGTTCTTATGATATTGAAGAATTATATCTCACATATATTATTCATATTTCAGATTGCATCACAATCAGCGAACACAACACACCTGTCAGTTGGATAATTTATGAGGTAAGAATTAAAAATATTTCCTTTGTAAAATACGAATCGTGTATTCTTCGGCTTCATTGTGGTTCACTACATCATTCGAAGTCTTCAATTTTTAATTACCCCGATTCCATTGATAACGCATTTTGTGACCTCAACAGTTTGTGGTGTATTCGAATGGACTACTATGTCCAGAAAAAAATCAACAGACATAAGCTCACAAGGTCTAGCAGACCATATCGTAATATGAGAATCAATTCGGTTTCTTAAAATCTAGTTTATGACACTGAATGAAAAAGAAATAATAGTTTCCTCAATGGCAATTCGTTCGAACAAATCACATCGAGTGAGAAAGATTGACACAAATATCTTTCGAAACAGTTCTGTACAGAATCCCTTTATTTCTATATCGCCTTCCAATTTTGTCATCGCTGAGAGTATTATTTCCCCCCAAATCGTTTTCTCTGCGTTATATGGACTATTTGGAACTTTCACTCAGAGCCGAAGTTATCTTTTATCGAATTGCAAAGTTTGTTATTGTTGACCATTACTGTGCAATATCTGCCATTTACCAAAGTCGATAAAAATCATGGAGAGAAAAGGGAAAGTGTGTTCGGACAATATACTTTGTCCCCTGAAGATTTAGAATGTGAAGACATGCAAGGTATTTGATAGAGGGATCGACAATTTTTTGGGGACCATATGCAGCGGAGAAGGTTTCTGAGATATAATTTTTTTCTGAAAAACGCGCTAATCTTTTTTATAAAAAATTTGATATTTTTTCGATTGTGTTTCCAAAACAACCAAATTACCCTTGTTAAATTCTCGAAAATGACCCAAATATATGAAGAATGTATAGAAGTAAATTTTATTTCGATTTTTAGGTGAGTTTTCGGATGTTTCGAAACTAAATCAAATTTAAGCTTCATGATATTTCGGACATAATGTATAAGAATGGAACAATTGCAAATGATCTGAAAAAACCTTGTCGTTTCCTTTATCAAACGCCAGATATTTTTCAAAATTATTTATTTCTTGAAAAATTGTCTGGGTGAATTGTCTAGCTTTCCATCTGTCTAGAAACCGTGAAAACGAAGTACGCAAATGATTATTTCGCTGCATTTCGCCTAGCCGTTTCCGGCATTTATCATATCAAAGCCATAATTCATAAAATTTGCCAGTTATCCAATGTATGAACAGCATTTGTGCGTTTACCCTTGGGTGTTTCCTTATCATAGTCGATCTGCAAATACAAATGGGCTGCAATTATTTTCCGTATTTTCGTTGATATATTGACCGAGGCGTTCTCGAACACAGAATAGGATGAGGCAATGAATTTGTTCATTACGTATAGATTCCTATTGGAACGCGAATGGAAGAGATCGATTTGGACCTCCATTTTTCGAGAGTGTTTCCCATAAATCAATTCATAACTAGCACGCGTTAAATTCGACGGGACAATTTTGAAAATTTGTTCACTATTGGAACGTTTTTTCATAATCCATCTAGATTGACTGTTTTTAAAAAATTGTGAATTTCTTTTTCAATACTTCATAACGATAGGTAAGATTTCGTACGCAGCTTGAACGCGTTATTCAACATCAAGGCGCGAAATTTTCCCTTGATCGAACAAGTTATTTCGAATCTATCGGGAAAGGGTGATTCCTTGTTCGAAATAGAGCGTAATTTGTTATACAGAGTGTAACAACCAAATGGAATGAATTCGATAATGAATAAACGAGGGCGTGTTGGAAAAAACGCACGGACACGTCGATTTGTAATTTTAAATGCGCATATTTTTCAAGAAAATAATATTATATAGGGTGTTCCATATGACCGTGGCCAATACCAACTTTCTTATTTCAAATGCAACCCCCTGTATATTATTTATTTTTTGGATTCTTCAGAGAATTCTAGACACAATTCATGCACAATGTCCTGTACCTATCTTTAACTATTTCGGAAGTATTAAGTGTTTTCAGGTTTATTGCAAAAATCAACGTTTTAAATAAAAATTCTTTTATTTTACAAATTCGGTACATTACACGTGAAACCTAATAAGTAATACTGATTATTTCTTAATTATCAAAAAAAAAAACAAAAAAAACATTAATGTCAATGTAGGAAATGTTCAAAATGCTCGCCGCGAACCTTGGCAACATGCTAATCTGGTGTAGAATTGTCTTTTAACGTTACTCAACATTTCTTCTCAGTAATGGTTTTTGCTCACTTTCTTCATATCAAGAGGTAAATGGGAAATAAGTATTGAGTGTAATATATTGAATTTGTGAAATGAAATAATTTTTATTCAAAATGTTAATTTTTGTAAAAAATCTGAAAACACTCAATATTTCCGAAAAAGTTGAAGATAGGTATAGGACATTGAACATAAATTATGTCTGGAATTTTCTGAAGAATCCAAAGAATAAATAATATACAGGGGGTTGTATTCGAAATAAGAAAGTTGGTATTGGCCACGACTGCATGGAACACCCTATATAATTTTATTGTCTTGAAAATATGCGCATTTAAAATTACAAATCGACGTGTCCGAGCGTTTTTCCCAACACCCTCTCATTTATTCGTTATCGAATTTATTCCATTTGGCTGTTACACTCTGTATATAAATGTTGGGTCGAAAGACAAACATTATAGGAGATACCGCGGTTCAAAGAAGCGGAAAAATGAAATTTAAAGAAAAACTCACGGAACGATTTAGATAATTAAATTCGGATAGCCTGATTTGCTTAGAAACTTTTTCATCTCATGTATTTTTCTTGTAAAATGTACCGTTTTGAAATGAAAAAATGAAATGTAAATCATTATCTACGTGTAGGAGAAAATCCATTTTTTTTAGAACTGATTAAAAGTTAATAGAGAAAAATAAGATACATGAAAAACTTTCAGACCAAATCAGGCTATCCGAATTTAATTTCTATCCGAGTCGTTGAAATCTTTCTCATCAATTCAGAATCACCTCGACCGCGGCATTCGAGATTCTGAAAATTTCAAGTCTCTAGGTTCATCCTTTCGAGAATTATCGTTTACGGCCGGACGGACAGAACGGAATTTGTACACGGATTCGTGATCGGTGCGTCGAACCTAGTCGATTGAGAACATTTCTAGCTAAAAATACAATAATCGCTCACGTAGAACGAGCGCTCAAAAATGATGTACTACAATTTTGCAATATGAAGATGTGTTTCTTCAAGGATAAAATAGATTTTCTCGATAACTCGCTCCTTCGCCATTTTGCAATTTTATGGTAATTTCTGTGGATTTGCAATGAAAAGATTTTCACGATAATTTGCCCCTCCGCCAATTTGCGAATCGAAATGCGGGAAAAAATCTGCTGGAGTTTTTACCAACAGAAATTTTTATTCGGCGGATTCAATTGTAAGATCGACGGCAAATGCTTTCATGAGAAACTTTACTCATTCTAGATTATCTTCCTATAATTTCCCGAAAATTTCAAGCCGTTCCATAGGGGATTCTCTCGCGAAACTCTCCTCCTCAATCTGGAATCATTTTTCATTCGACTGAACCCCTCTATTGACAATTCGTTATTGCTGGGAGAAACTTATTCCAATATGGGTGCTGCGAGTTTCAGGAATCAGAAACCAATTTCAGTTATACACTTTCTGGTAGAGACCGAGGATAACTTAGGGGCGGAGTTATAATCTCAGATGCTTGTTTATTCGTTCACTCGATAATTTTGACCATTATTCCTGAAATTTATCTGAAGTTATGGTGGAAAAATGCATAAAAGAACCTTATTATTGTTGAATTTTTCTCGAATATAGTCAACTTTTCCGTTATCTTCGGAACACAAAATGCAATAAGAAGTTGCACATTCCAGTTTCATAATCAACTCGTCAAAAGTTTGGAATGATGTTTTCCTATTATGCATATTTCCGTATCATCTTGACATTATTTTCAATTACATTATACAGTGCGCGTCAAAATTATGGAACAAATTCATTTTCTCAGAAGAATATTTGGCAACAAAATTCTGAAACAGGTCAATTTTTGTTTCACTTACCAAATCTTTATGCATTTTTGAAGGGTTTTTGTTGCACCCTGTGCCATCCCCATCAACCCCTCTAAATTTCTTGAATAGAGAAAGTGAGTCATATGGTACTTTTTTGGCGAGGTCTTTGTATCTTCTTTACAGGCGTGTAGAAATTTTCAAGAAAAAAATTTTCTTTGAAAAATTAGTTATTTCACAGAGGTTTCAATTTGTCGTGGCTCATTCACTTTGAAACGATGGTGCCTGATGAAATTTGTCACCGAATGAAAGTCGACCATTACAGTTTTGTTCATGCACAACTTTTAACCCCTACGAACCCTCATAACTGAAGCGCAGTGTTTCACACATTCTAATTTTTCACGTGAGGGGATTGAAAGTTGTGCATGAACAAAACTGTAATGGTCGACTTTCATTAGGTGACAAATTTCATCAGATACCATCGTCTCAAAGTAAATGAGCCATTACAAAGTGCACACACTGTAACCTCTTTGAACTAACAATTTTTTCAAAAAAAAAAAAATTTCAAATGAAAATTTCTACACGTCTGTGAAGAAGCTACAAAGACCTTGCCAAAAAAGTACCACTTTCTCTATTCAAAAAATTAAGAGGGTTGATGGGGATGGCACAGGGTGCAACAAAAATCCTTCAAAAATTCATAAAAATTTGGTAAAAGTGAATCAAAAATTGACCTTATTCAGGATTTTGTTGTCAAATATTTTTCTTCAGAGAAAATGAATTTGTCCCATAATTTTGACGCGCACTCTAGAAATGTGTTCTGATTCATCGTTAAGCAAGTTTTTATTTAGTTTAGTCATTTCTTGGCCATGTATTTCCAATAAGCACATATCAATGATTTTCTCTTCAGTCTGTATTCAGTTTTCGATACGATCAAACGGTTCTTCGCAATTCAACATAAGAACTCAAGTGTAAGCGGCCAATTTCTGCAATGTTAGCCAAAGTGTGATATCACGCCAGAGTTTAACCCTTTCGGTGAGAAGGCTCTCTTGAAATTTTCAGAATTTCGGTTTCTCGAGAAATTTTATTCTCTTTCTACATAAATACATTTCGAGAAAGGCAATAAATAACAAGATCTGCTTTCATTGGCGTTTCTGTGGTGAAGGAAATGTACCTACAGGAAAGTGTATCAGGAGAAAATACCGAAAGAGAAACACTCTGCCGGAATATTCCTGGGTTGGGCAATTCCAAAAAGTTTCCTTCACTGCGATATCCAAAATTTATCTGGATCTTAGCAGGAATATGCTTCAACTCCTTACTGTATTCTTGAGAGGACATGGCCGCCTCAGGATGCACCTTATGATAATGGGCCTAGATGAGTGGAGATTCTGTGGGAAGGAGGAAAAAACTCCGAACCAGCTGGTGACGACACGCCTCACCATCGCTAGCCAACAAAAAAATGCTTTCGACAAGAAACTTGGAAGCCAACCCAGATACTGGAGTTCTGGAGTTCATTAGTGCTCTTTAACTGGAGGGCGAGCTGTGGACAACGTAACAGCTCTGAAGGAGGGGATACACATTAGACCATAAGGTGCCATGAAGCCCCCTTAAATCTATGTATCTCATAGAATTCGGACCAGCCATTCCGATGATAAGCCTAGAAAGATCTACTGGCAAACAGCCCAAATGAAAACTTAATACACTGCGCAAAAAAATCAACGCACATTATGGAAATCTCAAATTTATTCTACAACTGAAGGTGTTCTCAATGATAATTATTTTTATCAGAACTATGCATGCATATGTTATCCACTTTCAACGTTTTTCTTCAATACAAAAGTTTTCTCCCAGCAGGAATAAAAAAGGTGATATTATCAGATTTTGAATGTATTGGCTCCATTCTGAAATCAGTTGTTCTCGATCAATTCTAGTGATCAATAGTTTTTCTTTCGTTTGATTTTCTACACTCGATCGCTATGCAACGCGAAACACCCAATTTGACCCAAGAGGGATGTGCCCAAGCGGTAGTTTTGCGAGAAGACGGGTGGACATACACAAGAATTGCAGAAAGGTTTGGAGTTTCCCATACAAGTGTGTCCAGAATGTTGCAGCGATTCAGGGAGACAGGTATGAATGTCCGAAGACCAGGACAGGGTAGACCACGGCTAACAACTGCCATCCAAGAACGTTACTTGAGAGTTTCTCTGTTGAGACAACGGTTTGCAACCGCTCGCCTCCTTCAAAATCAGCTTGAGCAAACTCATGAGGTGCAAATTAACACTCAGACAATAAGAAATCGCCTCAGAGAATATCATTTAAGGCCTCGTGTCGCGGCAAGAGGCCCAGCTCTTACCCCAGCCCATCGAAGGGCGCGTTTGGAATTTGCGAGAGAGCATATCCATTGGACAGAGGCCGATTGGGAAAGAGTTCTCTTCACAGATGAGTCTGGATTCTGCCTCTACCATTGTGATCGACGTTCCCTTGTATACAGACGTCCACATGAAAGATATGCTCAGTGCAATTTCCTGAATACTACTGGTTTCGGGGGACGATCGATTATGGTATGGGGTGGAATATCTTCGACTGCTCGCACATACCTAGTGGTCGTTGATAATGGAGCTATGAATGCTGATAAGTATATAAGGAACATTCTTGAAGAGCATGTAGTGCCATTTGCCCCATACATTGGTGAAAATTTCATTTTTATGGACAATAATGCCAGACCCCATCGTGCGCGTATCGTTCAGGAGTACCTTGAAGAGGTTGAAGTCTCTCGAATGGAATGGCCAGCAAGTCCAGATCTTAATCCGATTGAGCAGGTTTGGGACAACCTCAATAGAAGGCTGAGAAGTTCAGAAAATCATCCAGCTACTCTTCTTAATGACTAAGGAATCCAACTCGGAGAAATCTGGGAAGGATTAGATCAGAACATTTTAAGATCACTCATTTTGAGTATTAACCGTCGTTGCCGAGCAAGGGGTGGAAATACCAAGTATTAAATCACTTATCAGCATTTCGGTATTTTGTAAATTGTTCATTTCTCTTCTTTCACATAAGATTCGGTGGAATCCTGAATTTTTCTTCCATTTAATGTGTCTTGTTTCGTTCAAAACCTCGTGAACCTTCGTGAACATAAAAAAATAAGTTATAAAGTCAATGTAGAGTTAACTTTCATTGAAATTGAGATTTTCAGAATGTGGGTTAATTTGTTTGCGCAGTGTATTTTGAGCTAGATTATGCTTGCATATGCTTCGCAATCTCCGGTTCTCAATAGATAGATTATTGTGCATGGAACTATTTGCCAAAAATCAAAATCATTCAAAAAATACTTTGCATCAACTTCAATGGCATGTCAGTACCTCAACCCGATGATTGATTATCTATCAGTTAGATTTGTTCAAAGACTCTCACATCATTCATTATGGCCGACCTCCCCTTGGACTCTCACGATGATTTCAGCGGTTTACATGGCTAATCCCGAAGGAAGACGAGTGTCCCTCCTAAATATCTGCAAGGTCCTCCCCAAATGAAATTTTCCATTCTATCAATTAGCACGAAAGAATCACTGGGTAATCTCGTTAAGTCTAAGAGAAAATACTGCCGACATCCCCTCCGACTACGCCTTCCTCACAATAATCGTTCACCCTCCAGGCAGGCTAGTTCGAATACCGCTGAAGCGAAACGAAACAAAGAAGTGATACGTCACGTTTTCTGGACTGTCACCAAATCTCCCTGATATATGTTTTCGATAAATCAACGATAACTACAAGCATTCTAGAACAATTTCTGGGCCGGAGCAATTCTTTCAACAAACACGTTTCAACGTGATTGAAAAACATAACCAGCCCCAGATTGATAAACGGAAAGCTTTTATTCTGGCAGATATCCGAAATAGCCGAATAGAAAGTAGAGGAAAGCAACCGGGCACACGACGTCGAAATATGGCCTAATAATTCAAAGGATGTTCAACATATTGCGGCCTGAAATGCGGATTTAATGTTGGAAAAATGTTTCGGTTGTTCTGGCAGGAACAGGATGACTGTACAAACGACTTCGGCCCACTTCGAACGATAGGCGGCGCTTTCAAATACATAACGATACAAATTCGTGCTTATTTACATACAGGAAGGGAAATGTGCCGGAGAAATGTTCATGATCGAATAGCGTTGTGTCGATAGCAGCGTTCTTCGGATTCTTGTATGTTCAAGTGCAATAAAAGATGAGGAGGAATATTTCCCTTTTATAAAATAGATATACATACTTCGAATGAGTGGGTAGTCGGAAATGGCCACTCATAACCAGCCTCATCATGTCTCTCAAATCTGGTCTTATGCGTTTGCACGATGCCAATTGGAAGGCCAGTTGCGTGAAGCCAGTGGACTGGCACCAGTAACTGGATCACCAGTGACATTAGCGGCCTTTACACATACACGCTTTCCGTACGGAAAGGCCTGAAATAGGAAAGAGTGAAGTAAAGCGCGTATGTGTAAAGGGTGCACTTGGAGGGCAAGATTGCGCTTTCCCTATAGATTTGCGCGATGGTATTACTCGCACGCTTTCCTCGAAGTCCCAGGAGTGTGGGAAAGCGTGTATGTGTAAAGGCCGCTATTCTGTGTCAGTGGCAAAAGTCTGTCCAGTGCATCGCCTTGACGAGACCGTCCAACTAAATGCACCCATAAGACAGTTCGCAGAAGGAAGAAACTGAAAGAGATGAAACCTGGAGGAAGCTTCCAGGAATGGATCATTCCAAAAAGTTTTATTTGGATCTCAGAAGACTTTATCATACAATAGCTGATTGCAACCTGATATAAATTTGGAAATGTGGATTCCTTCATTTGATTATACTGAAAACTTTCAGAGTGGAACAACGGTTGAAATATTTTTTTTGAAAATCAGCCACGTTGAAACTTTTACTGAAATTTTTTGCCAACCTTTCGATTAATTATTGTAATGGGAGCTTTATTCGCTATTTATCAAATCGAAAATAATTTCCAGGTTGTTCAATAGAAGAGCAACGGATGAAATTTGAACAAACTTAATCTGACTAACGCTGTCTGTATTCGAACGAGTTCTCTTCAACTATTCATTTATTTTTCAACGAAAATTTGTTGTTTTTACATGTATTTATGTATGACTTCAGGACGTGATCATTCTGATCATATGGAGGGTGCAGGCCATCTTTTGGCGAACACAAAAAAGGGAATATTTCTATGTACCCTCCAATAGTTTCCGAGATATGAAGATTTATTCGACTGAGAAAAATTTTTTTTTAAAGAAAAGAACTTCAGATTTTTTCGTTTTTGTGAAATCCCTTTGGCATTCGGAATCAATTTAAGATGATTTGTTTCGGTGTAAAAATTTTTTTCATGGAAAAACTTCCGATTTTTTTCGGTTTTGTGGTATTCCTTTGGAAATAATTCAAGATGATTTGTGAATACTCACCTGACCTGACCTGATGTTTCAGATTGATCAGCAGAAGAAACGTGTTTATATCATTCATGGGTGTCAAAGGATGAATTATGGTAGTGTAAAAGAAAACATAGTCATAAATAGAACTTTTTATTCATTCAAATTGTACATTTCAAATTATGAAATAAATGAAGCTAAAACTTGTATAAACTTCTTGAATTATTTTGTATTAAAAATTCTGAAATGAACTTTTTCTTCTTTTTTACCCTTATGATCAGAGAGAAACATCGCAGGATAAACATTAAGTTTTTATCGAAGAGATGAAAGAAGTGATATTGAAAAATTTTAAATGAAACAATTTACAATAAAAAATAGGCAAAAAAAATAGGCAAAAAAAATAGGCAAAAAAAATAGGCAAAAAAAATAGGCAAAAAAAATAGGCAAAAAAAATAGGCAAAAAAAATAGGCAAAAAAAATAGGCAAAAAAAATAGGCAAAAAAAATAGGCAAAAAAAATAGGCAAAAAAAATAGGCAAAAAAAATAGGCAAAAAAAAAAATTGAATTGTGTCCTTGTGTCCTTGTGTCCTTGTGTCCTTGTGTCCTTGTGTCCTTGTGTCCTTGTGTCCTTGTGTCCTTGTGTCCTTGTGTCCTTGTGTCCTTGTGTCCTTGTGTCCTTGTGTCCTTGTGTCCTTGTGTCCTTGTGTCCTTGTGTCCTTGTGTCCTTGTGTCCTTGTGTCCTTGTGTCCTTGTGTCCTTGTGTCCTTGTGTCCTTGTGTCCTTGTGTCCTTGTGTCCTTGTGTCCTTGTGTCCTTGTGTCCTTGTGTCCTTGTGTCCTTGTGTCCTTGTGTCCTTGTGTCCTTGTGTCCTTGTGTCCTTGTGTCCTTGTGTCCTTGTGTCCTTGTGTCCTTGTGTCCTTGTGTCCTTGTGTCCTTGTGTCCTTGTGTCCTTGTGTCCTTGTGTCCTTGTGTCCTTGTGTCCTTGTGTCCTTGTGTCCTTGTGTCCTTGTGTCCTTGTGTCCTTGTGTCCTTGTGTCCTTGTGTCCTTGTGTCCTTGTGTCCTTGTGTCCTTGTGTCCTTGTGTCCTTGTGTCCTTGTGTCCTTGTGTCCTTGTGTCCTTGTGTCCTTGTGTCCTTGTGTCCTTGTGTCCTTGTGTCCTTGTGTCCTTGTGTCCTTGTGTCCTTGTGTCCTTGTGTCCTTGTGTCCTTGTGTCCTTGTGTCCTTGTGTCCTTGTGTCCTTGTGTCCTTGTGTCCTTGTGTCCTTGTGTCCTTGTGTCCTTGTGTCCTTGTGTCCTTGTGTCCTTGTGTCCTTGTGTCCTTGTGTCCTTGTGTCCTTGTGTCCTTGTGTCCTTGTGTCCTTGTGTCCTTGTGTCCTTGTGTCCTTGTGTCCTTGTGTCCTTGTGTCCTTGTGTCCTTGTGTCCTTGTGTCCTTGTGTCCTTGTGTCCTTGTGTCCTTGTGTCCTTGTGTCCTTGTGTCCTTGTGTCCTTGTGTCCTTGTGTCCTTGTGTCCTTGTGTCCTTGTGTCCTTGTGTCCTTGTGTCCTTGTGTCCTTGTGTCCTTGTGTCCTTGTGTCCTTGTGTCCTTGTGTCCTTGTGTCCTTGTGTCCTTGTGTCCTTGTGTCCTTGTGTCCTTGTGTCCTTGTGTCCTTGTGTCCTTGTGTCCTTGTGTCCTTGTGTCCTTGTGTCCTTGTGTCCTTGTGTCCTTGTGTCCTTGTGTCCTTGTGTCCTTGTGTCCTTGTGTCCTTGTGTCCTTGTGTCCTTGTGTCCTTGTGTCCTTGTGTCCTTGTGTCCTTGTGTCCTTGTGTCCTTGTGTCCTTGTGTCCTTGTGTCCTTGTGTCCTTGTGTCCTTGTGTCCTTGTGTCCTTGTGTCCTTGTGTCCTTGTGTCCTTGTGTCCTTGTGTCCTTGTGTCCTTGTGTCCTTGTGTCCTTGTGTCCTTGTGTCCTTGTGTCCTTGTGTCCTTGTGTCCTTGTGTCCTTGTGTCCTTGTGTCCTTGTGTCCTTGTGTCCTTGTGTCCTTGTGTCCTTGTGTCCTTGTGTCCTTGTGTCCTTGTGTCCTTGTGTCCTTGTGTCCTTGTGTCCTTGTGTCCTTGTGTCCTTGTGTCCTTGTGTCCTTGTGTCCTTGTGTCCTTGTGTCCTTGTGTCCTTGTGTCCTTGTGTCCTTGTGTCCTTGTGTCCTTGTGTCCTTGTGTCCTTGTGTCCTTGTGTCCTTGTGTCCTTGTGTCCTTGTGTCCTTGTGTCCTTGTGTCCTTGTGTCCTTGTGTCCTTGTGTCCTTGTGTCCTTGTGTCCTTGTGTCCTTGTGTCCTTGTGTCCTTGTGTCCTTGTGTCCTTGTGTCCTTGTGTCCTTGTGTCCTTGTGTCCTTGTGTCCTTGTGTCCTTGTGTCCTTGTCGCTAGGTCGCTAGGTCGCTAGGTCGCTAGGTCGCTAGGTCGCTAGGTCGCTAGGTCGCTAGGTCGCTAGGTCGCTAGGTCGCTAGGTCGCTAGGTCTTTGAGCTCGAGTCTGCTGTTGTCGGCACCCATCTCTGTCGGCTGCTCCGGTCTCTCCACTGCGCTAAAACCCATCTCTTATGTGAATCCTCTCCTCAGTTCCTAACAAGCATACTTTGAAAATTGTATTTATTTCGCACATGCATGAGTAGTAATGAGTATTATCTACATACCTTTATTCGCGGAAAATCAGATTTCCACAAGAAAAATCGAGAATTTTTCACCCCAGAAAGATTAGGAAATTAATTTTCCTTATATGGGCTCCCTTTTCGAACGCCAAAATCATCCCACAGACGGCCCTTTGCCATTTATCAATATTTCATACTGATTTAGGCTACCCAAAATACTCCTCTGGATGCTGATAAGGAGCCATCTGTGGGATTTATTACGAACTAACCGCAAATAATAATTAATGAAATTTCGGAAATTCAGCAATTCTATTGAAAGTCGCAAAATGGTGCAGGTGCCGGTTACTTTCGACCGATGTGATACCATCGAGAACTATTCAAAATGTTACAACTGACTTATATCGGTCTTTTTGCCGAGCTTCTCTTTTTGCTAGGTGTAAATGCACACCCAAATTCGGGCTGTTTTGGATTATGGACTGTTACCAGGTAAATGAAGTGAAGATGGTAAAATGAAACCATTTATTGCAAAATACTTACAATCACAGTGAAAACACTCGCATGATGTTCTATATGTTCTATATATGACAGCATCTAAAACAGAGATATTCACGAAAAAATGTGATATGAGATCTATCATGAGATGGAATTATTAAATTAGCCAATAAGAGCATATGAAATGATATTATCATAAAATTCAATGAAAAATGAGATAGTGAAAGAGAACTGAGAGGGCATGTTAGAAGATAGATAAGAGCTGAGGGCTTAAATTCAAATACATTTTATCGAGCAAATGCGTGAATAACAGTTACAAAAATATTGATATAATACGATTATATTATTATTGAATGTAGAGGTGATCTGCCAGTGCTGAGCCGTGGAGTGAGACAGCTGGCCCAATGTCACAAAAAAGTTGAAAACTGGAAGTTCCTCATCGAGAAGTCCTAAGGAGATACCACCTGGCTCAGATGACCCATTCCAGGGCCCGCACAGTAGTGGCGAGACTCAATTTATCTGAAACTGGAGAACAGTAATTAGAGCGTGGTCTACGAAGAGGTTGACGTTGGACATGGCTTCAAAAATATGAAATAAGATTGAGATATTGAAACCGAGTAATGGGACTCTCAATTTTCAAACTGTTTAGACTAATATGAAGCCGAGGTTTTCACTGTGATAAAAAGAATATAGTTAGGATGCAAAACTTTCAATTAATTTTACGATGCGAAGTAACAAAATGGAGCAGGTGCTGGTTCGAACGATTTTTCATCCCATCTCTTACCTGCTAATACTGTTCATGCTGTCACAATTGATATAAAACCCAAGCGTCCATTGAGATATCTGGAATCAATAAACTGAGACATATTTTATTAAATACGCATCTCATCCCCGTTATATTTAACGATGAGATGCAACAAAATGGTGCAGGTGAAGGTTCGAACTATTTTTATCCCATCTCTTACCTGCTGATACTGTTTATACTGTCACAATTGATATAGAGCCCAAACGTCCATTGAGATAGGTAGAATCGATAAATTGAGACGGGAAACCTTCTGATACTGCTCGTGCTGTTACAATTGGTTTTTATCTGATCATGAAGCCGTTTGATCAGAACTCCACTTCTACTGAAGATTGGTTCCAAGTGGCCTCAGTTTTTGCGTCAGCACAGTCTTATACGGCTGTGTCAGCCAAAATCTTTACTCAAAATACGCTAAATTGTCTTTCCTGGCTGCAAATCACATTTTCACCCTTTCAAAACATGTCGTTTACTTTGGGAAAACCCTCTGTACGAGAACGAATTCTCATGACATTTTCCCGATATTTTGGGTCGCTGATAACTAACTCTGAAAGCCCATTCAAAAATGAAATGGCAATTACACAGCGTGTAGACATTTCCCGAATAAACTTCAAAGATACATGCGAACTCCACTTGAGCCGTTGAATATTCATAAAACTTCCGCTCGCAAATTCATGTCTTCATCTATGAAAAGAACCAAACATCGAATTCCCACCTCTGAAACCCGGGCAGAGTACGCTTTCGAAACGTAAGGCCCCCATTTCCATTGTCGTGTTACACGATTTGTCCGAATTAGCATACACATTCAAAACAGAACATTCAAATGGCGATATTACAGCTGATTTTCATATCAGAATGAACTTGTCCACAGTTAAACTGGCTCACAAAGGGAAACTTCTGGGGGTTGTCTGCCGAAAACACAATTACAAATCGGGGCAATTCCTCTTCGTTCCTCTCTTTCGGCTGAATTTCAATTGTGATGTTGAAGGGGGCGTTGATTGAGTTCACTGATCTGTATACCGGCTAGAACAAGTTCCTTGAGGTTTTATTCCATGTGAGAGAAGGTTCATTTCGGCTTCAACCCAATAGGAAGGTATACAAAACCTTTAGGAAAAGCTCTTTTCATCGTCACTCTCTTAACTGCTCTGAGCCAAACAACTTCTATCAGAGCGGAATATAAGGAAGGATTACGGCAGATATTTCGCTATCTTTTTCGAGTTATCTTTCCTTTGGTGCCAGCTGAAGATCAATTCTGCGAAAGCAAGCTTGCCTCTATTCGATGTAATCGACATATAAGTGCGAGGAAAACTGATCGACCGTGAGTTTGACTCATACTAAGAAAGCCCTATGAAGTTTATTCTCAAAAGATTTTCTCAAATCCGAAAAGATAAAACATATAGTGTGTCCCACTTGGAACACGAAAAAGTTATATTTTATACTATTGCCTACAGAATCTCTATAAGCCATGAATAATAGATCTATGCATATAAAACCGAAACTGAACAACAATCGACTGTATGGCTCAGAATAAGCCATGTGCAACAAAAGTAGTTCGCACACGAAACCCTTCGCCTGTCTTTCCGGCATAACTGGACATGTCGCCACAATTCTGTTAGTTTGTTCCTCCTACGCCAGTAGTGACAGGGATTATGATAATATGATATAGATTCTCGAAGACAACCACATGATGACGACATAATGAAAATTATGGTTACCTATCAGAAAATATAAAGTGTTCGTAGCCAGCGAAATTACTAGACGAGAGCCCTTTGTGTAAGAGCTTAGAAATTATGTTGAAAAACTATTTGCACCCTAGTCTCATATTTTATACCACGGTTTTTATTATTTATTATTATTTTATTATATTTCTGTGATTTTATATTCTAGGTGAAGGAATTAGTGAATGTTATTTCGGAGTATGTTGAACGTGTTGAATATTATACAGAGTGTAACAGCGAAATGGAATAAATTCGATAACGAATAAAAAAGGGCGTGTTGGGAAAAACGCTCGGACACGTCGATTTGTAATTTTAAATGCGCATATTTTTCAAGAAAATAAAATTATATAGTGTGTTCCATGCGACCGTGGCCAATACCAACTTTCTTATTTTAAATGCAACCTCCTGTATATTATTTGTTTTTTGAATTCTTCAGAAAATTCTAGACATAATTCATGTACAATGTCTTATACCTATCTTCAACTTTTTCGGAAATATTAAGTGTTTTCAGATGTTTTACAAAAATAAACATTTTAAATGAAAATTATTTTATCTCACGAATTCGATACATTACACTCAATACTTATTTCCCATTTACCTCTTGATATGAAGAAAGTAAGCAAAATCCATTAGTGAGAAGAAATGTTGAGTAACGTTAGAAGACAATTCTACACCAGATTAGCATGTTGCCAAGACGTTCGCGGCGAGCATTTTGAACATTTCCTACATTGACATTAATGTTTTTTTTTGTTTTTTCTTTAATAATTAAGAAATAATCAGTATGACTTATTAGGTTTTAAGTGTAATGTACTGAATTTGTGAAATGAAATAATTTTTATTTAAAACGTTGATTTTTACAATAAATCTGAAAACACTTAATAACTCCGAAAAAGTTAGAGATAGGTATAGGACATTGTGCATGAATTGTGTCTATAGAATTCTCTGAAGAATCCAGAAAATAAATAATATACAGGGGGTTGCATTTGAAATAAGGAAGTTGATATTGGCCACGGTCACATGGAACAACCTATATAATATTATTTTCTTGAAAAATATGCGCGTTCAAAATTACAAATCGACGTGTTCGACCGTTTTTCCCAACACGCCCTCATTCATTCGTTATCGAATTTATTCCATTTGGCTGTTACACTCTGTATTATATCAATTTGTTTTTCCGAACATTTACTAGTTCTGCACACTTGGATTTGATATATTTTATTGGCATTTCCCCTTATTCGTACTGATTGTTGATAGTTTTCCATCACGATTGAAGTACCTATTCACTGGTTGGAGAAGGCATTTCTGGAGGATGCTAAACTAGTAGATGCAGGCAGCTAAGCAAATCGACTTCCTAACCCTGAGAAACCTTCGTGTGCTGGACTTTTTTTTCAGATAATTTTGATTTTTGTAATTCATTATGTTCACATTCTAGTTCCGTATAGTAAATTCTGTGTTGGAAATCCGGTTGAGTATCATAATTTCTGATTCAATATTGTGATTCTGATTTTGTGTCATTAACTACGATTTTGTGCTATCATTTTTATTTATTAGTTGAAAATTTGATTAAGTATTGTAAATCCATACTTTTGTCATCTTTTTTATGGGAATAATAAATAACTTTTCGAAGAACTCAAGCTTTCATTTCATTACCACATAACACAGTAAGGAAAAGTAAAGGGAGACAATTCCTTTGTCATGTTATAGTGATCTGTCAACAAGAAAGACGAAGGGAACTTTTGATGAAGGCTTTCACGCCAGGATTCAACTTCAAATCTAGTATATTCCGGGTCGTGGTCCAATAGGAATTTCATTCAACGTTTCGTCTACAACTACTGTACGTATCCTCAAAGGCTTCTCGGTCGGAGGTTGTACCCCGCCGAACGACCGCTCCGAGCTGGTCGGGGGTGCGACCTCTGACCTTGAAGACGTCTACAGCAGTTGGGTGAACTTCACAGGATCAATAAGCTTGGTCTGGAATATTTCATAATAATCTCCACCCATTATCAATATAATATCACATCTTGATTTGACGGATTCATAATAGTTCCGCAGATTTATGATACACCGATGTCCACAACATCTGGTGCTAATTCAGAAACCTACCTGACTTCTGTGCTCACGGATACACATCGTGTTACACCGTAATTATTCCCGAATGTCTGATGGTTATTAGGAGATTAGGGTCAAGCAATATTGGGGTTTGTGATAGAAGGGCATTAAACAAGGATGGCTTATTCAATAGGTGAAAGCCTATTACAGCCGATTGTATACACAAAATTCAGGCCATATCACGGGAATTTCAGAATATTCGATATGACTTCCGGGAAACCGCGATTTTTTTGTCTGTACGTTCTGAACCCTACGTTGGTACAGAGTCGGCTCGGCCAAATTGGACAATTTTGAATGGAAAGTCCTATTAAAGGGATGTTTCGATAAGATCGCAAGATTCTCATTGCGCGCCATGTTTGAAAGTCATAATGTCACAAGATTATGACGTGACAGATCGAAAGTTGACAGCTGGGAGTATGTAAATATCGAGCATTTCTCGGTGGAAAAACGCGTCCTGATTGTCAAAAATGATTATGATTACACAGTTTCTTGTTTCCGTTTGAAAGCTTGATCTTGGCGACATGTGGTTTCAGCAGGACGGTGCCACATGTGATACCAACCTTGAAATATTGACGATCTTGAACGAGTTTTTGAAACCGTAATGTCGAGCCATACTGAAATTATAAAAACATACGAGCTGCCCCATCCGTAAGAATAGAAGGTTGGGATAAAGTATGGAACCAAGTGAATATCTTTTGAACGAAAAAAACGATATTCATGAAAATTTGCAGGTAAGAGCAATGGAACAAAATGCATCTGATGTACATGTTTTTGTTGATAATATACTTCCGGTTCAACCGGAAATGCCATCAACTTCTTTAATTTGAATGGGACACCCTAAATATTTTTACAGATTTTGAAAGAGCTTGTTATTTTGAATTCATACATACTGAGTTTAGTGCAAAAAAAATTGTAAATTTCATGAATATCGTTCTTTTCGTTTTAAAGATATTTACTTGGTTTTATACTTCATCCCAACCCTGTATATTTCCATGAATATCTATTAACACGTAAGATTCAAGAACTACCGACATCATTGAATTCTTGTTGAGCACATCAATATCCACATAATGTATTATCCGTGAGAATCTATCGGCTCTTGGTAAATTTTCGTAAAATAGTAACAACTATTAAAAAAACTGCAAGGTTTAACATCTATTTATACACAAAGTGCAACATTCCATGCTATGTACTTATTCAAGGATCTACATCCCTGAAAAAAAATGGGACTCAGAAATGATTTATTTTTTCTGATTGATGAAGAGATGTATGAGTTTATAAAGATAAAAATGATAAAAAAATATTTTATGAGTATTAATTGAATGGAAAGGATATTCCCCATCATTTTTGGTTATTTTGCAACATTTCCACCATCAAAACGAACCAATATTTTTGTGTTTTTTCATTTCAGTATCGAAGTCATTTAGTTAATGAACCGTCTATCTCATTCTTCTTTAAGAATTTATTGCCTTGAATTTTGCCATTCGAAATGATATATATCCATTTTTATCAACGACAATTTATCAAGGTTTGTTTTAGCCGTCGATTAGTGAAAATTAATTGTTTCTTACAATTGTTGATTCTAAAATGGAATTGAATTTCTTTCAAATGACACGCCCCGCAGGTATCTCCTCCCAGATGACTGGTGAAGGAAAGAGAGAGTATTAAACAGCCAGTGTGAGATCTAGTTCAGTGTAGGATTTCTTGTTATATTCCCTGCGCCCCAAGATTTCTTCTATTGAGCTGAATATTCTAGTAAATAAAAATAAATGCACTGCACTGCCATCTGGCGGTATACGTTTCTTATTTTGAAGGCTAAAGACTCTTAAGTGAGGAATAAACTCTAGAAACGATGTTGTTCAAATTTTGTCTTTTGATTAGTGGTGTCTCCTTTAAATACCCTTTATTACTTGGTGATTTTTCATATCAGAAAAGTGAAAGAAGACTAATTTTTCGTACTAAAAAAAATGTATCTGGTGAATGGGTAAGTATTAATTCATTATAGTGGTATGCATAGTTTCGGAAAAACGATCAAACGACCATCAATAACAACCTACTTCGGTTTAACCAGACCCATTCCGACACCTTCAATAACGCGCCGTAAACACAAATTAAACCCATAAAATTCACCTAAATTTTACTTAGACGAGCTCGTCAACGTTTGCATCGCTAACACACATTTGTCCACAGTTTTCCGCGATCGATGTTATACGTTTTCAGACTGAATTAATGCCAGTATGGCGCCTCATTTCCATTCATAGATTAGTCCGAGAGGAAGTGACATCGATAAAAATTTTATTATACATAGGATCCCGTACAATACCCCCTCGAATTACCATTCTGTTACTGATTGATATGCTTTAGCGCCTAGTGGCTGTGAAGAGAACAATAGGCGGTCTTCGTCTTGTATCGCCGGTTGAAAAAGCGACTGTTCAGTGTTTTCATCGAACGCGGTTCGGTCTTCGATAACTAACGCGCTACAAAAGACTCATTGTTTATATTGGAGAGTTGTTTGTTTCATGGGGTCAAGTGATATCTGTTTCAAGTAAGTGATTGGCTTAGTTCTATTTTGTTTCCTCTAAACGCATCCATTTCATTGCCGAAACCATGAATCCTTCAGCCAGTTCAAGTAGTCATGCAAATCAGTTACAAACCTTCATGCAGATTTTTTTACGGAGTACGTAGAATAGGTTGAGTTGCCGGGTTGTATTCATTTAACAACATTCCGAAGGTTCGCAACATCCCATAAAACAACGGAACACTTTTAGGATCACTCGTCTCTCACAGTCATTTTTCTCCCAATCTTCTACATTGTTTCATGACGATTTTCTTAACAGCTAACGAAAATGTTTTTAAAAGCCATCAGTAGTTTTTCTCAATTGATTCCAACTGGAGAATGCGAATCTACTCTAGCAGCTTTTACCACAGCTTACCGATTTGGAAAGCATTATTCAGGATGCACCCTGTATAACATCGCCGCCGCAAATTTACCATACGTACATATTGCAAGCAGGCTGAAAATGGCGCGGTATCAAATGAATTCCATCCATCTTCCGGCAAGAAATTGATATTACTGTTTACTCCTCCGGATCCTATGATAATTCAGCAGTTGCTACTGACAGACTACTTATTCAGAAGACCATCAAGCCCGATGCTAACCCTTGATGGATCCCGCAGGGTAATAGCGCCTGACACCCTCGATATTCCCGTCTAATTGATAATTCGTGACCCTTCCCAGTCGCGATGGTAACTTCAATGTATATGGAAATTAATTAATAAATTAATTTATAAATATATGTTTTCAAAGTTCACGAATTGAATAACAATTAGACCTCTGTTTGATTTTCATTGTCCCGACTCTATTAGCTTTCAGTTGTGTTATTTTGTCTTTGGAAGTTGATGTTTTATGCCCATGCAAATTTGGATGAATAATTCTCGGGATTAGAACCAGGTTCCGGACCAGGTCCTGTTAGGGACATCCTGCTGTAAGAATAACAAAACTTATTTTGCATGTGTGACTTTTTTCACTTTCTCTACGAATGCTTTGGGTCTGGCCATTTAGACTTAAATTAAAAATTATTTTACAGAAAAAGAGGAAACCATCTCAAACTGCCATAAATAATTTCATTGTGCCCTTTTATTTTTTTGCTCTTCCGTTTTTGGATATACAGAGTGTAACAGCCAAATGGAATAAATTCGATAACGAATAAATGAGCGGGTGTTAGGAAAAACGCTGGGACACGTCGATTTGTAATTTTAAATGCGCATATTTTTCAAGAAAATAAAATTATATAGGGTGTTCCATGCGACCGTGGCCAATACCAAATTTCTTATTTCAAATGCAACCCCCTGTATATTATTTATTTTTTGGATTCTTCAGAAAATTTTAGACATAATTCATGTACAATGTCCCATAACTATTTTGAACTTTTTCGGAAATATTAAGTGTTTTCAGATTTACTGCGAAAATCAACGTTTTGAATAAAAATTATTTTATTTCAAATACGGTACATTACACTTAAAACCTAATAAGTGATACTGATTATTTCTTAATTATTATTATAGGTATAGGACATTGTGCATGAATTCTCTAAAGAATCCAAATAAATAAAGCATAGTGTGGATGCGCCAGATTCTAGTCAGTTACTTTTCCGTACAAATCGATCAAAAGAGATGCACCCTATTCAGCTTCATTGTTCGAATGAGCCGTGCTATTTGAATGTACGATATTTTAATTCTTGCACAGATCTCGCATTTTTCGTATTCATATTCGAGCCTGAAATAGCGCGAGCCTTATCGAAGAATGCCTCGCCTTATATCTCTTTTTCCATTCGGCATTCAGACCGATGTATATCCGCCAGTGAACATACACCAGTTTTTTTTAGACGTGTTAATTGGGTTTCCGTCTATACACCACCGTTTCATTTTGCCAACGTTAAACTTTTATTACTATCACAAAATGCACGGAATATAAAAGTTCCGGCTTATCTCCGAATGAATGTAAATTTTTATGTTCCATAGTCAACTTGACTGTAGAATCGGATCTGGTGTTTTCGCAGAATTGTCCAATTTCCCGGCTGGATACAGGGCGAATAGACTAGATAAGGTGACGAAGTCGAACCAGGCCGATAGAAATCTGGTTAAATATATGAACTTGAGACCCTTTCTCAGGGTCCGAAAAAAAGCTTCATTTGAAGTGGCGTTTTCAAGGAATTATAACTCTGCGGCAGTCTGTTCGTCAACATTCAGATGCGAATCTTTTAATAGAAACTGTTTTCGGGCAAACAAAAATGAATGAAATCAGCAAGCAATATTCCTTATCAAATGTCTGGAAACCATAGAGTGAGATTTATATTAAAAACATATTTATGATTTCTTTTTCGTTTTCCTACGGTAAATAAAAGAAGCTACAATTTTGTCTGTCCAAAATAAAATGTGAACTCAGTGCAATATACAGAGTGTAACAGCCAATGGAATAGATTCGATAACGAATAAATGAGGGGGTGTTAGGTAAAACGCTCGGACACGTCGTCGATTTGTAATTTTTAATGCGCATATTTTTCAAGAAGTTTGTTTTTTTTTGATAATTAAGAAATAATCAGTATTACTTATTAGGTTTTGAGTGTAATGTACCGAATTTGTGAAATAAAATAACATTTATTTAAAACGTTGATTTTTGCAATAAATCTGAAAACACTTAATACTTCCGAAATAGTTGAAGATAGGTATAGGACATTGTCCATGAATAATGTCTAGAATTCTCTAAAGAATAAATAAGAAATAAATAATATACAGGGGGTTGCATTTGAAATAAGAAAGTTGGTACTGGCCACGGTATTTTATTGAAAAATATGTTCATTTAAAATTACAAATGGACGTGTCCGAGCGTTTTTCCCCTCATTTATCGTTATCGAGTTTATTCCATTTGGCTGTTACACTCTGTATGTTTCAGCAGTTTCCACCAGAGGAATTCTCTCTTTGAATTTTTCAGTCAACAACAGTTTTTCATTGATTTCATTGATTTGCAGTTTTTTGTTCACTCTGTCCCTATTGATTTCGTTATTATTATTTGTTTGATCATCATTAAAAAAAAACGGCAGCTTCAATTAAATCGTCCATGATCCCGAATCTATTGTAACAGAAATGTTAGGATTATTTGTAATCTCATACAGTTTTGGTCATGCGATCTGCACAAAATTTGCTTGCGTCTTGAATGCGTCATTTTCTATTCAAATGTTGAATTTCATTTAGATCGGACTTGTTGTTATAGAATTATCGGAAAAACAAAATTCCGAACGAGGTTAACGGTGTTAACGAACTTGATCGCGGACAGAATTGAATTCGACCACGGATTCGTCAGTGAGTGATTCCAACGTAGAACGAGCGCTCAAAAACGGGAAAGAACTATGGCCCTTTTCATAATTGCTTTTGCCAAAAACCTGCCAATAATGAGAAGAATTTATCGAACTAATATGAGTATGACTATTTTCCCTGTCGCTTTCGTGCTAACCCGAAACGAATGCGTGTTTCCGCCCAAGAGAATGTTCGGAACGAAACATAATAGGCGTTCAAATATTCTCCGCAACCGTTAAATACGAAAAGACCGTACAACGTTTTCGGCGGCCGTTTCATTTTTTTTAATCCGGCCGAAAAACGTAGATCATTCGGATTACGCCCTGACCCACACCGGAAACATAAACACACCGACACAAATTCGTGGATCTATAAAATCTGTACGTGTGTATTGTGTTGAGCGCGGTTTCCTCCCATTTGGCGAAATTTATCACAGGTCAATGGCAATCAGGTATTTGGGGGTAATTTTATCAACCCCGTATTTCTACAAATTATCGAATTTGCCCAACAGCTTCGTCGCTCGAGATTCACGTACTACCAGCCCCCAAACATACGTTTCCGGATTGCAGAAAAGTGAAATTGCATGTGGTACAGGTAATCCCGCTCTGAAACATGTCGCAATTCGGGTTTTGGAAGGGCGGCTCCGTGTTGACATGCGGTTCTGATGAATTCGTTTCACAATTATTTACTCCATGAAAATGTTTGGTTCCTCCAGGATTAATCAGTTCGCAATTCCAAGTGATCTCATTTAAAAAAAATTAGACAGCTTCGGAGCTTTCTGTGCGATTAGTCCGCATTCGTAGCCGGAGCTAAAAACAATGTCCGATCTTCTGATGGCACGATGCTAATTTTTTTTTGTGGAAAACTTATTTCACCGTATATACAAGGTGTAACTGGATAATTGCAAAATAATTTAGGGGGTGATTCCTGGTCAAGAAATAAGGTGAAAAGTTTTCATGAAAATATAGAGTATTCTTTTTTGAGCCCGAAAAACAGTTTTCAATTACTTCCTCTAAACCCCAAAAACTGACTAAAATGAGGCAGACATCTTATGTTAGCGATAAGGCACCCCTAAATTTTGTTTCGCAAGAAACTTTTTTCCAAATTCAATTCCACAATAAAAAAAATTATTCTGGATATCTTGTTCACGTTTTTTGAGAATAAAATAATTTATCAACAGAATAATATACGCTTGTGAAGGCTGCAATTATTTCCGAACTGAAATTTATCCATTATCCATAAGACGGATGCCAAGCTGTCAATTTTATTCAGAACCGGTACAGATATTAAATGTATTTTAAAGTGATGCTTTTTTTTGACAGGTGATATAACTTATCAAAATGAGTCATTTTACGAAAATTCCTTATATGAAATGTTCAATTTAAAAAATTTATAAAAAATTTTGGGCATCAATATCTACCTTAATGCTACTCTGGCCAGCATCTCTCTACATCTCTGCACCAGGTTTATGAACATCCGCGAAGTTGGGTGATTTCTTAGCGAAAATCTTGTTCTGTACAACCTTTTCGATAAACTGGCATTTTGTTTTGATTCACCATAATTTAAAAGCAATTCAACAAGTTCATTATTTGAATGAACGTGCGGCATTTTCGAAACAAAAACACGTAACACGATCGAAGATGCACTGATCACAATCGATATTCTGAGTCGTGTATGATAAGAAGACAAAAAACAAGAGATGTTGATATCTACGAGGCGAGGGAGCAGGTTCGGACTGAGGAATATTCAGATTCACCTAGAAACTAGAAAATATTCTAGTTTCATTTTCTCGAAACAGGGGCCTCACCTTCAAATACACAAAACAATCAATTTGAAACGCCGAGAGAACAATAAAATAGCAAGAAAGAAATATTCATCGATTATATAATATTATACAGAGTGTAACAGCCAAATGGAATAAATTCGATAACGAATAAATGAGGGGGTGTTAGGAAAAACGCTCGGACACGTCGATTTGTAATTTTAAATGCGCATATTTTTCAGGAAAATAATATTATATATTGTGTTCTATCTGACCGTGGCCAATATCAACTTTCTTATTTTAAATGCAACCCCCTGTATATTATTTATTTTTTGGATTCTTCAGAAAATTCTAGACATAATTCATGTACAATGTCCTATACCTATCTTCAACTTTTTCGGAAATATTAAGTGCTTTCAGAAATTTTTAAAAAATTGACATTTTAAATGAAAATTATTTTATTTCACGAATTCGATACATTACACTCAATACTTATTTCCCATTCACCTCTTGATATGAAGAAAGTAAGCAAAAACCATTACAGAGAAGAAATGTTGAGTAACGTTAGAAGACAATTAATTCTACACCAGATTAGCATGTTGCCAAGACGTTCGCGGCGAGCATTTTGAACATTTCCTACATTGACATAAATGTTTTTTTTTCTTTTAATAATTAAGGAATAATCAGTATAACTTATTAGGTTTCAAGTGTAATGTACCGAATTTGTGAAATAAAATAATTTTTATTTAAAACGTTGATTTTTGCAATAAATCTGAAAACACTCAATACTTCCGAAATAGTTAAAGATAGGTATAGGACATTGTGCATGAATTGTGTCTAGAATTCTCTGAAGAATCAAAAAAATAAATAATTTACAGAGGGTTGCATTTGGAATAAGAAAGTTGGTATTGGCCACAGTCACATGGAACATCCTATATAATATTATTTTCTTGAAAAATATGCGCATTTGAAATTACAAATCGACGTGTCCGAGTGTTTTTTCAAAACGCCCTCATTTATTCGTTATCGAATTTATTCCATTTGGCTGTTACACTCTGTATGTATTTCAGTGATATATTCTATTTTTTGCAATAAATTATATCGAAATCAGGGCCCCCGCTACCGTGTGTGCAAAGTGTGCAATGCACACGGGCGCCATCCTTTTAGGGGCGCCAAAATCCTGGGTCAAAAATCGCAAAAATATTTGCAAAAGAAAATAAACAAAAATTAATGCTAAAATAAAAATGCTTGTATTTGATGCGTCTCTGTAAACGTTCTTCAACGCACAGGTAGGTACGCTTTCCTCGGACTGTCAATCTCGTTTTTACGAATTTATCCAACCAATGTAGTTGTTCTCATTACCTGATGATACTGACCCATTAAGTATTTTACAATAAATATTTGAAAACAATTTATTCTCGATCCTCTCAAACCTAAGCATTTCAATAAGAATCCTTCTGACATTGCCTGTATCTGTAGCTTCTGGCGAGCCATCTTTCTCAAAATTAAAAATCATAAAAATTATTTAAGATTGACAATGCTTCAAGAAAGATTGTCTGGACTAGCAATATTAGCAATTGAATAAGAAATTCTTGATGGTATCAATATTAGCGATATAATTAATGAATTTGCAACAGCCAAGTCTAGGAAAATATCGCTACTATAATAGCTATTTTTTATTTTTCTACTGTACCTAGCTTTCTTTCTTGATTTTATGAGGAAGATATGAGGAAGGGTATTTTTTAAAGAAGTACCTGCATATTTTTCAAATTACCTAAGTATAAGTAGAAAGTGATACTTTTATATGAATATGTATATGGAATATATGGAATAAATTCGATAACTAATAAACTAGGGCATGTTGGGAAAAACGCTCGGACACGTCGATTTGTAATTTTAAATGCGCATATTATTCAAGAAAATAATATTATTTAGGGTGTTCCATGTGACCGTGGCCAATACCAACCGTCTTATTTCAAAGGCAACCCCCTGTATATTATTTATTTTTTGGATTCTTCAGAGAATTCTAGACACAATTCATGCACAATGTCCTATACCTATCTTTAACTATTTCGGAATTATTAAGTGTTTTCAGATTTATTGCAAAAATCAACGTTTTAAATAAAAATTATTTTGTTTCACAAATTCGATACATTACACTTGAAACCTAATAATTAATACTGATTATTTCTTATTTATTAAAAAAACAAAAGAAACATTAATGTCAATGTAGGAAATGTTCAAAATGCTCGCCGCAAACGTCTTGGCAACACACTAATCTGATGTAGAATTGTCATCTAACGTTACTCAACATTTCTTCTCAGTAATGTTTTTTGCTAACTTTCTTCATATAAAGAGGTAAATGGGAAATAAGTATTGAGTGTAATGTATCGAATTTGTGAAATAAAATAATTTTCATTTGAAATGTTAATTTTTGTAAAAAATCTGAAAACACTTAATATTTCCGAAAAAGTTGAAGATAGGTAAAGGACATTGTACATGAATTATGTCTAGAATTTTCTAGAGAATCCAAAAAATAAATAATATACAGGGGGTTGCATTTGAAACAAGAAAGTTGGTATTGGCCACGGTCGCATGGAACACCCTATATAATTTCATTTTCTTGAAAAATATGCGCATTTTAAATCACAATCGACGTGTACGAGCGTTTTTCCTAACACCCCCTCATTTATTCGTTAACGAATTTATTCCATTTGGCTGTTACACTCTGTATGTATACATTAGCCAATATTTCTGTTTTTTGTTCTAAAAAAAAATGTGATTTTTAGTTTTTGGTTATTTTCATAGTATTTATCAACAGAGTGTCTGTACCCTACTAGTCAAGGAAATGCTTCAAAGTGGTTGTGAACAAGAATTTATTTCGAGTTATTTATTTCGTTATGATTTTATTCTGTTTTTTTGTTCTGTTGTGTTTTGTTTGTTTTATATTTCAGTCTACAAAGAAATATCTAATTTTTGACTTCTAAAGTTCAGTTTTTCGATTTATTTCAAGCACCTAGCTACCTACCCACCTAATAAATAAAAAAATCCAATATGCCTTAAGGGGCGCCAAAATTCTTTTTTGCACACAGGCGCCAGTAGCCCTTGCGGGGGCCCTGATCGAAATATTTGAAAATCTTGTTCAGTGGAATAATTTCATCAGAAGCTTTTTTTGTGAAGATATCGTGTTATTTCAATCTGTGCCAATAAACATTTATAATAATACCATTATTATTATCTGTCATTTTGACCGCCCGGGCGGACGATAACTCTGCAACGGATAAACCTAGAAACTCGGAATTTTCAGGGTACGGTCGGATATAGAGAGCAGTTGTGTTTGTGAATGGGACGATAGGTATGAACTTTTTTTGCGTTCAGATGGAGAATGACATATTTGAGATACATGCAAAATTTTGACCAAATTGAGTCACTTGAACTATAAACAATTCAAGGGAATTATGAAGGAATATTTATGTAATATCAGATTTGGGCTGTCAAAATTTGTTGACAGCTGTCAAACATTTGTTTCGGTGGATTTTCGAATGCGAATCTAGCTACATGGTTGATGAACGAGCGCCCAAAAGCTCCTGACAAGTCGGCGCTTTTTCGTTCTCAGTTGGCCACCCCGTATTTTGTGAAATTTTGCTGTGTGTATCACCGTCAGCAAAGATCGACTGAAATATTTACAAGATAAACAATCCAACCGCATTCAATCGTTGACCCACCCTGGCTAACGATGACCATCCCTTGTATCGGAGAATATATTCGAAAATTCCCGAAACATCCAGTTTGGCAATTAGTTAATCAATTTATCGTGGAGAGCATCGAACCCCTCCCCAAGTATCAGTAAATCAGCGGAATGAAGTGGCAGGCTAAAGTATCAAGGAAAATATGCAAATTTCGGGAGCGGTATAATCGCACGACACAAGGGGTGGTTCCTGTGCGGTCAGCCCGCACCGCAGTGTACCTCAGCACCGTTATATATGTTTAGATTGCTTCCCTTATATTTACCTCATACACCAGTTTGCAGAATACATGCCGTTAATTGTTGAAAACGTTGTTCCGACCCAATTTGCAACTGTTTGCGAAGCTGAGTTGGTTGACGTATACTACTGCCTTGATAAAATTCGGACGGGCTTTATCGTCTGTAAAACACGTGCAGTGATTTTCCTGGCTTCTCGGTACATTAATGCTGGGTCTCGATGAACCTCATTTTTATTCGCATACGAGTCGAAAACATTTTTATTCAACGCTGGTTGCAACTTTTTATCTGGCTGTGATTTGTTTATGACACTTTGTCGAGAATTTTTAGTGTTAATGGAGGGTTTAAGCATTATCTTCAACTTGATTTTTTGTTATTCATGCAGCTGAGTTGGCGCTCCAAGCGATTCACACTTGAATCCATAGCAACTTTTTATTTAAAGTTCCGTACATTCGATGGAAAACCATTTTTTCCCTAATCTACCAGACCAAAATTATTGAAATTTGCAACGCAGTTTGGTTGTACAGGTCTGTCCGAGAAAAAACCTGGAAGGGAAATCCGAAGAAGTCGTTTTGCCCTTATAAGAGGCAAACTAAGAAAAGTTTGTTCTAGATACCTACAAAATGGGAAGTAAGGGAAAATGTGTAGGCCCATAAAAAACATAAAACGTTTGTTGTCCTCAACAAAAAATAACACCCTTGTGTGAAATATAATAGAAATATACATCCCCGAGAGTATTATGTTTCATATTCATGTCTAATACGGTGAAAAGGGGCTAAGAACGCTGAGAAACATGTTTTATACGGAACGGAATTTGTTTCGATGGAGAATTCATGTGAACGCCTTGTTAGTCCAATTTTTACACCGTTGCTGAACTGAATGTTAATTCTCTTATTCTCTAAGCATCGGCAGGATATTGGCACTCTGTTGTAGATTATGAATCTGTAATTAGATTCTGTGACGCGTAGTTTGGGAAATAATTGACCTCGAGTCGAAAAATCGCGAAAAATGAGTCATTTTTGGACTGCCGTATTTCCCAGAAAGATTGATTTGAACGAATGCTGATTTTTTGCATATAGATTGATCCTTTGTAAATCAAAAAAACCTATTTTTAACCATCAGAGTCGAACAGTTAAGATTTTCTGATATTTTTCGCAAATTTTCCACTCGAGGTCAAATATTTCCCGAACCAAAAATTTCTCGGAAAAACTAATCAGCGCATCGTAATATACGAGTTTGATTTTTTTTTAATTCTCCTAAAATTTCAGACAGTTCTCTGCGATTTCACACTTTCTGTAAGTCTTTTCAGTATTTCCATCATTTTTTGCATTAGTTGATCGCCTATCCAAATGGTTTTTTCCAGAATATAAAAAATTGATTTGTTGAGGGCACTCCAATGAACTTTAAAAAAAAATTGATGAACAACCGCCGAAAAACGATTATGAAGTCAATTTTCATAGAATCTCAAATTCAACCCGGTTTTTTCATGCGAAAAAATAATTTTTTCAAAGAGAAGAAATTGGAGTTTCCTCAAGACATTTTTAACTTAAATTAAAAAAAATCAAGCTCTTAGGTGAGAAATTGAGGGCGTAAACTTGTAAAGAGAAAGGCACTTTCCGAATGGAGAATCGGTGCCGTAGCCGATTTTTTCATGCGAAAAAATAATTTTATCAGAGTGAAAAAATTAGAGTACCCTCAAGACATCCTTTAATTCAATTTAGAAAAAAAATCAAGCTTTTAGGTGAAAAATTGAGGGCGTGAACTTGGCAAAATGAAAGACACTTTTTGAATGGAGAATCGTAGCCGTCGGCCCGAGTACAACGGCCCCTTAAGCATTCTCAAACAAAGCTATTAATATAAGAAATGTATACCGCCAGATGGCAGTGCAGTGCATTAATTTTTATTCATTGGATTATTCAGCTTAATAGAACAAATATCGGGGTGTAGGGAATATAACAAGAAATCCTACCCTGAACTAGATCTCACAGTGCCTGTTTAATTTGGTATAATACTCTCTTTTTTCTTGATCAGTCATCTGGGAGAGGAGATACCTGTGGGGCGTGTCGTTTAAAAGAAATTCAATTTCAGGTTAGAATCCACAATTGTAAGAAACAAATAATTTTCACTTATCGACGTCTAAATCAAACCTCAATAAATTGTCTTTGATAAAAATTGATATTTATCATTTCGAATAGAAAAATTCAGAAATTTATATCGCAAAAACAACACATTGTTGTGATATTATTCACGAAAAATTGGTAAATTCTGTAAAGAAAAATGAGATAGACGTTTAATTAACTGAATGATAAACTTCAATACTGAAATGAAAAAACACAAAAATATTTGTTCGTTTTGATGGTGGAAATGTTACAAAATAAGCAAAAATGATGGGGAATATCCTTTTCATTCATTCAATACTTTTCAAATATTTTTAAATATTTTTTTAATTATTTTTATCTTTATACACTCACATCCCTTCATCAATCAGAAGCAATAAATCGATTCTGACTCCCTTTTTTTTAAGGGATGTAGACCCTTAAAGGTGATATGAAGCTACAAACTCTTCAAGAGAATGAATTGGTCGTCCAGAACAATTAATCATCAGCTGGAAAGAATAATGGTCCCTCAAATAATATTCTCCCCAAAATGTTCGGAATAATTTGAGTCCTTCTGAACCAGTGGAGAGTTTGACAGACCTGATTCGAAAAACTAACAGGAACAGAGGGAATAGGCTTCCTCGCCAAAACCATTCAAGATTAAAAATGAAGCGAAATTTGAACAAAAAGAGGACAGACTCTCGGAATGAATCCATCCAGCGATACTTTCCAGAAGACAGGATGTTTTGTTGCCCCAGATGCCTCAGTGCTGGCCTGTCACTCATTCATGTTGTTCGCTCCTACCGAAAGAAAATAATCCTCTGCCATCCTTACCAGGATATAACAATGACGCCATCGCCGAATTCTTATTTCGTCTTTATTTCGCTGGATACGCAATGAAAGGTGTTGCTTGATGTCGGTTATCTCGGTTTTTGTTATTATTCGTCCTTAGGGATCGTTACACGGTTCCGAGATTCTCCGTCATATCTAGATTGAATTTTGGCTAATGTTTTCGCTCAAGCGACAATTTTACATGATGTACACCTTCCTTTTTATTTTTGGGGAGTCTAGACTGCCGTTATTTTTTGTGGATATTGTCGCTTTCTGCTCTCTTTCCGCAATTTGTCCCCGATTGGGGTAGTTTTCTCCCAGCCGCGAACGAGGAGCTTTATTTCCCTTTCAAATTAAGCGTGCTCCGACACCGACATTGCACAGTCTTATCAGCCTGTAGCAGGTCATCAAAAACATGTTTGATCGATATTGAATGTAATATATTCTTTGCTGCAACGACTTTCCATCCAGTTTTCTCCAATTTCACCCGATGAATGACAATTTCAGGTTACGATCACACTGAGAAATCGGAATTTGATAATGGCGTTACTGCAGTTTTGAGAAGGAGAAACAGGAATATCATGACGACTCGAATATACTGAATGCGCAAGGGACATAGAGAAGAATGGGTCACCCAAAGCACTGACGTGAAGTCAAGGAGCTTTTAAGCTCTCGTCCATTCACCTTGTAGGTAGATTCACCTTGTATAAGATAGATTCATCTTTTGGGTAGATTCGCACTTTCCAGTGGCAAAGCAATTGTCCAAGTTCAAAGTTATACTTAGGTTGGTTAAATTTTTTGGGTTTGTTTCACGGGAGATATGAACTTGAATCTTGACTTGTCATACAGAACAGCCAAATGGAATAAATTCGATAACGAATAAATGAGGGGGTGTTAGGAAAAACGCTCGGACAAGTCGATTTGTAATTTTAAAAGCGCATATTTTTCAAGAAAACCAAATTATATAGGGCCAATACCAACTCTCCTTTTTCAAATGCAACCCCCTGTATATTATTAATTTTTTGGATTTTCCAGGAAATTCTAGACATAATTCATGTACAATGTCCTATACCGATCTTCAACTATTTCGGAAGTATTAAGTGTTTTCAGATTTATTGCAAAAATCAACGTTTCAAATAAAAATTATTTTATTTCACAAATTCGGTACATTACACTTAAAACCTGATGAGTAATACTGATCATTTCTTAATTTTCAAAAAAAAAACATTAATGTCAATGTAGGAAATGTTCGAAATGCTCGCCGCGAACGTCTTGGCAACATGCTAATCTGGTGTAGAATTGTCTTCTAACGTTACTCAACATTTCTTCTCAGTAATGGTTTTTGCTCACTTTCTTCATATCAAGAGGTAAATGGGAAATAAGTATTGAGTGTAATGTATAGAATTTGTGAAATTAAATAATTTTCATTTAAAATGTTAATTTCTGTAAAAAATCTGAAAACACTCAATATTTCCGAAAAAGTTGAAGTTAGGTATAGGGCATTGTACATGAATTATGTCTTGAATTTTCTAAAGAATCCAAAAAATAAATAATATACAGGGGGTTGCATTTGAAATAAGAAAGTTGGTACTGACCACGGTCGCATGGAACACCCTATATAATTTTATTCTCTTGAAAAATATGCGCATTTAAAATTACAAATCGACGTGTCCGAGCGTTTTTCCTAACACCCCCTCATTTATTCGTTATCGAATTTATTCCATTTGGCTGTTACACTCTGTATAAGTATACTCCATTCAATTTCATAATGTATTCCGGTTGGCCAAGATCTAGGTTCATCAAGTTTTTTACTTGAAACTGAAGCAGGTTGGTACTCGACACTCGTTAAATGTCAAATAATTCTCAGAGACGTTGCCTATGCTAATTCCTATTTAGTCTTTTTCAACTTTGCAAATGGAGTTGGTTCTTTTAAGGTTTAACCGTGACACAGGTTTCGTAGTACTACTACATTTTCATACTGGAATATTTCAAGTTGTGCAAAACGGTATTTGAATGTCTTCTATAGGCTTATTTCTTGAGAAAATTGAAAATTGGGGAATTGCATAGATCTGTCTGTTCGTTTATAATTTTTTCTGTCGGGTTATTCGAGTACTTTTGTTATATGTTCGAAAGAACTATCACAAAGTAAAGGACTATTTTTCGTTTAAATTCAACACTCGATTATTGATTTCCGTACAAAAAAATAGTATAACTGAATCTTTCAAATAGTTCCAGTATTAACAGATAAAAAAGTTTCTTCAACATTCACCATGTCTTTGGAATTATTGAATTCACATAAAATTTTCTCAAATTCATTATTTTCCCAAAATGAAAACATTTTGATAAATACGTAATTACTACGACCTCTATGTAGAAAGGACAACGTTGCTCAGTTATGTGACAGGAAAATGATTATGACCTAACATTTTCGAAAAATACACGGTGAAATGTGCCAGAATGTCATGGCCAACTAGGATACACTATAAAATTAAATGGAGTATGGTTGATGCTCCCCAATCGAAAAATTATTCTTCTTCGAATAATTTATTCATTTTGTTTTTATTTCAATCCCCTTTTTTAATCATGTTCAAGGTGTTTTCCAATTGATGGTAGCTGTTATAGAAAAAAGGAAGTGATCAATAGTTATGTTTTACAGCTACAATTGGAATTGGATCATCGAAAAATACGTTGTCAACATCTTCAATCTGTTTATTATACCTCGAGTGAAAAGACGAGAATATTTTGACCAAACAACTTAACAAGTTTGATAGGGGGCGAACTGTAGGCTTGCGTGAGGCTGATTTGACCATTATATAAAAAGTCACGAGGGTACACAAGACTGGGAATACGGTGGTGAGTCGATGTCAGGCATCGAATTAGGTCTGGTAGACCGTACACGAAGAGCTAAAGGTACAGGGCGTATCAGAAGTACGCCCCCCCTGGATAGAAATGATTCAATAATTTGAGTCAGCAATTTCCACATTAGAACTTTTTTCCTCAGAAAATTAAGTGCAAAATTGCTGTTATGATCTGCAACTGTCATAAACATTCTATATCCGACGTACCCTAATTTTTTATTTTGATTTGTTTTCATATTATTATCGACTGAATAATTTCTTTTTCGGATGCTCGAGAATGCGGCAAGGTAATTCCAGGAAACACCAGAGTTTTAGAGATTTGGATCGGAATCTTGCAAGATTCCGACAAAGAAATTCCGGGAAACACCAGATTTGGGTCCTTTTCCCTAATGGGTGAAAGCCATCGTGATTTGCATAAATATCGAAGTTTTCAATTGACAAGACTCGAAAAAGATCTCGGTTCAAATTTATAATGGGCATTTCCTTGTAATATGCGAAATATATTTAGTTTCGGTCCATAATTTTATATTATTTTGTACGAAACTCTTTGTCGGCTGCTCAAGATTCCGACAAGGTAATTCCGGGAAACACCAGGTTTGGGTCCTTTACCTTAATGGATTAAAGCCATCTTGATTTTCATAAATTTAATATCGAAGTTTTCAATTGACAAGACCAGTTAAAATACCTAGACTACCTTTGTTAAGTATCAACTCCCTCATATTATTAAAAACATAGCATCCCTATTGGGAGACCCTTAACCTACAGAATGCACATCGAACAACGCGATTAATCCGAACACCACGCCGATTATGAATATAATCCTAACGACACGCAAAAATATCGATACAAACGCGAACAATTCGAATTGGAATCGAGAAATGAACAGCGAACCGTCAGTATAGGACACAAATCCGAAATGTATCAATTTTCAATTAGACATTGTTATTTCTGCCGTTTGGTATCTCGTTAAAATTCGACAGTTTTTTTCGACCGGTCGGGAGATACAGATTATATTGCTACCCTTTCGAGTTGTTGCGGGAATTGCATCAGCCGGCCACTCGGCGAAGAGATAAAACGGGTATGAAGTTTCGTAAATTCGTCACACACATTCTGCCGTTTGTTACCGCAGCGGAATCGGCATGAGTCGAACGGCACATGTTCGATTTTTAATTAAGTCCTTGTGCCAGAACTCATTTCCTGAACGTCATGAACGTACGTGGTGGAAATCTGTTTATACTTCGGATAGACCGCCAATCTGGCCGCGTGTAGCTGGAAAATTTCATATTGCGCGCCTGAGATCGGCCTATTGGCGATAACTCGAAACAGCGAAGAAGTTTCGACCTCATTCCGACATTTCGGGCCTGATCTGAAAGGGAGGGCGCGGAACTTTTTCGCATGTTACGGATTACGCTGCGCCTGCATTAAACACGTGCTTACGCCGCAGAAATTCGTGGAAGAGTAAACACATAGCTTTCGATGCAAGTGCCCACACTGAACGCGGAAGATGGTAACACGACGAGCCACGAATTCGACCAAACAAAAATGTTTTATCTCGTAACAATTTCTCAATACGGTAAGAAACGATGTCCAGTAAATTAACAAATAACTTTTATTTCAATTCTGTGGTATTGTAGATAAACCATGTTTTCGATTGAGCCATTGATTTCATTACTAGCTGGCCCGGCGAACTTTGTTACGCCTAAATGATACCTACTTACGGTGGATTTCATAAATCGTAATTATCATCGCCATCTAGTGGCGATAATATCAAATATAATACCTTCACGACTACGCTACAGTGCCTGTCTAGATAAGAGCCATTAACCGTAGCGACACCTAGTGGCCTCATTCAAAATGAGGAAAAGCATTTCCTACAGAAACAAATTTTTCATCGAATATTTCAGAGTTTTAATGTATTTTATAATAACCAGGCCGTAGACGAATCCATAAATGAAGTTCCATAACAAACAGTCCATCCGGTCTCGAGTTATAAATGGTGTAACCAACAACTTTGTTTTATATATACAGGGTCTTTCACGAGGAACCTCACCCATATTCATACGGGAAACTACTGAACGTATTTTCATGAAATTCGGTACTTATAAGTATTTCACGATGCTGATGAAATCTAAAATATTTTCAAGGCATGAGCACCTCCGGTTTTTCCGGAAATGACGTCAACTTCCGTTTTTCAAATTAGAACACCATTTTTTTATTGCAGAAATAGATTCCTTAGAAAATTTCAAGTTATTTTGATGTAACATTTTTCAGTTTTGGTTGGAAAATTCTCTCTGAGCGGGAAAATTCGAAAAAAAAATCGAAAATAGAGCTCCGCTGAAACAAGAATAACTTCGAGGTTTTTGGATGGAAAATTTTCATTTTTGGGATTTTTCAAGATGTAAGATTGATGTATCCACTTTAAAAATCAAAATCGCGATTCATGATACAGGGGGTGAAAAAATCGCTTTCAAAGTTAGGGATGACAAAATCGTGAAAAATCAATTTTTTCAAATTAGAACCCCATTTTTTATGGCAGATATTGAATCTACGTTAAAAAATAATGTGAGTGTATGCATCACACCCTTGCCCTAAAATGGATATTTTCTGAGTTGATATTTTGATTTTTCACGATTTTGTCATCCCTAACTTTGAAAGCGATTTTTTCACCCCCTGTATCATGAATCGCGATTTCGATTTTTAAAGTGGATACATCAATCTTACATCTTGAAAAATCCCAAAAATGAATATTTTCCATCCAAAAACCTCGAAGTTATTCTTGTTTCAGCGGAGCTCTATTTTCGATTTTTTTTTTCGAATTTTCCCGCTCAGAGAGAATTTTCCAACCAAAACTGAAAAATGTTACATCAATATAACTTGAAATTTTCTAAGGAATCTATTTCTGCAATAAAAAATGGTGTTCTAATTTGAAAAACGGAAGTTGACGTTATTTCCGGAAAAACCGGAGGTGCTCATGCCTTGAAAATATTTTAGATTTCATCAGCATCGTGAAATACTTATAAGTGCTGAATTTCATGAAAATACGTTCAGTGGTTTCCCGTATAAATATGGGTGAGGTTCCTCGTGAAAGACCCTGTATAGATTATTTAGCCTAACACGAAATTTCAACTCGATCGGATGTGTAGTTTTCGAAATTTCGGGAAAATAAAATTCAAATGTCGATAACTCCGAAACCATTAGACCGATTTTGCCCATTCATGCATTGAAAATTTCAAGAATCTACATCTTCTCTATTGGAAGACTTTTGGCGACATGCTCACACCCTCGTACCTCGGAAAAGCCCACAGTAAGAAACTAACCATTCATATTTGTTATTCTTGGCCTTGCAGATATTTAATAGGGATTTCGGCCCGCATGAATTTTTCAACGTTAATTCGAAAATAAATAATTTATCATTGTTCCAATCCCAAATTTCCGCCCCTCGAGAACCTGACAATAACTTGGAACAAGAAGGATCACGACATGCCAACTGACTTTGAGTTATTCAGAAGACAGTTGTGACCTACTAGGGATGTAACGGAAGTAGAGGATTGGAGATAAACGGAGATGTGGGTGGAAGTGAAAACTACAGGATGCATCCTAAGTACGTGCAGGAAATTCAGCCTTAGCTAAAAAAGATAGAAATCTTTTTTGTGAACCTATACAGGGTGAGTCTTTGACTTGTATATATTTAAACTGAAGATTCTTGAGGTCAAAAGAAACCTTTTTTTCATTATCAATTTTTCCGAATTCGGCTCTGTTAAACATATATAGCCATTTGAAAAAAAATTGGGCTAATTACGTCTCTGATATAATTCTCCAGAATTGATGCAAAGTGCAAAGTACATTTAGGAAATACTCAAGTACTAACCTTATTCGAATAAGAATGTTAAAAACACGATATTTCTTAACAAAAACAGTAAGTTTCATCCGATTATATCTGCATCTAAAAATCCATATTTCTCCCACCGAAATGAGTTTCTTCTTCGATTTTCAAGATTAGTTTGTGAGCACTTATAACTTGTTTATATTCTCCTCTTTCCCCCAAAACTATCTCAAAAATAATTGTTTTTACACCAATCGAAGATAACTCCATTAAATTAGGTCATAGTATTCGAGGTCAATGACCTAACCTAACCGATCGACCAATCTTTTGTGACAAAGCTATCATAGAACTTTGAGAAGACGATGCCAGATTGTGTTGATTTTCTTTGTAAAGAAGGAAGCAGTATCAAAGAGGCAGTACGTCCTCTATCATTAACGGATGAACTAACGAAAAGGCACTAGTTTTGTTTACTTTTGGCTGATGGCGTCTTGTCATGCCTCTTTGAAAATGTTCTGATTCTGGCCGATAGAGCGCTACGATCATAATTTTAGTCTTGACAAAGTTAATAAACATTCTGACAAAATTGTAACCTTGTTTAGAGTTTATTAATTTGAGCCATTCTGTGATATTGAAAAGCCAGGGTTGCATCTAGATTTTTGATTTTTTCGTCAAAATTTATCGGGTAAAATTGGGAATAACTAGAAAACGACGCGATTTATTGAAAAAATTTAGGAATACTTTTATTTTCTTAACCGATTGGTTCTTTCGAAAATTTGAACCGTTTATCTTTTTCAACTGGATTCATGAGTTGGCTACGCTGGTACTTTCATACCGGGAGGAATATTGAATAAGATTTGATTCGGAAATATGCATCATAGAGGGAGTAGATACTTCACCAAAATTCAGTTCATTTGAAATAACGGTTCCGAAGATATAAACAGAAAAGTGTTTTTTTCGTGGATTTTCGACACCCTGTATCTTCCAAACGAAACGGAATTTCGAAAAATGATATAAAAAAAAAGTGTTTCGTTTGATGAGAAGAATCTACATTCAAAATATTTGTACAAGTCAAAGACTCACCCTGTATATCCTAAAACCCTTGTTTGCCAAGTTATAGTTTTCAATACCTTTTATTTGAAGATTATGCACTTTCAATTTAATTTTCATAGATTTCAAAATTCAGAAAAAATAATTGAAAGAAAAGGTTACTGAAAAGTTTAATCCATTATATTCACGAACAAAATAGAATTTTCAGTGGAATGAGTATTTTAGCTGAAGGTTACGTACGGTTTGAAAGAAATATCATTTTCAGTAAATGTTCCTCATCCTCGGCGAGAAAGTATGTATGAGGTTTCTGTATCATTTTTGCTTTGTGCAGAAAGTAACCTCCCGAGCTTCACTTCATGCTCTCGGAATAAAACCATGTTATTGGAAAAAGAGGAAAAATCAATCTTTCCATTTTCTGTGGAACCGAACCGAGTACAATGTGTTTGTGAGAACGTAGAAAAATTCATTTTCCCGGTGACCACGATATTGTATGGTTGATGCAGAAAAAAAAAGAGTGAAAACTTTTTCACAAAAATCCGATTTACATAGCAGAATAAGCAACAGCTCGGATATTAAGGATTCCCAAGTTCGGGATCTTGAAGCGAAGTTTTTGCAGCTAAGGAATTATCGGGGTAATTTGCAATCTACGCCGTTTTTAAGGCGCTAACGAGGACGAATACAAATTACGTTAAATCGTTGCAACACATTGAATTCATCAGCGTGACATGCAGCGCCCTAATGGCTGTGGAAAAATTGGGAAGTCCGAAGTAATTCAGTTTTTCGAAGGGCACTTCCTAACAAAAACCACCCCAGTTGATTGATGAATCCTTTTTCCAAGTCTTCATTGTTCGGTAATACATCACTTGCTTCAACATACTAATAAATGTACATTTTCTACTCGGACTTCAAAAAGGGCTTCTTTCAATATTTTTCAGGGCTGTTGAACGCTTAATGAATTTACCTTAGTAGAATTTGTGCCACGACCCGTAAAGGGGTGTTAATTGGAACCCAATTAATTCAACTCGTTAATTGAAGATTTGATGTTGAAGCATTAGCATTTTTCGAATTCGAATCGACGATCTTCACGCTTTCACGATTTCATTTTTCATAAGTAAAAAATTCTCTGACTGGAGAATGAATCCAACCGATAATGGAATGACAAAATTAATTAATTAAATCTTTCGACTGATCAGGATGAAAAGACAAATCGCAGACATTGCAAATTCCACATTGGAATCCTTCGGTGTCGAGAAAAAAATGGGTTGATGTCATTTGAAAAACTGCAGTTCGCGAATTGCGACGCCAATTCCTGAGCACCCTGTATGAAGTTTCTGTAGAGTTTGCAATGATAAGAAAAGCTGGAAGTTGTTCTCGAAATATTGAGAACATAAAATTTCGAAAATGTATTGCTTCGAAACCTTTGGGCCGATTTTATCCATTTACGAACTCAACTGGTACATTTGGACGTCAAACAAAGTGAAATTTTCAGATCTTATAAGTCTTTTCTCTTTGTTCGAAAGATATCGTGGTGAAAAAAACTAATCGTTCATGATCCCAAATTAAACAAACATTCATGTTGAATTAAAAAAAATCATTAAAAATTTTGGGCGTCGATACCTTAATACTACTCTGGCATGCATCTCTCTAATTCTCTGCACCAGGTTTATGAACATCCGCTAAGTCCGTTGATTTCTCAGCGAAAATCTTGTTCTGTACAACTCATACGCTGAACTGACATTATGTTTTGATTCACCATAAATTAAAAGCATATCAACGTGTTCCTTATTTAAATAAACGTGCGGCATTTTCGAAACATGAAATATCATCAAGATTCGCATTCAAGAATCCAAAGATAATAGTTCGGAAATAGCTGAGCTGAACTGAATAGCTTCCGAGTCGTGCAGCCCAAAACATGGAAAAAAATTCAACAAACCACTCAGCATGCATGTGAAACGACGCGAAATATTTATTTGAGAATCCCGCGAGCTTCAATATTTCGTTCTGTCACTATCAAAATGATAAATTGCAGAAAGAACCATTAACAGAACATGCTCCTAATTCGAAATTGAAATGATGCCAAATACTTTACATCCGAACTTTTTGCTCGTTTTTCGGGGATGGCAACCGAGCATCTCGCTGTCGCCGAGCAATTTCATTGTTCCTCTTTTTCTCTGCCAGAAATAGGATATAACTGATTTTATACATTACAATCCGAAATATATATCCGCATAGACCGAGCCCGGGCTTCGTTCTTGGCCACTGCGTTGACCGTGTGTATTCCAGCATAAAAACTGAATATGAATTTCGGCCACAACTCGGAGGATATCAAGAACGAATGGATTCACTCATTTCACTCATACGATTTCTCGCTCCACTCGTCGCTCGACTGTATTCGGATATTCCTTCGATGGAAGTTCTAATTGAAATTCAATTATTATCGTTTTATCTTCACTGCATTCACAATCTGAATGGAACATGCATACAGAGTGTAACAGCCAAATGGAATAAATTCGATAACGAATAAATGAGGGCGTGTTGGGAAAAACGCTCGGACACGTCGATTTGTAATTTTAAATGCGCATATTTTTCAAAAAAATGAAATTATATAGGGTGTTCCATGTGACCGTGGCCAATACCAACTTCCTTATTTCAAATGCAACCCCCTGTATATTATTTATTTTTTGGATTCTTCAGAAAATTCTAGACATAATTCATGTACAATGTCCTATACCTATCTTCAACTTCTTCGGAAATATTAAGTGTTTTCAGATTTTTTACAAAAATTAACACAATTGGCCACCCAGATCTTTGGATTTAACACCTTTCGAGTTCTTCCTTTGGGGCCATGTGAAAGAGAAGGTCTACCTCAAGTGCCCAGCGTCGATTCAAGACCTCAAAAAGGGAATTCGTTAGGTTATCAGAATATATCTAAAAAAATTGTATTTTTCTTTGAATGTCAAAATAACATCTCTTATTGGAAAACCCTTTACCCTGGTTTTGTTTCAAATATGTTGTGAAAGTTGGCAAAGATTTTCATTTGGTGCGTCAATACTAACAATGAATTTATTAACCAGAATTGTTTCCATAATTCATTCCAATCCTGTATACATATCGACGCTTTTTACCGTCGAATAACCGGGTGGATATCTGCGAAGTAGCTCCTGAACTGCGTGCTAGTCCATATTTTCAATGCGGTGTTATTAAGAAAGAAGAAGATTCATTTTCACCCCTCAATCGATTTATACTCTTGTTCCGCATAAAGCCATTCTTTCCACCGATAAAAGGAACGTTTGCACGGGCTGAGGCGTTTTTAAAAGCAATAAATCCAAAATTGATATTCCGAAGCTTTTCAGTTACCTATTTCCCGCATGAAGCGAAAAAAGATCGAATGTAATTAGTTTCATGATTTTCAATTCTCCCCCCGCATTTTTCCATCTATTCGAAGATAAGCCGAGGGGTAACACGATTTTCTATCTATAAACGCGTAGTACAAGTTCAATACCACGAAGTATATCTCCGATGATAAAGTGCACCCCTCTATAATGATATCTCCTCGGATTCTCCAGGAAAATGAATCTATATCTAGCATTAATAGTAATGAGGAAATAGCTGCAGCTCAGAGTCCCAACCAAAACAAGTCATAGATAATCCACCAGTGTCCAAAATAGTCTTTTTGCAGTGATTTCGAAAGCATTGATTAAATAATGCCCAACGTTTCATTGCATCCAACACATACACGATTATAAAACCACTGAACTAAACATCTAGGTTTACCGATGAAGAATACGAGGTCAAATTCAATTTTGTTCGGCCGTGATTCGTGAACACGATGACAAGTCAAATGCAAAGAACTGGAGACTTGGAAAAGTGGTCGAGTTCGTAAATGGGCAAAATCCGTCCAATGGCTTCAGAGTTATCAATCTTTTAATTTGAATACATTATTTCACATAAAATATTTGACAGATTATTCTGCTGAATACCTCTTCTCTTCCACATACATCATAAAATCTCACGATGTATTTTATCACTATAAATTTCGATTCAATTTGATTTGAATCTCCGATATAAAAAAATAATTCCGATCATTCTCGCGTCCCATGTCGTTGACGAAGGGAAAAACCCAAAAACGCACGAAACACTCAATCACGACCTTATTTATGCGCTCTGAAGCATCATTATAAACTCCGGTGAAATTTTCGGCATCGAATGAAAAAATTATCTTGTTGAGCGGTCGAAAAAAGTTGCGGTAAGCCCAAATTCGGCGGAGAGGAAACGGTAGAAATTCGAGTATACATCAAAGATAAGATCAGCGGGTTGAGTTCTGACGAACAAAGAACAAAATGTAAGATTCATGAAATATCATTTGTAATCCTTATCTCATTCTTTCCTTGTCTTCCCGGCATCCCGTGGATTTTGTATGATGCTCACTTTATAGGACGTATAAAAATACTGATTCCTATTTCATTACAATGCGCCTTATTCTGACAGTGCTCTAGCGTGGTTAGAATGGAAGCTAGAAATGTGCAGTGAAGGGAATACGATTTCAGTTGTTAATCCTTTGCTATAGGAGAGTTTGTAAGCTTGGAAAAACCGACATGTTCTTCCCATTTATTTAAAATAGTGCTATAGATTTTCTGATTTTTTTCACGAAGGTCCAAATTTTCCAAAGTCTGATCGAAATTTTTTTTCTTCGGAGTACATCGACCCGGGTCATTTTAATTACTAATTCGGACACGTAGATTACGGATCTGTGACCAGAATCCTCTTTTGACTCGTAGTTTGGGAAAAATCGCGAAAAATAGGTCATTTTTGGACTGTCGTATTTTCCAAAAAAATTGACAAATACAGATGTTAATTTCTTTGCATATAGATTAATCCTTTGTAAATTTCTCTAAAAATAATTTTTATGTAACTGAGAATTGAACAACAAATAAAACGATTTTAACAAATCAATAATCAGTATTACCACCCCTGACATTGATACAAGCTTGAATTCGACGAGGCATGCTTTCTATTAAGTTGTTAATTTCTTCTTCTGTAACATTTGCCCATTCCTCTAAAGCCGCTTGTATAAGTTGCTCTGCGTTACCAGGATTATTTTGACGAGCTCTAATTTTTCTTTTGATCCTATCCCACAAGTGCTCGATAGGATTAAGGTCCGGTGAACAAGAAGGCCACTCTAGAACAGTCACACCTTCTGTTTCGAAAAATTTTTTTTGCAACTCTGCTGGTATGTGGAGGTGCATTATCCTGCATAAATAGGAAATAATCTCCAAAAGCACCTCGCCAGAGCCTCACTACAGGTTGTAGCACTAGATCAACATACCTAGGCCCTGTCAGAGATTGTCTAATGGGAATTAAAGGAGTTTTCTCACCAAACATAATTCCGCCCCAAAACATTACAGTACCTCCTTTGTATTTAGGGATCGGTCTTGCAGCTTGGAGCCTAGCTTGCCTCCCTCTACCTCTTAAAATGCGAACACGCCGGTCGTCTGATCGTAGGCCAATTCTGGTCTCATCCGAAAAAAAAGACATTTTTCCAATCTTCAATAGTCCAATTTTCATGCTCTAAACACCAATTAAAACGGTCAACTTTATTTTGCCTTGATAGTTCTGGAACTCTTAACGCTCTTCTCTTGAATAATTCCCGAGCGCGAAGTCTTTTTCTGATAGTTTCGACAGAAACACTAACACCTGTAGCTTGCAAAAATTGCCTTTGAAGCTCTGAATGAGATACTGCGGGATTTCTTCTTGCTGTTTGGGCTAAGAAGCGATCCTGCCTTTCTGTAGTTACTCTTCCACGACTTCTCCTAGGCCTATTCTTTAGGGTTCCTAACTCCAGAAACCATGCATAGGTTTTTGAAACAACCCCTTGTGTAACCCACACCGTTCTTGCAATCTGTCTTTGTGACATACCTTGTTCTGCCATAGTAATAATTCTTTCTCTCTGGACTTCCGATAACCCCACATAATGCATTTTTTTTTAAAACTTCGCAAAGAAACAAAATATAAATTCACTGCGACGTTCGAACGAAATGGTAAAATCGACACTGCAAAGCCAACTCTTATCAAGTTCTTATGAACCTAACTGTTTTTGTGAGTAAACACATGCACTTTTTATTTGCTTCTAACGAAAAAGATATCAAAATAATATTTCATCTTAAGAGGGGTTTATACCGCTCGAGTTCAGTTCAAAACGCGATTCGGGATTTCTCTTGATAGAGACCACCAATTTATATGGAGTTTTTACTATTATTCAATTTGAAGAGTACTTCAAGTGGGAAAGTTCATAACATTATTTTTTCGTCGAAAAAAAAAACATAAATTTTTTTTTCACTCGACGAAAAAAATTGTTATGGACTTTCCCACTCGAAGAAATCTTCAAATTGAATAATAGTGAAAACCCCATATAAATCGGTGGTCTCTATCGTGAGAAATCCCGAATCGCGTTTTGAACTGAACGTCGAACGGTATAAACCCCTCGCGATTCGGGATTTCTCACGATAGAGACCACCGATTTATATGGGGTTTTCACTATTATTCAATTTGAAGATTTCTTCGAGTGGGAAAGTCCATAACATTTTTTTTCGTCGAGTGAAAAAAAAAATAATGTTTTTTTTTTCGACGAAAAAAAAATGTTATGAACTTTCCCACTTGAAGAACTCTTCAAATTGAATAATAGTAAAAACCCCATATAAATTGGTGGTCTCTATCAAGAGAAATCCCGAATCGCGTTTTGAACTGAACGTCGAACGGTATAGACCCCTCTTAATACTGGGTGATTCCATATAAGTTTGGTTGTGTGTATAACATAAACCTTCAAGAACATACCGACATCATTGTGAAACACTTCGATCGAAATAATTATCGAAATATATCAATGCAATCTGCAGTGAATCGGTTTTTTCCCCACCTGTTGTCAATGCCCATGAAACTAGGACCAGCATTCAATGCTTCAACTGCTTTATACTCAACAAGACGGCGAAGGAAATAAAAATCCAATACTAATTTCCGGCTTTTCGTGGCCATCTGGTCCAAAGCACGTATGTTAAATTACCTACCATTTTCCACAGTAATGTTATAGAGTCTCGGATTGGCACACTCGAGTTCATTATTTTCCTTCCGTGAGGTGCAATAAGGAACCCTTTCGCTGCAGAAATGACGCTTGTTTCTTCACCACTTCGCTTCGTACGGGCAGACTCTGGAGAAGGACTTTCTCTACTGCACCATCTCCACTGCACAGAATTTTTTTCGCGAAGGTCCAAATTGTTCGAAATTTTCAAGCCATTTAGGTATTTATTGGGGTAGGACTTGATCCACCTCATCATGACGAATTCCAGAAGTTATAAACGGGAGTCTAATTCCCAGAGTAAATCGATCTCAATTTTTGGAAAGGTGCATGTGATCGAGGATCTCAAAATTGGGAAAGTGATCCGGTCCTCTTCAAGGCTACTTTTTGGGAAATTTGATTCACTAAATTCCTCCGGATCTTCCGATCCGGCCAGCATAAGAGGTCCAGCCCGTATATGCGGAACGGAATTCCACAGACCTCCGAAATTCCGATATGATGTACGGCGGCGACGCATCGTTTATCGACCGCGAAACCCGAGGCTATCAAACTACCAATTTCTTATTTCCATATCATGATAGATTCTTACCATCCTTTCCAGATTTTCGTTCGCAGCCCCCACAATCGGCATCCGCTGCCGATCCAAACTATCGCGAAAGAACTTCGGAATACAGGGATTATCCGCCCTTCTCGGCTCAGACCGTCGGATCAGAAAATCCGTCCTATCGCTTTTCGATTAAAAGTGAAATTTTCATTATATTTGGCGCAAAGGCTTTGTACTTACGCTGCACGGATCACCACCGATAGGATTTGGCCTTAATAAAGGGAAATCGAACCATAAAAATTGATGAGGGGAAGAAACTGAACATCCAGCTGTTAGCTCCCGCAGTTACCACCGTTACGACTGCATAAATGACTCGATTGCAATCACCACAGGAACTTCGCCGGAATTTATCGCATTCTGCCACTTACTTTTGGGGGAGATCTTCAAACATTCTCTAGTCCGTTCAAATATGAGAAGGAGTTTTGTAAACAAACAGAATCGTCTGGTTTGCGTACAATAAAGCTCCTATTGGTCAAACGGTCTTAACGACGCTCCCTTTTAACGTCCTAAGATACTGCCAGGATCGTACTCGGAACGGACTGTGAATGGTACTGGATAGAAATGATTCAATAATTTGAGTCAGCAATTCCCACATTAGAACTTTTTTCCTCAGAAACACTAGTGCAAAATTTCTGTTATGATTTGAATCAGTCATAAACATTTTATATCCGACGTTCCCAATTTTTTTTTTATATTATCATCTACTGAATAATTTCTTTTTCGGATGCTCGAGATTGCGGCAAGGTAATGCCAGCAAACACCAGAGTTTTAGAGATTTGGGTCGGAATCTTGCAAGATTCCGACAAAGTAATTCCGGGAAACACCAGATTTGGGTCCTTTTCCCTAATGGATGAAAGCCATCTTGATTTGCATAAATATCGAAGTTTTCAAATATTGACAAGACTCGTAAAAGATCTCTGTTCAGATTTATAATGGTTATATACTCGTAATATGCGAAATATATTTAGTTTCGGTCCAAAATTTTATATTATTTTGTACGAAACTCTTTGTCGGCTGCTCAAGATTCCGTCAATGTTATTCCGGGAAACACCAGATTTGTGTCCTTTCCCTTAATGGGTTAAAGCCATCTTGATATGCATAAATATCGAAGTTTTCAATTGACAAGGCTAGTTAAAATACCTAGAGCTACTGTGAAGGTCTAGCTGTTCAAAGTGTTTATAGATTTTGTTGTGAAAAGTGTTTTGTGTTGGAAAATCTTTTGACAAAGTGTATATAGTGTTTATAGAACAATGTCGAATTCGGAAACGGATACTGCATCTGAGGTTGATACGTGGGGACCACCATGAAAAAGGTCCAAAAGATCGCATTTCTCTGCTGAAGAGAAAGAGATAATTTTGAACATTTCTCGAAAAGAATTGGAAGAACATCCTGATTTATCGAAAAGAGAATTAGTAGGAATTGTTTCAAAATCCTCAGGGGTGAGTGATTCAGCTGTATTCAGAATTCTCAGAGAATATGAAAAAAATAAAACATTGACGCCACCTAAGAGGAGAGCCCAGTCGTTGAAAATAATCGATTCGGTTGACGATTTCGATATGAACCTCATCAGAAGAATTGGCCGGGGTTTTTTTCCGGAATGAAATCCCAACGATTTCAAAAGTACTAGAAATCGTGAATGATGACGACAGTTTGCCAAATTTCAAAAGAACAGCGTTCTCTAAATTATTGAAAATAAGGAATTCAAGTTCAAAACCCATGTTCGTGATAGTCTACTGATAGATAGGAATGACATAATTGTGTGGAGAAGACATTATTTGAAGAAAATCCGCTCATTAGGGGGACAAGGCAGAAAAATTCATTATCATGGAGAAATAAACTGAACGATTGTGTGAAATCACCTCGATTCGACTCTTGACGGAAAGTAACTATACGAAGGCCCTCCTACCGCTGCGCCAAACATGTTGTTATTGCTCTTTCTTACATTTGAACAGAGTATAGGCCCATTCAACGTGCGATTACGCACGAAAATTCGCCAACTAATTCATTCGTCAACCCCCTCCCTCCATTTCTTGAAATGCAACACAATCGAATGAAACCAACTAACTGCATTTGTCGATAATCATCGATAGTATGTCACCACCCTCTTTCAAAATCCAACCAACAGGTTCTCCTATCGTTAGAACTCTATCGGCCATAGTTTCGTCCTTATTTGGACACGACAGATAGGTGAAGGTGGACCCCGTCAGCGCTTCTGGTGACTCATTTTTCGTTTGCATCGGAAGGCTTTATTCTATTCCAACTGGGACAGATATGTTCGAAAAAGTGGCACAAAATTCTTGCATACTTCAAAGGGCACAATTTCATTATTCAAATTGTGCCAAAAATAATCCTTTCATACCAACAGCTGTAGATTTTCGGGGAATTAGCGGCGAATACGCTGTGGAATTTTATTAATTCAGAAGGCGTAGAACTCCCACAATACAATTATTCCCCAATTTTCCCGATGTCTCCAGAAAGATAATTAATGAATGGGTCAGCGGCTAGTCTTCTAACCATGAGGCTTATTCGTTTTCCTTTCGGTCTTTGAGCATTTAGCGGAAAAGGGAATATGCAATGGTTTCGCAGAATTTATGCGTAAGGATTTTCCGAAGTGGATTTCGGAGCAATTTCACTGATCTTCATCTCAGTTTCACTGCGTTCGGGAGAAAACGGTCGTTCTGATGTTGAGTTTTCCATAACGCCAAATTCCTCAATTTTTTTAGCACTTTCCACGAGGCCGAATTCGAAAATTCAAAGGGATCAATCAATCAAGTTTAAAACTTAATTAATTCAAATTCGACATGATTTATCATGAAAAACCGAATGTTTTTCTGGCCAGGTTGAATATTGAAACAGATTCTTCATGGCCTTCATGTTCAGGAACCTCTGGAAAGAATGGCTCTGAAGTATGAAAGTCCTGCAGAATGTTGTACTCCTTAAGGGTCTACATCCCTGAAAAAAAAGGGACTCAGAAACGATTAATTCTTTCTGATTGATGAAGGGATATATCGATGTATGAGTGTATAAAGATTAAAATAATAAAAAAAATATTTTATGAGTATTGAATGAATGAAAAGGATGTTCCTCCATCATTTTTGGTTATTTTGTAACATTTCCACCATCAAAACGAACAAATATTTTTGTGTTTTTTTATTTTAGTATCGAAGTCCATTATTTAGTTAATCAAACGTCTATCTCATTTTTCTTTTAGAATTTACCGTTTTTTTGTGAATAATATTACAGCAATGTGTTGCTTTCGCGAAATTTATTACCTTGAATTTTTCTATTCGAAATGATAAATATCCATTTTTATCAATAATTTATTGGGGTTTGTTCTAGCCGTCGATTAGTGAAAATTAATTGTTTTTTTCAATTTTGGATTCTAAGATGGAATTGAATTTCTTTTAAATGACACGCCCCGCAGGTATCTCCTTCTAGATGACTGGTAAAGGAAAATTAGAGTATTATACAGCCAGTGTGAGATCTAGTTCAATGTAGGATTTCTTGTTGTATTCCCTGCGCTCCAACTTCGTCTAGTTGAGAAAAATCCTCTGCATCCCTAAAAATCTCTGATACATGTTGTCATTTGATATCCCTTGCATCGTCATTATCTTCTACAGCCAGCTAAAGGATCCTAGTTAGCTTTTGCAAGAGAGTTTAATGATCTTTGGCAGTTCCTCACTGGATAGTGTCTAATGTAGACATAACATATATGATCCCTTCTGGTCTAACTGTTGAACTGTGTGTGTCAATAGCGCACAGGAAACACAATTAATTGATCGTCACATCTGTAATTACCTCTCGATAGAGCAAGGGGACGGAATATTAACGGAAAATTGACATTATCGTGACATGTTCCGAGAGAATTCAAGTTTTCCCCTATGATGCACCTCCGAACGGATATCGAATTTTTTTAAGAGTGACTTACATTATTTTCAATTCTTCCGTCTTGAATTACTAATGAAGGAAATATGGTGTAGGCGAAACTGCGAAAGTCGTAACGAGGGATTTTTCGTCATTATCTACGTATTTGCCGTTAAGGTTTTTTTTCTCTGTTTCAGTGATCCAAGTTTATACAAGGATTTCAGGAGTAATAACTACGAGTATGCAGGGTAATTTGAAATGCAAGAATCCTCTTTCCTACTTTAAACTTGTCAGATTTGACAAAGCATTTTCGCATTCAATTAAACCTTTTTAGCATTGACCTTCTGACGTTGAATTGAATCTTTTCCACATTATATTCACCCTTTTCGGTTCAATTAAAGCTTTATTTTGACACGAGTTTGTGAAATAAAATTAAAAACAAGACCCCTTTACTAAATTTGAATTTTATTCGTATTTCTACTAGTAGAAACATGTAAATTTTTACCGTAATTTTTGTGTATTCTTGAGTAGTAGGTCTAATCGGATTCCTTAAATGAATTGAGCGAAATATTTGTTGCCATTCTCCAAACCTTCAGGGAAGAAAAGTCACCGATAAAAACATGAAATAAACCATCCGATCCATTGAATATGAAGGTTTAAAATACGAACAGGTTGCAATCTCAACCCTGTATAGGAATTTCAACCCCTCACAGGAATCTCAACCCCTGTGAAGGAAACTATACTTTTCCAGTTGTCCATAAATTTGCAAAGATCTTCGATCTTTAATACTGAAGTGTGCTGGTTTAAGAATTGAACTTATTGCTTAAAACTCCCTCTTAAAGTCTTTCGCCTTCAAAATAAGATACGTATACCGCCAGATGGCAGTGCAGTGCATTAATTTTTATTTATTGGATTATTCAGCTGAATAGAACGAATGTTGGGGCGCAGGGAATATAACAAGAAATCCTACCATGAACTAGATCTCACACTGGCTGTATAATACACACAACCAAACTTATATGGAATCACCCAGTATTAAGATGAAATATTATTTTGATATCTTTTTCGTTAGAAGCAAATAAAAAGTGCATGTGTTTACTCACAAAAACAGTTAGGTTCATAAGAACTTGATAAGAGTTGGCTTTGCAGTGTCGATTTTACCATTTCGTTCGAACGTCGCAGTGAATTTATATTTTGTTTCTTTGCGAAGTTTCAAAAAAAAATGCATTATGTGGGGTTATCGGAAGTCCAGAGAGAAAGAATTATTACTATGGCAGAACAAGGTATGTCACAAAGACAGATTGCAAGAACGGTGTGGGTTACACAAGGGGTTGTTTCAAAAACCTATGCAAGGTTTCTGGAGTTAGGAACCCTAAAGAATAGGCCTAGAAGAAGTCGTGGAAGAGTAACTACAGAATGGCAGGATCGCTTCTTAGCCCAAACAGCAAGAAGAAATCCCGCAGTATCTCATTCAGAGCTTCAAAGGCAATTTTTGCAAGCTACAGGTGCTAAGTGTTTCTGTCGAAACTATCAGAAAAAGACTTTGCGCTCGGGGATTATTCAAGAGAAGAGCGTTAAGAGTTCCAGAACTATCAAGGCAAAATAAAGTTGACCGTTTTAATTGGTGTTTAGAGCATGAAAATTGGACTATTGAAGATTGGAAAAATGTCTTTTTTTTCGGATGAGACCAGAATTGGCCTACGATCAGACGACCGGCGTGTTCGCATTTTAAGAGGTAGAGGGAGGCAAGCTAGGCTCCAAGCTGCAAGACCGATCCCTAAATACAAAGGAGGTACTGTAATGTTTTGGGGCGGAATTATGTTTGGTGAGAAAACTCCTTTAATTCCCATTAGACAATCTCTGACAGGGCCTAGGTATGTTGATCTAGTGCTACAACCTGTAGTGAGGCTCTGGCGAGGTGCTTTTGGAGATTATTTCCTATATATGCAGGATAATGCACCTCCACATACCAGCAGAAATGCAAAAAAATTTTTCGAAACAGAAGGTGTGACTGTTTTAGAGTGGCCTTCTTGTTCACCGGACCTTAATCCTATCGAGCACTTGTGGGATAGGATCAAAAGAAAAATTAGAGCTCGTCAAAATAATCCTGGTAACGCAGTGCAACTTATAGAAGCGGCTTTAGATGAATGGGCAAATGTTACAGAAGAAGAAATTAACAACTTATAGAAAGCTTGTATCAATGCCAGGGGTGGTAATACTGATTATTGATTTGTTAAAATCGTTTTATTTGTTGTTCAATTCTCAGTTACATAAAAATAATTTTTAGAGAAATTCACACTTTTAATTTTCTGTTCTATTATAAAAATAATCTTTTAATAATTTATATTATTTTTGTGATAAACTTGTTTTGGGAAAACTGCTCTTCATTTTTCAGCTACTTTTTTTTAATTAAAATTCGTTTTTTCCAAATAACCGGGTGATTCCATATAAGTTTGGTTGTGTGTACTCTCCCTCTCCTTCACCTTCATCTGTGAGAAGATACTTATGCAGGGCGTGTCATTTGAAAGAAATTCAATTCCACGTTAGAATACACAATTGTGAAAAACAAATATGTAGTTTTCACTAATCGACAGCTAAAACAAACCTCAATAAATTGTCGTTGATAATTGATAAAAATGGATATTTATCATTTCGAACAGAAAAATTCAAGGAAATAAATTTCGCGAAAACAACACATTGTTGTGATATTATTCACAAAAAAACGGTAAATTCTTAAAGAAAAACTAGATAGACATTTGATTAACTAAATGATAGACTTCAATACTGAAATGAAGAGACACAAAAATATTTGTTCGTTTTGATGGTGGAAATGTTACAAAATAACCAAAAATGATGGGGAATATCCATTTCATTCATTTAATACTTATAAAATATTTTTTTTATTATTTTTATCTTCATACACATCCCTTCATCAATCAGAAAAAATCAATCGTTTCTTACTTCCTTTTTTTTTTCAGGGATGTAGACCCTTAATTCAAGTAATGATTTAATGTGTAATTTTTATTCAATCAATCAATATTGATGTGATCTCAAAATTAGTTTTTTCTCCTTTGTAATGGTGTCGAGTTCTTTAGTTTTCGAAACAAAAATGAATTGGTGATCCGAACCGTAATATCGTGAAATTTTCAGTATTATTTCACGAGGACATAAATGGAATTTATTGCATCTGACATATCGTCTCTTTCTGACACACCTATGAAGAAGATATGAGAAAAAGAACAATCGTTTGCGATATCAGCAGGATGGATTGTCAGAGAAGCATTTCAATATACACCGGAATATTGTAGAACACAAGCATATTAGAATTCTTCAAGCAGCGAGGGATATTATATTGGTTGGCACTTTCCGTTGGATTGACAACGAACAGCAATAATTTCGAATTTGTACATACATCCGGAAATATACATTCTGTCAGTTCCTTTCGCCATGGTGGATATTCAACGCTGCTGTGTTCATTTGCAGCAGTTTGAACGCTGCAGACCAAATCGAGTTGTCTGCATTCGGTGAGCGAAATACGGTTTGAAGTTTCGGTTTTGTTACTTCTGCTGAGAATCGTCACGGACCGTGCAAGAATATTAACAGGTCCTGTTTTGACTGTTTCGAGGTATATTAAATCCTATCAATTTTATTCTGTTGCGTTCTGTGGCTTGTACCTCAGATAAACCATTGAGTATCCAACTAATGATGGATAGTCGTTTCTGTTCGAATATTTTCGAGTTTGAATAATTCAATATCTGCGTTTTTGGAAAAACGTCTTGAAATAATCGGAATATCCTTTAAACGATATCAAAAGTACACTTAACTTTATTTATAATTCAGGGTTTACGCGTGCCTAGTCCCTCAAATTCAATATTTTCGAGGAATAATTCGAATACGACGATATCGGATGTTTTAGGAAAATTGCTTGAGATAATATGAATTTGATTTCACCGATATCAATGGTTCTAATAGCTATATTGATAATGCATCATTTAATAAAGCTAAGTCCAATATTTTCGAATATCTGATTCAATTCAGTTCAGTAATGGAGAAATTCTGACAGATCATAGTAACATCTATTAAGGGGGAACATTGAGTTCGTCAATTGAGAAAATTCGACCAGGGATTTCGTAAATATGGCCGTTAGAAATTTTGATTTTCCGAAAAACTACTAATCCACAGATTCAATCGTAATGAAATTTAAAATTTTGCATTGGAGAATTACGTATTCAAGTTACATGCAATGTTTTGTCCAGAAAAAAACTTCACAATATTTTTGTTATGACAGCTCCGGGTCTGTGACCAATTGCTGTCAATTTTTTTTGACAGCTGTCGGAATTTTTTTCCGTTCTATTCTTGTTTTTGTCGAATTTTCAGCCGAAAATGGTGTTGATTGACTTTCTAATCACTGATTCAAATATCCTTGAACAACAAGGAATCATTGAAATGTTCTTGAAATATCAGATTTCTTGATCTTTGGTATGAAAACATTCGTTCAAGCACATCGCACATCTACAGAGTGGCGACTTTTTAATGGGATCGTATAAGTAACTTCCAAACCGTAAGAGTTGAAAGGTCCGTCGAATGGAGAAAAAGTTACATTCATAGAAGCATTGACAAGCAATTGTTCAAACAAATCGAGATTATCAGAGCCGGTTATTGAGATATCATAAGAAGAGTACATTCTGTCATTTTGATCTTTCTTTTTTTCTCACATTATTTCGAATATTATCAAAAAATGTTACAGAAAATTTTTATTCGACAGTAAATTATCCTCGAATTGACATAATCAGATTTCGTATCCAACGTTTCGTACTCTCTGGGCCACCCTCAACCTTATTTTTTTCAATATGGACCTGCATATTTTATGACACTTATCGAAATAACTTTTAACGCTGAATACAACGATGTATCATACAATGTCATTTCTTGTTATGTTTTTTTTATCAACGGCCTACTACTTGAAAATAATACATTCAAAACCCTTGAGTTGTGTGTATGTAGTATGTAAAAAAAATCAAGTCTATCAACGATATCAATGTTCTCATCGAAATGTATTGCACGTTGTTAATTAAACTGAAGGTAAATTTAATACAGATTAGACCCAAAGAAATTTGGGTGAACTCAAAATCACCTAAAAATCAACTTTGAATAACATTTTATGATATATCGTTGAATTCAGCGTTGAAAGTTATTCCAAAAAGTGTCATAAAATACGCAGGTCCGTATTGAAGAAAATAAATATCAAAATGACAGAATTCACTTTTCTTATGATATCTCAATAACCGGTCCTGATAATCTCGATTTGTTTGAACTGCATGACAATGCTTCTATAAATGTAACTTTTTCTCCATTTGACCGACCTTCTAACTCTTATGGTTGAGAAGTTACCTATACAATCCCATTGAAAAAGTGGCCACTCTGTATACGCAGAAGTATTGTGTATGAGAATCAAATCGTTATATTCAAATGAATTCCTATTCTACAGTAGAATGTGAATTATGTAAAATAGTACAAATTCTATTCATTTCAATACAGGGTCTTTCACGAGGAACCTCACCCATATTTATACGGGAAACTACTGAACGTATTTTCATGAATTTTCATGAAATTCAGCACTTATAAGTATTTCACGATGCTGATGAAATCTAAATTATTTTCAAGGCATGAGCACCTTCGGTTTTTCCGGAAATGACGTCAACTTCCGTTTTTCAAATTAGAACAACATTTTTTTATTGCAGCAATAGATTCCTCAGAAAATTATTATTAAGTTATTTTGATGTAACATTTTTCAGTTTTGGTTGGAAAATTCTCTCTGAGCGGGAAAATTCGAAAAAAAAATCGAAAATAGAGCTCCGCTGAAACAAGAATAACTTCGAGGTTTTTGGATGGAAAATTTTCATTTTTGGGATTTTTCAAGATGTAAGATTGATGTATCCACTTTAAAAATCGAAATCGCGATTTATGATACAGGGGGTGAAAAAATCGCTTTCAAAGTTAGGGATGACAAAATCGTGAAAAATCAATTTTTTCAAATTAGAACCCCATTTTTTTATGGCTGATATTGAATCTACGTTAAAAAATAATGTGAGTGTATGCATCACACCCTTGCCCTAAAGTGGATATTAACTCAGAAAATATCCATTTTAGGGCAAGGGTGTGATGCATACACTCACATTATTTTTTAACGTAGATTCAATACCTGCCATAAAAAAATGGGGTTCTAATTTAAAAAAATTGATTTTTCACGATTTTGTCATCCCTAACTTTGAAAGCGATTTTTTCACCCCCTGTATCATGAATCGCGATTTCGATTTTTAAAGTGGATACATCTATCTTACATCTTGAAAAATCCCAAAAATGAAAATTTTCCATCCAAAAACCTCGAAGTTATTCTTGTTTCAGCGGAGCTCTATTTTCGATTTTTTTTCGAATTTTCCCGCTCAGAGAGAATTTTCCAACCAAAACTGAAAAATGTTACATCAAAATAACTTGAAATTTTCTAAGGAATCTATTGCTGCAATAAAAAAATGGTGTTCTAATTTGAAAAACGGAAGTTGACGTCATTTCCGGAAAAACCGGAGGTGCTCATGCCTTGAAAATAATTTAGATTTCATCAGCATCGTGAAATACTTATAAGTGCTGAATTTCATGAAAATATGTTCAGTAGTTTCCCGTATAAATATGGGTGAGGTTCCTCGTGAAAGACCCTGTATATTGGACCATCTAGAGCGATAATGCCTCGTCTATACTTATTTTCAATGTTGTTTCTGGGTATTATCCAAAAACACCGGGAAATAAAATAAAATATATTTAGGTCATACCGCTTATCCATTTGAATTGGCATGGAATTGAAAATGTAAACTATCATCAATCCTTGTCAGATATTTTTTCAATTCTCGGAATTTGTCTCGAATTTTCTGACGGCTTGAGAATAAACATCGAATGACGGTTTTTATGTGAAAAAAATTTCCCCTCTTTCACTGTGACACCCTGTATACTACAACGCTTGCTTAAAAAAAGGATACCTAATAAAATTTCACCTTCAGTGTTTAGCTCGGACTGAATCTCCGATTTTTGACCCTTTCTACTTCTTTCTTGCCCGAGGATTGCGACAATAACAAGTCCTCCGCACTCGTTTGAGACGCTCCAGCTGTACAAACATTTCTAATTAGAAGAGCACCAAGTTCCTCGGTGAACCACCTCGTCAAATTTGCGAAACAACTGTCACCGTCGAGAAGTATCTACACTTTTTTTGCATCGCGTTGAGATCCGACCCTCTAAAATTCTCCTTGGCGCTGGCGAGTGTGAAGGAAAACCTTTTATTTCATTCCGGCCTTTTTTTATCGTATTTTTGCCGGCTACGCTCGCTCGAATGAAATATGTCGGGCTGTAATGAAAATGATCAACGTCGAAAAGGCATAAAATGAAAGTTGAGGATGTCGCAGTTGCCTTTTGATATCCTAGTTATAACGCTCCAGGGACGTCGGGACGTGTAGCCCTTTTCTCAATTTTTCCGCGCTCATTCTGATTCAAAACATGTTTGTTTGTGTACGCTCCAAATTATCTCCCTGACAGGTCGTTTCAGGAGGAATTGGGCTAGTCATATTTCTGTTAAATCCCTTGAAGAGGTCCTTCTTGGATTCCCTCACACAAGGTATATATCTACGTCATTGTGGAATGTGGGCGAAGCAGAGACATATTTTTATCTACACCCGTACTACAATAATACACTTATTACAGAGTGTAACAGCCAAATGGAATAAATTCGATAACGAATAAATGAGGGCGTGTTGGGAAAAACCCTCGGACACGTCGATTTGTAATTTTAAATGCGCATATTTTTCAAGAAAATAATATTATATAGGGTGTTCCATGTGACCGTGGCTAATACCAACTTTCTCATTTCAAATGCAGCCCCCTGTATATTGTTTATTTTTCGGATTCTGCAGAGAATTCTAGACACAATTCATGCACAATGTCCTATACCTATCTTTAACTATTTCGGAAGTTTTAAGTGTTTTTAGATTTATTGCAAAAATCAACGTTTTAAATAAAAATTATTTCATTTCACAAATTCGGTACATCACACTTATAACCTAAAAAGTAATACTGATTCTTTTTTAATTATTAAAAAAAAAAACAAAACAAAAAATTTATGTCAATGTAGGAACTGTTCAAAATGCTCTCCGCGAAAGTCTTGGCAACATGCTAATCTGGTGTAGAATTGTCTTCTTAGGTTTTTTTTTATTTCTTCTCAGGAATGGTTTTTGCTTACTGTTTTCATATCAAGAAGTAAATGGGAAATAAGTATTGAGTGTAATGTATCGAATTTGTGAAATGAAATAATTTTCAGTCGAAATGTTAATTTTTGTAAAAAATCTGAAAATACTTAATATTTCCGAAAAAGTTGAAGATATAATGAATAATATTTTTAGTTCTTCATCATTTAATAGATTTAGATAAAGTAGCGTATGCAACTCTCATGTAATGGTTATTAATACACTCGTATAAACCATACGAAATTCGCGTCCAGCTCATTTCGTATCCCGGTTAATGCTCGTGTATTAATAACCATAATTACATGATCGTTGCATGATATAGATACTATCCCATCAGTTTTGTAAAAATATTTGTTTCGTCGTATACACTGCGCTAAGAAATTCACGCACAATATGGCAAACGTAGTTTCAAATCCCTTTATAACGGTTTTTCCAATAGGAATGATACAATAATGGTCATTATGACAAAACTGTTATGCTATTCAACCATGGAAAGATACACGCTTCAACAACGTGTAGATATTGATGAATTGTTTTATCTAAATCAGTGCTCATTTGTGAGTACTTTGAGAAGAAATCATGTACGACATTATTCAGTTAATCCACTCAATATTATGAATATGAATATACAGTGCGCGTCAAAATTATGGAACAAATAAAAATATTTGGCAACAAAATCCTGTAACATGTCAATTTTGTTTCACATTCACCAAATTCTTATGCATTTTTGAAGGATTTTGTTGCACCTTGTGCCATCCCCATTCCCCATCAAACCCTCTAAATTTTTCGGATAGGGAAAGTGGGTCAAGTGGTACTTTTTTGGCAAGGTCTTTGTACCTTCTTAACAGGCGTGCAGAAATTTTCAAGAAATTCAAAAAATTTAGATGGTGGATGGGGATGGCACAGGGTGCAACAAAAACCCTTCAAAAATGCATAAAAATTTGGTACAAGCGAAACAAAAATTGACCTGTTTCAGGATTTTGTTGCCAAATATTTTTCTTCTGAGAGAATGAATTTTTTTTCATAATTTTGACGCGCACTGTATATTATGAATGATCTTGACAACAAGAGTACTAGTTTATTTAAACTCAAAGGAACATTCAACTAGATTTCGTTCAATCACCAAATTTACCTACAATTTTTTACTGAGATTCGCTGTCGAAAAATAAACAGCGTTCCCCGAATTATTTCGAGAATAAATTGAGAACGACGAAACGCACAATATGGTTCGCATCCACGTGCATCTAATCCTGAGAAGCTGCCAGTTTGTCATTCTTGAGACATTCCCATCGCTCGTTATAACGTTCCATTCAATAATCGTCCGAAAACCCCGGTGATGATGGATAGGTACGAACAAGTTACTCGGAAGTTCGAAAATATGATCTGGGCCAAATCTCTCATTCTGTTCCGTTCGGCCACAAATAGTAGCACCGGTTACGGCGACATTCGAATGATCCGACATCTGAAGAAGGAATTTAAATTTATGACGCATCATTTTTCACGGAAATTGATCGTTTGCTATAGTAGAGAAGTCGAGAAGTTCCATTCGAGAAACGAAGATCTTGGAGGGATTGTCATGAATGTGTTGTTCGTTTTTCGAAATCAGAAAGACCTTCGCGGAACCCCTGGTTGAATATTGACCTTGAACGCTTAAACTTAATTAACCGCGGCATTCGAGATTCGGACCTACTAGGTTCATCCGTTCGAGAGTTAACACCTACTGATATCATCCCCGGCTCAAAACTCGAGAAATAAAGAGATATTGAATCAAAATCTTGAATAAATTATGGCGTGATAGTTTTATCTCGTCAATCAACGAGATAAGCTTTTTACGGTTCTTATCGGAGGCAGGCGATTACTCATTGTTTTATCATGAATGTCTCCCGTATGAAAATCGAACGCCAAGGCATGCTCAGGTCAGCGCACGAGATCTAAAATTTCGAGAGAACTGCTAAGTATGATGGATGAGGTAAAGTTTCCTATCGTAACTCATTCAATCCTTGTACAGAGTTGTTGCACAGAAGCCCGCATGTTGTCGTGGACTGCCTTCAACCTCGCAAAAAATTCATTCTGAAAACAAACTTCTGTGATTTCTGCCCATACTGCATTTACTTCAATAAAGTATCCCGGTTGGCCAAGATTCAGGTTTAGCAAGTTTTTTTACTTGAAATGTCGGCAATGTCAAAATAATTCTCTTTTATCTGTGACATAGGTTTCGTAGTACTACACTACATTTTCATATTTCAAGTTGTGCGAGAAGATATTTAAATGTCTTCTGTAGGCTTATTTGTTGTGAATTTAAAAAGTGGGGATTTCCATGGGTCCGTCTGTTCGTTTAGAAGTTTTTCTTTCGGGTTATTGGAGTACTTTTATTCTTTTTTCGAATGAAATATCACAAGGTAACAGACTATTCTGTCCATTATTTCTCAGTGAAATTTCAACACTCGATTCTTGATTTCCATACAAGAAAATAGCATAACTGAATCTTCCAACCATGTTAATATACGTGACATATTTCCAGTATAAACAGAGAAAAAAGTTTCTTCAACATTCGCCAGGTCTTCGGAATTATTGAATTAACATAATATACTGCTCCACAAGAGTTAGGGATATCGTATTCAATCGTTTTTAAAAATATGTAATCTTCGAGAATATCGCTGTAAAATCATTTAAAACTCAATAACAACTTGAATCGATCCAATAAAAATGAGTATGAGACATTTCGTTTCGTCAATCCGGTCGCCTTTTTTCTGAAGTTTGGTCCTTTGCATATGCTTCATGAATGTTCTTATTTTGAAATGAAGTCAGTTTATCAACGGCTTCGATTTGAAGTTTTCTGAAAATGCCAAGACGTAAATTAACAAACGCTGAGGCTAATAGGGCTATCAGAATGCTACGGGGTGGTACTCAGGTTGTTGTAGCGGAAAGGCTCCAAGTCAGCCAACATGTGATATCTCGACTTTTGAATAGGTTCAGGATGACAGGTTTCGTGTAGAAAAGACCAAGACTCGGTGGGCGACGAAAAACAACACCTGCTCAGGATCGTTTCATCACCGTTTCAGCGAGAAGAAACCCTACATCTACGTGTTGAATGCTACTGAATACTCTTCAAAATGCAGATGGGGTCCAAGTTTCCGTCGAAACCATCAGACGACGTTTGAGAGAGTTGAATCTAGGTTCTAGAAGTCCATTAAGAGGAGTTCCATTAATACGTGACCATAAGCGTCAAAGACTGGAATGGGCAAGGCAACATATCAATTGGAACGATCAATGGCGTAGTGTCTTTTTCACTGATCAATCCAGATATGGACGATTTTCAGATTCTCGAAGAATAAGACTAATAAGAGTATACCCCGTTCGTCGCTATGTCCAAGAAGTCCATTAATTCCGAGAGGGTTGTGTTATGGTATGGGTCGGGATATGTTTCAACGGGCGCACAAATCTACTCATTTGTCCTGGGAATATGACAGCCTTACACTATAGGGAGCATGTCATTGACAATGTTGTGCCAAATTTTCACGTTGCTATTAGTGAAAGTTTTAAATTTCTAGACGATATTGCTATACCGTGATAGTTGAGAATGCGCGCGAGGAGCTTGGTATTTCACATTTACCAATACCTCCGCCCCCACCAGATTTGAATTGCCCCCAAGAAGATTAGATAATCATCAACCTACCCCAGAATCCTGATCTGAGAGAGCTTCTGCCCCGTTTATGTAACCAAATTCCTCAAGAAATGTTCAACAACCTTGTGTGTAGTATGCAAAGAATATGTCAAGATGTTATTGATGCCCGTGGAGGCCATACATTGTATGGATAGTCTTAAAATGCTTGAATTCTCTGGGAATAAAATTTCGTTATTTTACTCGATTTTTCTTAACCGTCCTGCACGCTGCAGACCTACAGGCTAAAATTAATTTGCAACCTGAAATCATATTAATATGAATTTCCATCACAAAAATCTCATTTTAACTATATTTTTTTGCAATTTGAGTCAGGTAATTTTCTCAAATTCATTATTTTCCCAGAGTAAATAAGCACAGGACAACGTTGCATAGTTATATGACTGGAAATTGACCTAACATTTTCAAAATATACACGGTGAAATGTGCCAGAATGTCATGGGATATTCGTACAATTTTTGTTTGAAGCTTGCGCATAAGCGGGTTTAGAACATTCCTTGTTCTGTGTACAGGGTTTCACGTGTTTGCATGTTCTCCGAAAATCTTTCTTCAGCTCGTAATTGGACATGCATTCATTTCATTGGGACACCCTGTGTATCGATTCGTTCAGGTTACAAAGGGTAATAACCTCAGGAAAATAAAGTTTGATGTTTGTTCAATTGCTGAAAATCCGCCCCGAGCCCACGGGTCGTATCATCCCCTATCAGAAAACGCAGATGCATCGAGAACTCATGCCAGGATTCCCAGACAAAGTGTTTCGTATACAAATAAATAAAGTCATGTGATTCAGCCCGCTGACCCCATTGGGTGATGCGTTGGTTTGAAAGCGTTCAGTTCTCGTCCAAAAAATCCTACTCCACGAATTCTTTTTCATTTTGCTGGCGGTTTTCGAATCGATATATCCGCATGAAATCTGGAAACGGTTCAACTGCAAGAGGAAAAAGGCAAACATTGAAACTGCTCCCCGATTGCCTTCAGCGTTGCAAGAGAATGGTAAATAGTTGGGAAAGTCTGTCACAGATGCTTCCTGAAATTAGGATAAAGCTTGCAGCATAGAGGGTCCACCTGACACTTGCAAAACCCTCCCTCAATCGATAACAGACGAATTTCAGAGGTATCTTCGTGATAGCTCGACATTAACGCTTGCCACTTGTCGGACTGCTTCGATTCCCTTGTTGGCGTTTGCATTTTTCGTACTCGACATCCTCAGAAACATAAAATTAATTCGGTCCCTCCATGTCGTGAAATAATTTGAGAGATGCATTTATGATTCCCTTTTTGCATTCTGCATTGGTACATGAATAGTATTATGTTATCAAGTATTCAGGACTTGGATGTCATGAAAAAACGCATGTGTATTAGGCGGTAACAATCAAGACTAAGTGGGTCCTTAAGCTTTTATGAATACAAAAAATCGATTCTCTAGTTCCATGGATAGGAATTCATTGTATTCTCCATTCTTTGCCCCACATTTCCCCCATTAAAATGGCTCATAATGGAAGCGAAGTATTTCTGAATACAAAATCCAAGCAAAATTGATACAGCCTATCAACAATACAAGGACATTTCCACAGCAATTCCTAAATGCAGGCGACGCACATCTAAGTGCCTATATAACAATCGAAAAGTAGGAAACAGCTAGTAGGTATAAGACGGTCGTATAAAGGTTCAATCACCCTGTTTCGAATCGAACAAAGCATAATTATGTCCCAGTGAAAGCTGAATGAAATGATAGAATGGTGGATTAACAGCAACATTACCCGCCGTACAATTACGAACAATCAATTGCAGGGATATGGCTTCATCCATTCCCTACTGAACGTAAATTCGGAAGATTCCTGATTCGAAATCGTTTTATAGCAACTCATGAAATCATAAATTGACAACGCTGTCAATCGATCTTTCATCGGTCCAACTTTATTACACGGTAATTAATGAAAAAATTAGCCAAATTAATTCAAAGGGAAGAAATAAACTGCTCCACATGAGTTAGGGATATTCCGAAAAAATATAGTTAAAATAAGATTTTTGTGATGAAAATTCATATTAATGTGATTTCAAGTTGCAAATGAATTTTAGCCTGTAGGTCTGCAGCGTATACAGGGTGGTTGAGAAAAATCGAGTGAAATAACGAAATTTTATTCCCAGAGAATTCAAGCATTTTGAGACTATCAATACAATGTATGGCCTCCACGGGCATTGCTTGACATCTTCTTTGTATACTACACACGAGGTTGTTAAACATTTCTTGAGGAATTTGGTTCCATAAACGGGGCAGAAGCTCTCTCAGATCATTTAAGGATTCTGAGGTAGGTTGATGATTATCTAATCTTCCTTGGAGCATATCCCATGCATGTTCTATGCAATTCAAATCTGGTGAGTGCGGAGGTATTGGTAAATGTGGAATACCAAGCTCCTCGCGCGTATTCTCAACTATGGCTGCACGGTGCCGTCTAGCGTTATCGTCTAGAAATTGAAAAGTTTCACCAATAGCTGCGTGAAAATTCGGCACAACATTGTCAATGACATGCTCCCTATAGTGTCATATTCCCAGGACAAACGTGTAGATCTGTGCGCCCGTTGATTCATATCTCGGCCCATACCATAACACTACCCCTCCGGAATGGATGGACTTCTTGGACATAGCGACGATTACGGGGTATGCGTGGTATTGTCCATACCCTTATTCTTCGAGAAACTGAAAATCGTCCATATCTGGATTCATCAGTGAAAAGGACACTACGCCATTGATCGTTCCAATTGATATGTTGCCTTGCCCATTCCAGTCTTCGACGCTTATGGTCACGTGTTAATGGAACTCCTCTTAATGGACATCTAGAACCTAGATTCAGCTCTCTCAAACGTCGTCTGATGGTTTCGATGGAAACTTGGACCCCATCTGCATTTTGAAGAGTATTCCGTAGCATTCTACACGTAGATGTAGGGTTTCTTTCCGCCGAAACGGTGATGAAACGATCCTGAGCAGGTGTTGTTTTTTGTCGCCCACCAAGCCTTGCTCTTTCCAACACGAAACCAGTCTCCCTGAACCTATTCCAAAGTCGAGATATCACACTTTGGCTGACTTGGAGCCTTTCCGCTACAACAACCTGAGTTAGACCACCCTGTAGCAATCCGATAGGCCTATTAGCCTCAGCGTTTCTTAATTTACGTCTTGGCATTTTCAGAAAAATCTTTTCAAATCGAAGCCGTTGATGAACTGACTTCATTTCAAAATAAGAACATTCATAAAGCATATTATGCAAAGAACCAAACTTCAGAAAAAAGGCGACCAGATCGACGAAATGTCTCATACTGATTCCTTTTGGATCGATTCAATTTGTCATTGAGTTTTAAATGATTTTACAGCGATTTTCTCTAAGATTACATACGATTGAATACGATATCCCTTGTGGAGCAGTATAATAAGTTTAGAACGAAATTACAGGCTGTAGTTAATATTCGACAGCGCCTATATCCAGGAATACTGTCCAACTAAACAGATAGAAAAATCTTTCATTTAGTCTAATCACCTTGAAGAGTGGCAATTCTTTTGAATTTTCGAAAATCGAGGCATTTTCACTGAACATTAACATAATTTCCTGGAACGCCGAGGCCATATTATACATTTTTACGCTCACCCTGTATACATATGGACCTGGCGCGTGTGAAACACCTATTACTTCGTCGTCAAGAATGAATTGAACCAAAGTAGACCAACTGCATAGGCCAAATCGGCGTTGCCAAAGGTTGTTTCGCGGCTTTTTATATAGGGAAGGCTGTGCGTCAGGAATAATCTCGCGGAAAATTGGCCATTGTAAATCATACTCTAATTGTAACGTACATTTCTCCTTAGCTGCTGCAATTGGTTATTAAAATGTAAATGATGCCGGTTCACCCGGAGTCAAAGCAGCCCGGACTTTTTCGTTCCCCCTTGCGGGATTATAATATCAGGCCCTCTGTAGGGCCTTTATAGTCGTTTCGAGCATTCTGGCAATAATTGTCCCACGGCGAATACCGATTCCGAACGAAAAATATTGAACCATCAATACCGATGTTGTTTCTCTGTGGAATGCCGAATGATGTTTGGAGAAAATAATGGTCCAAATATGAACGCCCTAAAAGAGGATTAAATCAATTGCTTCTCTCGAACCGATTTCGAACAATCCGTCTCCTAAAATGAACGAGGGATTTGAATAACGACCACTTAAACCAGCGCCTACCCACGTTAGCTGTTGTTGTTGTTGAAACTGGGAACAACATCTCCAAATTATTAAAAAAAATCGAAAAATCCGACTGCAGAACAGAAAAACGAAAGGAAAAAACAAGTCCTATAGTAAATCTATTAAATTTTTTGTGAGAAATGTATAGGTGCAATACGCAATGTTTTTTTCGCTATCCGTACGAACAGAAATCCAACCACTCTTTTGAGATGTGAAGCGTGGTTTGGTAATGCCAAAAATCGAAGAAGAGTAGGCACCGGACGTCGAAGGGGCACAAATGAAGTTCAAGATCGACGTCTAAGACTTATGCCGATTAGAGATGGATTTGTGACAACTCCATCTTTGGCTGATGAGTGGTTAGGAGAACGAGGCCATCCTGTAAATGACCGAACGGTTTATCGCCGGATAAGGTCTTTTGGACTGCAGCATTATCGACCTCATTTTGGGTTACCTCTGACGGTTAAGCATCGCCGACAACGATTTCAATTGTGCAGAGAACGTCAACATTGGAATGTGGAATGGCATCAGGTCGACTTTTCTGATGAATTTTGATTCTCCTTAGGTGCACATGATGGCCGACGGGTTAGACGACGTCGGGGAGAAAGACGTGAACCTCAAGTTGATGTAGAGCGTCATGTACACCGGACAGTAGGCGTTATGGTATGGGGTGTTTCTGCAGACGCAAGTAGGTCACCTTTAGTCTTTATTCGAGGTAACATAACAGCGCTGCGTTACCTTCAAGGAATAGTGGAGCCATATGTTCTCCCTTACCTCAACCGGCTCGAGAATCCAATATTTCAGCAAGATAATGCTCGACCTCATGTTGCCAGCGTTAGTTTGAACTTTTTTGAAGCGACCCATGTGAATCTTCTGCCATGGCCGCCCAGATCTCCTGATCTTTCGCCCATAGAGCATGTTTGGGACATCATGGGTAGAAGGCTTGGAAATTTACCCCAGCCCCCACGGACTTTGAAGGCTCTGAGACATGAAGTAAAGGTAGCTTGGGATAGTATGCCTCAAGAAGAAATAGACCATCTTATTGCATCAATGCCAAGACGTGTTGGGGAGTGTATAAATAACCGCGGTGGACAAACAAATTTATTAAAGAAATAGTAATCCTTCGTTATTTTTTCCCGAACTTAAATCATTAACTGTGTAATTTTTTAACGAAATTTCCACCTGGGTTGATCAATTCCATCCGACCCTTTCCGTGACCTGGACAATCAAAAATTAAAAAACGAAATTTCAACAGACGGCGTCTCAAAATATAACAATTCAGGATCGGTTTCCAATTCTTCGACTATTTTTCTTCAAATATTGAATAAGGGTAGACGAAATTCAGTTCATAACGACGAAAACGGACTGCAGCCCCAGCCCTGCCTCGACAGCCGGGGGGTATTTCACTTCTGAATTTCACCAAACGTCTTCGATACGTAAAAGTGCCAGATACATTCGGAAAAATCAATGTGAAAAGCCGCATCTGAATATATCAATTCGGTAACCGTAACGCTCCAATGTTCTATTAAATTTTCATCTACGTTCCCAGGAAAACGTGGTCCTGTGTGACTGAAATGCGGAGTGCCCAGTTGCACTTGCTGGACAGTGGACACCTGCCATATTCGTGATACTGCCACACAATAAACGAATATGGCGTCTCGAATAACGGATTCCTCGGTCAGATGTGAAACATTTGGTTGTTTGGTCATTCTTGAATCGTCCAGTTTTGATACTCCGAAGTCTCCAATGTCTGCTCGATCCATTTTGTTTCATCTGGATCGGTATACAGAGTGGCCACTTTTTTAATGGGATTGTATTGGTAACTTTTAAACCATAAGAGTTAGAAGGTTCGAAATATTTTTAAAAAATCAACTTTGAATGACATTGTATGATATATCGTTGAATTCAGCGTTACAACTCATTTCAAAAAAAGTGTCATAAAATACACACAACCAAACTTATATGGAATCACCCTGTTATTTGGAAAAAACGAATTTTAATTGAAAAAAAGTCGCTGAAAAGTGAAGAGCAGTTTTCCCAAAACAAGTTTATTACAAAAATAATATGAATTATTAAAGATTATTTTTATAATAGAACAGAAAATTAAAAATGTAAATTTCTCTAAAAATAATTTTTATGTAACTGAGAATTGAACAACAAATAAAACGATTTTAACAAATCAATAATCAGTATCACCAGCCCTGGCATTGATACAAGCTTGAATTTGACGAGGCATGCTTTCTATTAAGTTGTTAATTTCTTCTTCTGTAACATTTGCCCATTCCTCTAAAACCGCTTGTATAAGTTGCTCTGCATTACTAGGATTATTTTGACGAGCTCTAATTTTTCTTTTGATCCTATCCCACAAGTGCTCGATAGGATTAAGGTCCGGTGAACAAGGAGGCCACTCTAAAACAGTCACACCTTCTGTTTCGAAAAAATATTTTGCAACTCTGCTGGTATGTGGAGGTGCATTATCTTGCATAAATAGGAAATAATCTCCAAAAGCACCTCGCCAGAGCCTCACTACAGGTTGTAGCACTAGATCAACATACCTAGGCCCTGTCAGAGATTGTCTCATGGGAATTAAAGGAGTTTTCTCACCAAACATAATTCCGCCCCAAAACATTACAGTACCTCCTTTGTATTTAGGGATCGGTCTTGCAGCTTGGAGCCTAGCTTGCCTCCCTCTACCTCTTAAAATGCGAACCGCCGGTCGTCTGATCGTAGGCCAATTCTGGTCTCATCCGAAAATAAGACATTTTTCCAATCTTCAATAGTCCAATTTTCATGCTCTAAACACCAATTAAAACGGTCAATTTTATTTTGCCTTGATAGTTCTGGAACTCTTAACGCTCTTCTCTTGAATAATTCCCGAGCGCGAAGTCTTTTTCTGATAGTTTCGACAGAAACACTAACACCTGTAGCTTGCAAAAATTGCCTTTGAAGCTCTGAATGAGATACTGCGGGATTTCTTCTTGCTGTTTGAGCTAAAAAGCGATCCTGCCTTTCTGTAGTTACTCTTCCACGACTTCTTCTCGGCCTATTCTTTAGGGTTCCTAACTCCAGAAACCTTGCATAGGTTTTTGAAACAACCCCTTGTGTAACCCCCACCGTTCTTGCAATCTGTCTTTGTGACATACCTTGTTCTGACATAGTAATAATTCTTCCTCTCAGGACTTCCGATAACCCCACATAAGGCATTTTTTTTTCAAAACTTCGCAAAAAACAAAATATAAATTCACTGCAAAGCCAAATCTTATCAAGTGCTTATGAACCTAACTGTTTTTGTGAGTTAACACATGCACTTTTTATTTGCTTCTAACGAAAAAGATATCAAAATAATATTTGATCTTAATACTGGGTGATTCCATATAAGTTTGGTTGTGTGTATGCAGGTCCGCATTGAAAAAAGAAAAATCAAAATGACAGAATTTACTTTTCTTATGACATCTCAATAACCGGCCCTGATAATCTCGATCTGTTTAAACTGCTTGACAATGCTTCTATAAATGCAACTTTTTCTCCATTCGACCGACCTTCTGACTCTTATGGTTTAAAAGTTACAAATACAATCCCATCAAAAAAGTGGCCACTCTGTAGAACCGATAGTCGCTCATTGAACCTATCGAATTCCCTTCCTGACCCAAATTCAAACAGAACGGAATTCAATCAGCGGAATGCAACAAATTTTTTTTTGTCGCTCTCGGCGGACGGGGACTATCATCAAACATGCAAATTAGACCAAACTCTACCCCGTATGCGACCAATTTCGCAATGGGCGCAACTGTAAGCTCGTATTTACCGGACAGTTTTTCACGTATTTAATTAACCACACTTGTTGATCTTAATTTAAACCACCTAATGATATTTGGTAGTTTGTTATTTTCATTAAGTATATTTTTTTCAGATTAGAATAGAAGAAGAGAGCAATTCAACTAGAAATTTCAGTATCCTGGGAAATTTCGATACCGCAATTCCTCACCTAGAAAAGGTAATGATTCATTCGTATTCCTCTGATATAACAAACTGTATCTGCAACACTTGGATAAATACTTGAGGCCCTTTTTGCAGAACAGAATATCATCAAAATTGTTTCACAAATTACAGCTAGTACTAATGTAATCTTTCACTTTACGATTGAAAATTCCTTTATTCACATAAAAAGACCACTCACAGGTGATGAACTACCTAAATTAGTATTAAATATTCAGCGAAAGTGTTTCGAAGTAAACGCCAAATTTTGGGACACATTTCCCGATTCAGCATGACGATTTCGGTTAAATCGATCGAGGAATTTGCCGATTTCAGGATTTCTGAAGATGATCGTTAGAAAATTCACCCTCCTACATTCTCATTTTCTGCGAATGTAGTGCCCTTGTCGAGAGACCCTTTCAGTCCGTAACATTTCTGTATCTGCGGTTGGAAATTCTTTCTTTTCGCCCCAATAAAATCGATAATTAAACGGACTGTGCCATCCTTTCTCTCTCGTACCTTTGAAGTCGTTTAATTGCTATTGTTGGATTCGAAAGCTTATGTAATAAAATTTCGACGCAGCCTCTAATTGTTTTTTAAATGTCTGGAACATACGGAGAATTTTTGTCTTTGTCTGATTCAAGGTGGTATACCCTGTATCCGTTTTCTGTGGCATTCATTATGGTCCCAAGGGAAAGGAAATAATGAACTTCTGGATTGGCCGATAGAAACGTCTCCTCTGGCTGAATAATGAACTCGTTTGCACAATGAGTCTCATTTGAATTTCGATCAACTGTTACACAATTTTGACGAAGTTTCCGTAGACCGAATAACTATTTTATTTTTTTCTGGGTTTAGATTTTGCATAGCCTACTTAAATTTGAAAAAAAATCGCTGTGCTTAAAGAGTTGAGTTATCCATACAAAATCTAACCAATAATAACTTGAATAATGTCCGTTGACAACAGATTTTGAGGTAAAAAAATCAGAAAACTTTATGGGATGAAAAGATAGATTTCGAAATAAACTGCTCCACATGAGTTAGGGATATTGACCTAAATGGCAAAAAAATATAGTTTATATAAGATTTTTGTGAAGAAAATTCATATTAATATGATTTCGAGTTGCAAATTAATTTTAGCCTGTAGGTCTGCACCTTATACAGGCTGGTTAAGAAAAATCGAGAAAAATAACGAAATTTAATTCCCAGAGAATTCAATCATTTTAAGACTATCAATGCAATGTATGGCCTCCACGGGCATCAATAACAGCTTGGCATCTTCTTTGCATACTACACACGAGGTTGTTGAACATTTCTTGAGGAATTTGGTTCCATAAACGGGGCAGAAGCTCTCTCAGATCATTTAAGGATTCTGGGGAAGGTTGATGATTATCTAATGTTCTTTGGAGCATATCCCATGCATGTTCTATGCAATTCAAATCTGGTGAGTTCGGAGGTATTGGTAAATGTGGAACACCAAGCTCCTCGCGCGCATTCTCAACTATGGCTGCACGGTGCGGTCTAGCGTTATCGTCTAGAAATTGAAAAGTTTCACCAAAAGCAGCGTGAAAATTTGGCACAACATTGTCACTGACATGCTCCCTATGGTGTAGGGCGGTCATATTCCCAGGACAAATGTGTAGATCTGTGCACCCGTTGAAACATATCCCGGCCCATACCATAACACTACCCCCTCCGAATGGATGGACTTCTTGGACATAGCGACGATTACGGGGTATGCGTGGGATTGTCCATACCCTTATTTTTCGAGAATCTGAAAATCGTCCATATCTGGATTCATCAGTGAAAAGAATACTACGCCATTGATCGTTCCAATTGATATGTTGCCTTGCCCATTCCAGTCTTTGACGCTTATGGTCACGTGTTAATGGAACTCCTCTTAATGGACGTCTAGAACCTAGATTCACCTCTCTCGAACGTCGTCTGATGGTTTCGATGGAAACTTGGACCCCATCTGCATTTTGAAGAGTATTCCGTAGCATTCTACTCGTATATATGTAGGGTTTCTTCTCGCCGAAACGGTGATGAAACGATCCTGAGCAGGTGATGTTTTTCGTCGCCCACCAAGCCTTGGTCTTTCCAACACGGAACCTGTCTCCCTGAACCTATTCCGAAGTCGAGATATCACACTTTGGCTGACTTGGAGCCTTTCCGCTACAACAACCTGAGTTAGGCCACCCTGTAGCATTCCGATAGCCCTATTAGCCTCAGGGTTTGTTAATTAAGGTCTTGGCATTTTCAGAAAACTCGTTTCAAATCGAAGCCGTTGATAAATTGACTTCATTTCAAAATAAGAACATTCATGTTATGCAAAGAACCAAACTTCAGAAAAAAGGCGACCAGATTGACGAAATGTCTCATACTGATTTTTATTGGATCGATAAAGTTGTTATTGAGTTTTGAATGATTTTACAGCGATTTTCTCGAAGATTACATACTTTTAAAAACAATTGAATACGATATCCCTAACTCTTGTGGAGCAGTATATTTTCTCAAGAACGAATAGATAGTCACACCTCTTCGGTCTTCGGATATCCTACGGAATTGATATGATCAAGATTGTGCAGGTGATTATTCATATTATTGACTTCTACTATAATGGAAGATTTATTATCCGCGCTAGTTTGAACACGTCGGTGATTGTCTTTCCGGGTAAATTCGGAATATATTATATTCCCAAGCGAGTGTGTCGCCGTGCTGAATATGAACTTGGGTGCTTGGGCGAACCCCCCCCCCCCCTCTCCAGGCTACGAATTGGTGATCGAGTACCCTGTAGGTAATAAATCCTGTATTGGGCTAATGCTCATATTACACATTTTCATTTAGAACATCGATAACATTTTTATTTCAATTCGCTTGGACCATGCCATTAGGTGTGGAATACAACATCATTTAAGTTCTCTTCTTGAGCCCATTGTAACTGGCGTCCGAGCATTACATTCGCCGTGGTCAAATTATAGATGCAATTTCTTCAAAAACCCATATTCAAAGTTCTCACGATGGCAATATTTTCTCTCGAGGTCCGGATTAAATTTTTCGTCTTTGCGTAGATGAATTTCAATTATATCCCGAAATTGCTCTAAATTAGAACCCTTTTTCGCGGATCATTTATTCAGACGGAGAAGTTCGGATAGCAGAGCATGTTAAACTAATTCCTCTGAGGCGGATCGAATGAACGAGTCCCGTATAAGACCGTAATTTCAAAAATTCAGGACGCAAACGGCAGAGCAATTAAATTTCCTAGAGGAAATAGTTGAGTGAGGAGTTTCGAATATGGAAATCCGAAGGAATTCGCCTGTGTGGTAGTGATTAAAAATAAATGGGGCGTTAAAATATTTGTCGGAAGTTCCATAATTCCATTCGCAGACAGGATACGGAAGTTAGGTTAGACCTCAGTTGGGAATAATTAATATCAATATAAGAAAGATAATTAGAATGTAAAATTGGACGGCGCTAATAGCTTGATAATTGAATGATAGGGATCGATGAAACGATAATCATTCCACCGACGTGATTTTGGTTATTCCATGTATCGAGATACCAGGCAGAAGCTCAGGGTGGATCCTCTGTTTAATATTCATGAGAAGATCCCTATCGTTTATCTCAACAGAAGGGAAATCGTACAAGTTTTGCATGTATCTAAAATTTTCACCAAGGGAAATTCAGAATAGTGAAGGGTCTCCCAATAACGACCAGGTATACAGGGTCATTTTTTTTTTAGTCCAGCTACTTACCCTTCAAAGTCAGAAGGATGAAATATTTAGGCAACGTCATGCATGATTAGTTTCAAGGAATTTTATCATAATTCGATAAAATTAGTTGCAATCTGAAACAAGCAACATTTTGATGAAAATTAAAATCGAAATTCGTCATGTTCTTGTGAATTCCCTGAAAAATATTCTCGTTACAACCAGAGTGAAAATGTACAACATGGCTTCAATGACAGTTGATAGCACTTTTCGTTCTATCCATAAAAGACACAAACATGGAAATATTTGAGATTTTATTAGCATGTTTTTTTTTTGAAAAATTCAACACCCTGTATCTTCGAACTGTAGGACCACCGTGTATATAGTTTTGGACGATTCATTATCATTCAATAACCAGCAAACATGAATTCGATAATGATCGAATGCTCTACAAAAATGTTACGATTTGTTCAGAAATAAGATTGATATAATATGAAATTATACAGAGTGTAACAGCCGAATTGAATAAATTCGATAACGAATAAATGAGGGCGTGTTGGGAAAAACGCTCGGACACGTCGATTTATAATTTTAAATGCGCATATTTTTCAAGAAAATAATATTATATAGGGTGTTCCATGTGACCGTGGCCAATACCAACTTTCTTATTTCAAATGCAACCCCCTGTATATTATTTATTTTTTGGATTCTTCAGAAAATTCTAGACACAATTCATGCACAATGTCCAATACCTATTTTTAACTATTTTCGAAGTATTAAGTGTTTTCAGATTTATTGCAAAAATCAACGTTTTAAATAAGAATTATTTTATTTCACAAATTTGGTACATTACACTTAAAACCTAATAAGTAATACTGATTATTTCTTGATTATCAAAAAAAAATTAATGTTAATGTAGGAAATGTTCAAAATGCTCGCCGCGAACGTCTTGGCAACATGCTTATCTGGTGTAGAATTGTCTTCTTACGTTACTCAACACGTAATATTTCCGAAAAAGTTGAAGATAGGTATAGGACATTGTACATGAATTATGTCTAGAATTTCCTGAAGAACCCAAAAAATAAATAATATACAGGGGGTTGCATTTAAAATAAGAAAGTTGGTATTGGCCACGGTCGCATGGAACACGCATTTAAAATTACAAATCGACGTGTCCGAGCGTTTTTCCTAACACCCCCTCATTTATTCGTTATCGAATTTATTCCATTTGGCTGTTACACTCTGTATAAGTTCAAAAACTTATAAATATTATGCATCAAAATGCACAATATTTACATTCCACAATCCATGAGAAAATATCCCTGAATTAATTAAATAAAATACGATCGATGGCAAGATTTAAGTTTAGAGATCATAAAATGGCTATAAACTTCTGTTCACTTTTCTGAATCTCTTCATTCTTTGCCAAAATGGAAAAAGGAGTCCTTAGATATAAATTATGCATGATTTTCGTTTGTGCAACAATAAAAAATTTACGCAGCTGTCAAAGAAATCGACTATGATTCCAGATCTGTTGTTGTAGAAATATGGCAATTTTTTACGATGATTCGCCAAAATTTAATATGTTCTAGTTATGTGATCTGAAAAAAATTTACCGATTTAATTTGTTCTTAGTATTAGAACACCCTGTTTGGCGGTTTATTGAAAACTAAAAGGTTCTGAGCTGTAATTTTCTCAAATTTTTTTTAATCAATTGTTTTAGACAATCTTCATACAGAAAATTATACAGAAATTCCCCAAAGGCTTCTTGAAATCGTATAGCTATAACTATCTAAAATATTCCATCATCAGTTTCATGAAATCTCCCCTACTTTTTTGTCAGCTTTATAGCCATAAATCAATAAAAGAGATATAAATCATCAATGTTTCATAAAAAAATAAAACCGAACATGAATAAGAAAGACATCATTTATGAAGAAAAAAACAGAAAGGGAACAAAAATATGATAATATATATCTGACAATTATTTTAGATTTCGATAAAAGTCCATTGGTGGAGTTGTATCGATCAGAATTCTCAAATAAAGGTCTGCTCCACTCGAAATGATTTATTCCTTCACAGGTTTCAATGCATTTCGGCGAGATAACTTGCCACCTTCAGGCATTCAAAATTTTTTTTTTTTAGTTTTAAGAATTGTAGGAACAAATAACCAATAAATGGAACTTCATTCTGTTGTTCTGTTCGCTGATTATTTAATGACAAATATATATCCAAAACTATATACACGGTAGTCCAGCATTTCAAAAATACTGGGCGTTAAAATTTTCGAAAAAGATGCCGAGAAAATCTCAAATATTTCCATGTTTTTGTCTCTTCCGGGTCTATCGGAAGGAGCTATCAACAGTCATTGAAGCCATGTTGTACATTTTCCGCTCTGGTTTCAACGAAAATATTCTACAGGGTGTTTACAAGAACATGACCATTTCGATATGAGATTTTTGGTTTCGCCTTTTCAACACGTTGTACATTTATTCCAGTCCAATGATAGCCTTGAATGGTGTATTAGCATCTGTGAAAGCTCTTCAAGCTTCTGATTTCCAATTGAAAAATGCGTTTTTCCGAAGATCGTCAAAAATAGCAATCAATTTCTTCCCCCCTTGTCCCAGAGCGAAAAAATAAACAATATTCGAATACCCTCCCAGATTGTATCTGTTGACGTGACGAATAAACATGGGTTATACAAGTGAATTTCCCGGAATTACAGGAATGAAGTAATTGGGGTTGACCACCCCTTCGCAATTATATAATTAACAGAGTAGGCTCCGCGCGAGCTCACCGAGAGAGAAGGACCGAAAAAGATCGGTGGGGCCACATGTGCGGAATGGATCGTCATAAATGGTATTTTGCAAATTGACTTTCACAAGTCACTGGACACAAAACATATTACGGATAGAAGGGGGACCGGGGATGCCGCCTTTTGCACTGAAAAAGGCAATTTTTACTGCCTGCTGTTTTATGAAATACTTTCTTCGCTTCTATATGTCTTCCTTATATATTCGTAACTACATCCATTTCATAAAACACATATACATTTATCACAGATTATATCACTCCCCAGGGCAACACGGTTCCTTTCCTAGACGGCTGGCATATTACAAAAAATCAACCCGATTGCCTAAGCAGTCGGAGAGGGATCATCACACCCCACATATCAGCGGGGTGAACGGATCATCAGATCGCTTTTTCAGCGATACTGTGACCTAGGCATATGCAGTTTTGACGAGGAATCGATCCGTGAAATTAACAAATCCGAAGGTACGACAAAGGAAACGACCCACATTCTTGTATCCGTCCAATCCAATATGGTCATGGAGCTTTTCGATATCGTAACTTTTCATTTGATGTCTTGATTCCGAAATCAATGCTTTTTAGGATTCTCAGTTTACATCCGATGAAAATGCGGATCCCTCTTTAGGAGATCACACGATTTTCAGTTTTTCCGAATGTACAGGGTGTCCCAAATTCGATGCTCACTGAAGGCGAGGATTTTAAGACAAATTGCTTCGTCTGGAATATTTTATGTTCAGCAATGCCGATAATGGAAATCTCAACTTGAAAGTAAAGGATGTTTCAAATTGCGCGTTTTTTTTAGAATAGATAGAACACATAATTTCCATTCATTTTCGAAAGGTTTTCATTGCTTATTGAAGTATCAGTTATGACATTTATGTACTGAAAATAATATCTGCCAAATGGCCTCCTCTTGCAGCTATACAGACGTCCACTCTTTTGTTGAAATTTTCAATGACATTTGATCTTGGTTTTTCCTCACCCCAGATACGACAATTTTGTTTATTAATATAGCCACCAAATTCAAATTGTGCCTCATCGGAAAACATGATTTTTTGAGAACAATCAGCTAGTTGTTCGAATGAGCGACGTTTTAAATGATCTAATGGCTTTAGTTCCTGTGTTATTTGAAACTTATATGCCTTCAGAGCTAAATCCTTGTGTAAAATACGCCATGTTGTGGACCCACTAAGGGCCGGTTTTATAAAAGAATATCAATCCTCGGTTGAGCCCAAATCCGCCATCGAATGTCGATTTCCGTATTATAAACATCCAACCTCGGGTTCAACCCTGGATTGACTCAACCGGTGAATATAGCTCCGTTTGAGATTTGAACCGAGGATTGAAACGTTTGACGTTTCTAGATGGCCGACAACTAACCTCACTTTATGTTAGAAACAAAACAAAACATTTTGTTTTGGCTCATTGAAGTTGTTTGGAATGATAATATTATATGATATTATATTGATAGGATGCCTGATATTAATCACAGTCATCTGTAGGTTTGCTATGTATTGATAATTCAACTTTGGTGTTTGGAAAAATATTCCTAAATTGAAACTGAATTTTTGTGCCTTATATTCGAGGGATAGAACTGCCAGGTTCCTGTGTGAATATAATATAGAAAATGACTCTATAGTTATGATAATAATGAAATAACTGCGAGGCATTCAAAAGATAGTAACGATAGTGAATAAGAAAGATACCAATCGAATGATTTCACATTTCCTTTCAACCTCTTCCAAGATGGCACGAAGAAGAGATTTTGGTCAAAAAAAAGAACTCTTTCATCAGGTGGATGAAATTACTCTGAATAAGCTGAAACTTTTCAGAGTTGTAAACATTTTCGAAGATTTTTGTGGTCTACATAAATCAACATCAGAAAAAAGTCAGAAAGTTGTGAAATGTCTAGAGCTTTGGACATTATCAAAAAGTATTCTAGTGCTTATTTGATCATTCTATCAAAATGCCAAGCAATCAATAGGAATATCAACTAACAAGGGAAAGGTTGTATATTTACTGATCAAATTTCGGTGTATTAGTTGCTGGAGCGCACTCACTTTCTAGATGGATTTCTTGATTATTATTACATAGTACAGGATCATGCTTCTTTTAATGGGTTGTGAAAATGCTGAATGCTACAGATGTGAAAAGGATTACTTTTCTTCAAACTTCCAAGTTGCTTAGCTTACAAATTTGGTAATTCTCATCATAGAAAATTTTTAATATACTCTAAAGAAATTATTGATGACACCGATCCCATCTCAAAGATCAATGGATGATCGATTATTCGATAAAGCTCACATATGAATTCAATTTAAAGACTCTCTGGCATATAAAAGAACATTTTCCATTCTTTTATTCAGGATCTGATTACATTTGAAAGAACTATTATTTTTGTGACTTGCGGAGTCCTGCATAATATTGCTAGACTGATTCTATTCATGACTCTCAACCTGAATAAAGCGAAAGTTAATAATAAATGCTATCTTTAACTTTGTATATTTCATGTACTCCATCAAACACGATCAAGAATGATTTGTTCCTATCCTAAATATAACTACATCCTTGTACGACTAAATGAAAACGCAAGTTCTTTGGATCTTTTGTATTGTCCTAGCTTTTATTTGGTTACTTGGCATAAGAGTTTGAGATAAGACTTTTCAGAATATCAAAATAGTACAAACTTAGATCATTCGAGTCAAATAAGTTGACAAAAGTGATAAAGACTAGAGCGTATTTGGCAATAGCTTCGAGTGGAAAAAATTCGTACGAAGTCTGTACTCATTTCATAAATTGAAAATGTTTTTATTACATGATTTTTTCGATGTAGGAAATGAGATTTCTCTGAATTATCTTCCGTGACCGTTAGAAAACACGGGAGTATTTCTTGTGAACGACCGCCATGACTGTATGTTTCACTTTTTTGGTCTTTTTTAATAATTCGACCAATAGTGCCTTCAGATGGACGATTATGTAAACCATAAAATTCAAGTAATTTTCTAGAAACACTTTCCACAAAACGCTGATTTTAATAAAATAATTCAACAATTTGAACGCCTTGTTGTATTGTGTACGAAGCCATTTTCAAAAATCTCACAACACTTCTTAAATGTCATAATACCCAGACTACAGTGGCTATATTACCACAGTGACGACAACTCGTGTCTCATTTTCTATTGGTCGGCCGCCATGTTTTGTCGAAATGACAGTGCGCAGATTTTCTAACCCATCTATGATTGTTATTGTTTATTTTCTTTCGAGAGTTATGGCCATTAAGCCAATGACTGATCAATCAAGATGAATTTACTATTGGCAAATAATAATCTTCACTTGTGTATGTAGCTCTTCAGTTTTTTCTGAATCATAATTTAAGTTAGAAGTTAAAGATAACCAGTATTTTCGATCTGTATCTTCGGGAAAATAGATAGCACGATTCAGTTCATTTGCAACGTCATATCTTAGATCGAATTCATGGAACATAATGTTACTTCCTACTGAAATTGAGACCTATAATATGAAATATTGCCGTAAGTTACCGATGTAAAATTCAAAAATACCGCCAAAACATCTCGACAAAACATGGCGGACTTTTGACAGTTTTATAGCCAGTTGTCGTCACTGTGGTTATACAGTCACTGTAACCATCTATACCTTATTCATTCTTTAAAAAACTCGCAATTTGAAACACCCCTTAGTATGATTCTTTGTTATCACCATTTTTATTTGTTTCTATTTTATTTTGAAAATTTCTGCAAATTCTACGATGTCGCCACCAAGTATTCATACGATTCTCAAAACTGTCCGAGATAGTGATGGTGTCTTATGAGCACGCGCTCATCAATATCCATTTCCGCTAAACTGTTGGGAAGCAATTTACATACCATCAAGTAGACATTAATCTTTTGCACATTATCCCCGATATAAACTCAAATCCGTAAATGTTGAATATTCATCTTCAGTCTAGCTCCAGTCAACCCCAGGCGATGGGGTGGGTATAGATGGCGCTTTCAAGTTATTCTACTCTTTTATGATGAAAAGGACGCGCATTATCAATTTCAAGAGCTGTCTCCCGAAAGAAAAATAACGGGAGAAGTCGAAAGTGTCCGGCCGAAGTGATAGGTCCTTTTCTGCGTCACTTTTTCTCATTCCAACATCCTTTGACCGCAGATGGGGCAGTGGCGGCAATTTATTCACGTCAGCGAGGTCAATAATTGATGGCAAAAGCCGTCTTATGTAGAAATAGTAAGGGTGAAGTGTTCAGGAATCCCGCTTTTTCACCAACACTGGTCACCCTCCGTGCTTCCGCGTACACCCCGTTAATTATATAAAGAGAAAGGGGTGGTCAACCTCAATTACGTCATTCCTATAATTCCGAAAGGTTTACGTAGTGTTGGTATGTCGGATAGTGAACTAAATGCGGATCTCCGACAATTATTTCTGCTATACTTTATCATCTATTCTACAGTAATCACCCTTGCCTTGTCTGGAATTGTACCCCGAATTCTCAATTACAATAAATTCCGTTTCTCCGACAGCGATGTCAAATTTTCAGACGTATTTTGCACAATGTAATTGTTACACGCCGAAAAGGAAACGCATGAATGAAAAAGGTTCCCAGGCGTGGCGAAAACGAATTCTCCCCTACAGAATTCTTTTATTAATTTACAGGTCTAATGGAAATTCGAAATTACAAAGAGTTGATCCTTTCGTCCCTGTTTCGGTCATATTCCGGTTCAACAGACGAGAAATTAATTGTCAAAATAATAATTTAGCATCAGTCCCGAAATTGTCCGTCAGGTACGAACGAAAGGTATTAATGAGAGCTGTTTTGTCGCGAATATTTTGACGTTATCTGAATTAGGGGAATATTCTCAGAGTGCTGTGTTTTGCATTTGAAAAAGACGACATTTTCATTTCTCTGACCTTTTTTGGATGTGAAGGCGTTTTGAAACTATGCCGATCCTACCATTTCGTTTTCGCTAAATTGAATATACTGCTCTTCAAAAGTCCAGAAATTTTCAAGCTGTTAATTTTTTTCCGACAATTTTTTGAACATAAAGAATCTAAATGTTTACTCATTTATCTAACTCATTCTTCTGCCGTTTCTTTATAAGTTACAGATGAAAATTCATTAAATATTTCTACGGAAGGAAGACTTCAATATCAACAAGCTTCACTGATGAGACGATTTATATCTATCCGTCTACTGTGCAAGAAATAAAGGGTGTTTCAATAAGAGCCCAAGTTTTTAGTCTTCAATAAAACATGGTTTTCTGTAACAAAGTATTGAAATATTCATTGGCTCAGAATATAAAAGAAGTGTTTCAAATTGCGCGTTTTCTTAGAATTAATAAAAACATAATTTTCGAAAACTTTTTATTGGTAATTGAAGTATCAGTTATGACATTTATGTACGAAAAATAATATCGGCCAAATGGCCTCCTCTTGCAGCTCTATAGACGTCCACTCTTTTGTTATAATTTTCAAAGTCATTTTGAAATAATTGAGGCTCTCTATCTCACTAATGACACGAATAATTTTTGTCAATCAGGACACGCTGTTCTACCGTGTAATGTTTATTATATACAGAGTGTAACAGCCAAATGGAATAAATTCGATAACGAATAAATGAGGGGGTGTTAGGAAAAACGCTCGGACACACCTTGCCCTAAAATGGATTATCCACTTTAGAGCAAGGGTGTGATGCATACACTGACATTATTTTTTAACGTAGATTCAATATCTGCCATAAAAAAATGGGGTTCTAATTTGAAAAAATTGATTTTTCACGATTTTGTCATCCCTAACTTTGAAAGCGATTTTTTCACCCCCTGTATCATGAATCGCGATTTCGATTTTTAAAGTAGATACATCAATATTACATCTTGAAAAATCACAATAATGAAAACTTTCCATCCAAAACCCTCGAAGTTATTCTTTGAAAGCGATTTTTTCACCCCCTGTATCATGAATCGCGATTTCGATTTTTAAAGTGGATACATCGATCTTACATCATGAAAAATCCCAAAAATGAAAATTTTCCATCCAAAAACCTCGAAGTTATTCTTGTTTCAGCGGAGCTCTATTTTCGATTTTTTTTCGAATTTTCCCGCTCAGAGAGAATTTTCCAACCAAAACTGAAAAATGTTACATCAAAATAACTTGAAAATTTCTAAGGAATCTATTTCTGCAATAAAAAAATGGTGTTCTAATTTGAAAAACGGAAGTTGACGTCATTTCCGGAAAAACCGGAGGTGCTCATGCCTTGAAAATATTTTAGATTTCATCAGCATCGTGAAATACTTATAAGTGCTGAATTTCATGAAAATACGTTCAGTAGTTTCCCGTATAAAGATGGGTGAGGTTCCTCGTGAAATACCCTGTATTGCATCAACGGCATTAGTTCGATGTCTTTTTGAATATCCATGAACACATTTTGTAGATTTTTAATCTGATCTCCAACACGTTTTTGCTTGCTATCAACGGCATCTCCATATGACATGCGGCAGAGATAACGAGATCGAGTTTGTTTTTATCCACACTAAGACGCTGCTATTTTTGCTGTTATCACAGTTGATTCAAAAATGTGGCGTATTCAGAATCCCGACATTTATTGGAAAATTTTCAATAAGTACAAAAATTAGACTGTACCCTATTTAAGCAATCCTGTTGCCTGTATAGCTGAAGAAATCCCTATTCTAGTTTTAAACTCGAGTATACTGGGTGTCACATCGAAAAGAGAGGTCTTTCAAATAGAAAAATCAAGATTTTGGAAAATCGCTCGATTTCGTTGCCAGTATATTTTTCGATTTAGGTTATAAGAGGTGAAAAAATACTGTTTCTTCCACAAAAAATAACCTTCAACCAATGGTATATTCATGGGGAACATTTGAAATGGAATATTTCATTTGAGCCCCGAAGTTTTTTCAAATAAGAATGGAAACTTAACAAATATATCGCCGAAGCAACATTCAAAATTCTCGAAGAGAACCTGCACAGTCTGTTCCATAAAATATCGCACGTTTCAGGCCGTGTAATAAATTCTCAATTCGTAAAAAACGTATTCTGTCACTGTGACACTCAATTCGGACACGAGGACTAAGCTCTTTCCGTTTCCCTTCTCCCATTTCAACCATACATCATATTTTAAGACACAGCGACTTCGTGAGAAAGAATACAATGGAGCGAATTAGACAGTTTATGATGCTATCGACATTTTGAACTGCCTCTCAAATATTTGTCACATAAAGTAACATGGCTTCAGACGGATTTCCGCGAAATCAAACAACCCGAAGCTCTGCGTGAAATCCTGTGATGTTCCATTTCGTTAGTTAAAATGTATACTCAGCTTTCCGTCCGTACCTTGGGGATTTCGTGTCTCAAGCTTATCAGGCCGGGTAAGCCAGTGCTTGAAAATCCAGGATATACTATACAGGGTCTTTGAATAAGGGTAAAGAGTCACTTTTGGTCCTGTCTTATTAAGGAAGTGGACAGAATACAGATTGATGAAGAATTGTGGTCACATTCTCACACATTTCACCGTGTATATTCGAAAATGTTATGTTATAGTCATTTTTCTGTGACATGAATGAGCATCTTTACTCTTTCTACATAGAGGTCGTAGTAATTACGTATTTCGAAATGTTTATTCACTTTGAGAAAATGATGAATTCAAAAAAATATTATGTGAATTCAACAATTCCAAAAAACTGGCGAATGTTGAAGAAATTTTTTTTCTCTGTTGATACTGGAAATATACTGCTCCTCAAGAGTAAGGGATATCCTATTCAATCGTTTTTGAACGTATGTAATCTTCGAGAAAATCGCTGTAAAATCATTTAAAACTCAATAACAACTTGAATCGATCCAATAAAAATCAGTATGAGACATTTTGTCAATCTCGTCGCCTTTTTTCTGAAGTTTGGTTCTTTGCATATCTCGACTTTGGAATAGGTTCAGGGAGACAGGTTCCGTGTTGGAAAGACCAAGGCTTGGTGGGCGACGAAAAACAACACCTGCTCAGGATCATCACCGTTTCGGCGACAAGAAACCCTACATCTACGTGTAGAATGCTACGGAATACTCTTCAAAATGCAGATGGGGTCCAAGTTTCCATCGAAACCATCAGACGACGTTTGAGAGAGATGAATCTAGGCTCTAGACGTCCATTAAGAGGAGTTCCATTAACACGTGACCATAAGCGTCAAAGACTGGAATAGGCAAGGCAACATATCAATTGGAACGATCAATGGCGAAGTGTCCTTTTCACTGATGAATCCAGATTTGAACGATTTTCAGATTCTCGAAGAATGAGGGTATGGACAATCCCACGCATACCCCGTAATCGTTGCTATGTCCAAGAAGTCCATCCATTCCGAGGGGGTAGTGTTATGGTATGGGCCGGGATATGTTTCAACGGGCGCACAGATCTACACATTTGTCCTGGAAATATAACCGCCTTACACTATAGGGAGCATGTCATTGACAATGTTGTGCCAAATTTTCACGCTGCTATTGGTGAAACTTTTCAATTTCTAGACGATAACGCTAGACCGCACCGTGCAGCCGAAGTTGAGAATGAGCGCAAGGAGCATGGTATTCCACATTTACCAATACCTCCGCACTCACCAGATTTGAATTGCAACACCTGAAAATTTCCACATATTATTGCATAGAACATGCATGGGATATGCTCCGAAGAAGATAAGATTATCATCAACCTACCCCAGAATCCTTAAATGATCTGAGAGAGCTTCTGCCCCGTACATGGAACCAAATTCCTCATGAAATGTTCAACAATCTCGTGTGTAGTATGCAAAGAAGATGTCAAGCTGTTATTGATGCCCGTGGAGGCCATACATTTTATTGAAAGTCTTGAAATGCTTGAATTCTCTGGGAATAAAATTTCGTTATTTCACTCGATTTTTTTTAACCACCCTGTAGACGCTGCAGACCTACAGGCTAAAATTAATTTGCAACTTGAAATCATATTAATATGAATTTTCACCCCAAAAATCTTATTTTAACTATTTTTTTTTGCAATTCAAGTCAATATCCCTAACTCATGTGGAGAAGTTTATTCCACGTATATAAACATGATTGGAAGAATCAGTTATGCTATTCTCTTTTACGGAAATAAAGAATCGAGTGTTGAAATTTCACTGAAAAATAATGGACAGAATAGTCCGTTACTTTGTGATAGTTCGTTCGGAAAAAGAATAAAGTAGATACTCGAATAACCCGACAGAAATACTTATAAGAGATCAGTGGAATTCCCCACTCTTCAAAATTCTCAAGAAATAAGCCTACAGAAGACATTTAAATACCGTTTTGCACAATTTGAAATACTTCAGTATGAAAATGTTGTAGTACTACGAAACCTGTGTTACAGATAAACCTTAAAAGAACTGCATTCACAAAGTTAAAAAAGAGCAAATAGAAATAAGCATTGGCAACGTCTCTGAAAATCATTTGAAATTTAACGAGTACCAACCTGCGTCAGTTTTAAGTGAAGAAACTTGATAAACCTAAATCATGGCCAACCGGGATAAATTATAAAAGTGAATGGAGTATACAGGGTTTTCATTTCAAAACTTGCCACCCCTATTATTTCCATATACATATATGTATATATATTTTTTTTAAATCGCCGAGACCGGTCAATTTTGTTTTTGAGGGGGAACAATTTCGACGTATAAATTAGCTCTCCCCCTTTAACCCCCTACCCTCCAGAGCCACCCCTACAAAAATCTTAAATGAGAAAGGGGGTCGAGTGATACATCATTTTGAAAGGCTTTTCATTCTCTATATTTTGGCATATTATTTTTCAAATTTGGGTCTTGCGTTGCCGAGTTGGGCGTGTGTCAATTTGAAAAGTTTCCACCACCTATTATTACACTATTTTTATAAAACAGCAAAAAAATGAGAATATGTTTTTCTTGTAACTCGACGATACATGTAAATAAATATTTCGACATAAAAAAGTTGTTTTTTTATGCGTCTGATAAGCGTACGCATACTTACTTACACTCTACGTACGAGCTCACTCGATGCATCAACGCGATCTTGCGCCTAACGCAACACCCAAATTTGAAAAATAATATGCCAAAATATAGAGAATAAAAAGCCCTTTGAAATGAAGTATCACTCGACCCCCTTTCTCATTTAAGATTTTTGTAGGGGTGGCTCTGGAGGGTAGGGGGTTAAAGGGGGAGAGCTAATTTATACGTCAAAATTGTTCCCCCTCAAAAACAAAATTGACGGGTTTCAGCGATTTAAAAAAATATATATATATATGGAAATAATAGGGGTGGCAAGTTTTGAAATGAAAACCCTGTATATGGGAGTATCGAAGAAAACTCATTGAAGAAAGAAATAATAATCGTGCCTCCTTATTCTGGATTCCTGGTCATTGAGGAACCGAAGAAACCTGCCATAGAAGGAGCAGGATCTCCCTCTATTGGCCCAGAACCTTTCTGTGGCAGGAAGAAACCGAAAGAGAAACACTGTGGCGGCATCTCCAAGGGCATCAGCTCAAATGTGAGCGAAATATCCTGGACATTAGGGCCCATACCCGCTGCCGCATTCTATCCGCGCTACGTGCATGAAATTTTTCGAAAAATTCCTCTCCCCACAAGGATTGATTCGCCCTTTCCATTGCTTTCATCTCCGAACGAGCGGAGCAGTGGCATACGCTAGTAAGGAATAAATGGCAATAATAAATAAGCACTCCGGTGAAATGGAGTTTATTCAAGACCGAAGTAGAGTCGAAATATCAGTACCACGTGTTGAGTATAAATCTCAAAGGGGAAAGTATAATTTTACGGCCCATAAATAACAGGTGAACTTGGCGAAAGATTCATTATGATGCGGATGCTGAGGATTCATTCACTGCATCGGCGGCGGTTGCAATTGTATTGACTAATATGTAGTTTTATGAGGGCCGTTCATCACCGAACCAGGGCCTTCTTGACGAATAGGCGGCCCCTGCAGAAGCGACCCCATAAAGCTTTAGACAAATCGTTGTTTTATAGCGTAGCCGGCGTTAATTCCATTTGAAGGATGCCCCCCATAAATCCGGATAATTGTTATCAGAAAGAAAAACGCTGTTAATTCCAAGATACAACCTTCCATTGCTCTTCGACTCAACTTCCTCCGCTCTTACGAGGGATTAACTACGGAATAGCCTTTCAGTTAACTTTTTTCCAGATAAATCGGACTTGAGAAAAACGAAAGTTGACCCTGACACGCGAAAAACTTCTTCCGTCGTTGGAAGATTTGAGAGCTCGGTGTTGAATGCAATGAAATTAGAGGAAAAAGCTAACCGAAGGCACGCTGACGAGAATATTGAATTTTTCGAGTAGTTATAATGTGCAATCAATTGTCAGCTCACAGAGAGATACTGACAAAAAACTGCAACACCTAGGAGGAGCTGTTTAAATTTTGAATTTTTTTGGTAAAACATAGATAGCATAGCGGGGAGTAAATGATTAAAATTTGGAGAAAAAAAATGGAGGGTTCACAATTTTTTTCAATAAATTTGTTAATAATGTGTTTGTCTACCGCGATTATCTATACACTCCCTATCAGGTCTTGGCATTGATGCAATAAGATAGTCTTTTTCTTCTTGAGGTATACCTACTATCCCAAGCTACCTGTACTTCATGTCTCAGAGCCGCCAAATTACGTGGGGGCTGGAGTAAATTTCCAAGCCTTCTACCCATAATGTCCCATAGGAAAAACGCTCGGACACGTCGATTTGTAATTTTAAGTGCGCATATTTTTCAAGAAAATGAAATTATATAGGGTGTTCCATGCGACGGTGGCCAATACCAACTTTCTTTTTTCAAATGCAACCCCCTGTATATTATTTATTTTTTGGATTCTTCAGAAAATTCTAGACAATTCATGTACAATGTCCTATACCCTATACCTATCTTCAACTTTTTCGGAAATATTAAGTGTTTTCAGATTTTTTACTGAAATTAACATTTTAAATGAAAATTATTTTATTTCATAAATTCGATACATTACACTCAATACTTATTTCCCATTTACCTCTTGATATGCAAAAAGTAAGCAAGAACCATTACTGAGAAGAAATTAAAAAAATTGAATTCTACACCAGATTAGCATGTTGCCAAGACGTTCGCGGCGAGCATTTTGAACATTTCCTACATTGACATTAATGTTTTTTTTTGTTTTTTTTAATTATTGATAAATAATCAGTATCACTTATTAGGTTTTAAGTGTAATGTACCGAATTTGTGAAATAAAATAATTTTTATTTAAAACGTTGATTTTTGCAATAAATCTGAAAACACTTAATACTTCCGAAATAGTTAAAGATAGGTATGGGACATTGTGCATGAATGGTGTCTAGAATTCTCTGAAGAATCCGAAAAATAAATAATATGCAGGGGGTTGCATTTGAAATAAGAAAGTTGGTATTAGCCACGGTCATATGGAACACCCTATATAATATTATTTTCTTGAAAAATATGCGCATTTGAAATTACAAATCGACGTGTCCGAGCGTTTTTCCCAACACGCCCTCATTTATTCGTTATCGAATTTATTCCATTTGGCTGTTACATTCTGTATGTATAGAACTAAGGTTAGATTTGAGATTTGAGTCGAAATTGGATGTGGAGGTTGTTTCAATAAGAGCGCAAGATTTGCATTGCGCGTCTTAATGTCACATGATTATAACATGACATATCGAAAGTTGACAGATGGGAGTTAGTGAACGTGGTGCATTACACGATAAAACAACGCGTCCTGATTGCCAAAAATTATTATCAAAATGGTGAAAGTTTAAACGCCACTATTCGACCAAAGTTCGGTCGAAATAATGTGCCTAATTCATCTACCGTGAAACGAATAATCGAAAAATTCGAGAATAATGGATCGCTTAGTGATGGGAAACACACGATACGTGCTCGGAGAGTTCGTTCAGAAAAAAAAACATCACGACAAAAAGGCCAGAGACGTCAATTTGCCATCGGGCACAAGAATTGGACATTTCAACAGGCACTCTTCAGCGAATTCTCACTAAAGATTTACAGCTGCATGCCTACAAATTGAAACATTGACGATATTGCACGAGTCGTGTCATTTCCTGATTTGGTGACCTGAATTGGCCTCCACGCTTTTGCGATTTTAAAACATGTTCAGTTAGTCTTGTAAATTTAATATACGCAATTATTGACGAGCCGTTTAGTATCCTCATCGTATTCCTCCTGATCACATGAAATGAGAGCTTATTTACATCGCCAAGTGACTATTTCCACCTGAATTCCGGAATTCATGAAACGTAGCCATCGGTCTCGACACCTATCAATTCCGAGTTGATCAATCCACTGTTTGTGATTAATTTTCCAGCTACCTAATACGACGCATCTGCTTATCAGATCCCGAAGAGAAAAATAACACCGATTCCGTAGGCTATTAATCTAGTTTCCTGATGTGGTTCTACGCATCGCTGCGATGATCGAGGGCGGATGCAAATAATGGCTCTATTTGATAAATGAAATGAATCCGAATTATGCACCTTCACTCGACTACCCCGCCATAAAGCAGCTTTATAGAACCGTCCGAGCAATAAACGATGGGGAAACACTTACACAAGCCGACTGATGAATGCATTCTGATTTATCGCTTATTTGATCGACGATAGTTGGAAATCCCTTACGATTGACATTCTGCTCTATCGAAGCTTTGAAGCTATCAACCAGGTTTTTTTTTCAACGATTGACTGCTCTGAACTCTGTCGGGCAATAGTGTTTTAACGAACTGTATCACCTTGCTGGAGGCTACATCAATTACATACTTGTTCTGGCTTTAAAAACCAAGAGCCAAGGTGTTGTAACCTTTTCCAATGATCAGCCTCACAATCGCATAGCAAGTGGCTGTCTCAGTGGCTTCTAGAAGCGACAAATTTTTTTTTAGTCCAGCTCGTCGAGTAGGAGAGAAATGACTTGGCCTAACTCTGACCATTGATCGTCCGCCAGAACGCAAGCTTTCTCTTTTGTTCCCATTCCTGGACTTCCATCACTTGATGACTGGCTGGTGAGCCACAAAATGACTCTGGCCTGGTGAAGGGGATTAACCCTTGGCCAGTTTATCAGTTAAAGGTTATAGGTGACCACATCCAGCAGTTCCTTGCACTCATTTAGAATGCGAAGGTGCCCTGAGTACTCGCCAGTTTTCAGTTCTCGTTTTTTTGTCACCCCGAGAGCCCACCTGGCCGCCTCACTTTCCAGGTCCAAGATGACTTGCACGGCAGCAGTTGGGTAAGGGCGTGATGCTCCTGTGCTAGATAGACACGCTGTTCGCTGTAGTTTTTCCATTGCTGATTGCCCTGACACTAGTCTTGCACTTGACCACCAAATGAGAGCTGCATAGCTAACGATTGGCCGAATACTGGATTTATAGATCCAGTTCGTCAGTTCAGGTTTTAGCCCTCACGTTTTTCCGACCATTCTCTGGCATGTGAAGAGAGCTCCCTGGCCCTTACTGATCACAGCCTCAACAGAGAAAAAAGATTGTTCGACATTCGCCAGGTCTTTGGGATTATTGAATTCACATGATATTTTCTCAAATTCATTATTTTCCCAAAGTAAATAAACATTTTGCTGAATACGTAATTACTACGATCTCTATGTAGAAAGGACAACATTGCTCAGATATCTGACAGGAAATTGACTATTACCCAACATTTTCAAAATATACACGGTGAAATGTGTCAGAATTTCATGGCCTGTTGTAAACCTGGAAAGAAGGCATTAAAAAAAAAAAAATTTGAAAAGTCTCATTAATTTTCCGAGGGACACTCACATATGTACAGGGTAACCCAAATTGCTTGATTTCGACTGTTTCTGGTACTTCTAGGCTAGGTAGGTAAAAATTTTGAAATGAGTCCTGGGCTCGATTTTCGAGAAAATTCCATTACTGAAAGCCGTTTCACGATATCTCCATTTGTTTTGAAGATATAACGAAATTTTTTCTAAAATATCTCAAAACGGCAAAAACATTCAACCGGCTCTTCTTCATAAACAATACGACACCGTATTCAGTTTTTTTTATCTCTTGTATAGAGGGTGAAAAAAAAACATCTTTCTTATTTTAAATACGAATGGTATCTTTTTTTGATACTATGTTATGCAAAAAAAATCAGCTCTTCGAAAATATATACAGGATGTCCCACTAGTGCCGCAGCGGACGATATACGCGTAACGGACTGCATTTTGCAAAATTTTTTTATGCAGACTTGATATACTACAAGAAGAGCACAACCTAAAAATATTTTCGAATATACAGGGTGACCCACAAAAGAGGAATACACCCTGACTTTGTTTTTTCAAATGGGACACCCTATATTCAATACTGTTTTTCAATTCTCTGAAACTTCCTGCATGCTTCCGTATACTTTTCACATACTTTTATTCGACAGTTTTCGAAATATTGGCCATTTTAACAAAAAAATGATACTTGTAGAGGCTATGTCATCCAATTATATTTCACGAACCCTTGCACATACCAATAAAAGCTTTATATGGATTGAAAGACAAGACTTCAAAGTATCCTATCCAGCCATAATAAAGCATCTTCAGCATACAGAGTGTCCACAAAAGGACTATCAACATGACACAGTTCAAATAGATTTTTCTTCATTTTTTCAAATGCAATGCATATAATTTTTTTTCATAATTGTAATCACCATTCATTTTACTTCATTTTTTGTCTAATACATGACATGCATATCTTTAACGGAATAGGATTTTTTAGAGTTTCCTCCAAATTCACATTTACTTTCGAATTCAAAAAGCAGATTTGGTTTTTCTGTGGTTATTGGGAACTGTCAAATTATTCTATTCAAAATTAACATCATTGCAGCTTCAATTCAAATCATCATAGATTTTACGGATTGGATGAATACTCACACAATGATGTAAAAATTCAAAAAATACCAATGAGTTTGAATGTTCAAGTTATGAATGCCTCAAAAAAACGAGTTTCAAAACTTCAGGATACAAAAAAGTGCCCGCTCTTATCCTTATACAACTTTCTTCGAAAAAATGATATTCATAAGTTTCACAGGCACGCACGCAGATCTTCAAACTCGCAAGCTCAAAGCTTGTTTGAAATTTTCGGAAGATTCGACGTTCCAATTAGACACATAGAAAATTATCAAAAATGTATTTTGAAAAATGGGTACAGAATGCAAGTTTCTCTCCTCCTCATTTCGCTATAATATGAATTGAAGCTTCAATGATGCTAATTTTGAGTGGAATAATTTGACAGTTCTCAATAACCACAGAAAAGCCAAATCTGCTTTTTGAATTCGAAAGTAAATGTGAATTTGGAGGAAAAACTCTAAAGAATCCTATTCCGTTAGAGATATGCATATTATGTATTTGACAAAAAATGAAGTAAAATGAATGGTGATTACAATGATGAAAAAAATTATATTCATTGCATTTGAAAAAATGAAGAAAAATCGATTTGAAATTCGTCATGTTGATAGTCTTTTTGTGGACACTCTGTATGCTGAAGATGCTTTATTATAGCTGGCTCTCAGTTATGGAGTTTTCACGAAAATCGAGTCCAGGACTCCTTTCAACATTTTCACCTATCTAGCCTAGAAGTACCAGAAATCGCCAAAACCAAGCAATTTGGATTACCCCCTGTACATCATGAAAAAGATGGCGAAGAAAAAAAATATATGTCTCATAAATGAAATGGTGGCGACATGCGAATGAATCCGCCGCTTTTATAAATCGTCCCGAGAATTAATAGACTCAGTTTCGATTGCAGAAGGAGCAATATAACGCTAGGCTTACTGAGGAGATAAACAACGGAAGAGTGTATAAACGAGATGTGAGATGAAAAATCGTCAGCCGGCGAAATCATAAGTCATATTCTCAGCGGTTGAATTTTATCTGCGGAACAGTCTTGACGAATGGTCCGACCTCGGAGAGAAGATGAACGTGATCAACTTTCTTTATAAGGGGTCAATATTTCATTGGCAACGATGTGGAGTACCCCATTGGATTTCTTGAAATATTTATATTCTGATATATCGTTAAATCCGCCTATCTTCGCCGAAACGTCGAATATACATCGCTGATGATGGATGTGCCCTTCAGCATCGGGAAGGATCAGTCAACACTATTAACTTCCATGATCATTCCCCCACAGAGCAAAAGACTGATGTGTATATTCTAATGCACCGGAATACGAACGAAAATATTAGCATTCTAAAGTATTCCAGCCCCAACCAGAAGATTTTCAATCGAAGTGGTATAATCGCGAGTCTCTCTCCCTCGTCCACAAATCTTTCTCCCAGAGTTTTCAATCTAATACAATTCCCTCTTTCTCATTACCGTTCTCGTCCGAAACTGAAGATAATTGTGCCTTTTTCCTCCTAGAGATCCGGCACTTAGGACAAAATGAGCTCCATTTTGGATGTTCAATATCGGTGCCAGCGATTAAAAATGAGACGACCGATAACGCCTCAGCATATCAAAAATTAAACGAACGCAAGGTCGAGCTGAATTTATCGAGAAAAAATATGTGTGCGTATACGACAATTTTTTTTTCGAAATGCGATCCGTAAAAAACTTTTGTGCCTATGATAATAAACCATAACATACCACAGAGTTCAGAATAATTTATTTATTTAATCCAACCAACACAATTATAATCTGTAATTATGGGAAAGAGACAAAGAAAAAATATACATACAGAGTGTAACAGCCAAATGGAATAAATTCGATAACGAATAAATGAGGATGTGTTGGGAAAAACGCTCGGACACGTCGATTTGTAATTTTAAATGCGCATATTTTTCAAGAAAATAATGTTATATAGGGTGTTCCATGTGACCGTGGCCAATATCAACTTTCATATTTCAAATGCAACCCCCTGTATATTATTTATTTTTTGGATTCTTCAGGGAATTCTAGACACAATTCATGCACAATGTCCTATACCTATCCTTAACTATTTCGGAAGTATCAATTGTTTTAAGATTTATTGCAAAAATCAACGTTTTAAATAAAAATTATTTTATTTCACAAATTCGGTACATTACACTTAGAACCTAATGAGTAATACTAATTATTTCTTAATTATTAATAAAAAACAAAAAACATTAAAGTCAATGTAGGAAATGATCAAAACGAGTATATCTGGGCAACATGCTGATCTGGTGTAGAATTGTCTTCTAACGTTTGTTTTTTTTATTTCTTCTCAGTAATGGTTTTTGCTTACTTTCTTCATATCAAGAGGTCAAGTTTTCGAAAATGAATGCAAATTATGTGTTATATATATTCTAAAAAAAAAAATGCAATTTGAAACACCCTTTATGTTCATAATGCTGCTTCAATCTAGACAAATGTGCCCCTAAATCAGTAAAGCAGGCCAACACGAAGATCTATTCCGAGAGTGGCCCAATTTTTCATGAAACACAATATAACAACTTAGGAAACATGAAAGGTGGTCTCGAGTCGTGAAAATACAAGGACCTAAGTCGGTTCCGACAGATGAGAAGCAAAGACGATGTTTTTGAAATTGTAACGCTTAATCCAATTCAACTCGGGAAGTTATTGTTTCATCCCTTGAGTAGTTAATTCAACTGAAAGCTTCCTGTCCACCCAATTATTGCGTTATCTGTGATGAATCACTCCGAAATATGTTTTAAAAGCAAAGTTTGTTGGGACTTGAGTGCCTCTGTACATCGCGTTACATCAATCCGGCAAACTTCAGTATTTATGAATTTTGATAACTGTTGAAGGTGGGCCCTGAGCATACTTCATGAGCATCTCGAGTGCTGCATGCGGCGAAATTAATCAATCAGGGGAATACCGAGCACGAACGTGGCTGTTACATTCGGGAACAAGCCCTTGAGACAATACTCCATTTACCCAATTGATTCCATATCAAGTGATCTGAGCATAAACGATTTTGGAGTGATGGAGAACTAACTCCTTCGTGGCCAAGCGGCCACGAAAGCATATCGTACATAAAGTCGAGACATTTTCAAATGGCGAAATCTGCAATAAAACTGTACCACTCCACCACTTGAGAGTTGGGTTTCTAAATTCCCCTCAATTATTCTACACTGCGCAAAAAAAATTTATAACTTATTTTTTATGTTCTCTCGGGGAGGTTTTGAACGAAACAAGAAATGAACAATTTTCAAAATACTGAAATGCTGATAAGTGATTTAATACTTGGTATTTCCACCCCTTGCGGTAATTACAGCTCGGCAACGACGGTTCATACTCAAAATGAGTGATCTTAAAATGTTCTGATCTAATCCTTCCCAGATTTCTCCGAGTTTGATTCCTAAGTCATTAAGAGTAGCTGGATGATTTTCTGAACTTCTCAGCCTTCTATTGAGGTTGTCCCAAACCTGCTCAATCGGATTGAGATCTGGACTTCTTGCTGGCCATTCCATTCGAGAGACTTCAACCTCTTCAAGGTACTCCTGAACGATGCGCGCACGATGGGCTCTGGCATTATCGTCCATAAAAATGAAATTTTCACCAATGTATGGAGCAAATGGCAATACATGCTCCAAGAATGTTCCTTATATACTTATCAGCATTAATAGCTCCATTATCAACGACCACTAGGTCTGTGCGAGCAGTCAAAGATATTCCACCCCATACCATAATCGATCCTCCCCCGAAACCAGTAGTATTCAGGAAATTGCACTGAGCATATCTTTCATGTGGACGTCTGTATACAAGGGAACGTCGATCACAATGGTAGAGGCAGAATCTAGACTCATCTGCGAAGAGAACTCTTTCCCAATCGGCCTCTTCCCAATGGATATGCTCTCTCGCACAATCCAAACGCGCCCTTCGATGGGCTGGGGTAAGAGCTGGGCCTCTTGCCGCGACACAAGGCCTCAAATCATATTCTCTGAGGCGATTTCTTATTGTCTGAGTGCTAATTTGCACCTCATGAGTTTGCTCAAGCTGATTTTGAAGGAGGCGAGCGGTTGCAAACCGTTGTCTCAACGAAAAAACTCTCAAGTAACGTTCTTGAATGGCAGTTGTTACCCGTGGTCTACCCTGTCCTGGTCTTCGGACAATCATACCTGTCTCCCTGAATCGCTGCAACATTCTGGACACACTTGTATGGGAAACTCCAAACCTTTCTGCAATTCTTGTGTATGTCCACCCTTCTTCTCGCAAAACCACCGCTTGGGCATCTCGACCTAATCTTTCGCATATATCTTTTCCTTATTGAAAATTTAAAAGATTGCTGTACGAATGAGTAAAAGGATACATGATTTCGAAGGATGTCCACCTCGAGAACGAACTCGACTTGCACCAGCGATTTTCCACAATCATATATTTTCTTTTCGAAAAGACCCCTGTTCTTTTTTCAATGTGACACACTTCATTTATGTATAATTCACCCGGGACCCGAAGATGAAAAGACTTGCAGATCGATTTAGAATCTCCACCCTTGGAAGCCCCTGAATAACTTCATTTCACCCTAATCATCGAATCTGTCAAGATCCTTTGTAAATTTCCCTAATCATCTGGTGAGAAAATAGATTATAATATCTATCCATCACCGAATGCAGGAGAACCAAAGAGGGGTCGTTTGGTAAATAAAGAAAACAGCAACAGACCTGTCCGAGAAATCCTCTCGAGCAGCATTATAGAAGTTTTATAGTGGAGCAAACAAAAACACAGAGTTTATGGATACTGAAAATGTTGTTACATCGGTTTTTGACTGCAATATTATGACTTTATTTCATGCTGTGATCATGTCGAATTTCTTATTTTTGGGCGACAATGAATTTGAGAGTCTATTCGGCTGTTGTTCATCAATTTTTTTTAGAAAATTCATTGGAGTGCCCTCGACAAATCAATTTTCTATATTAAAAAAAAATCCATTTGGATAGGCGCTAAAATAATGCAAAGAATGATGGAAATACTGACTGAAATTCCAAGAGAATTAAAAAAAATCAAGCTTTCAGATGGAAAATTGAGGGCGTGAACTGGAAAAATGAAATGCACCTTTCGAATGGAGAATCGGTGCAGTCGGCCAGAGTATAACGCTCCCTTAAAATTAATTCTTAAGTGGAACTGTGAAATGTTTGTATTCAAACAATAAAGTATCTGATAGATCGTCTTGACAACTTGACATTCATGGTTTATTGAATAATATGGAGTAGAGATACTTCAAAATGTGTATAGCATACGGTTTTAGCGGTTCTCAGGTGACGCTTCCAAAACTTTCCAAGTATAACCTGATATCTACATCCAGTCATATTTTCTTCAAAATTACATTTGACGTTCAAAGTTCACTTCCATCTCGACAACAGAGAAGAATGGATAGACGGCGACGTACTCATTTACGATTTAATATCAGTTTCATTGATGACGAAAATATAATTATGCAGATTAGACTCGGGAAACTTATTCGCCCCGGGTGTAGCAACTAAGAGTGTTTTCTTGCTCTACAACCAGTCGAAGACTCATTGATTTCGCACCGTTTTCACTCAGGATAATACGCGCCCCTACTGAAGTTTCCCCCTAGATAATTTGTTCTTCAGACTGATTGATTAATATCTCTCCATTTCTGAATCTCATGGAGAATTCATCCTTAGGATACGTATTCCTCAATACCGAATTTATAATATCACATTTCTTTCTTGAGAAAAATTGAGGCCACATTTGTTTTATTCCATACTCGAAAATGGGGTCATATTTATGGAGGATATGACTTTTCTATTCTCTGGAAATTTCGTAGATTCACTCGTGCTGTATGGCGATTAATTAATGCAAAACCAACATTTCCACGGTCAAAGACTAATCTACCTCACATGAACTTAGAGGGCGTATAAAACATGCGGTAAAAACTTTCAAAGCAATTTCTCAAGAGTATTATTTATGAGTAGACGTTTGTACACCACCTAGACTTCGCAGCCTGGATCAATTAAAAGCAACCCTTAGCTTGCCGAGCTTCCCAGTTATGAGTGCTGAATACACATTTTCAGGATTAAATAACGTACACAGAGACGTTGATGACGGCAGCTCCGCGCTGAAGATTGCTATCATTTCCTTATAAAATTCGCATATTTCCACGAAAAATCGTTCGTCCATTCTCGGTGTTTTGAAGTCCCTGATTTCTTATTCTTTTCGTCGTTTTATTGTGTCTGAAAAATGCTTCCCACTGTGTTATAATCAATAAAGTTGGAAGCGGATTCCTGCTGTTTTCTTGCCTTCGATCGACGTTCTATGAACGCTGATAATACCCTCCGAAAAATTCCTGAGAACGCGCAATTATACGACACAGGGATGTCCAGGAGGTAACCGCTCAAAATCACTCCACTTTGCAAGAACACCATTGAAAGAAATCACGTGAAAAAAGTCTCATTTCTTTCGATGAAAAAATATTATTCGAATTCAACTTTTATTGTTGAACTTGTAACAAAGAAGAACATCTCCGAAACGTCAGAAATGTTATACAGGCTGACTCATCAGTTACATGTATTGTTACCTAAGTTTCAATATGTCTAAAAGCAAAAGTTAGGGAAGTTCAGAAATTTTGTGACCATTTCAGAAAATGTCATTTCTTGTCCACCGAATGTTCATATATGAGAAATCAAATGTTTCAGTTAGTGAAAGCTTAGTTTCCCTGATCGTCCATCAATATCGAGAAACTGGAAACGTGACCCCGAGAAGTGGACGCCCAATATCGTCCAATCCTCCACAAGATCGGTTTCTGAATGAGCCTATCTGTAAAGAGAGTATTTCTCGATTCATACAACAGTGGCTTTTGAACTCTTTGCTTTGAGAAGTAAATCTACATTCTCGATGACATTTGAGAAAGATTCCACCAACTCAAAATGTTCCAATGACCACGTCAACTGGAATCAATCAATGTGACATTTATATAGCTTGTGCTATATGAAATGGAGCGGATTCTGAATTCAAAGCGATTCCATCGAATGGATAACCACTCTGGATTTCATCGGCAGCAATCAAAAATATATATCATGATGCATGAAATGATAAATTCGCAGTGCTCGTCAAGATATACGTAATCTGAAATGGAGTCCATGTTCGGGTAGCTATAAAATCACGAATATCTCGTAAACTTGAGAAAGCTCACATAGGTATATTGCAGTTTATAAACAGGACTTCAACTCGCAGCATAAAAATGATATTGCATGGTGGTCCATGATTATTATAATGGCTATAGATACGTTGGAACCTATCAAAATTTCATGCGAGGCTCCTCTGTTGACTAGAGACGTCCCGTATCTCAGGTTTTATACACGAATGATCTTATCGCGAGATAGATACTTACATGCGGAAAATGCACATATACATATAGTATATTCATTTTATAAAGCATCCCGGTTGAAAGATTTAGGTTTTTCAAGTTTTTTCACTTAAAACTAAAGCAGTTTTTCAAATCAGAAAAAAAGTTGTGAGAAATAATATCTCAGAGGGTAACTATTTCAACCCTTTCTGAGCATACTTCAGGGTTGAAGAAATGTGTAATTTCGTTGACAAATGATAATTACCATGTGTCCTTAGCTAAATATTCAGGGAAAATAAAAAAGGAAAACATTTTTCTTGTTGATCTTCGGAGGGGTGTTTTTCAAGAGATTTTATACCGAATATATACCAAAGAATCACCCCTTTAATTTTCTCGATGTTATTCAGATACGGTGTATACGTGAAATATTTCCAGTATTAACAGAGAAAAAAGTTTTTTCAACTCGGCAACTGATGAAATAGGTAAAACGAGTTGGCAAAATTGTTATCAACGTGCCATTAGAAAATAGTGAAACTGTTTTTTGACTTTGCAAGCTTTCAACGAACCTGTTATGTTTGTCGATGAGAGGTCGATACAAGGGCGGTCATATATCTTGATTCTGGGGGTGGGGGGCATTTTGTACAATTACATAAGGTGTCACAATAGTACATATCTAGTATTCCAGAATTTATTCATTGCCACCTTTGGGGGGGCATGGCCCTCATGGCCCCCCCTTATGACCGCCCTTGGGTCGATATTTTAGTCACAGCATTCGAATCCTGAAAGAAACTGAAGAACCCGACATTTTCGAGAAGCGTAATTTCGAACAGAAGATTTACTGAGTGGAAACCTAACCGCCCCAAGTATGGAAAAAGAATATTTTCATCCTAGACTAAATCATTTCCTCTCAGAGCGCCAACTAGGGTGGAAAATGTAAATTATAAGGGTCCCGGGGTACACGAAGACACCCAACTTCTCGATTCGATGGAAAGAGGACCTTGAAAGTATGTGAGCCCAGAGAAATAGAACCCTTTTTTCTCTTCAGTGAATTCGGAGTTAACGTCCGACAAAATTCTCAATTCGTTAATCGCAGAAGCATGAATTTGGCTTGGAAAGAGGTGTCTGAGGAGAATTTCGAATAAGTTACGTGATGCTCCACAATGCATCCAAAAATACTCCTCTTCGTCCAATTCAGAGTGCCTCAGTCTCTTCGAGTGACGTCTCCGTTTCGTGTTACACGACAAACAAAAAGCTGGCCCTGGATATGAATTTTGAAATTGTGGGATGGAATAGAACGGAAAAATATGTGAATCATGTATAATGTATAAGAAGACTTAAACTTTCTTGAACTCATTGTTGCTTTTCAACTTCACGCTGCTCTAGCTACCGAACGACTTATGGCAGCGCGGTCATTTTTTGCAAGCGGTCAAGAATATAATCAAATTCAAACGTAGCAATGTTGTATCTTTTTATTCGGCTAGAAAATCGTAATCAGCTACGACGTAACTATCGGGTGTTTTTTGGAGCTGGATATTTAAGTTGGCAACACTATTTTAACTGGCGGCCAATTGGTCAACTGTCAGAGATTCAATTTCAGTTTGAACAAAATGTGTGTATATCGGAACGCTACATGTTACAATAATAATGGCAGCAAAAAATCTAAAAAGAATGAAAAACTACAAACAGTGGCATCAGGATAAAACGACCAGGCCACTTGCCTTCCGGACTATATAGGGGGGCCACTTTTTTAATGGGATTGTGTTGGTAACTTTTAAACCATAAGAGTTAGAAGGTCGGTCGAATGGAGAAAAAGTTGCATTCATAGAAGCATTGTCGAACAGTTCAAACAAATCGAGATTATCAGGGCCGGTTATTGAGATATCATAAGAAAAGTAAATTCTGTCATTTTGATTTTTCTTTTTTCCCACTTCATTTCGAATATTATCAAAAAATGTTACAGGAATTTTTATTGGACAGTGAATTATCCTCAAATTGACATAATCAAATTTCGTATCTAACGTTTCGTACTCTCTGGGCCACGCTCAACCTCATTTTTTCAATACGGACCTGCATATTTTATGACACTTTTTGAAATAACTTCTAACGCTGAATTCAACGATATACATATCATACAATGTCATTCAAACTTGATTTTCAGGTGATTTTGACCCTTATCCAAATTTCTTTGGGTCGGATCTGTATTACATTTACCTTTATTTTAATTAAAAACGTGCTATACATTTCGATAAGAACATTGATATCATTGATAGATTTGTTTTTTCTTACATACACACCACTCTAGGTTAATTGAATTATTTTAAAGTAGTAGGCCGTGGATAAAAAAAACCTAACAAGAAATGACATTGTATTATATATCGTTGAATTCAGCGATAAAAGTTATTTCGAAAAGTGTCATAAAATACGCAGGTCCGTATTGAAAAAAATGAGGTTGAGGGTGGCCCAGAGAGTACGGAACGTTGCATACGAAATCTGATTATGACAATTTGAGGATAATTTACTGTCCAATAAGAAATTCCCGTAACATTTTTTGATAATATTTGAAATAAAGTGGGAAAAAAAGAAAAATCAAAATGACAGAATTTACTTTTCTCATGATATCTCAATAACCGGCACTGATAATCTCGATTTGTTTGAACTGCTTGAAAATGCTTCTATGGTTCTAAAGTTGCCAATACAATCCCATCAAAAAAGTGGCCACTCTGTGTATGGTCGGAGATACCGGGGATAATACCGTGTATAAAACGCATGTGACGAAAATCTTTCGCCCACTGATTCCTCTTTGTTTTCATCATTCGTACAATTTTCCCTTATTTGCCAGCCAATTTTGCTCTGTCAAAACCACCTGAAAATCAAATCAGAGTCCCTGATATCCCAAACCGCACGCAAACTGGTGGAAATGGTGCGCGAGGGATTCTATCCCTTTATATACTAACAAGGGTTGGCATGTCTTATTCTTCCAGCGTTCGATACACATGAAGATGATTAATTATATCAAGAATGAGAACATCTGGCCGCCTGATGTGTAATTCCTCCATCATAAAACCGCGTTTCACACAGTTGAGGGGGTTCCTGAATGTCATCGCCAGCCTCTTTTCCTGCCGTTTTCTATACAGCAGGAAATGAGCAGGGAATTCAGTATACGACTACAGGGTGGGCAGTATTCGTTGTCTAGCAAGAGGATCGCGAGAACTGTAGGAGCTTTATTTATTTGTAGCAAAACTTTGAAATATACTAACTGACAAAGAAACTGCAACACCCAGCAGGAGCTGTTTAAATTCTGAATTTTTTTTGGAAAACTGAGATAGTATAGCTGGGTTAACAATTTTTTTTAATAAATTTGTTAATAATGTGTTTGTCCACCGCGATTTTCTAAACACTCCCCAACACGTCTTTCCATTGATGCAATAAGTTGGTCTATTTCTTCTTGAGGGATACTATCCCAAGCTACCTGTACTTCATGTCCCAGAGCCGCTAAAGTCCGTAAATTTCCAAACCTTCTACCCGTTATGTCCCAAACATGCTCTATGGACGGAAGATCTGGGGATCTAAGCGGCCATGGCAAAAGATTCACATAGGTCGCTTCAAAAAAGTTCAAACTCATTCTGGCAACATGAGGTCGAGCATTATCTTGCTGGAATATTGGATTCTCGAGCCGGTAAAGGTAAGGGAGAACATATGGCTCCACTATTTCTTGAAGGTAATGCGTGTCATGTTACTTGGAGTAAAGAATAAAGCAATAGCACCCCATACCAAAACGCCTACTGTCCGGTGTACATGACGCTCAACATCAAACTGAGGTTCACGTCTTTCTCCCCGACGTCGTCTAACCCTTCTTCGGCCATCATGTGCACCCAAGGAGAATCGAGATTCATCAGAAAAGATGACCTGATGTCTTTCCACATTCCAATATTGACGTTCTCTGCACCACTGTAATCGTTGCCGGCGATGCTCAACCGTCAGAGGTAACACAAAATGTGGTCGATAATGCTGCAGTCCAATATACCTCATCCTGCGATAAAACGTTCGGACAGTTACAGGATGGCCTTGTTCTCCTAACTACTAATCAGCCACAGATCGAGTTGTCGCAAATCGGTCTCTAATGCTTAAAAGTTTCAGACGTCGATCTCAAACTTCATTTGTGCCCCTTTGACGTCCGGTGCCTACTCTTCTTCGATTTTGGGCATTATAAAAGCACGCTTGGCAACATCTCATAACAGTCGTTGGATTTCTGTTCGTACGGTTAGCGATTTCTCGAAATGACAACCCCGCCTCCCGTAGACCAATAATTCGACCTCTTTCAAATTCACTTAGCTGTCGACAAATTCCGCGTACACGTGCTCTAGGCATTTAAAATACTAAACATCGACTTTGGATCTCCCCGAACAGCTGTTTTGTTGTGAATTTCAAAAAAAATTGCAAAAACGATTACAATATTCAAGTGACAAAAACATTGCATTCTTATAATACCTCAACATCGAAATGACATCTTTCACCGTCTGAATAATTTCCTTCCATAACTCCGCGACTAAGATCACCGCTAATTATTCAACAGTTACAATTTAAGTTCGAAGCGATGGTTTTAATTGGTTCGAAATTACCTCAATCCGCTAAGTAGACCCAAACTTTATATGCAACCAAAACTTTTACAAGCTTTTAAACTTCGCAAAATAGATGCGAACTTCAGTTTCAAACACCAGATAGTTTACCAAACACAGAAAATGTTCTCGAGCTTATCGGGGTCGTTATTAGCATTCCATTTCCACGGACTTGCTTCTGGATTTTAGGTAATATCGGAACCGTTCTGTTGGAAATTTTTAATTCGATAAAGATTACTGCGATTATGCCGGCGAATGCTTCAAGTGGCCGATTCTCATTGCCGCAAATGGCTGTTGCTCTCGGAATAATGCTTCATTTGAAACTCAATTATCGATTGCCGTTGGAAAAGAGAAAATATTCTTGTACATGATTTCACTTATCATAACTAGGAACTGGAGTTATCAGCAAGGAATCCAGGAAAAATAGATGTAAACAATTTCAACCAAGAAATGATAATTTCAAGGTATTTTCATTCATATCAAAATTTTTCCAGCATGTCTTTTTTGATCGTTATATTCATTTGGAAAATGACAACAATTCGTTTCGAACTCAAGACTCTACTTTGATGCTTCTAAATTGGCCATGAAATTCTGACACATTTCACAGTGAATATTTTGAAAATGTTAGGTTATAGTCATTTTCCTGTCAGATATCTAAGCAACGTTGTCCTTTCCACATAGAGGTCATAGTAATTACGTTTTCATCAAAATGTTCATTTACTTTGGGAAAATAATGAATTTGAGAAAATATTATGTGAATTCAATAATTCCAAAGACTTGGCGAACTTCGAAGAAACTTTTTTCTCTGTTAATAATAGAAATAAAGTGCTCCACATGATTTAGGGATATTGACTCAAATTGCAAACAAATATAGTTAAAATAAGATTTTTGTGATGAAAATTCATATTAATATGATTTCAAGTTGCAAATTAATTTTAGCCTTTAGGTCTACAGCGTATACAGGGTGGTTAAGAAAAATCGAGTAAAATAACAAAATTTTATTCCCAGAGAATTCAAGCATTTTAAGACTATCAATACAATGTATGGCCTCCACGGGCATCAATAACAGCTGGACATCTTCTTTGCATACTACACACGAGGTTGTTGAACATTTCTTGAGGAATTTGGTTCCATAAACGGGGCAGAAGCTCTCTCAGATCATTTAAGGATTTTGGGGTAGGTTGATGATTATCTAATCTTCTTTGGAGCATATCCCATGCATGTTCTATGCAATTCGAATCTGGTGAGTGCGGAGGTTTTGGTAAATGTGGAACACCAAGCTCCTCGCGCACATTCTCAACTATGGCTGCACGGTGCGGTCTAGCGTTATCGTCTAGAAATTGAAAAGTTTCACCAATAGCAGCGTGAAAATTTGGCACAACATTGTCAATGACATGCTCCCTATAGTGTTAGGCGGTCATATTCCCAGGACAGATGTGTAGATCTGTGCGCCCGTTGAAACATATCCCGGCCCATACCATAACACTACCCCCTCGGAATGAATGAACTTTTTACACATAGCGACGATTACGAGGTATGCGGGGGATTGTCTATACCTTTATTATTCGAGAATCTGAAAATCGTCCATATCTGGATTCATCAGTGAAAATGACACTCCGCCATTGATCGTTCCAATTGATATGTTGCCTTGCCCATTCCAGTCTTTGACGCTTATGGTCACGTGTTAATGGAACTCCTCTTAATGGACGTCTAGAACCTAGATTCACCTCTCTCAAACGTCGTCTGATGGTTTCGATGGAAACTTGGACCCCATCTTCATTTTGAAGAGTATTCCGTAGCATTCTACGATTCTACACATAGATGTAGGGTTTCTTCTCGCCGAAACGGTGATGTGTAGTTTTTCGTCGCCCACCAAGCCTTGGTCTTTTCAACACGGAACCCTTCTCCCTGAACCTATTCCAAAGTCGAGATATCACACTTCGGCTGACTTGGAGCCTTTCCGCTACAACAACCTGAGTTAGGCCACCCTGTAGCATTCCGATAGCCCTATTAGCCTCAGCGTTCGTTAATTTACGTCTTGGCATTTTCAGGAAACTCGTTTCAAATCGAAGCCGTGGATAAACTGACTTCATTTCAAAATAAGAACATTCATGAAGCATATGCAAAGAACCAAACTTTAGAAAAAAGGCGACCAGATTGACGATATGTCTCATACTGATTTTTATCGGATCGATTCAAGTTGTTATTGAGTTTTAGATGATTTTTCAGCGATTTTCCGAATATTATATACTTTTGAAAACGATTGGATACCATATCCCTAACTCTTTTGGAGCAGTATATTTCACGTATATTAACATGGTTCGAAGATTCAGTTATGCTATTTTCTTGCACGGACATCAAGAATCGAGTGTTGAAATTTTACTGAATAAAAGTAATGGACAGAATAGTCCGTTACTTTGTGATAGTTCATTCGGAAAAACAATAAAAATACTCGAATAACCCGACAGAAAAATTTCTAAACGAACAACTTTTCAAAATTCTCAAGAAATAAGCCTACAGAAGACATTTGAATACCTTTTCGCCCAACTTAAAATACTCCTGTATGAAAATATAGTAGTACAACGAAACCTGTGCCACAGTTAAACCTTAAAAGAGCTAACTCCATTCAAAAAGTTAAAAAGGAGTAAATAGGAATTAGCATTGGCAACGTCTCTGAGAATTATTTGACATTTAACGAGTACCAACCTATGTCAGTTCAGATAAACCTAAAGTCATGGCCAACCGGCATACATTATGAAAGTGAATGGAGTATTCGTTCCTACCTCCAATTCAGGAACTATATAAATATAAATCAAAGAATCATCCTGTGTGGATGCCTCAACAATGAAAATTAGGTCATCTTGCGTCGGTCATAAATCTGCACTCGCTTACTACAAAAACTTGGGAGATTTTTACTCAGCGAAAAAATACCCCCTCAAAAGTGATTAGCATATTTCCTTCACGGCCCCATTAGATGAATTAGCAATGCAACAACGGTCTCCAAGTTATATGGAGTTCTGGAATCACGAACAATATTTCAACGTAGATAAAAATTCCAGATTATGTTTATTTATGTTTATTAACTTGTTAGATCACAGGCGGACGATAAAATATCGCAACTCTTAATATATCAAAAGTCCAATTTCACCCCGACTGAAAATATGTGAAATCCTTCACGATAATTGAGTTATTATACGTTAGAGTATAATGTCCGCGAATGAAATTTCAAATCATCAAATTATTTCTTCTGATAGTTCTGATAACAAAACGCAAATTGCACCATGTCGAGAAATCGATAAAATAGGGAATGAATTCATTATAACCTGCAAATTTATTCTATGTGAGAACAATGACCTTAATATCAGGTTGTTAAGACATAATTCCACACAAATTTTCAATCGACGTTATTGCAATATTTCGATCATTCATTTCATCAACAATCACGAATATAATTGGAAACCGAAGGCACTCCTGGTTCATCTATATGTTATTGTTATTGATTTCAATGCATATTATTATACTGGAACACGTGCATAATTAAAGAATATAGGGACTGGCTCTACAATATGATTTCAAATGGAAAACTACGGAGATATTTACCATCAACCACTACCATAAAGCATGCATTACAATATCAATTGCATAATTATGATCTGCTTCATTTTGTCACTCATTCGGATTTTTTCCCATAACTTTGGGACTTGAAATTATAAAGTCTTAAATTTCCAGAATTGCATTTATCGACAGTATTCGAGATATTACGAAAGGAAGTACTGGGTTCGAGAGGAGTCTGGACCCGGAAGTAACGTTCTACAATGCTTTCCTTAACCTTTAACAAAACGACTGAGAAAAGTGGGATAATTCGAATTTTCCATCTCCGGTCTAGTGCTCCTGCAAAAATGCACAAATTAAACGTTGGAGAAGGGTGAAACATGATACGAAATCCTGGAAAATGTTTTGTCCTCTCGGAATAAGAAATATCACGCGGCTGTATTTACGAGACCCAGTTTCAGGCACATTCTTCACGAACACAATGTTTTATTTGTATGTTTGCAGCTCCCTAACATCCATAAGTAGGGGCGAGATATGAAACTATTAAAATGGAAAGTGGCTGCTCCAGAAAAACATATAGTTCATAAATCGAATGCCCTTCCGCAGACATTCTTTGTTCGCGAAGTCAACGATGGGGCAATTTATGAGAGGAGATGAGGCTCAAATGAGCATTAATAGCTGGGGGGAAATCAGTGCGACGAGAATAAGTAATAAAAGAAGATCCGTTTCCAGATTCGAAAGGGGAGCCGTATAGCCCGGGTTCATAGCCGAAATATACGATCTATGATTTAGGGGTTATTTTGATTGACGAGCTTATCATGTAAAATATGTGCCTTGCTGTCCGAACAAGGCGCCTATCTTCCTGATGCCGCCACCATAGATCTTTGGGGTGCGGGAAATAGGGGGCATTAGACGACCAAGATTGTTGGCGCCAAATACTGCAGGATTCTGATTTAGCCGCAGAAATTATCGAAGAATTTATCGAGCGGAAAATTCAGAGATTCGACGTTTTTTCTTCTTGTCAGTCTTGTCTTGTTCCTCATTGAGAGTCTTTAGCCTTCAAAATAAGAAACTTATACCGCCAGGTGGCAGTGCAGTGCATCAATTTTTATTTATTGGATTATTCAGCTCAATAGAACAAATGTTGAGGCGCAGGGAATATAACAAGAAATCCTATCCTGAATAAGATTTCACACTGGCTGTATAATACTCTCCCTCTCCTTCACCAGTCATCTGGGAGGAGATACCTGCGGGGCGTGTCATTTAAAAGAAATTCAATTCCAAGTTAGAATCCACAATTGTAAGAAACAATTAATTTTCACTAATCGACGGCGAAAACAAACCTTAATAAATTGTCGTTGATACAAATGGATATTTATCATTTCGAATAGAAAAATTCAAGGAAATATATTCCGCGAAAACAACACATTCTTGTAATATTATTTACAAAAAAACGGTAAATTCTGAAAGAAAATTGGGATAGACCTTTGATCAACTGAATAATAGACTTCAATACTGAAATGAAAAAACACAAAAATATTTGTTCGTTTCGATGGTGGTAATGTTACAAAATAACCAAAAATGATGGAATATCCTTTTCATTCACTTAATACTTATAAAAAGTTTTTTTATTATTTTTACCTTTATACACTCATACATCCCTTTATCAATCAGAAGAAATAAATCGTTTCTGACTCCCTTTTTTTCAGGGATGTAGACCCTTAAACAAAGTTGATTTCAGGTAATTTATATTATACAGTGTGGAAAAGCCGAACGAAATAAATTCATTATCTTGGTTGGTTTACATATTTTTGGAAGGTCGCATCATGCTCTTTTCAGAAATGATATCATTGCCACACAATGCTCTTCACATATTTCCACAAAGAGAAATCTAATGAGTTAATATCAGGGGATCGCGCTGGCCATTCCATCGATCCTCGCCTTTCATATCCACCAATTTGAAAATATTGCGTCGAAGTACTGCCGAACAATTGCATAAGTAAGTGATGGTGCTCCATCCTGTTGGAACGACATTATTACAAAGTATACTCCATTCTTCTATATGAAGTATCCCGGTTGGCCATAAAATTCTGACTTATTTCAACTTGAAAATGTTAGGTAATAGTCATTTTCCTGTCAGATGAGATAAGCAACGTTGTCCTTTCTACATGAAGGTCGTAGTATTTATCGAAATGTTTATTTACTTTGGGAAAATAACAAATTTGAGAAAATATTATGTGAATTCAATAATTCCAAAGACCTGGCGAATGTTGAAGAAACTTTTTTCGCTGTTAATGCGGGAAATATTTCACGTATATAAACATGTTGAATTTGAGAACTCGTGGCTGTATTGGACTATTCTAGAGGGAAGTTATTTTCAGATTTTTAAAATTTCGATCATTGTTTATAGCAAGTTTTGTTAATGATCTAAACGGATTGACGATTGCATGTTTTTAATTTCAGTCAACTCAAATGAATGAGGTATTTATATATTTGTACACATAAGTTAGATATAATTTTAACAGCTACTGTCTTTTAGTCATGATTAAGGACAACCCAATTGTTTTGTGTGTTATCAAACAATAAATGTCCGAAATGTCGACGAAATTCAACTGGGTTTAATTCCTTCCCTCTAGAATAGTCCAAAACAGCCACGAATTCTCAAATTCAATATTATTAAAAAAATGGACATGAATAATCCCACCCGTATACAGGGTCTTTCACGAGGAACCTCACCCATATTTATACGGGAAACTACTGAACGTATTTTCATGAAATTCAGCACTTAAAAGTATTTCACGATGCTGATGAAATCTAAAATATTTTCAAGGCATGAGCACCTCCGGTTTTTCCGGAAATGACGTCAACTTCCGTTTTTCAAATTAGAACACCATTTTTTTATTGCAGAAATAGATTCCTTAGAAAATTTCAAGTTATTTCGATGTAACATTTTTCAGTTTTGGTTGGAAAATTCTCTCTGAGCGGGAAAATTCGAAAAAAAAATCGAAAATAGAGCTCCGCTGAAACAAGAATAACTTCGAGGTTTTTGGATGGAAAATTTTCATTTTTGGAATTTTTCAAGATGTTAGATTGATGTATCCACTTTAAAAATCGAAATCGCGATTCATGATACAGGGGGTGAAAAAATCCCTTTCAAAGTTAGGGATGACAAAATCGTGAAATATCAATTTTTTCAAATTAGAACCCCATTTTTTTATGGCAGATATTGAATCTACGTTAAAAAATAATGTGAGTGTATGCATCACACCCTTGCCCTATAGTGGATATTAACTCAGAAAATATCCAGAGTATATAGAAATTAGCATTGGCAACGTCTCTGAGAATCATTTAACATCTGACGAATACCAACCTGCGTCAGTTTTAGGTGAAAAAACTAGATAAACCTGAATCATGGCCAACCGGGATACATTATGAAAGTGAATGGAGTATAGTGCTGAATAATTATGGCCAATCAAATTACCTCCGACGAAAAAGGGCCGTATGATGAAGTTTTGAACGTTTCCTGTCCAAACATTAAACTTTCGACGAAACTGGTTGTGTTCCTCTCTCATCCACTGAGAATTTTCGTTAGACCAGTGGCGGCATATTTGATTGATGTGATTAGCATTAGCATTGTTAAGGGAAAACTACTAATTGAATATGTTGTTATCCAATCATTTGTTCACAAAAATAAGTTCTCCAAACAAAATCGTTTTCCAAGAGCTCCTGGGTAGGTTTAATTTCATATAGGAAAGCATTTTATTTTGTTTCAATATGTTCAAATTCGATGTAACCCTCAGTTTTTTTTTCTTCAAATTTTAATCATTAACTCCTTGCTATACTATCTAGGTTGTACAAAAAAAAACATTAAAATTTGAACACCTTCTTCTGGGTGTTGCAGTTTCTTTGTCAGTTAGTATAGACACATCAGAGAAGGACGAGTAATTCCTTCTTTTTCACAAAAAATGACTTTTCCGGAATAAAAATTTTCCTTCGCCCTTCAAATGGTCCCAGGTGATTTCGACACGCGTTCTCGCTGCTTAAAAAACCGGCGAGAGCATTTCATCAGAATTCCAAATACGTACCCGAGGATGTATTCTGTGGGAAATACGGTTCCCTGAAAAAACGAGCCTATTTTCGAATTCAGATTTATCGAGAAGAGAAACGAGGAGGTTACCCTGAGCTCATTAGCTAGTTGGAAGGCTTTTCACGAAATAAATCCGAAGAGTGCATGTAATTGAGTAAAATGAGCCGGGGATATGAATGGCCTCTAAAAAGGAAGATGGCGTCTCCCGTTCACTATTGCATCATCCCCTGGGATTATGGTAAATTACTTCGAATTGCCGTTTTTGGGACGAAAATGCCAGCCGAGTTTTTTCGGCTCAGATCGATGTGATAAGGCTGATATATTTACGTAATCCGGAGCATCTATCCCTAACCTAGATTAATCATTTCGAGGATTTCCTGATGATAATTAGAACAATTCATCTTCGATGCAGAGTGTTAACCCGAATTCAACTATTCTATTCGTATCCCCGATAAGAAAGAAAACTCTCATCCAGCCAATTTTTCTTGATCGTCCCCTCTTTCTATTATCCCTGATTCGCACCAATGGAATCCGTCCACGAATAATGTACGCAAAGCTTTCATCTGCACATAGCCAAGCTTTTACGAAATCACCTAGATTCATATAATCGAAAATTGAATATACTGCTCCACAAGGGTTAGGGATATCGTATTCAATCGTTTTTAAAAGTATGTAATCTTCGAGAAAAATCGCTGTAAAATCATTTAAAACTCAATAACAACTTGAATCGATCCAATAAAAATCAGTATGAGACATTTCGTCAATCTGGTCGTCTTTTTTCTGAAGTTTGGTTCTTTGCATATGCTTCATGAATGTTCTTATTTTGAAATGAAGTCAGTTTATCAACGGCTTCGATTTGAAACGAGTTTTCTGAAAATATCAAGACGTAAATTAACAAACGCTGAGGCTAATAGGGCTATCGGAATGCTACAGGGTGGCCTAACTCAGGTTGTTGTAGCAAAAAGGCTCCAAGCCAGCCAAAGTGTGATATCTCGCTTTGGAATAGGTTCAGGGAGACAGGTTCCGTGTTAGAAAGACCAAGGCTTGGTGGGCGACGAAAAACAACCTGCTCAGGATCGTTTCATCATCGTTTCGGCGAGAAGAAACCCTACATCTACGTGTAGAATGCTACGGAATACTCTTCAAAATGCAGATGAGGTCCAAGTTTTCATCGAAACCATCAGACGACGTTTGAGAGAGGTGAATCTAGGTTCTAGACGTCCATTTAGAGGACTTCCATTAACACGTGACCATAAGCGTCAAAAACTGAAATGGGCAAGGCAACATATCAATTGGAACGATCAATAGCGTAGTATCCTTTTCACTAATGAATCCAGATATGGACGATTTTCAGATTATCGAAAAAAAGGGTATGAACAATCCCACGCATACCCCGTAATCGTCGCTATGTCCAAGAAGTCCATCCATTCCGAGGGGGTAATGTAATGATATGGGCCGGGATATGTTTACACGGGCGCACAAATCTACACATTTGTCCTGGGAATATGACCACCTCACACTATAGGGAGCATGTCATTGACAATGTTTTGTTAAATTTTCACGCTGCTATTGGTGAAACTTTTCAATTTCTAGACGATAACGCTAGACCGCACCGTGCAGCCATAGTTGAGAATGTGCGCGAGGAGCTTGGTGTTCCACATTTACCAAAACCTCCGCACTCACCAGATTTGAATTGCATAGAACATGCATGGGATATGCTCCAAAGAAGATTAGATAATCATCAACCTACCCCAGAATCCTTGAATGATCTGAGAGAGCTTCTGTCCCGTTTATGGAACCAAATTCCTCAAGAAATGTTCAACAACCTTGTGTCTAGTATGCAGAGAAAATACGGTGCAGACCTACAGGCTAAAATTAATTTGCAACTTGAAATAATATTAATATGAATTTTCATCACAAAAATCTTATTTTAACTATATTTTTTCTGCAATTTAAGCCTTACTCATGTGGAGCAGTTTATTTCATTGCATCAATAACTGACAGGACCACAAATAATGAAACTACCCATTTACCCGGAAAGAGATCAAACTAAATGACAGACGACAGAGGACACTTGCGACTGAAAGAATTTCGACAATCCTCCTAAGCGGGCTTTTTAAATGATCAATTCCTGGTACTTGTCCATGATCCATTTTCCCAACCCACTCACGAGTGCCATCGTTCAAATGTGAAAATATCGGAAAATGAATTACGCCCAAAAACTGTCGTCTGTTTACTGAAATCGAGACCTCACGACCGAATTCCTCGCAATATTGTCGGTCATATTTTCATTCGCCCTGCGTATCACCGAAGCATCCCCCGCGTCGAAAGGTGGAGAGGGCAGGGGGCAAGGGTGGGAAAAGAAAATTGATGGTGTCAAGTATGTGTAAAAAAGGGCGAAATTAACTATTTAAGGGTAGACAATTTGATCCACTGAAGCGATTAATGAAAGAAGTAGCGAAGTTTGTAATAACAATAAAAACCCGGATGGTCGCTGCGACTCCAACTTGAAGACAGTAATAATTCTTCATGACAAGAGCCGGCCCCGCTCTAGCTGAAGCGAAAATGGAACAACCCGACGAGAATTCGATGAATACGAAGACGAGTGATATAAAAACCTGTTTTTCACTGCGATAGGGTACTACGGAGTGAGGAGAATTTGTACAGCTTTGTATCAAGTGCAATAAATAGATACTTTAGATTCATCTCGCAGAAACTACAAAATTTTGTGCTATTATTAAGGTCGATTCCCAATTTCCTCAATTTAATCACGAATTCGAAATCACACAACACTATCAACGTTTTGAGTGAAATGGATAATTTTGAAGATTCTAATTCCACTTGTAAAAATACTCATTTTTGAAAACACCCTCTATACCGAAAAATTATATTTTGCAATCTCATTTTCTAGATGCCGAGAAAATCTGGAATATTGTCATGTTTTTGTCACTTCCGGTTATACCAGAAGTACACCAATTTCGTTTTCTGCATTGGCATGCTCAATAAATTATCATACGGGTGTTTTTTTTAGGGTGATGGAACTTTAAATTGAAATAAAAGACGTTCGAATTAAGATTGAAGCCAAATTTTTTTTTTATCTGAAAGATAATTTTATGAAATTTTTTTTTTAAATACACTGCGCAAAAAAATTAACGCACATTCTGAAAATCTCGATTTTAATGAAAGTTAACTCTACATTGACTTTATTTCTTATTTTTTATGTTCTCTCGGGAAGGTTTTGAACGAGACAAGACACATTAAATGGAAGAAAAATTCAGGATTTCACCGAATCTTATGTGAAAGAAAAGAAATGAACAATTTTCAAAATACTGATATGCTGATTAGTGATTCAATACTTGGTATTTCCACCCCTTGCGTTAATTACTGCTCGGCAACGACGGGGATCATACTCAAAATGAGTGATCTTAATATGTTCTGATCTAATCATTCCCAGATTTCTCCGAGTTGGATTCCTAAGTCATTAAGAGTAGCTGGATGATTTTCTGAACTTCTCAGCCTTCTATTGAGGTTGTCCCAAACCTGCTCAATCGGATTGAGATCTGGACTTCTTGCTGGTCATTCCATTCGAGAGACTTCAACCTCTTCAGGGTACTCCTGAACGATGCGCGCACGATTGGGTTGCAAACTGTTGTCTCAACGAAGAAACTCCCAAGTAACGTTCTTGAAATGCAGTTGTTACCCGTGGTCTACCCTGTCCTGGTCTTCGGACATTCATACCTGTCTCCCTGAATCGCTGCAACATTCTGGACACACTTTTATGGGAACCTCTAAACCTTTCTGCAATTCTTGTGTATGTCCACCCTTCTTCTCGCAAAACTACCGCTTGGGCACATTCCTCTTGGGTCAAATTGCAAGTTTCGCGTTGCATAGCGATCGAGTGTAGAAAATCAAACGAAAGAAAAACTATTGATCACTAGAAGTGATCGAGAACAACTGATTTTAGAATGGAGCCAATACATTCAAAATCTGGTAATATCATCTTTTTTTATTCCTGCTGGGAGAAAACATCTGTATTGAAGAAAAACGTTGAAAGTGGATAACATATGCATGCATAATTCTGATAGAAATAATTATCATTGAGAACACGTTCAGTTGTGAATAAATGTGAGATTTCCATAATGTGCGTTAATTTTTTGCGCAGTGTAATTTCCGGCATCTGTCTCCTATGACCTGACCAATTTTGGACCACTTTTTCGAGTAATTCAGGCCTTATTTCATCAACGACACGAGTTCTGTTCGCTTCCAAAGCGTCTTATTGTGTCTGGTTTATCAGTATACTAAAAAACAAAGACTTAACATAACACCAAAGAAAATAATTCATTGGAGTTATGTCGCATGATTTCGGAGGCCAATTTCTCGAAATAAAGTCATCGCCAAATCTTTTTTTCAAAAAATCAATTGTTACGGTATCAGCATGAGGTGTAGCCCCATCTTGTTGGAACCAAAACACTTTTGGGTCGATACCATTTAAATTTCGAAAGAAATAATCGTTGATCATCGATCTGTAACGAGCACCATTCATTTTTCTAGAAAATATCCATTTCAGGGCAAGGGTGTGATGCATACACTCACATTATTTTTTAACGTAGATTCAATATCTGCCATAAAAAAATGGGGTTCTAATTTGAAAAAATTGATTTTTCACGATTTTGTCATCCCTAACTTTGAAAGCGATTTTTTCACACCTGTTTCATGAATCGCGATTTCGATTTTTAGAGTGGATACATCAATCTTACATCTTGAAAAATCCCAAAAATGAAAATTTTCCATCCAAAAACCTCGAAGTTATTCTTGTTTCAGCGGAGCTGTATTCTCGATTTTTTTTTCGAATTTTCCCGCTCAGAGAGAATTTTCCAACTAAAACTAAAAATGTTACATCAAAATAACTTGAAATTTTCTAATTCTATTTCTGCAATAAAAAAATGGTGTTCTAATTTGAAAAACGGAAGTTGACGTCATTTCCGGAAAAACCGGAGGTGCTCATGCCTTGAAAATATTTTAGATTTCATCAGCATCGTGAAATACTTATAAGTGCTGAATTTCATGAAAATACGTTCAGTAGTTTCCCGTATAAATATGGGTGAGGTTCCTCGTGAAAGACCCTGTATATACGGCAATTTTGCTTGTTTATGAAGCCGTTCAACCAGAAATGAGCATCATCACTAACCACAATTTTTCGATAAAAAAGTGGATCAACTTCGAGCTGCTCTAGGGCCCAATCAGCCAACAACCGACGCTTATTATGATCAAGTGGCTTCAGTTCTTGGAACAGTTGGATCTTGTATGGGTGTAGGTAGACCAAGATCTTTACGCAAAATTTTCCATGTCGTGGATGCACAGAGTCCAACTTGTTAACGTCGACGAATAGACAAATCTAGATATTCATTCATACTATCAATTACAGCAGCGATATTTTTTTCTGTACGTACAGTTCTCTGTCTTGTTGTTGTTGCATCGAGTAGAGACAATATTGTCCGAAATCTATCGATAGTTCGACGAATAAGCTGCTCTGATGGACGATTATGTAAACCATAAATTCCACGAAGTGCTCTATGAGTTTGGCGAATGGAACACCGATTTTGAAAATAAATTTCAACAGAAATGTCAATACAACATGGCTTCTACCTTCTGTCACATCACAGTTATCCCTATCAAAAATTCAATCACTCTAAAAAAACCCCCGAAAATTTTGGATTTTCCAGAAAGATGGTCATCAAATGATGAAATTTTGGGGAACTGTCACTGAAGCTTTGAATACGATTTTCATTCGGTTTTTGACGAAAAAATTCTACATAAGCTTCCTTATTTCAAATGTAAACCAATTTTTTTCAAAGAATTATTATTCTTTTCATAAAAATGGGTCCCCTGAGAACCATAGGAAATTTGACAATAGCTGTCAAATGAATTGGTTAATTTCTCTTCCCAATACTTGTCAAGTATCCTAGTACATACTTTGAAATTGTGAACGCTGCGACGAATCGAAATAATTCACGTTGACCGATATCAAAGCGAAATCGTTCCAATTAAAAAAAAATATTCGATACTTCAGACTTATCAGTTGAACCCGGAATTCCAGAACACCGGATTGTACTGAATGAAATGAAAAATTCTTCACTTAGGGCTTTGCAAAAGCTCCCGTCGCTGATTCTATGGTGACTCCTAATTAATCCGGCCATAATGCCAATTATTTCGGTTGCTATTCTGTCAGCCTGTCAGATAATTTAATCATTTTTCCCAAATAGATTATACATGGCGCGGTAGAAACTGCATAATATGCGGAACTGGCAACGGCGAATCAAAATTGAATTTGCCGTAGCCACTTTGAAGTTTGTGTTCAGTGTTTTGTCAACTGGGCCGCGAGTTGTTTTAATCAGGCCGAAAGTCGAGATACGGAACAACAATATCCTGGAGCCCGTTCGAATAGGAACTCGCAAAGCGAATTGTGACAGCGTATTGAACATAATGTCGGTCGAATGGTCCCAATATCATTTTACAACGAGTGCAGGTGTGTATTTTCGGAATTCGGACTTTGACTTATGTCCGTGTAACTGGCTCTGGAACCTCCTGGATATTGTCGAAAACAACATGAGTTTCTATTTTCTCAACATTATCGCTTTGAAACACGACAGTGCCAATCTTTCATATGAAAAAATGGGTCAGGAAGTCAGGCGCTTTTGAGCGGTCTTATAAGGGGTGTTTTATCAAGAGCGCAAGATTTCAGATGTACATAAAGTTAGCGAAACAACTTTCGCGAATCAAATTCGAAATAGCTCAAAATCTTGCCGTTTTTATACGTAATTCATCCGTGAAAAAATAAATTTTGCCGCTCTTGTATTCAAAAAGATATGAGATGTTGAGAAGTTGATATCAACTTAGCGAAACAACTATCCGAAAAATTTTTTCAGACAAAATCAAACTAGCTCATCTTTTTCAATGATTTACCCGATAATTATAAGTGAAAAAAAACATCGCCACACTTGTATTTCAAAAAATATTGGATGTTTCGCTAACTTGATGTCAAGTTGGCGAAACAACTATTCGATAAATGGTTTCAGCGCGAAACAAAATAGCGGCAAAATTTTTCTCTTCATGGATAAAATCAAAGATGAAAAGCTACATCTTCTTTCCAAATTTCAACAATATTGCTTCCTTAGTTTTCGAGAAAAATGCATAAATTATGTTCCGTCGGCTGCTGGTCGATCAATCAGATATTGTAATTTTTCTTCGAAACCTTGAATGTTACAAATTTTCTTTTTTCACGGATAATTTACGGATAAGTCACTTAAAAAGATGAGCTATTTCGTTTCGTGCTGAAACCATCTTTCAAATAGTTGTTTCGCCAAATTGATATCAAGTTAGCGAAACATCCAATATTTTTTGAAATACAAGAGTGTCCATGTTTTTTTCTTCACGGATAATTAATGGATAAATCATTGAAAAAGATGTGCTAGTTTGATTTCGGCCGAAAGAATTTATTTTTCCACTATAAATTACGAATAAAAAACGGCAATATTTTGAACTAATCCAAGTTTGATTCGCGAAAGTTTTTCCGCTAACTTTATGTACATAGTGTTCAATAAAACATGGTTTTCGGTAGCAAAGTATTGAAATAATTACTGATTCAAAAAATATACATTTGGGACCACTAATTTCCATATTCTATTCGAAAAATTGTAATATTCCTTCACGATACGTTGAAGTGAATCAAGTTGCGTAGAATGAAATTTACTTTCTATGTGACCCCATAATTTGGAATTCTGTTGTTGACATATTGTCGAACAAGCAAAGAGTAATGTGGGTGAACTTCATCCAACTGTATAATGAAACGGGCTTTTTTGTCCAAAACAAGCAAAGCACAACCGAAAGGTGGGACCATAAGTAACAAATTAGGTCTAAAATATACGAATGAATTTATTTTCGCGGAAGGGCTATGAAGTATTATCGAATGTCTACTTCGATCATAGAATCATTCGAATAAGCAATGGCATTGAAATATTGTGAAAATAATTTTGTTTACAATTCTGGATAATTCTGTAACGATTTATACGATACAGAATGGCGAACACTATATTCTATCCTAGAAAAAATTATTAGTTTCACAATTATCGAAATTACAGTGTTATTTTATGGAAGTGTGCCATACTTCATTTAGTTCCTGAAAATTAATGATCAAGCTGATCGAATTCCGTTGGAATATTCTAGAAAATAATTTGTGATTTGCGCTACAAAATGGCGTAGGAGCCTGGTCCTAGAAATAATTAATTTTTTCTTATTATTACTGAAAGTGTACTACTCTGTAACTGTTGACAATATAACGAGCACATTGGAGATTGGAAAAATATCGAAATACGTTTAAGAAGAAACTGGTCAATGAGAATTGACCTGCGTGAATATTTTCAGGTACTGGTGATCGTGATACAAAAACGACTCGAGTGAGGCGTTTAATTGATCGCGTATTTCCGGGATCAACGTTGTCAAGGCCCAATTATACGCTCATTTGTTATGGCAGTCGAATCCCGATATTCCGAAAGAGTAAGTTTGTTGGTAAATTTCGGGGTGGCATCAAACTAGGCCTAACTAGAGCACGAACGACCGGTTCGGAATTCTGACAACGAAACAGCAAAATACCGCCCTTGATTAGTAACATAGAAACGCGGGAAGTTCGACTATCTTTTGAATATTCAATACCTAATTTCGTGACGAGAAAGCGCCAATTTCCCAACGAAATTAGTCGTTTACTACCCGCCCAAATATCTTAATTGATTGGCCCTCGGACCGTAATGAAATTAGAGGTCATTAATTTTTTCCTTCTGTCTAACCGTGATTTAAATTCGCAGTTGCGTTATTTACATACCTCCGACCGATAAAATAACCCGGCTGCATATAATGAATACAAAAATCGCATTAGCATGTTTTTCACCGCAGATTTAAATCTTTACAATGAGCTAGTTACGCCCTTCAGATCCTTTTTTCGGTCCGAAAACGTCGAAGGAATTGCCTGGAGGTACACACAGGCCGGCCCTAAATCCCAACGGAATCGTGCTGAATCAACGTGCATGAATGTCAATGATATTCATGGAAACGGCTGAATTTTACGCAATGGTTTATTATTTTGGAGGGCGACGAGCAAGCGTCTTCCGCTGTTGCTGAGGGTTGCAGAGTGATAGGATGGTTTATTCAAGGAAATAAATATACCATAATCAGAACAGAATATTCGAGAAAATTCAAAAAATTCGACCAAACCATTGATTTCAGATCGAAAGCGTTTGAGCACTTTTTTTCACCTCAGACCATACAGAGTTTTGGTGTTATGTATCAGCAAAATGGGTATTCTGAAAGATTCGAATGCGATGAAGACCTTAACGATCGAATAACAACTTTAGATTTGCCAGGAATTCCGTGTAGATGACAAATAAGGTGTTTTTCTTATCCAGAAAGTTTACATTTTCGAAAGCGATTTTTTTAGGCCTAGAGATACTTGGGACAATGCTGATTAACAATTTACAAACAAAAAGTGGATCGGGTCACAGGAGCGGGAGCTATGACGATTTGAAATTTCGATTTTTGAAAAAATGTTTTATGTTTTATAATAAAAAATGTTTTCCATTTTTCATTTTCGAGTTTCGTTCACACGCTTAGAGCATGCAGAGTTTTGGTTTTATGGGTCGGCAAAATGGGTATTCTGACAGATTCGAATGGGATAAAGACCTAAACGATCGAATACCACCTTTAGATTTCCCAGGGATTCCGTGATGATGACGAATATGATGTTTTTTCACCAAAAAAGTTGACATTTTCGAAATCGATTTTTAGAGGCCTAGAGATACTTGGGACAATGCTGATTAACAATATACAAACAAAAAGTGGATCCGACCACAGGAACGGGAGCTATGACGATTTCGAATTTCGATTTTTTTTGAAAAAGTACCATTTCTTGGGTCGAAATCTAAACTATTATAGATAGCGCCTCGAAATATTTCTTATTCGATTCAGCGTATTCGAAAACCTATATTTCGATAACAAACTTGACCATATTGGCCTTCTTTCAACAGATTTTTTTAAATTTTATGTTTTCCATTTTTCATTTTCGAGTTTTGTTCATACGCTTAGAGCATGCAGAGTTTCGGTGTTATGGATCGGCAAAATGGGTATTCTGATAGGTTCGAATGGGATGAAGACCTAAATGATCGAATGACACCTTCAGATTCTCCAGGGATTCCGTGATGATGACGAATATGGTGTTTTTGGGGGGTCTTACCCCTTATGTATTTTTCACCAAAAAAGTCGACATTTTCGAAATCGATTTTAAGAGGCCTAGAGATATTTGGGACAATGCTGATTAACAATATACAAACAAAAAGTGGATCCGACCACAGGAACGGGAGCTATGACAATTTGAAATTTCGTTTTATTTTAAATGCCATTTCGTAGGTCGAAATCTGATCTATTCGAGATAGCGCCTTGAAATATTTTTTATTGAATTCAGCGTCCTTTAAAACCTATATTTCGATACCAAACTTGACCATATTGTCCTTCTTTAACCAGATTATTTTTAGTTTTATGTTTTCCATTTTTCATTTTCGAGTTTACTTCACACGCTTAGAGCATGCAGAGTTTTAGTATTATGGATCGGAAAAATGGGTATTCTGATAGATACGAATGTGATGAAGACCTAAACGATCGAATAACACCTTTAGATATCCAAGGGATTCCGTGTTGATGACGAATATGGTGTTTTTGGGGGTCTTACCCCTTACGTATTTTTCACCCAGAAAGTTGAAATTTTCGAAATCGATTTTATTAGGCCTAGAGATACTTGGGACAATGCTGATTAACAATATACAAACCAACAGTGAATCCGACTACCAGAACGGGAGCTATGACGATTTGAAATTTCGATTTTTTTTCGAAATGCCATTTCGTAGGTCAAAATCTAAACTATTCTAGATAGCGCCTTGAAATATATTCTATTGAATTCAGCTTCCTTGAAAACCTATATTTCTATACCAAACTTGACCATATTGTCCTTTTTCTAACCAGATTTTTTCAAGTTTTATGTTTTCCATTATTCATTTTCGAGTTTGGTTCACACCACTGGCGGATACAGAGGGGGGGGCATTTGGGCCATGGTAAAATATTGACATTTTCAGCGCACACAAAAACTATGTTGTTCACACTTGAGTGAAATGACAGATATTGGAAACGTAATCCTAATAATGACACTTATCGATGATATCAAGATCAGTGCCTGTTTTCTGTTCTTCGTGTGGCCACTCTATATATTATCGAGGAATGTTCATTGTTCTGGTTCAACCGCCGCAGCCATTTACAACTCGAGGGACATTATGTCGAGCTACTGTCTGAGGAACAATTTTATCTTTCCCTGACAGCCTCTAACGTCGGTTAGACCGAAAATTTATTTATTGCTGAAGGTAGGTACAGCTCGCCGACGTATTACTCATTTTACGTGTCGCGCAGTGTCTTTCTGAGAATTTTATCGCTCTCGCTCGCTGCCTTTTATCTTTTGATTAAAACTTGCAAGCAGCGGAAAAATCTCCGGAATAATATTTATGACCCAGGAAGAGCTTTCGGGTATCGAAGGGCTATCCCCATAATTCATATCAGATTTCAATAAACCTCATTTCAGTATTGGACTTCGTTCATTTGGAGCCAATGGACTGCACGGTGATTACCGTTTCTGGCTGTGAACGGTGTATTTCAAGTGCTCTCTACCCCTTTGCCGGCAATCGTTTCACTTTGACTTTGAAGTCCGGAAAGGGCCATGAAGTTCTCAATTTTTTACAGCATTCAAATTTCGAACATTGCAACTGAAGTATATAATGAGTAAAAGCAATTCACTTTGATTATCGGCAGTTCCTTTTTTACCGATCCATTCTGACAAGGATGCCTCATGAAGAGTCCGTTTTCCCCTGAAATGTGGAAGTATCCCTTTTGTCATTGGAACCTGTTGTGGTTAAAAGCCTTGGTAGCTTCACAAAGTCCTCTACTTTCCTCGAATGGGAAAAGGGTGGAATATGAGTGTGAAACATCCTCAGTTACATTTTCCATGTTAGAAAGCACTGTTCTTTACCACCAGTACAAAGGATCTCACTTTCTATCCTTCATGAGAGATAGTGATTAATTTCGTCTCACCCGTTCTCACGTTGGAGTGAAGGGTTTCCGAATAGGGACGATACGTTTCAATTCGATTGTTTTCCTCATAATTTCAGAACTACAGAATTGATCGCGATGAATTTTCGCATTTAAATGGAGAATGTGGTGTTCAAGCTACATACGGAATATTGTCCAGGTCGCGTTACCAGAAACCCCTGAAATGCTTCAAATTCTTCCTTGAAAAAATGTTTCTGTCAGGATGTAACTAAGATATTAGCAGAAACATCGAAGAAGTGTTTATTGAATAATATGCACCATAAGACCGAAATTCAGTTCATTCAGAATATTGGTTCCGAAGAATATAAAGAAAATTGTATTTTTGCCAAATATTGAGAAAAAATATCGAAAAAAAGTAATTTATTTGATGAAGGGAATCTCGAGAACTAAAGCAGCTAAAAGAAAACTGAGAACACATTTTCTAGCTCTTTTTTCTGACTAATCTGAAACTGAAAACAGATTCTCAATTTCTAATCTCAAGAAAAAACGATGACGAACAAATTAACAATAAATACAGGGTGTATTTTAAGGTGAGGCTTTTCTTTTGACAGGTGATAGAATTCATCAAAATAAGTCATTTTACCGAAAATTTCTTATATTATGAAATGTTCAATTTAAAGAATTTACGAAAAAGCGGCATATGGCAAAATGATCTGTTCTACGTACTAGAATTTTTTGCAAATTTGTTAGATAAGAAGGCTTGTATGGGCCAGCAGATCTCGGGTGATTTTATTGGCGAAATGTCAAAGTTTGATCAATTTTTCTGAAAAAATGAGAAAATAATGGGAAAAATGAATACCAAGCTTTTTTGCAATGACTTTTCCTCTTTCGATCCGTATATTTACAGTACGTCCAGGATATATGTGAAAAAAGTTATCCAGTTTAAAATGGCCTCGTTTGGCGGATTTTTTCGCGATTTTTGCGAATTTTTCAGAAATACTTTTACTCTGCCTAGACTCCTAGAGAATCGAAATTTCAGCCTCTTATGAATCGATTATGTTTCTTTTCAATAGTATAAAAATTTCTTCACTGTATCTCAGCAAGTATAATATAGAGAGAACAAAAAACAAGAGATGTTGATATCTAGGGATCCTACATTGACAATGTTTTTTTTTTTTTTTGAATAATTGAGAAATAATCAGTATTACTCATTAGGTTTTAAGTGTAATGAACCGAATCTGTGAAATGAAATAATTTTTATTTAAAACGTTAATTTTTGCAATAAATCTGAAAATACTTCCGAAATAGTTAAAGATAGGTATAGGACATTGTGAATGAATTGTGTCTAGAATTTTCTGAAGAATCCAAAAAATAAATAATATACAGGGAGTTGCATTTGAAATAAGAAAGTTGGTATTGGCCACGGTCACATGGAACACCCTATATAATATTATTTCCTTGAAAAATATACGGATTTAAAATTACAAATCGACGTGTCCGAGCGTTTTTCCCAACACGCCCTCATTTATTTGTTATCGAATTTATTCCATTTGGCTGTTACACTCTGTCGATAAATTTTTCAAATCAGCAGAAATTTTGTAGCAGTAACAGAACTTTTAACTATAGTTTACATTTGAAAAATCATAAACCCTTCTTATTTCTTGAAAATAGCTGGATCAAGAATTTCAATTATTTTTCATTTGAATTACTCCTAAATGAAAAAGTGCCTGCAGAATGTAACAACTTCGAATACGAGTAAAAACAAGCGAGTTATTCAGCATTTCTCAATTTTCCTTCATAACTCAAAATCTACGAAAGATGCACACGTCGAAGACACACCCTGTACAAAAATATCGTTCGGAATCCGAGTCCAAATTCGTCGCGGCTGACAAATAATCAGCACGAGATTGGGAACCTCCATCTTGGCGAGGATGAAGAAGTTCCAACCCCAAGGCTTATTCTGGTCTCAAAACTGTTGTTTGATCGCCATGTCGGGAGAGTTGTTACCGCATCAAATGAGATGCTTGGCTTTATCCTACGGCACTCTGGGCGTTTCCAACAAAATAATACAATACTAACACTGTATTACGCGTTCGTGTTCGGCAGACCGAATTTCGCATCAACAATACGGAATATCTACGTTTCGAATATTAAATTCGAAGATTCGGAGAGTGATTAAAACGGAATCTTACGCCGAAGATCCTTCGGGAATATTGCTGGATTAGTCCGCAGGAGGATGGACTATTTGTCCACGTTTATACGAATACTACGTACCGATGAATGCTGCCGATTGTTCCGTTCTGAAAGTCTATTCTTCATTAGCTATTTAAGCTAAAACATGTTTTTGCTGCTCATTTTCAGATGTCTGTTTTTCAAATTTTCCAATCCTATTAATCTTTTATGTAATTAAATAGCTTCTGAAACCTTTCCTTGGTAACAGAAATCTTCTGAACTTCAGTTTCGAACGAAGTTGTTCAAACATTACATTTTGGCGACGAGGATGGGACGTCTTGATAAATAATCTGATGACTTTCCACATACCGTCAAGCCCAAAAGAATACATTGAACACAGCAAACATCGTCCGAATTCCGAGTTTGTCGGCCCGCGAATAAATAACGCTGAACGCGGAATCCGCATGAAAAATGAACGCCGACGAAACGGCCGAATTTGCATAGTCGGGAATGTTCGCAGGCGGCAACCTTAAAATTCGGATCTTTACAATCCTAATTCCGTTATTTCATAAACAATTCGTTTACAAATTAGGATTACCTACAATTGCGCTTTGTTTACGGTTCGAAAACACGCCATGCAGTCGCTGTATCTAACATCTTGCTCGGGCTCAGTAAACATTTCGTTCATTAATCCGAATTTACATAATGTCATTTATATACACAATGGAACACGATGGCGAATCGAAATTTCAATTCGGCTTTAACCTCGGCGGATCTCAGATCCATCGATCGCGGTAAGTAGCCGCATGGACGCCCGCAGAGGGGGGCCATGGCCCCCCTGAGATTTTGATGGCCTTATCGTTTTTCAGCACCACACCCTCATTATTTCAATAATTTTCAATTTTAAAATTCAATTCAAATTCATTTATTCAACATGTTTAAATTACAAATGAAATACAAAAATATCAAATACCTATAATATGATGAATAGGATACATGCCTCGATTATAAAAACCGTTAACAAAGGCACAAGATTTCGTACCTTTGCGGCATGGACCTTCACACCTAAATAAGGGAAAAAAATACATTTCCCTCAAAAAAAAAGAAAATAATTTTTAACCACATTTTTGCCCCCTCTGAGAAAAATTTCTGCGGGCGCCCATGAGTAGCCTTCAGATTTTCGACTCGGAATGATTCCGAGAGAGCTTTCGACCAATTTTTCTGCTTTGGCTGACTTTGAAGAAATTGCCACTTGATTTAGTGTTTGACCAGTTTGAAGCATACGAGGTACTGTGCTGGCATCGTCATCGGGTGAAACTTGTATGGAGATAATGATAATTCTATTCTCAATTGCAGTTTGATCTCACATTTGACCGATTCCTTTGAGGGTCTTTGTCCCTGAGAAAAAGGGAGTCAGAAACGATTTATTTTTTTTCTGATTTTCTGATTGGTGAAGGGATGTATGAGTGTATAAAGATAAAAATAATAAAAAAAATATTTTATAAGTCTCGAATGAATGGAAAGGATATTCCCCATCAGTTTTGGTTATTTTGTTACATTTCCACCATCAAACGAACAAATACACTGCGCAAAAAAATTGACGCACATTCTGGAAATCTCAATTTTAATGAAAGTTAACTCTACATTGACTTTATAACTTATTTTTTATGTTCTCTCGCCCTCGGGAAGGTTTTGAACGAAACAAGACACATTAAATGGAAGAAAAATTCAGGATTTCACCGAATCTTATGTGAAAGAAGAGAAATGAACAATTTTCAAAATACTGAAATGCTGATGAGTGATTTAGTACTTGGTATTTCCACCCCTTGCGTTAATTACAGCTCGGCAACGACGGTTCATACTCATAATGAGTGATCTTTAAATAAAATGTTCTGATCTAATCCTTCCCAGATTTCTCCGAGTTGGATTCCTAAGTCGTTAAGAGTAGCTGGATGATTTTCTGAACTTCTCAGCCTTCTATTGAGGTTGTTCCAAACCTGCACAATCAGATTGAGATCTGGACTTCTTGCTGGCCATTCCATTACTTCAACCTCTTCAAGGTACTCCTGAACGATGCGCATTATCGTCCATAAAAATGAAATTTTCACCAATGTATGGGGCAAATGGCACTACATGCTCTTCAAGAATGTTCCTTATATACTTATCAGCATTCATAGCTCCATTATCAACGACCACTAGGTCTGTGCGAGCAGTCAAAGATATTCCACCCCATACCATAATCGATCCTCCCTCGAAACCATTAGTATTCAGGAAATTGTAATGAGCATATCTTTCATTTGGACGTCTGTATACAAGGGAACGTCAATCACAATGGTAGAGGCAGAATCTAGACTCATCTGTGAAGAGAACTCTTTCCCAATCGGCCTCTTCCCAATGGATATGCTCTCTCGCAAAATCCAAACGCGCCCTTCGATGGGCTGGGGTAAGAGCTGGGCCTCTTGCCGCGACACGAGGCCTTAAATCATATTCTCTGAGGCGATTTCTTATTGTCTGAGTGCTAATTTGCACCCTGGACTCTTAAAGGTCCCTAGTCTAACCTCTCGATAGAATCTCATCAAAAAAAAATAGTTAGTAGACCGGCCTTCATCAACGCAGTTATAATGCTTTCGAGCAGGATTTCCGACCATCAAATATTCATGATTTTATCACAAATACGCCATAGGTAGCTAAGATGAAAAACCTCAAAGATTCATTTATTCGTTTCCTTATAATTCATTCCTTGGGTTGCGAAACTCTTCAGTTGGGCCAACCATAAAAAATCGGGGTGAATTCAGCCCCGCTTTCACGGGGATGGGATTTAAAAGTTCAACCGGGCAGCGAATTGGATGCACAGGTGGTATCTAAAATGAGACAACGCTATGAGATTATGCCGGCAGACGGTTATAGCTGCTGAAAATAAATTGAAGCTTTCTCAACATGCGAGGTGATTGCACATAAAAGAAGCATTCAGTATCTCCTATCTCTGATGCTTGGAGAAGACGGGCACTTTCAATCTCCCCGTATTATAACGGAATTTATTATCCACCCGAATTTTGGTAAGAGTGATGATCCCGAAATGCATTACAAAATAGCGGATGGCATAGGAAGCATCGTCACCAGCGTCAACAAATCATTTGTGATATTGAATATTCAATATTCGCTTCAGGGTTATAAAGAGCGCAAGATTTCAGTGTTTTATGTCTGTTGAAAAGTATTGTAAATGACCGCCACAGCTTAGCTGACATATGCGTATTTCGTTTCGGATTTGACCGACTATTTATAAGCCTCAATCAATCATTTTAATTGGCCCCAATGGCCAAAATTACAGTTCAACACATATTCAGTAACATTCTAGTTTTCATTCCAAAATTGAAAATGCGAAATCGATCATGAATTCGCCTCCTCAATACGACCGAAATCATAAATTAATATTGTTCCACGGATTATACCACTTTGTTTCCTCGAAAAAGCGAGAACGCTGAATTATTTACCCAACTCCATCTCCTGGACAACTCTTCAGCATTTCCAATGGACTTAATTCCGAAAGATGAGAGTTTTCCGCATTTGGGCCCACTTATCCCCTGGTCAGCTTCTGTAAACTCGACTTTTGAAGTTCTGGGCCTATTGACACGATTAAATTACCACTCTCCCATATTGGCAAACTTATTTTCTGGAGTGTACCCTCCAGTACGGAGGATAAAGAAGTTCGGAATGAACATACATTGAGTTTTTCGTGAATATGGGAAGGGGACGTTACACGAAGTGATTCCTTATTTGAAGAGTTGTTCGAATGGTGGATGCTACTGTTCCAATTTCCTGGTAATGTTGGTACAATTAGAGGATACGGCAAATGCGTCCGTTTGTATTACGGCACTTTCACATTTGTTTGCACACATTTGATATTATTGCATTTGCTATCATACTGTTGTGCTTGATCGAAATATAACAAATATTCAATATAATTAATTCATTTCTGATGATAAATCGAGACAAAAGGCCCTACACGTCAGTGCAGTATGGCAAATATATCCAATTTCCTCAACTTTTCTACACTGCGCAAAAAAATTAACGCACATTATGGAAATCTCAAATTTATTCTACAACTGAAGGTGTTCTCAATGCTAATTATTTTTATCAGAATTATGCATGCATATGTTATCCACTTTCAACGTTTTTCTTCAATACAGATGTTTTCTCCCAGCAGAATTAAAAAAGATGATATCAGATTTTGAATGTATTGGCTCCATTCTAAAATCAGTTGTTCTCGATCAATTCTAGTGATCAATAGTTTTTCTTTCGTTTGATTTTCTATACCCGATCGCTATGCAACGCAATTTGACCCAAGAGGAATGTGCCCAAGTGGTAGTTTTGCGAGAAGAAGGGTGGACATACACAAGAATTGCAGAAAGGTTTGGAGTTTCCCATACAAGTGTGTCCAGAATGTTGCAGCGATTCAGGGAGACAGGTATGAATGTCCGAAGACCAGGACAGGGAAGACCACGGGTAACAACTGTCATTCAAGAACGTTACTTGAGAGTTTCTTCGTTGAGAAAACGGTTTGCAACCGCTCGCCTTCTTCAAAATCAGCTTGAGCAAACTCATGAAGTGCAAATTAGCACTCAGCCAATAACAAATCGCCTCAGAGAATATGATTTAAGGCCTCGTGTCGCGGCAAGAGGCCCAGCTCTTACCCCAGCCCATCGAAGGGCGCGTTTGGATTTTGCGAGAGAGCATATCCATTGGGAAGAGGCCGATTGGGAAAGAGTTCTCTTCACAGATGAGTCTAGATTCTGCCTCTACCATTGTGATTGACGTTCCCTTGTATACAGACGTCCAAATGAAAGATATGCTCATTACAATTTCCTGAATACTACTGGTTTCGAGGGAGGATCGATTATGGTATGGGGTAGAATATCTTCGACTGCTCGCACAGACCTATAGTGGTCGTTGATAATGGAGCTATGAATGCTGATAAGTATATAAGGAACATTCTTGAAGAGCATGTAGTATCATTTGCCCCATACATTGGTGAAAATTTCATTTTTATGGACGATAATGCCAGACCCCATCGTGCGCGCATCGTTCAGGAGTACCTTGAAGAGGTTGAAGTCTCTCGAATGGAATGGCCAGCAAGAAGTCCAGATCTCAATCCGATTGAGCAGGTTTGGGACAACCTCAATAGAAGGCTGAGAAGTTCCGTAAATCATCCAGCTACTATTAATGACTTAGGAATCAAACTCGGAGAAATCTGGGAAGGATTAGATCAGAACATTTTAAGATCACCCATTTTGAGTATGAACCGTCGTTGCCGAGCTGTAATTAACGCAAGGGGTGGACATACCAAGTATTAAATCACCTATCTGCATTTCAGTATTTTGAAAATTGTTCATTTCTCTTCTTTCACATAAGATTCGGTGAAATCCTGAATTTTTCTTCCATTTATTGTGTCTTGTTTCGTTCAAAACCTTCCCGAGAGAACATAAAAAATAAGTTATAAAGTCAATGTAGAGTTAACTTTCATTAAAATTGAGATTTTCAGAATGTGCGTTAATTTTTTTGCGCAGTGTATTATCTCAGACATTGTAGTCTGCTCTCGTATCTGGGGCCATAACCTGTCCTGGGAAGCTCCTCAGTACTGTCAAATAAAATGCAGTCATTTCTGAAACTACCACAGACAAATGAACGACTGAAAATCATTTAAGGGTGCAGAGTACACGAAATCAAAAGTCTTGTAATTTCATTTCACTCAACAGTGATGAAATTTTCATTTCACCGACTCTGATTCGGAAGGTGTGAAACGATTACTGTTGGATTATCCGTCTCTGGCAGCACAGACAGATTCTTTGTTCGGGCTAGTTATGCTCTTCCGAAACTTCCCAGAATCCAATAATAGATAATATATCAAAATGGGGGTGAAAGATGAGCAACCTCAATAACTTAATTATTGAGTTCATCCAAGCATGGAACATTTCTCCATCTAATTCCATTGAATCGTGAAAAGAGGACATTTTTCGAGATTGCTTTTTCCCAAACGGAAATCATAGATACAATCACGCAATTTTCAGCTAGCGCTGAAGTTTCCCTCCGGACGACGGAAGAGAATTCCGAGTCCTTTTCCTCCTTCTTGGAAGTTTTCCCGAGTTGATGAGAACGAAAAAATTGAAGAAATGTGCATTATCCGTTTCGAATAATAGGATTGGCACCTGAAAAGTCCAGCGTCTTGTTCAGGACTGAATGCTCTTTGACCCCTATTTCGCTATTTCACTGGTGAATTTATATTGCCTGAATTCTTGACATTGATCTGGAAAACGTGTTAGAGCTATTAACGAGAGTAATACGAATTGCCATTTCCAGGACTACAATAAACGAGGAATTATATAGAATTTTCTTGGAAAATATCAGTTCGAACACTGCACCAGTGCAATAATAAGGGTACAAGGAATTTAATTTTCTCACAAATATTCCCATTAATTGATCGATATCAAAAAGAAGTTTCTGGGACATATAAAGTTCAAAACAAAAAATTAAGAACTCGTTCGAACGTCAATGCTGTACCTTTATTGTGAGAAAAATGGAATTCAGTTTATTTCATCATCGTGAACATACTTTCATACGTGAGAGAGTATTGTGAGGAGGCGCTTCATCTTAGTTTGGAGCGTGTTGCTACCAATTTGTGAATCGGGATGGGGCTACGAGTCAAACCAAAAGTTTTCGGGTGACTGTTCATTCCGTTGAAGTGAAGGAATGATGATTCTTCAGAATCTGAATTCGATTCAATTTTCAGTCTACAAAAAATGAGCTTATAGGTCTCTTAACGGTGAGTGACATCTACCGAAGTAGCGGACTATTCAAAATAACACCGCTTATTGGAAAACCATAAATTAAATGCTCAGGTAGGTAACGAAAAAACATTGCGTAGTGCAAACCTTGAGACAGATTTCTGTATTATGTCTTGAAATCATATTTCTCTCTCAAATATACCAGAAGCACTTTGGACCATTCTGCCAGGGAGTAAGAAGGCTCATGATACATACCATTCACGCTAGCTCGCAATTGCATCTGATACTACCGAACAGAGAGTTCCTTATTTGCTTAGGATACGACCGAAAAATCTCACGTCGAACTATTAGTCCGGAGGTGAAATCAGACGATCCTGTATAAACACAATTCCATCAGAACCTTGGAAACTTATTTTCGTTTATTACACTTGTTCCCGTTTGCTCTGGAGTAAGTGAGTATGACCGGCTATATTGACATGAGCTTTCCCGAGGAGTATTACAAGGGGGGCCAACAACGGAAGAAAATTAAAAATAAACTGCATTGTTAGTGCGGCTCTTTCAGACACTTCGAAGTACCATCAGGTGTCGCAAACGACATTTTCCGCATTTAAGCGGCAAGTGATCAAAAGGAATTTTTCTTATTCGACCCCATTAAAATGGAAAGAATTGCGGCATTCGAACCGAATGCTCATAGGTTTTTTTTGGTGAATCCTCTGAGAGGAAGTATGCTGATCGGATAATCTTAACAACTACTGAATTAAATTGTCAGCTGTCAAAACTGCAGAGTTTTGAAGTGATATGATAAGATTTTCAGGTACAAATGAAAAACTTAGAAAATACTTCGGGATAACAGCGGACGTACGTACATGCGGACAGAATTCAATGTGACCACGGATATTACAAGCTTTTATTTAGTTTCACCTGTCCCGGTGTCTGTCTGTCTGTCTGTAATCAAATCTTGCAAGTTGAATATGACACACTTCTAATGGTCCGATTGATTTGAAATTTGGCAGGTGTACATAATTCTGGTGACAATGCATCATAAAATATTTGTTATAGAAAAAACCAAAATGGCGGCTTCAAAATGGCGGATGAGTTTTGTGATTATGATCCGATTTCATTCAAAATCAGTATCTGGGGGGTTTTGGGTTTGACAATGATGATTCTATGGTCAAAATTGGAAAATTCAAAATGGCGGCTACAATATGACGGACGAGTTCTGTGATTATGATCCGATTTTATTCAGAATTGGTATCTTGGGGTTTTCTGGGTCGGAAATTACGATTCTTCAAAATTGAGGAATTCAAAATGGCGGCTTCAAAATGGCGGATGAGTGTTGCTATCATAAAAGCTTGTCTTGAAAAATGTTTTTTTCATTATAGCTTGTTTTTTAAAATACACTGCGCAAAAAAATTAACGCACATTATGGAAATCTCAAATTTATTCTACAACTGAAGGTGTTCTCAATTATAATTGAGAATTATGCATGCATATGTAATCCACTTTCAACGTTTTTTTTCAATACAAATGTTTTCTTCCAGCAGGAATAAAAAAAAAGTTATCAGATTCTGAATGTAATGGCTCCATTCTAAAATCAGTTGTTCTCCATCAATTCTAGTGATCAATAGTTTTTATTTCGTTTTTCTACACTCGATCGCTATGCAACGCGAAACACGCAATTTGACCCAATAGGAATGTGCCCAAGCGGTAGTTTTGCGAGAAGAAGGGTGGACATACACAAGAATTGCAGAAAGGTTTGGAGTTTTCCATACAAGTGTGCCCAGAATGTTGCAGCGATTCAGGGAGACAGTCATGAATGTCCGAAGACCAGGACAGGGTAGACCACGGGTAACAACTGCCATTCAAGAACGTTACTTAAGAGTTTCTTCTTTGAGACAACGTTTTGCAACCGCTCGCCTCCTTCAAAATCAGCTTGAGCAAACTCATGAGGTGCAAATTAGCACTCAGACAATAAGAAATCGAATCAGAGAATATGATTTAAGGCCTCGTGTCGCGGCAAGAGGCCCAGCTCTTACCCCAGCCCATCGAAGGGCGCGTTTGGATTTTGCGAGAGCCTATCCATTGGGAAGAGGCCGGTTGGGAAAGAGTTCTCTTCACAGATGAGTCTAGATTCTGCCTCTACCATTGTGATCGACGTTCCCGTGTATACAGCCGTCCACATGAAAGATATGCTCAGTGCAATTTCCTGAATACTACTGGTTTCGGGGGAGGATCGATTATGGTATGGGGTGGAATATCTTTGACAAGTGGTCGTTGATAATGGAGCTATGAATGCTGATAAGTATATAAGGAACATTCTTGAAGAGCATGTAGTGCCATTTGCCCCATACATTGGTGAGAATTTCATTTTTATGGACGATAATGCCAGACCCCATCGTGCGCGCATCGTTCATGAGTACCTTGAAGAGGTTGAAGTCTCTCGAATGGAGTGGCCAGCAAGAAGTCCAGATCTCAATCCGATTGAGCAGGTTTGGGACAACCTCAATAAAAGGCTGAGAAGTTCAGAAAATCATCCAGCTACTCTTATTGACTCAGAAATCCAACTCGAGAAATCTGGGAAGGATTAGATCAGAACATTTTAAGATCACTCATTTCGAGTATGAACCGTCGTTGCCGAGCTGTAATTAACGCAAGGGGTGGAAATACCAAGTATTAAATCACTTATCAGCATTTCCAGTATTTTGAAGATTGTTCATTTCTCTTCTTTCACATAAGATTCGGTGAAATCCTGAATTTTTCTTCCATTTAATGTGTCTTGTTTCGTTCAAAACCTTCCCGAGAGAAAATAAAAAATAAGTTATTAAGTCAATGTAGAGTTAACTTCCATTAAAATTGAGATTTTCAGAATGTGCGTTAATTTTTTTTGCGCAGTGTACATACAAGAGAATGTAGCTTAGGTTTTCCACAATTTGAAGTTTTATCGAATTCAGACAGCCTGCCTTCATAATTCACAATTTGCATAATTCAGCCCACACATGAGTTTTTTCCGAAACCAGTGAAATATTTTGGGCATCGATCGCACGTTTACCGAAAACAAAAAGCCATTAGTCCAGAAACCGAAAGTGGATCAATTCACAGTCCCCACGGTTCGATCCAAGCTGGATCCACTCACTTGAAATATCAGGGGAACAAAACCTCTTCAAAGAGTTGAAGATTGAAAAAAAGTTGTTCTGAATTGAGCTCGGGACAATTTTTTGATAGGAATCCGCATTATGCACTGGAGAGCTATTCGTTACAGTTGGACCGTCATTCTTTTTATGGCTCAGAATCTGGATAGTTTTCTCCCTTCTTCAGAATCCTCTCTCTTTATTGGATGTTCGACAACTGTGATTCGACGAGTCGAATGTATTATTCATTCCTGAATATCTGGACGGTAGAACGTGTGTGGTAAAACAGATAATTTGCACTGAAAACTCTCTAGTTGCCATTTTAATATGAATTATTCATTGTTTTGGAAAGGATCCTCGTGTTAACACGGTTCTCCGCATTAAAATGAAAATCGCGGGGAAACTGTCAACATATTTTCAGCTGATCCATCAACATCGGTACCAGCATATACACGCTCCCAATCAGATCATTCTCTGATGCCTCATTGAACTGATATACATCTAGGTATACATGTGTCATGTATGCAGGAAAACTAACCTTTTCTCTTCAACAAATATACTAACTGACAAAGAAACTGCAACACTCAGAAAGGGTTACGATTTTTTTGTTCGAAAAATTGGTTGTAATGTGTTTGTTCACCGCGATTATGTATACACTTCCCAACACGTCTTGGCATTGATGCAATAAGATGGTCTATTTCTTCTTGAGGGATACTATCCCGAACTACATGTACTTCATGTTTAAGAGCCGCCAAAGTCCGTGAGGGCTGGGGTAAATTTCCGAGCCTTTTACCCATGATGTCTCAAACATGCTCTATGGGCGAAAGATCGGGGGATCTGGGCGGCCGTAGCAAAAGATTCACATGGGTCGCTTCAAAAAAGTGCAAAACAACACTGGCAACATGAGGTCGAGCATTATCTTGCTGGAATATTGGATTCTCGAGCCAGTTAAGGTAAGGGAGAACATATGGCTCCACTATTTCTTGAAGGTAACGCAGCGCTGTCATGTTACCTCGAATAAAGACTAAATGTGACCTACTTGCATGTGCAATAGCACCCCATACCATAACACTCACCGTCCGGTATACATGACGCTCAACATCAAACTGAGGTTCACGTCTTTCACCCCGACGTCGTCTTACCCTTCTTCGGCCATCATGTGCACCCGAGGAGAATCGGGATTCATCAGAAAAGATGACCTGATGCCATTCCATATTCCAATGTTGTCGTTCTCTGCACCACTGTAATCGTTTCCGGCGATGCTCAACCGTTAGAGGTAACACAAGATGGGGACGATAATGATGGAGTTCAAAGGACCTTATCCGGCGGTAAACCGTTCGGACAGTTACAGGATGGCCCTGTTCTCCTAACCACTGATCAGCCAAAGATCGAGTTGTCGCAAATCGGTCTCTAATGGCCATGAGTCTAAGACGTCGATCTTGAACTTCTTTGTGTTCCTTCGACGTCCGGTGCCTACTCTTCTTCGATTTTGGGCATTATCAATCCCGCTTGACAACATCTCATAACAGTAGTGAGATTTCTGTTCGTACGGTTAGCGATTTCTCGAAATGACAACCCCGCCTCTCGTAGACCTATTCGACCTCTTTCAGATTAGATTGACTTTTATGGCGATAAATTTCTTGTAGACGTGATCTAGACATTTTGAGAACAACTAAACGTCGACTTGGATCTCCCCGAACAGCTGGTTTTAGGGATTGCAAATTTACCGAATTGGAATTCACCGGTAATTCGGTAAATTATTTGAGAAATTACCGGTTTACCGGTATTTACCGGTTTTTTCCGACATAAAAGAAAAAGCCACAAAATAGATAACCAGAGTTTAATTTTTATCAAATAATAACAACAGAAAAGTAAAACTCTAGGTAAATTGAAAAAAAAATAATATATTACCTAACTCAAAGACTAGTAAGAGGCCCTGAAACATTCGAAATATTAATTTAAATAAAAAAATATCTGTCGTTTCTAACTTTTTCAACGACTCGTCCGATTCCTTTAGGTCTCAAGAAAACAGAGCTTATAAGCTTTGTTTTCTCTGGGCCTTTTTCATTAAACTGAAGGGATCGAAAGAATGTAAATGTGTGAAAAAGAAATAGCAATATTTTTGGAAAGAGGGATTCAGGGGAAAAACTTAGAAATTGCTTTCGCAGCACTCATGACAACTCGGCCTCCTAGTGTGGAGTCCGAAAAAAACCATAACTGCGGCAGAAACAATTATAACAGCTAAAGGCCGGCTAAAGCCGGGTTTCACCAACGATTTCAGTCTCGCTTAAGGCAGTTATCGATAATTTTCTGTGGTTTTCCAGTCAAAATCAATCGGTAATCTCAGGCCGGGTTTCACCAACGATTTTAATCTCGTTTAAGGCAGTAAACGATAATTTTCTGTGGTTTTTCAGTCGAAAATCAATCGTTAATCTCAGTTATCTCGTTAAACCAGATTAAAATGTTTGGTGAAAGCGGGCCTTAGTGATGAAATACAATACAATAAGATTAGGTCTCCACACTAGTAGGCCGAGTTGTCATGAGTGCTGCGAAAGTCATTTCTAAGTATTTTCCTGAATTCCCTCTTTCCAAAAATATTACATTTCCTTTTCACACACTTACATACTTGAATATTTTACAATCCATCCCGTCCGCGCTGCCCGTGCATTACAGAAACAACGGATCAGCGCTGGCATTTTTTTTACCGAAATTACCGGTAAAAGATGTCGGTTTCTCGGTCGGTAATTTGAAGAACATTAAGGGCGGTAAATCGGTAAACCGGTAAATCGTTAAACCGGTAGTGCAATCCCTAGCTGGTTTGTTGTTAAATTTAAAAAAATTGCAAAAAACGACTAAGTTACAAAAAAAATTACATGAAAAAACCTTCACGATTTTTTTCCCAAATTTTTATTATTTACTCCTTGCTATACTATCTATGTTTCACCGAAAAGTTTAATTTAAACAGCTCGTTTCTGGGTGTTGCAGTTTCTCTGTCAGTTTTAATAGTTTTCAAGATATAATGCGTCAAAATGCTTCCATTATTTTCGGAATGATTCTTGTTAAAATGAATTTGACGCTTTTATTCATTCGTTCAAATAAATCACGATAAAAATTAAATAATTAATTCAATAAACGAATTATCGAAAAAAAACAAAAAACCCGACTGCGAAACATCTAACTGAAGAGGAAAAACAAGTCCTATAAAATGTCAATTTAGTAAATCGTAGGTCTAACTGTCCAAGTTTCTGAAACAAATCGAAATATCGACAGATATCCAGTCAGAAGAGCTGAAAAATGCATGATTTGCGTTTTTCGAGTCACAGTTGATACGTGTTTCCTGGCATTTATTGGAATCTCGTTGTTCTTGTTGTAATATTTTCAATAATCTATGTCGATTGGAAAAACTCCAATCGATTTTTCATCCGATTAACTCATGATTGCTTTTGTTTCAGATCCCATGAGTGTCAGGCGCGCTTGGCATGGGGGGTGAGACGACCCAACCCATGATTTGGCGAAGGGTGCCCACTCTGTTCCTTCTAGCAATGACTGGATTTGCTAGTGTGGCCGCTCTTTGTCCAGTAAAGTGCCGTTGCAACGACACAACCCTAGCTACAATCTGCTCGTCTGCAGCCCTCGAAGTGATCCCACTTCAACTGAATCCCGATTTACACCACATGGATCTATCCAACAACAAAATCAGTAATCTTTATTACTCATTGTCCATATACGAAAACCTGCTCAGTCTAGATTTGTCCATGAACAATCTCAGTTCTCTTGATTCCGACAAATTCAAGAGTCAAATCAATTTGCAAGTGTTGAATGTCAGTCGCAACAGCATCGAGAAACTGAAGAAAGACTCCTTCAACGGACTGAAAGCTCTCGTCAAGTTGGACTTGAGTTACAACAGATTAGAGAAACTGCATAATTTAACCTTCCTCGAGTTACACTCGTTACGTACAGTCGTGCTCAGCGGAAACCGAATAACACATCTGGAGAGGGGCCTGCTGAAGACCACGAAACATTTGAAAGAATTGGTGCTCGATAACAACCAGTTATTGGAAATTCCATCATCCGTTTTATCCGATGCGATAGGATTGCATCTCCTGATCCTCTCCCAGAACCTAATTTACAGTGTTGATGAGGGGAGCATGCCGAATCTTCCAGACCTTCAATCGCTTTCAATCGACGGCAATGTGATTAGAGATATTCATCATGCCGCCCTAACAGGGCTGCCATCGCTGGAACGATTGGATTTAAGCGACAACAATTTCACGAATATACCTACAGCGTCTTTGTCGAAGTTATCTAATTTGACTTGGCTCAAACTGAGTGGAAATTTCCTGGAAAAGATACCGCCCGTGGCTTTCAGAGGCCTCTTTCAGCTCAAATACATTCGTTTAGATCGATTGGATCTGTTAACGAAGATCGATGTCAGAGCATTCGTAGACAATATCAACTTGGAACGTATTTGGTTGAATGATAACATCGCTATGAGGTCTATACCGACCAGGTTATTCCACGGTAATCCCAAAATTGTACATATATCAATCAGGAATAACGCTCTGACGACTGTTGAAGCCAGCCATTTCCCATTAGATCAATTAAGGTTGTTACAGCTAGGTGGAAATCCCCTAGAATGTAACTGCTCGTTATTGTGGTTATGGCATTTGGCCCAAGATCAAAGAAAAGTCCCAATTATCCAGTCCAATCAAACGTACGGAATGCCTTCCGAGCTCCACATTGATTCCCAAGACATAAATTGTGCAGGACCCGAAACCCTGAACGGCAAACGGCTTCTTGACGTTGCAGAGTCCGAGATAAACTGTTCCTTCAGCTGGATAGCCATAACGTCGGCGGTAATCAGTGTCCTGTTCGTTGTTGTGATCCTAACAGGTCTTATGCTTTGGGGCCCCCTGAAAAAGAGTCACTTACGGGGCAAGGATCTGTCTCAGGGGAACGGAGCCCTGAGCTGCAGCAGGATGGAGAACTACGAACCTCCAAGAATTGAAAAATGCATTGTTTCTCCACCTGTGTCCCATCATCACGATTATCGCACCCTATCCTCATGGGAACATTACGGATCGGAGTTCGGGAACTGTATGACTAATATGAACATATACGAACAGTTGGATTGCCACTTAAAGGATCGCCCTCACATCGTTTACGTCTAAAGGACGAGATGAAATTGGGCTGACGTTGCGCGAAACGCCCTATCAGTTTCATTGAAATCCCCCGTTTTTTCATTTTCACCGACAGAAAACGCACAGAACATTGGCTAGACCTACCGAATCAGGGTGGCTGGGCAAATTCTCGTCGCGACCGTATCAATTTTTTTTTTTTTTATACGCATCTCTCGGGAAAAGACTGAGCTTATAACACCTTTTCAAGCGTCCCGAGATGAATTAATTAGAAATCGGTTTGTGCGTGTCTTGAACTGTTGTAAGTTGTAATCAGTTCTCTGCTAATGGCGTTGCACCTCTTCCAAATCTTTTGACGAACACAGAATGCGTGCGCAAGATATTTTAGTAAATAATTGAGGAGGATCTGATGGGGGATCTAGGTTTTTCCATGTCAAAAGTTTGTTAAAACCTTAGCCAATCACCCATGAATAACTTCCACGCTTATTGGCTAACAGCCTCAACAAAAATACGAGGTATTTTGCATAAAATCTTCTAATTTGAAGGTTGTACAACATTTGACCTGTATCCCAAAAGTTGAATAGAGGTGGAGGGTACAAGGTTTATTGAAGCCTGAAGGTCTAGCCATGTTCCGAGAAATGAATCAATTAAAGTAGATGATGAAGATACTATACAAAAATGGAATCTTTTTTTTCTCGGAAATACCGCGAAAAGATAACTTACTGAAACTGAACTCGATGTTTCAGATTTCTAAGGATTCAATCTTGACATCAGCAATTGGTTCTGAAAGCTCGAATAACAGCTCTGAGGAGACCAATAATTATATAACATTATTTTTCAATCACTGGTCGTTGGATCCAAAATTTAAGTCCTTTCTGATTAATTTGTGCCAATGACTACTAAAAAATTCTTGATCATGCTCAATTCATTTTTTCATTTAAAATCCCATGTTTTTAAAGTTTTTGATTCCACAATGAGATTTCAATTTGAAATCAAGTTGAAAGGCGAATAAAGAATGGTGAAATTCTATTGCTAACCATTATTTTGGAATCGATAAACCTTTTCTTCACTGATTCGCAGTATATCTGAGTTCAGAAAGCTAATTCCACAACCTATTCATTGTTAATCTAAATCTATACATGTGTAGAAGGACAAAACTGAAAATTGAACCCAGAATGTCAGTGTTCACTAAATCCCATTTTATTGACAGAATAAGCTTATCCGGAATTTACCATATTTTTTTTCACTACATACAATGTTCTCATTATTCCATCTCAGATTTGAAAAACTGAGAGGGATATAGGGTGGATCATTTAACTATTCTGATTTATTTCATTTCATTTTTGATAAGCAGATAAAAAAAATAGAAGTTACTGACGAGTAAAGTCTATTATCTTTTAGAACGATAAAGATTGATTACTTTTTTGGGTTTGACTCCTTACACATATTAATATATGGATTCTTTCAGGTTGTGGAAGTTTGATAATCCCAAAATAGGTCAAGTAGAATACTTCCTCCACAATAACGACTATCAATGTATACTTGCGTTTTTTATCAATATTGACGGATGGGCCAATTCATCCTGCCAAAAAAAAAGAGATCATATCTTTGCTACTAGAGCCAACATCACTCGGTTAATCTAACTGTTCAAGGTGTTTAAATGTTTTTTAAGACCAAAATTTAATAATTGTCTTCCCATATTTATTGTCTCTTATTCTACTTCATCTAAATGTACATCATGTATTATTGTGTCATTCCTCTGGATTCAGTGAATTAGTGAACGATTTATGTAAACGTGAGGAAATAGCCAGCGGAAGTTATAGTATAAGTTGTCTTCTAAAAAATTGGAAGAAAAAACTGAATGAATAGTTAAAAAGTGTCCATTTTGCTACTAAGAAAATGTTGATTAATTTTGAACTGAATTTTATGGACTGAAAGTAATGTACGGTGAAGAATTGAGAAGCAATAAGTTAATCCAGACATTTTTGAACCACCGAACAAAAATTATTGACTGGATTGATGAGCTGCAAGATGTTACGGAAGATACTGAATTTTTAAGGGATCTATGTTCTCGAAGAATGTCCTTGGATGTTTTCACGCTTCTGAACATTAATCATTACTTTGAAGCTCTGAAATATTGTTTGTTGTAATTTTGTCAAGATATTATTGGAATATTTTTCGAGAATGTACCCTGGAAGGTTGTAGGATATTATTAAAAATCTTTCTGGTTTAATTTCTGGATTAATTAATATAAATGAATCTATGTATGTCTTTATTGGACCATGTAACCCCTTCCATGCTAAAGATATTACATGTTGAGAATTTATTTTAATAAGCATTTTAAATAAAGGATAAAAACATGTGTCATGTGTACAACTATTATTTACAAATATGACTCTAATTGTCCTCGATACTCTTGTATTATCAACGTTCAGTTATCTCCATTTTATATTAGTTATGGATGATGTTTATTGAAATAAAATATTTAAATCATTTGTAAATTTATTTATCATTTGGTTCCCGAAAACGAATACATACCTACTATTAAGTTTGTAGACGTACTTTATTCGAAAAGCACAGCCGTTTATAATTAACAAATCATTTGGGTTGATAGTTTGATTCATCATTTCCTTCATCTTTTTATTTCAGTAATATTTACTGAAAATAAAAAAACCTGATTGTAATTCGATAATACTGGACGTCATATTCACGTATTCAAAAGCTTCAACCTATTTGTTATCGAATTGATTTAGAGATCGAAATATGGAGAACAAAGTTTCGAGGTTTCTTGCTTACACTGCTGAATTTCGTGCAGTTTTCATTATCAAGGATAAATTAATGTGAATAAATATTACTCCAAGTTGGCAGGTGTTCAAAACCTCCATTTCGCGAGCATTCCATAAAATGTAACATGTTATGTACAGAAGTTCAGACGGAAATCTCCGAGAAACAACAATATCAGTTAACAATTTTATTACGTTCATATTATGAGATAAGTTAGATTAAACAACTGAGTGAATGCTGTTTCACTGCCCGTACCACAATACACATTAGAATATAACAATTTCAATCCCTGCTTTGCACTTCTGCATATCCTTGATTTCAGTCAATTCAAGTTCAAGCCATTGTGCTGAGACTATACAAGGTCTTTCACGAGGAACCTCACCCATATTTATACGGGAAACTACTGAACGTATTTTCATGAAATTCAGCACTTATAAGTATTTCACGATGCTGATGAAATCTAAAATATTTTCAAGGCATGAGCACCTCCGGTTTTTCCGGAAATGACGTCAACTTCCGTTTTTCAAATAAGAACACCATTTTTTTATTGCAGAAATAGATTCCCTAGAAAATTTCAAGTTATTTGGATGTAACATTTTTCAGTTTTGGTTGGAAAATTCTCTCTGAGCGGGAAAATTCTAAAAAAAATCGAAAATAGAGCTCCGCTGAAACAAGAATAACTTCGAGGTTTTTGGATGGAAAATTTTCATTTTTGGGATTTTTCAAGATGTAAGATTGATGTATCCACTTTAAAAATCGAAATCGCGATTCATGATACAGGGGCTGAAAAAATCGCTTTCAAAGTTAGGGATGACAAAATCGTGAAAAATCAATTTTTTCAAATTAGAACCCCATTTTTTATGGCAGATATTGAATCTACGTTAAAAAATAATGTGAGTGTATGCATCACACCCTTGCCCTAAAGTGGATATTAACTCAGAAAATATCCATTTTAGGGCAAGGGTGTGATGCATACACTCACATTATTTTTTAACGTAGATTCAAATCTGCCATAAAAAAATGGGGTTCTAATTTGAAAAAATTGATTTTTCACGATTTTGTCATCCCTAACTTTGAAAGCGATTTTTTCACCCCCTGTATCATGAATCGCGATTTCGATTTTGAAAGTGGATACATCAATCTTACATCTTGAAAAATCCCAAAAATGAAAATTTTCCATCCAAAAACCTCGAAGTAATTCTTGTTTCAGCGGAGCTCTATTTTCGATTTTTTTTTCGAATTTTCCCGCTCAGAGAGAATTTTCCAACCAAAACTGAAAAATGTTATATCAAAATAACTTGAAATTTTCTAAGGAATCTATTTCTGCAATAAAAAAATGGTGTTCTAATTTGAAAAACGGAAGTTGACGTCATTTCCGGAAAAACCGGAGGTGCTCATGCCTTGAAAATATTTTAGATTTCATCAGCATCGTGAAATACTTATAAGTGCTGAATTTCATGAAAATACGTTCAGTAGTTTCCCGTATAAATATGGGTGAGGTTCCTCGTGAAAGACCTTGTATGTGCCTTTTTGCACCAAGTAGGTACGGTCACTTTGCAATTTCACGAAAAGCGTTGATATTGACATAATTAAAATTGATAAACGCAAAGTGAAATGTTTAAGACGCAAATTGCCGAGCGATATTTGAATTCAGTCAATACTAGATCTAACTTGGCGATTCAGTTAAAACTGATTTTTACGTTCATTCAAAATTCTTACAACTAAGGCATTGAGTTAAGGATTTGTTTTACTAACATTCAGAATCAGTGAAATCCATGTCAATTCTATTTCTAACTCTGATGCTGAGACTATGGTTTGACGCAATAGATCCAAGTTTTACTGACATTTAGAATCTGTCAATAGTGTCAATAATAGTTCTTATACTGAGCGATTCTGTCGAAACTGGTTTATACGTAAACTAACAAACTTTCACAATAAGAGGTGATTCCGAGTCTGAATAATACTATAAGTTGAATTAATAGGTACTAGTTTTAGAACGGGCTATCATATACGTGTCAAGCTTCCAAAGGTGTTTTCACCTAAACATAAAGTCGATTTATATTAATAATAATGAAGGCTGATGAGGAATATTTATACTGCAGCTAAGGAATTATATACAGGTGGAAACAAATTTATAGGATCCGTTCCAAAAGTCATTCCTTTCAGACACTTTTACAGTTTAACTCGTGCTTGTTTCGATAAAATAAGAAATACTTCATATCCAAAGTATAAAATTTCGAAATGCGTTATACAAAAAATTTTGAATTATATTCTACAAATATTTACATCTGAATCAGATGCGAAGAAAGTTCAATATCGCTCGATTAGAATTCAATAACGAATGAAGTAGGTTACAACTGTAATAAATGCACAATACTTGCAAATATTAAACGAATTATGATCAGAATTTGAATAGAATCAAGTATTGGACGGGAATATATCAAAACATGGCAACGTCGAATACGACAGGCTTCCAATGTATCCTGGTAACGCAAGCGCATCCAACATTGAACTGCAATTTTGCTTTTCTGACAAGTAAACAGAAAACATAACAATTCTTGCAATGCGAACTTGAAAACGTATTGGTTAATGAGGTGTAATAAGTAATAGAGTGCTTGCCAGTGACAATCCTTTATATTTCAAATTCGTCAGTTTCATAAGCATGAGTATCTCTTTCATGAATGAATAGGAATAGGTAAGATTCGTTTATGTGAGGTTAGGCTGGCTAATCGATATCTAGACGTGAAATGGGAAACTCTCTTCTTCCGAATTCATTCTTCTATTCATTATAAGTGGAAACGAAAGAACAGTATCATGCCTTGGCCATTTTCAAAATTTCGCCCATTAACCCCATGTTGCCATTTTTATTCTGAGGGTTTAGCTCTTGGAAATGAAAGAAGGCTCAACACATATTATGTTAATACGTATATGTTTACGTCGGTCAACATGAAATTTTGCATTTAGATTAAAAATGATGTATTCAAACTACATGCAAGATTTCGTATAGATCGCGTAATCGAGTCCGAATAAAATTCCAGGGAACTTTCGAAAGAGAGAATCCCAATATTTCTGTTACAACAGATCATTGACAATTTATGGGACACCTGTCATTTTTTTTTCGATCGGAAAACGTGAATCTGCCTACAAGTTGGGTAAAAGCGCGCCCAAAAGCTCCAGAGACGAAGGGTTTTTTCATTTTTCAACATTCCTTGGATTTTATATTCGGACAATGGATATTTTTCCAACCACTGATCGAATTGTTACAATTTTTTGGTCAATCGTAGTTCTCTCATGAGTGGATTGAAATATTCCAAAATCAAATCTTCATATCATACAGGGCGTATGAATGTCACGATATCTTGATTAAACATCGAATGATCAAATAACGGGATTGCCAATAGCGATATGAACTATTGAGTGGGGCACATTTTTTATTTCATTTGAAAGGTCACAATAATTCATTCAAATGATCACCACGACTCCTCCGTACGTACCTACTGCATCCTGTCATCACTTTCCACATAAATTTTGCTGTATTTCCTCAATAGCACGTCATTGTTGATTTTCAATTGACCAGTTGTTGTTGTTTATCAACATGAACTTGTGACTCGGCATGTCCTCAAAGAACGAATTCACAAGATGTTAAATCACACGATCTGGGAGGATAATTAAGTCGACCATTCTTAAGATAATTTCATCACCAAATTATGTTTGAAGTAAATGTCCTGATATCTGGGCGATCCATAATAGGTAAAAGAAAACACTTTACCAGATAAATGACTTTGGTGATCTTTAATCCCTCAACATGTTTCGAGCTTGATAAAGCTCATCTTCAGGAGTAATCACGTAAGTGAGGCTAAAAACATTGAGAAAACATAAAGAAAGCTCAAAAAACAAAATAATTCTGTCAACTAGATGGCATGAAAGTTGAAATAAGATCATATTTGATGTTTCAGATCCCCCCCTTTTCGTGTTTTCGTCATTTTTGTTGGTTTCTTTGTTCATTTTATATTTGTAATATATGAGTTCGCGCTTTAAGCTTCCTTTTAAGTGAGAATTTCCGAGAGTAATCATTTTGAATCATCTACATGACTCTGAGCGATTTTCTGTGCATTGTTCTTGAATATTTTAATGTAAGTTTTTCATGGCATTCTGCCTTTTTACCTTGCTGTTCTATTCGCCTCTTTTTGCACCCTCTGTTTTTTTATTACTTCACCTTTTTTATGATAATGACTTTTTAAAGATTTTATGTTACTGTACTCTCACTATTTTTATTGATCATTTTCAACCAATTTTATTCTTTAACCTGTTTCTGTTCATTTTGACTTTTGTTCATTTTGTTTCATTTCATTATTCCGTCATGTCACTTAAGTTAAGTTACATTGTTTTTTAATTTTTTTGATTGTTTTTGTGCTTTATTCTGTTTTTTGAGCTTCCTTTATTTTTCTCAATGTTTTCAGCTTACATATACGTGATTACTCCTGAAGATGAGCTTTATCAAGCTCGAAACATGTTGAGAGATTAAAGATCACCTAAGTAATTCATCTGGTATAGTGTTTTCTTTAACCTATTATAAATTTTGGTTTCCTCAAATCGAGTGTTAAGGTGGCTATGTGGCAGGTGGCATCGTCTTGTTAAACCACATATCCTCCAGAACATTCTCAACAGCAGCAGGAAAAAAGAAATCATTTAACATTGTTCTGTATCTTTGTCCATAGGAGTTGAAATAATAGAATAATTTGAACCAAATAGACTGCATTCAATCCAGTTGTGCTTCATCCGGAAACCTATTATAAAGGCTATACGAGACACTACTCAGGAGCAAATTATTTAATCGAGAAGATATTTAGGCTCGTAACAACATTTTTTCAGTGACAACAAGACTTCTCCGTCCATACCACTTCCAGTTCGTCAAGCACGGGTGTTCGACGCATATTGTATTCAATTCGGAGGAGTTTCACAACTGGTACGTCCCACCAGTGTGATTATTTCAATATATCACCCCAAGCCTTCATCCACCCAATTTGCTTCCGGTAATTCCGATCGAGATCATAATTATTATCCCATGATTCATGCACTTGTCCCGATGCGTCCATCTTCAGACACCAAACGCTGGGCTTCTCAGGTTCATCCGCTTAATCCGTCTAATTATATGGCGAAATCTCATCTCCGCATAGGCCATAGGCTGTCACGAGCCGATGCCAATATAATTCCATAATAACATGTTCGACTTTCCAAGTTCCACTTCGATAAAATATCCTCAAGTTGGGGGTTGAGAGTAGCTGGAATTCGCTTTGAGTAGGTCGCCTGGAGTTGTATCAAAAGCATTCTAACGTTAGTAAGGAAACCCTTCTCCGAATCTGGGTCTCTGGAACGGATAAATTTTGGGCGATCTTATGATAATGCGGTTTTTATGCTTCTTTTATTCCTCGAGATTCAGATCGAAGAAAAACATTTTCTTCCTCGAAAGAAGTATTTCTTATTTAGAGAACGCTTATGGGGAATGTTTCCAGATGCATTATCCCGATTGAATCCGCTTTTTCACCAATAAACATGTTTATTACATATATCAAAACTAGGTGAATACTTCCACTCGGAAATGAGGAATATGGAACAAGTACCATTAAAAGTGAAATTTCATTTCCTTTATGGATAAGAAGTTCCCGATAAAGCATTTTTAATAATGAATAAATTACAAAAAAATTCAAATAAGCAAAAATAAGAGAGATTTCTGAATAAAACATCAAATTCGATTAACTTAATTGTCGGTGATTTTGTTGCGATAAATTACATATACACAGGGCCCCCGCTACCATGTGTGCAAAGTGTGCAATGCACACAGGCGCCATCCTTTTAGGGGCGCCAAAATCCTGGGTCAAAATTCGCAAAAATATTTGCAAGAGAAAATAAACAAAAATTAATGCTAAAATAAAAATGCTTGTATTTGATGCGTCTCTGTAAACGTTCTTCAACGCACAGGTAGGTACGCTTATTTCCTCGGACTGTCAATCTCGTTTTTACGAATTTATCCAACCAATGTAGTTGTTCTCATTACCTGATGATACTGACCCATTAAGTATTTTACAATAAATATTTGAAAACAATTTATTCTCGACCCTCTCAAACCTAAGCATTTCAATAAGAATCCTTCTGACATTGCCTGTATCTGTAGCTTCTGGCGAGCCATCTTTCTCAAAATTAAAAATCATAGAAATTATTTAAGATTGACAATGCTTCAAGAAAGATTGTCTGGACTAGCAATATTAGCAATTGAATAAGAAATTCTTGATGGTA